>OX104069.1:24199198-24469106 GCA_944474145.2 Dicrocoelium dendriticum
ATTATCGAAAAGCAAGACGATATCGTCGTTGCGTAATCTAGGTCAACTAACCTTTCATCAGACAGCACTTTAACGCCTACATCATGAGATTCCGCAAGGGAACACTCCATGATAGAATCCACGACGAAATTGAACAAAAACGGGGAAATCGGACAACCCTGACGAACGCCACTTGTAGTCGAAAAGCTATCCGATAGGGCACCATATACCCTGACGCGGCCTGTAGTGTTTGAGTATAGAGCACGAAGGATGTTCACCTATTTCGTGGGAACACCTTTTCGCGCAAGTAATTCGAACAGAATCGAGTAATCGGCTGAATCGAACGCACACTTAAAGTCGAGGAACACAGCTATTGTCGGTCTGCTGTGTGCATGGCGCTGCTCTAGCACCTGCCGCAAAGTAAATATATGGTCTATACAGCCACGTCCTGGGCGAAAACCGGCCTATCTCTTCCTTAATCCGCGATTCCCGTTCTGCAATGAGGCGACGAACGATAATCGAGGGCAGTAATTTTGTTCACAACTGGCGTTAGGCTAATACCTCTGTGGTTCGAACAGTCTGTGCGACTGCGCTTCTTGTATATTGCCACTATAATCGATTCGCTCCAATTAGCTGGCACAGCTCTCTTCGTTCCAGATACGTTCGAATAGGGAGGTCAGTGCTTTGCAGAGGACCTCACCTCCATCCTTCAATAATGCAGGTTGGAGGGAATCCGGGCCAGCGGCACGAAAACGAATAAGGGCTGTGATCGCGTTTCGGACCTCGGACTCCGACGGAGGCTCTAAACTAACCGTCCATGGCACGTCCTGCATCACCTGAGTAGGAAGAGGTCCGGGAGCAGGGGGCAAGCTGAACTGATCTTCAAAGTGTTCAGCCCAACGAGCCATACGGCGCTCCTTATTGTGTATCAGCGCACCCGCGCTGTCCCTGATTGTCTCACTGACGCCTGGTTTTCTGGGACCAGTGGTGCGGATTAGCTGGAAGAGCTTGCGGTAATTGCCTACTGCTCCTGCCTCCTCCATTACTTGAGACCGACTGGTCCACCAGGCTTCCTTGTCAGCACGTAGGCTCCGCTTTAGTTCACGCCTAATAGACCGTCTGGTCACATTGTGTTCAGAACCAGCCAGGAGGTGTCTTCTAGCTTCCAACAGGTTCACGGACCTCTCGGATATCCAGTGACTGGTGCGGTGACGACTGATAGTGCCACAAAGCAGATGCTCCTGCGTCGTGCATAGGCGCCGAGATTCTATTCCACTGAAGTTCAGTGTCATTGGGACAAGACAGCGAGAAGTTCGCTATGCAGTGCTTCTTGATAGGCTTGCCTGACAGAGGGCTAGGACAATTTCTCCGTTGCCAATCGGAGGAGACGCTTTGTGCGCCTTCCGGTAAAGTTCATGGAGAAACGACAGCGCACCAAGGCATGATCAGAGTCGACACAAGTACTCCAGTACGAGCGGCAATCCAGAATGGAACCGCGCCACCTGTAACTTATGGCTATGTAGTCAATTTGGGTCCATCGCTGGCCAGCTACAGGTGGACGCCAAGTGGCACTTCGGCGCCCACTGTGTCTAAAAGCAGTGCTAGTAAGAAACAACTGGTGCTCCGCACACAGTTGCAGCAGACGCTCGCCGTTGTCAGTCCGTTCGGCGTTAAGTCCATACTTACCACCCAGCTGAGCTTCTGAAGAGCTCAGACGCCCTACTTGTGCGTTCATATCCCCTGCAAGTACTATAATATCTGAACTAGTAGCACTGCGTAGCAGCGTGTTCAGTTCGTGATAGAAAGTGTCCTTGACTGCATTAGAACTGCAGTCGGTGGGAGCATAAGCAGAAATCACAAACAAACAGCGTTTTGTTTTACTTCGCGAATTCACCTTAGCTGATGTCGTCAAACGGGCTGCACATAAACGGCTGTTCACCGGAATCCAATCAACCAACGATGACTCAGCCTTGGAGCTGAGAATGATACCTACACCAGCTTGACCCGTGAGTGCCGCATCGGCGTCTCCGGATGCGTGCAACCAATAACGAGAGGATAAGCCGGGTGCAGTCAATTCAATAACCCCGTTAGGGTCATTAATCCTAGTTTCGGACACACAACACACATCAACACCCAGTGTATCCAAGGTGCGTGCGAGTGCAGCCTGCTGACCTGTTTGTCTTAGAGTGCGGACGTTGAATGTCGCCATGGAAACGGGACAGCGTGGCCTTATAAGGGAACTTTTGCCGATAGGCGTCCGATAGGTGCTGTGGGATGGTGGCTGCAGACGGTACTACTCCAGTAGCACTTCGGTTGCTGTCAATTAAGCTGGGAATTATAGAAGGAAGGTTAGTAATAGGGGGCCGGGATGGGAGTAAGAGAAAATGTGGAAAAGAAAGAAGGGAGGCGCCAGCAGTAGCATGTTTTCGCTTATCCGCCCTGCTGTATGCAGCAGATAAGGCGACCCTTGATAATCTGCGCGACGGCCGATGCAGGATGAAGTTTATGTTTGAAGAAAATGTCATGGTTGTATGTGGGCTGGGATACTGCCAGGGCGCCCAGACCTAGACAGGAGAACGATTAGGGTCCTCATCCAAAGCCTTTGGCTCAAAAGCCTGTCCGCAAGGCAGCGGGGTGGCAGTGATTTAGTTTTACAGAAATGGACGCCATCCCATTTCAAACCCCCAACCTGGAGTACCAGGAGACTGAGTTTGTCTGACCTCTCACCATTGACCAACCTGGTAGGAGTAGCTCTCAAGATGCTCGGAGGCATCACCCAGTATAGCTCAATGGGTCATTGAGGTACGCAAACCGTCGCACCACGTTAAGGTCCAGTCTCGTTGCGACGGACTCTTTGAGTGCGCAGGGGATTTGTTTGACCCCCATGCAACCATGACGGTCTTCTACGGAACATGGTACCGCAATGCTCCCAGCAAACTTCGCAACGACCAGGTCGTGACGGAGCTGACGAAGGAACTTCCTTCCGCTCTCTACCAACCAATGAATCAATGAGCGTCTTCTGTTGTTGTTTCCTGTGATTCAATTGAGAAATAATCCCCGGTGAGGACGTCAGGTACAGGAAGTAGCGAACAAGCTTGTTTTCAGGGCTTTGTCATCACGCTAATACAACCACAATAGAGCAAGCTAGGATAGGCACAATGGGTTTGAATGTGGTCACTGAAGCAGAGTAACTAATCGATAAGTTTACGTGTTTGGTCTGCTTGAAGCGAGGTCAAGTGAAGTGGCGTGATTGCCTTTGTTAGTCGCGTTGATCTAAAGCCAAGGCAAGATTAAAGCATGGACGAGATTTTCTGTGCATGTAGGTCCGGATTATAGAGCCGAATTGCAACCGACTCTGCTGTCGACAGCAGACGACATCTGGCTGCCGTGTGTAACGTCCTGGAGCACAGTAGTTCCGTGGTGAATACGTCACGCGCGTCGATTTGATCGGCTTCTGCTAGTGCGTCAATATTGCACTCGTTACATTTTTTCCTCGGCGCCGATGTAGAGCCAAGCTGGGCAATTGCTCTCGCGCCTGACGGACAGTCGCCTGGTCGTTTTACCATATTAACTTGCTCCACATGAGCAAGTGAAATCGTACACACAGAGAGGAGGACTGCGACGAGATATCGGTGTTGAGGTGAAGCTTACTGCGGATATTAGCGGTAAAATACCTTCTCTCTGTTACAAAGGGAAGGTCTTCGTATAGTCCGTTCCGCTATCGCATCACCCTTAAATGGTAACGATAAGTATGTCATCCGCTTCTCCACTTAAACGGTTTGGGGCTTTTTGTACTCGCGTTCCATGTGCCTCTGGATGAACTGTCCAAGGGTACCCATTACGCTCGGGTACGTTTCGTATAGAAGCTCAGCTCATCTGAAAGTCGGATCATGCTGTGTATATTCGCCTCGCTCGGTCCGTTAGGCAACGGACGAGGTTCCCTTTTGGCTTATCGGAACAAAACTAGCCAACTGGATGTATTGCCCATTCCAGATTGCCTTTCTGTGCACCCTCCTTCCGCATTGACCCGTCTGATGCCCAGTTGATTTCGACATCCAAAATGCCAACGAGTCGTTACGTTCCAGCTCGATATGTTACTATGTGATGTTGTTACTATGTGCAGTGTTAAACTGGGCCAATAGATCATCGGCGCACATTCCATTATCTGCAATTCAAATTATGTCGTCTACGTATCAACCGTAATAACCAAGCTGTTGATGGATTCGTTCAGCTGGTTACAGTCCCAATTTGCTATGAGGGACGTCCGCGAGCAACGAGTCCTAATAGTGACTCATTGCCACCCCTTCTTTTTGTCGATATAGCGTTCCATTAGGACTGAACGTGCGCATGAGTATCAGTTGTCCCACTCGGTCTGGTGGGGATATCAACCTTGATGTTGTGCAGCTGGAGGAAGTCGCACAGAGTGTCTACGGGTCTCCTCTAATGGAACTTTGGTAAAAAGAGGACACCCACATCTAAGGAAAACATCTGTCGCTCAGCTAGCTCAATTTGTCTCACTGAGCCAACAAAGCCAAACTAGTCTTGAGACTGTATCTAGTTATGGATTTCCTGACAGGTTCCCGCCGTTTGACGAGCCACGGCAGTGGAATGATACGGTGAATTACACATAACCAATATCTGCCATAGCGGTAGTCCCACATTGTGTCCTTTGGGCAGTCCATACAACGTTCGAATCTCTGTCCCACACGGTCTGGTGTATTCAGATATATCTGAGTCGATTACATTCTCCTACTTTAAGCAACGCAGGAGTTGCGTTATGGATCTCTCGATTGCCTGTGTGTTTCATTCTCATTATTCATTCTACGAAATTTTGACCCATCCGAAAGAAGGGCATACATCTTGCTGATGTAGTCCGACCTGTTCATCAGAACGATCCCGGCTCCTTTATCTTTGCCTTGACATTAGTACATTATCGTTTCGCTTGAGTTCTTTAATGGCGTCTAGATGTTCCTGCTTCAACAGATGTTTGGTACCTTGTTTATAAGTTAAGTACTTGTCACCTGCGTTAACCAGCGTTAATTCATACCGCTCGGCTGCTAAGGCTGAAGACTGCGCAAGCATAGCTACTTGGAGCTAGAGAGATGCTCTAAACTAACCGTCCATGGCTCGTCCTGCATCACCTGAGTAGGAAGAGGTCCGGGAACAGGGAGCCAGCTCAACTGATCTTGAAAGTGTTCCGCCCAACGAGAAATACGGCGCTCCTTATTGTGTATCAGCAAACCAGCGCTGTCTCTTATTGTCTCACTGACGCCTGGATTTCTGGGACCAGTGGTGCGGATTAGCTGGGAGAGCTTGCGGTATTCGCCTACTGCTCCTGCCTCCTCCATTTCTTGAGTCCTACTTGTTTAGGTACTCGTAACATTCGTTAACCAACGTTGATTTATACTGCTGGGCTGAGGATAGCGCAGGCGTAGCTACTTCAAATTAGAGATTCCCAAATTGGACCTCTAAAGCTAGCTGTTTAACATAGTTTCGTGTACAACAGAATTTCGGGCCGTGTGAAAGACTTACTTTAGTCTTACTTACTTAGTCTTACTTTAGTGACTTACATTATTCACAATTTAGTCAACACCCAGCGTTCCCAGTTTGGTATAGCTGCTTTGATTCCGAAACGAGTCTTCGCTGCTGCTATATGCAGATGACGCGAAGCGGTGGCGCACAATTAACTTTCCGGACGACGCCTACGCACTTCAGAGGGACCTCGACCGTCCACAGCAGTTGTCCATAGAAAATAACCTTCCATCTAACGCTTCGAAATGTCGCGTCTTTTCTACCCGCCCTATCGCCTTTTCCTATATATTTCCTATATTTCTATTTCTGTTTATTTCCTATATATTACCTGGAACCGTCTATCCTCCAGATCCCTTCAGCCGAAAGAGACTTGGGTATCATTACCCAGACGAGTGTTTCCGTATCCGCTTCCTGTTGGAAAGCAGCAGCTGCTGCTAACCGCATTGTGCGATTGCTAAAACGTGCCTTCGCTCAAATTGATCCTAGCAATTTCCGACTCCTCCTCAACGCTTTCCTTCGACCCCATTTGGTATTTGCTATTCAGGTTTGGAGCCCCTGGTTGTTGATGGACCAACGTATACTCGAAGCCCTACGATGTCCAGCAACAAAACTGGTCCAAGGTCTCAAGCACCTAGATTATCTGCAACGACTTCACTGCCTGGGCCTCCAGTCGCTTGAGTACCGACGTCTCCAGGGCTAATTGATCCTCGTAATTATGATCTTATCCAACCATAAACCACCCTGTCGTCACCTATTCACACTGCACCAATCGTGCTCCCACCTACGTGGCCACTGACTGAGGCTCACACATCAACACAGTTGGCTGAACTTCAGAGTACACTAATCCGCTTTGCGAAGCTGCCGACTGTGAAATGCTCCGGCTGCCGATTTACTCTTGGCACTCACTGTGACGGATTTTAAGATTTGCTTGGGCTGTCATCTGGTCGAGCTACACAGCGACATTCCCTGATATAACTACCTTCTACTTGATGGTGCTTCTTTTCTTCTTTCTGTTCTACCTAATTCCTCTCCATAGCCTTTTCGGAGGACGTGGTGGGATGTCACAATTTGAGCCGGCGTGGATACTGTTTACCTTCCGCATAAGCCTGTTAAAGATACGGCTAAGACACGAGTCCAACCCGCTATAAGTTTGCTTGGCTTCTCATCAAACCCGACCCGAACTCTTTTTACCCTATGGATCATGTTAATCTTGAGCTTTTATTCCCATTAAATACCATGTTCCCAAGTACTCCGCGCTCCGCTAGTGATCACTCCGATCTCCAACCGACTGTTTCCCGAAATTCGCCTTCTTTTCCTTCTTTGTGCGCTTCTGATTTTGTCAAGCCAGTTTTTAAACACATTCCTGTCCTACTCTGAGTCACGTATGTATAGTGTCCAGTCCAGTAAGACCCCGCCCATGACGTTGGCGGCCGTCGTCAAGGAGAACACGTCGGCTTCTGCCGCAAGCCGGATTCCTGTTGTGTATAAGTAAAAGTCTATAGCCAAACTAAAGCGTCACCTCCAATGCGCGGGTTGAAATCAATTCTTCATGGGATCAACCATTTGAAGGAACTGCTAATTGACAAGCCGCCTTGTAAGCCACCGATATCCGAGGCTACACAACAGCAGCGGCGAGAATTTTGGATGAGCAATGATTTCTAAAACGAATGTTCTCCCTACTGTTGGATGAGGGGAACCGGGGATTCATCTCCTCTCTGCTTTTCCTCTTTGCAAAAACATGCAGGTTCTTCCAAGATACGTCCCCTTGAGGTTTTATGCCAAAGTGAAGATGAATGCCGTCAATTCCTCCGCCGGACTTCGCGCCTCAATAGGGAGCCGTTTTACGTGTTACGGGATGTATCCCCGGAGGACCGCGTTAAAATGAAGATTGCAGTCGATGAATTGAGCACTCGCTGTGCGAACGTTAAATCCGATTTTCGTATTGAGGATTTCCGCATGGTTCGGAAAATGCAGAGAACACGCTGGAAGCCAGTTTTGTCCTTTCCGGACATTAAGATCAACAACTGGATTGCACCTGCTGTTTGCCAACGTGCGCAGTCTGCGTAACAAACTAGATGAAGTTATGCATCTTACGTCAGTACTCCCTGACTTAAAGGCGTTTACGGCGATATGGTTGTCCCGAGAAATCCCAGATCCCGAAGTACATATTCCTGGTTACAGTCTCTTACGAGCTGATCGCATTGGTTTGAGGTCATGGGGCGGCGTCATACTCTACTGGAAGGAGAATCTGAAGGTCCATGTAGTTGATGTCTTGGGAAGTGATGACTGCTCCGAAGTGCTTTGGTGTCGTATTCATGATAGATGTAGATCGCTCCTTCTCTGTGTCTTCTACAGTGCTCCCTTGAGTTCTGGTGATCGTTTACTGGAGTCTCTAAAGAAGCATGGTGGAAATAAGGATTGCTTATTAGTGGGGGACTTTAATGCTCCTAATCTTTATTTAGATCTTCTTCACTCTGATGCTGCACCTGACTTCTTCGATTCCACGTTTCTGGAAGCTGTTCTTGGAAGCAATTTAATTCAACATGTCGCGGCACCTACTGGCACCTACCTGGTCAGACGCCGCAAGTACTCGATCTTGTGCTTTCGCCTGCACAATGAGATGTTTCTGATTTGAACCTTTTACCATCAATCGGGAGGGGTGATGGCTACCTACCTTCCATTCACTGGACCACACGGTTGAGCATATTCACAACCACTGTGTCTATCGTCGGAATTTCTAGCGTGCTGATCCAAACCGCTTGAAGTTGGCCGGTAGCGAGCAGGATTGGAGTCATCCGCAGCACTTATACGTCGATGATGCTTGAAGTCTTTTTTACTTTAAAATCTCCCATTTGATGTTGTTCCCACATTCAAACGAAAACTTTACTAGAGGTCCCCTGGATTGACAATATTACGGTCGTTCATGAACCAAAGACAAACTTTGGAATCACTTTAGGCTTTCGAGATTGGAAACCGATTATAGGAATTATAAATTGGTTCGGAACGTATGTACATCGAAAAAACGTACGAAACGACAGCAATACGAAGGTCATCTGGCTGAACATTCCAAGTCTATACTGAAGCTGCTTTTCTCCTACTTGAAAAGGAGCACCAGAGCCGGAAGTGGAATACCGCCCTTGTACTCCCACGCTCTTATCACCGTGCTCCACGACGATGCTGATACAGCTAATCTTTTAGTTTGCCATTATTCATCGGTCTATTACACAGCGGTACCGTAAGTTGATTGTTATTCGTCCTTGCTCTCTGTTCTCAGTGATATGGACATAAATGTTAGTATGATATCCAAACTTTTGTGCGAGCTGGATCCAAACTCTTTCCCTGGACCCGATGGATTGCATCCGCTTTTTCTCAAGATTGTAACCGAATACATTTCTGTTCCTGTCACGTATTTCGGCGCACACTTGAGGCCGGGCGCTTGCCTGGAAATTGGGTATACTCAAGCCCGTATGCAAAGGAGGAAATCGACAAGAACCTACAAGGTATCGGCCCATCTGTCCAACATCTGTTGTCCGCAATGTTAGGGAGAGGATTCTCAAGCAATCTCTCAAGCTGCATTTCCAGAAGCTGAATCTCACTTCAGCTGCGCAGCATGGATTCCGTCGTTCGCGTTCATGTGTCACCAATATTTTTGTAGCTCGAGAAAGTTGGGCTAAATCCATGGATGCGGGTGAGCCGCTGGTTTTCGTATTTATGGATTTCAGTAAAGCTTTTGACAAGGTACCACCCGAAATTTTGCTTAGCAAACTTCGCAGTATGGTTGTTTCTGGCAAAATCCACACTCTTGGCTCACTGATTTCTTGCATGGCCGCGCTTTCCGTGTGAAAGTAAACGAGTATCTTTCCGTCCCTGTAAATGTGACCAGCGGTGTTCCGCAAGGCTCTATTCTTCGCTCTGAACATTTTAAAGTCTGTTCTATAGGCAGGTTGTTCGATTTACGCAGATGATTTAAAGCTATGGCTGGAAGCCTCCCATGTGGATGAAGCTGATGTGCTACTAACAAGGCTCGATTCACTGTATGATTGGTCGATCAGATGTCAATTGCCCATAAATCACCATACATGTTCCGTTCTTCCGATCGGTGCCTCTGAACATTTGGTATTTATCATATCGTAGGGTTTGTGCTGCCAAACTCTCATCGTGAGAGGGACTTTGGCGTCCTTGTGACCCCAGATCTAAAATCTACTGAAGATGCCTTGAGGAAACTCGCTTTTGCCAACATGTTTTTCGCCATACGACGATCCTTCTCCTGCTTGACTCCGGAGATCTTCATGCTCGTGTCCAATTCACATGTACATCCGATACTTACGTATGAACTACCCGCTTTCTATTCTCTTTCCAAATCTGACTGCAACTTGCTTGAAAACGTTTATCGAAAAGGATATAAATCCATTCCGGAGTTACGGAAGCTGTCTTACATCGTCTTCAGCGCCTGAACATTTTCCTTAGCTTATCATCGAGATCGCGGGGATTTGATTTTCACGCGACGTATCGTTAAAGGTGAACTTGGAGCTGAACTGCAGACTTTCTTTCCACTAAAATCTTTCAGTTCGACTCGGGGTCACGATTTTAAATTGTTTAAACAAAGGGGACTTCTGGTCCGTTGTGATGTCGCTCTGTCTTCCAGAGTAGTGAACGTGTGGAACAATCTACCTGTGTATGTCGTTGATGTGCAGTCGGGGTAATGTTTCAAACATCGATTGGATTCTTAGCTGTTGAATAAACTCGGATCTTGTTGCTTTTTGTCTCAATGCAGCGGTTCCATTCGTACCGACTTGCAATGTCCACCTTGTTCCCTGGGACGAACGGGAGGCGATGGAGCTGACAAAGCATTTTTCCTTCTGTTCTCTACATTCCAGTAATCCATTGATGTAGATGACATTACCCTTATCCGTGACAGTTCCAAAACGTGCCAAGCGGCGCCGGATAAATTAGCTCTGGTTGTCAGTCGTTTCATCCCATGCTTTGCACCCTCGAAACGAAGATACAGGGACCCACTCATGCACTAACCCTTGTTGGTGACCAAGTAGAAGTCGTGCAGAAATGTAACTTCTTCGGCAGCTATTTGAGCCTCCGTGGGATCGAACCTGAGATCGCCAGCCGTTTGGGAAAATTTCGTTTCGTCTTTGCTAATCTCCACCGCTTGTGGCACCGACGTTACCTTATTCTTGCTCTGAAGAGCAGAGTCTACAATGCATCCGCCCTTTCAGCCCTGTTGTATGGTTGCGAATTCTTGCCCATCAATTCGACAGAGGTAAAAAGGCTTATTACTTTCGACCATCGCTGCTTTCACAGTTTAGCTCATGTATTGTGGGAACACCGCGTGAGCAATGTATGTGTTCGGTCTCGTGTATTTGGTGTAGGTTGAGCGAGTGAACCGCCCAGCACTGTTATGTCGCACACCATTCTCCAATGGCTGGGCCACGTTGCGCATGCCAGACCACCGACTCCCTCGAGTGCATTTGCGCGACTAGGGTATGGAAGGAACTGAAGGAGAGGAGGCGAAGCGATGACTTGGACAATAGGTATGCAAATCCTCCCTTCGAAATTGGCGTCGTTTAGTATTGTGTTGTGAGGTGGGATCTTACCGTAGTGCGATGGTTTGCGTGCTTCAACGATCCATTGAGCTATATTGGGTGGTAATTCTTTGCATCTTCAGAACCACTCATTTCAGATTCGTCAATGGTTAGAGATCTGACAAACACAGCCCCCTGGTCCTCCAGGTTGGGGATTAGAGTGAGGGGGGCTCCTTAATTAGTAAAACGGACACCCTGTAGTCCATTGCCAAAACCGCTGCGGTCACGTTTTTGAACCGAAAGCTTTACTCGAGAACCCTAATCGTTCTGCTGCCTAGCCCTATGCAGCCTGACAGTATCCTGCCCATGTAATACCTCAAACAATTTGCTGATGCTCTGGTCGCCACAGAGAATAATCAGCGGCGCCCTATCTGCTGCATCGAGCAAAATGGATAGGGGTTTGGATGCTATGGCTCAAGCCTTCCCGTCTTCTTATCCTTCTTCTAACACTTTTTCTCCCTCATCGTCCAGTTACAGTTTCACTTTAATCACCCACGGTTTTCAATCCCTAATTCTTGGTCCTACCCACCTTGCTTTGGTAAGTGGTTGTCTTCTAGTTTCAACTCACATGCGTAGCGTCTCTCTTGCTCCGTCGACAAGCCCATGTTTAACCAAGCCGACAAGCCCAGTTCATCGGCACCTATTTTTGCCCCGATCCTCGCTTAGATTGGAATGCCTCAACGTGCGCACATTAATACAGATCGACCAACAGGCGGCATTTTCCCGAACAGTAGAGACCATCTCAATGGATATCTGCTGCTTGTCGGAAATACGCCTACAATGCCCTTGCCCTCTTCTCACTGCGATCTCACTGCGCCTATCCAGTGAGGATGCAGCTTCAAATACAGGTCAAGCCAGCGTTGGTATTGGGCTGAGTCCCCGTGCTGAAGCTGCTTTGCTTGATTGGATCCCATTCAGTATTCTGATGTGTGCGATCCGACTAGATGACTCGCGCGTTATTAATAGGTGTCTGTTTGTCATCGCTGCATACCCGATGATTCGGCAAAAGACGGCGTCTATCGCCAGCTGAACGTGCTCCTCCAGCACAGAAGAAGCACGGACAGTGTAGTGCAGACTGGGGTTCTGAACGCTTACATTGGGGAATTGTCCACTGATGAGCTGCATCTGGGCGGCCACCACTGTGTAGGCTCCCGTAAGGATAACGGTGAGCGGTTCCTTCATTTGTGGGCAGATGCTCGCTTATTTCTTACAAGCAGTAACTTCCGACAGACACTTCGGAAGGTGACATGGTGCCCATGAGCCATGAACCAGTCATGAACGCAGATCGGCCACGTCGCGATCAGTTATCACTGGAGAGGCTGCGTCCGAAACTGTCTCTGGATTTCCAGCGCATGAGGGAAAACTGACCATGCACCTGTATGTGCTGATCTACGGGTGCGTTTTGGCGGACGCACGGGACGACACTGTGGGCGCATAGACACCACTCAGCTGGCGAAACCAGGTGTATTGTGTGATTATCGAAATACGCTGGCTCACTGAGTACAGTTGGTCGCTGGTCACATGTTCACCAGCAGCCAAGTCCTCATGTGGTGAGCCTAGTAGACAACGTGGACATTGGGTCTCTTCGCGGTTTCTGGTACATACCCATGCTTGCAGGCACATTCCAGCTGGAAGCGAACACAATGAGACTCGCAAAAACTTCAGGGCAAAATTACATGTTAGCCTGAAGGTAGAGTGCGACTCCTGGTGGTCTCATCGTGCGTCAGAGATTGAAGTGGCCGCTGACCTTAGTAAACATCGCAAGGTATTCCGTCTGATACAGAAAACGAGCAGCAGGGGACTTGGTGTTTGTGAAATCATACGTGACAAGAGTACACAGCCTATCCACAACTTGTCAAAACACTTGGTGCGTTGGACTGAGTATTTTGCAAAGCAATTCAATCGATCGGAATTGTTAAAATCCTCACCAGCCAGTGATCGCGGTACTCCATGGGCACTCCTTTTGCATCCGCCATCTCGTTCAGAAGTCGAACGTGAGATCGGACTGTAGAAGTTGAATTCAGCCGCGGAGTCAGATGATTTTCCACCAGGCCTCTTCAAATTCAGGAACCCTGCTCTTGTTGATGATCTACACGAGTTACTAGTGAAACCGTGAGAGCAGGAAACCGTCCCAACCGACTAGAGCCGCTCCGTCATTGTCCCGATCTTCAAAGCAGGCTCGCGTTCGGAATGCGACAACCATAGAAGAATCCGTCTGATCCCCATCGCCTCCAAATCACTTGACTATGTAATCCTTCACAGACTGACTGGCGCTCGTCAAAACCAGATTCGTGAGGAGCAAGCCGGGTTCCCTCGAGGCAGAGGATGCATCGACCACATCTTCACTTTGCGTCATTTGTTGGAGCACCGTCACATGTACTGGCGGCCCACCGTTTTTGTGTTCGATTCAGTGGATCCATGTGCTCTGTGGGACTGTCTTCTAAGGAAAGTTGTGCCCGGGAATTATGTAACTATTATGCGAGCGCTTTACGTGCGCAGCTCGGACGGAGTGAGCGCTTAGGTCAGGCAGTCGCCGCCGTTCCATATCTCCAGCGGCGTGAAACAAGGATGCCCGCTGTCACCTTTCCTCCTCAACTTCGTTATCGACGAAGTCGTGGAGATCATGTGCGTAGGATACGACTTAGAAGGTGTGGAATTGCTCGCAAGTGAACGACTTTTGATTTGGAGTATGCTGACGATATTGTCCACATCTGCGACAGCTCACGAAAGTGACAAGCGGCTCTGGACAGATTTGCTTTAGCTGTTAGCCGTTTCGTGGTAAACTTTGCACCCTCCAAATGCAAAGCTTCCCTCTAAGATTGTCAGGGTGCACCTTCTGAGCTGACCCTTGATGAGGATCGGCTAGAAGTAGTTCAAAAATTCAATTGCCTAGGTATTTGTATCAGCACCGCTGGAGTCCAAGACGAGGTCACAAACCTTATAGTAAAAGCATGAAAGACTTAATAGCCGCTACCTACGACTATGTCGCGACATTACTCTCTTCCTGAAGGGTAGAGTGTGCAATGAAGCCGTACGTTCAACTCTATTGTACGCTTGTGAAACCTTGATCATTAGCTCAGACTAGTTACGTTCGACCACCGGTGCCTTCGCAGTTTGGCTCATATCTGGTGGGAACACCGCGTGAGGAATGAGCGTATTCGACGCCTTGTTTATGGCGCCGGAAAAGCACAAAGAAACTCACAACACATTTTTATTACATACGAGAGTTACAAGTAGAAAACGCCTGTTATTGTGTCGTAATACAAAAAAAGAAAAAACATGAGACAGGCACGCCGGCTGAGTCACCGGTAAAAGATGGAGATCGTTACGGAGAATAATAAAATAATAATAATGTGTCAGCTGTACGCCGTAACGGCGCTTCGCTATCGCGCGACTACCACACATCGCGCGCGGGATGAGTATACCGCGAGAACGCCCACCCCTACGCGGATTCGAAACGGTGACCTTATGGTTGCAAACCAAACGCGCAGACCACTCGGCCACCGGCTAACAGCCGACGATTGAGCCGCAAAAATCATATTCTGCCTACAAATTGAGCTCGTGGTTAGAGAGGGAAACCAAGCAGCAGAGGATGGACAAAGAAACTCACAAGACACGCCACTGAGGTCGACTCCTAGCCAAGTGAACAAGTGCATTCAGTCAAACGTGTTCATTGTCCTTCGGTCCCCAACCGGGGAGCTGAGGGGTTCCAACCGACGCCAACCACGAAGTAAAGGCCTTCATTCTTCTTGATCAAAACTTCGCATGGCCACCCGTCCACTTCTTCCCTCCGCACCGACACGCAAATAATGCACGTCGCAGGAATCGCCTGCGCCTGTTTATCTTCTCTCTCTAACTACGTTCTCATACTGTGGTTAATGTGACACTAGGCATCGCACTTTGTTTTTGATTTTTTGTTGTATTCTGCAACCTATTCTATCTCCATTTTCATCATCTTTTTTGTATTGCGACACAGCTGAAGTGTTTCGTTGTCCTTCATTTCAGGTGTTTCGATAATGATTTATGAAGCTACTTCCAGTTCCAACGTAAAATTGCTTCTTCAATTTACACTTTGCTGATTTAGGTGTTTTGTTTTTGAATTGTATGATCGTTGTTTATGAGTACTTTCATTTCTCCTGTAATATGGGTTTTTGTTTGTCAGGACGACTTTCGACAGAGCATAAAGCCGGAACAACCTTTGGGTCTCTGCATTCTGAGACCGAAGCCAGAGCGTACGGATGCGCCATCGTTAACAACGTCTCCAAACGCGGAACAAATTGTTCTCTTTCCGGATCGTCATGAAAGGGAGCCACTGGATCCCAGAGTTAGATGTGCTGCTGATCTGTCTTTCAAAACTGAGCCAAACGAAATCAAGAGCTCAATGGACACACGTTGCATCTCTTCGGTTGGCGATTCACCTGGGTCTTCTACTTCGAAACAAGGTATTAATCGAAAGTATACGCACGCATGTGCGCACGTGACTTAACACTTATCAGATTACTGTATAATTGGCATGATGTCACAGCTATGGATAGTGGCAGTAAGGTTGACAGAATGATCTACAATCGACGAAGTAGAGTCTCACTGCAGGTTTGTCATTCCGTGCTAATTTTTATGATGTTGGAGAACCTTTTCAATTAAGTATGCTCGTGCTTCTTAGACCTTTAGACTTTTATTGCTGGTTCTGAACAGAGCATCTCATTGAATGGCGATGTCCAAAGGCAAATTAGGGCAGGTACGACGTGCTGTACTCGGCAATGATTTGCTAAGACGTACGGTGCAAGCTGGCAGGTCAAATATCAGGATAGCATATGATGGTGAAGCCAAGCCACGGGCGGAAATAAACCAAATGTTGAACTATGGCTGCCCTAAAACACGAATAAGTTAAGCACAATGGAACTATAATAAACGTGCACACAACAGAACGAGTATCTTTCAAGTCACCAAGTATATAGCGCGATGATCGTGCGCTATATATCCGGCACGAGACTAGACGGCCAACCAAAGGCAATGGGTAGAACACACAAAAGAAAGCTAGGGAAAATGTTTATTGAACGGGAGGAGAGCTAGCTAATGCTAAAAATAGGGCACCAGAAGAGAGCTAGCTAGGGAGGATGTAGTTGGGCGTCGAGTGCGTGGACAGAGCGTCGTTCGCGGTGCAGTCGCGCGTCAAAGGCGGATATCGTATTCGTGTTTCAAACAAACGGGAACAGTGTTCCAACAGGCAAATCGCCTACTTCCCTAATACATAAGAAAGCTATAATTTTAATATATTTTAGAATAGTTTACACAGTCATACGGGGGAATCTCCAGGTCACTACAAGTAGTCCTTCCATAGGAAAAATTACCTATGTCGAATATCTTGTTTTGACCGAAGTCTATACCTGTGGATTGTGTGGTTGGTTTGGTAGCAGGATGTTCTGCTTTTCCGAGCTCACGTCGGTGAAGGTACGTGAGGGGTTGCACAGCGAAGAATAAAGCGGTTAACGAGACTGTTAAAACGCACTTTTTTAGAAGAACGAGGTTCAGCATAGTCTGCGATCGCTTCAGTTTTATACTGCAAAAGCCGGAACTGCCTTCTTGTGTTTGTGGCGTCAGATGGGGGGTTTCCCTCAGTCTGCAAGGCCGCAGTGAGGATTGTCCCACTATATGGTAGTAAAACTTGACTCCCTCTATCTAAGGCGTCTTCAAGATTTTGATAATTGTTGTCTTCATAGCATTTGCTGTTTTCGGTGGCACCATCGTGTCTGCAACGATGATGTGCGTAGGCCAATACTATGCAGTGATATCCATGCTAATTCATTTGAACAACAAAAACCATGGAATAAATTGCGTTGGATTGGACACCTTATACGTATGCCTAGTGACCGCTTATCGAGGAGGGCCTTGCTTTGCCTGCCAGATGTAGAATGGCACAAAGCTCGAGGTGGACAAAAGTTGACTTGTTAGCGAGAAATGTGTTCATTGATAAAGAAACAGGGTGTTATCGGCCCGTTTCGGCCTTCACGCTGGAGCCTGCGTGAATCGCATTGTGCTTGGTTTGAGACTTTCAGAATATGGCTCGCAGTCGACACTAGAGCCGCGTGTGCTGCCGTCTCCTAGTCGGACCGCATGTTTAAAGTGTGTTTGTTGCTGAGTTTTATGCGGAGTACTTACTGATTATGACGGGGCAGTGAAAGCAGCAAGGAAGCTATCTCACTGATTCCGCCTTATCTTTGGACAGTGGTCAGATTTTTTGACGGCATGTTGTTGGCAAGGCCTAGTCGCCTTGACCTTGTATGTCTGCTTAGGGCATTAAGGTTTTCCGGTAAGTCCACCTTCTTTCCCTATTATTATTCTTGGCTCCCTAGGTCGTTATGGTTGTGTGGCAGCAAATCACCAATTGAAATTGCTGTTGATGATGATGATGGCCTGATGCAGCAGACAGTGTCCAGGTAAGCTTTTCAAATCAACATCAAACAGATATTTGTCACTTTGGTTCTACTTCCGTCTTGGAATGATGGGTCTAACTGTGTCCAGACGTGGTGCAAACGTTTTTTGCTACGAAGGTGCCAGTCATCCACAGCCTTCCCCGGCACTGTTGTCTCTTTTGACGATCCTATCTGATGCGTGTGTTCGAACCCCGCTTAGCGCTCACAGGTTGGACACATGTGACTGTGATGAGCCGCCTCTGTCGGAACTCGCCGTCTGGTCGCACCAGTTGCGAAAACCGAAAGAACTGGCTCTCATTTTCGGAAGTCGCATTGGCGGTACTTGGAATAGGAATAGCTGTCTGAGCAGCTGATGTAACACTTTTATTCCTACTCTTGCTACGATCATTCAGACTCATGGTGACTCGGATTAGCGACCGAACGGTACAATCGCGGCAGTAAATACCATTCGATAAGTCTACATTGGACGCAATCACATATAGACGCATGGCGGTAACTAACCAATCAAATGTGTACTAACCACAATCAGGCTACCACACAGCTTCACATAGAAGATGGTGCTTATGTGTCACACGCAAATGTTAGCTTCTGAAGCTCCCAATTGCGAGTCCCTTCGACATCTGCGCTTCCACACTTAGCGCTCATAAATGTCATGGCCAAATTGCCGTCGCTTTCAGCCAACGGCACGGTGAAGTAACTGCTCTTGTGAGAGTTCGAAGCACATGATAGTATACATTCCGCCAGGCACATTAATCACTGGATCACAAGAGTGTTTTTTCGTTCCCATATTTCTGAATGTCAGCATCCTGTTTTCTGTTTCAGAACAGCGAACTCATGTGTGGTCACTGCAACAAGTCGTTTTGCGAAATGGGAACTTCAATGCGCACCTTAATTTCATTCGCTGAGAAGATTGTGAGATTTCGTACTTTGTCTCACTGTACTTATGTTTTGATTGTGCATGGTAACATAATGTCAGATATTTCGCTGCCTTCTAAATACCTAATTGCCACCAACCGTCTTGACTATTCCGCTTGCATGTTAATGTGACATTGGACTTCCTACAGTTAGTTTTTGCCTTGTTACTGAGGGGCAGTTCCTTAAGGCCTGAAAATGTCTTGTGTTTTGAGAAACGTGTTTTCTGTAATCGGGTGTTCACACTGAATAAGGAATTGCTCCAGAACCTCGGTGGAAGCTGCTGGTGGACCAGTGATATGGGATACAATAATTGCTTCTTTTTCGTGGGGGATGTGACATTCCGGAGACGAAGACGACCTGCAGACCATAGCAGTTAGGCCTGTGAAATTTTCTCCCTATAATCTTGTAGTTCACAGATTGGCATAATGCTCGTCGTAAGGCATTTAACACAGTAAGGATAGGACTGGGTTGCGTATAGACTCGTAGGATAGTATTAAGAATATTGTGCAGGTGAGTAACTAAAAAACGGAATCTTCTATACACTTCTGTGTGTGAACAGGCGACACGGAAGCGTGAATACTGTTCAGTTTGAAGTAGACTTCGGTCATTCGGATCACAAAAAGCTATATCCGAACTGGAGGTGTTTCGGTGTTGCTCCTCCCAACACTGACACTGCATAACCGGTTTCGTCCTCGTTCGAACTCATCAGATGGATTTCGGATACGACTTTTATGGTCGGAATGACCGAGGGCTACTTCAAAGCTAACCGAAGTCTATGGATATTCATTCGTTCCTTCATTATACACATTAGCTGCAGATGGAAAGCACCTCAGATATTGTGACGCAATACCAAAAGAAAAGAAAATCACAAATCAGAGGCATGCCGGCTAAGTCACAAGTAAACGATGGACACCGCTCGGGGGGCTAACAGCTCAAAAAATTGTATTATGCTTGACGAATGAGCTCGTGGTTGGAGAGGGAAACTAAGCAGCAGAGGCGGGACAAAGAAACTCACAAGGCACGCCGCTGAGGTCGATTCCTAGCCATGTCAACAAGTGCATTCAGTCAAACGTGCTCATTGTCCTTTGGGCTCCAACCACGGAGTTGAGGGGTTGCAGCCGAGGCCAACTTCCAAGTAAAGGCCTTCATTCCACTTGGCCACCCATCCTCTTCTTCCATCCGCACCCGGGCATGCAAACAATGCACGTCGCAAGAGTCGGTGGGCTGGCATGCGCAACACGTGGCCCAGCCATCGGAGCCTGGTGCGTGAACTAACGACGCTGAACGGTTCGCTTCTTGTTCCTGCGTCATACACAAGGCTTCGAACATTCTTATTGCTCACGCGGTGTTCCCATCAGATATGAGCCAAACTGCGAAGGCACCGGTGGTCGAACGTAACTAGTCTGAGCTAATTGTCCAGGTTTTACAAGCGTACAGTAGGGTTGAACCTAAGGCTGCATTGGATACTACCGTTCAAGGAGAAAGTAATGTCGCGCCGGTGCCATGGGTTACAAAGGTTAGCAAAAGTCTTTCATGCTTTTGCTATAAGGTTTGTGACCTCGTCTTCAATCCCAACGGCGCTGATACAACTACGTAGGCAGTTGAGTTTTTGAACTACTTCTAGCTGATTTTCACCAATGGTCAGCTCAGAGGGTGGTCCCTGCCAATCTTAGAGGGAAGCTTTGCACTTGGAGGGTGCAAAGTTTACCTCGAAACGGCTAACAGCTAAAGCAAATCTGTCCAGAGCCGCTTGTCGTTTTCGGGAGCTGTCGCAGACGTGGGCAATATCATCAGCATACTCCAAATCACAAAGTCGTTCACTTGGGAGCAACTCCACACCTTCTAAGTCGTGTCCTGTGCACATGATATCCACGACTTCGTCAATAACGAAGTTGAAGAGGAAAGGTGACAGCGGGCATCCTTGTTTCACGCCGCTGGGGATATTGAAGGGCCTCGACTGCCTGACCTAAGCGCTCGATCCTTCCGAGCGTACATACAGCGCTCGCATAGTAGTTACATAATTCCCCGGCACAACTTTCCTTAGAAGACAGTCCCACAGAGCACATGGATCCACCGAATCGAAGGCACTTGTATGTCGAGGAACAGGAAAACGGTGGGCCGCCAGTAAATATGGCTGTGCTCCAACAAATGACGCAAAGCAAAGATGTGGTCGATGCATCCTCTGCCTCGACCCGGCTTGCACTTCACGAATCTGGCTTTGACAAGCGCCCGTCAGTCTGTGGAGGATTACACAGTCTAGTGATTTGGAGGCGATGGGGATCAGACGGATTCCTCTATGATTGTCTCCTTCCGAACGCGACCCTGCTTTGAAGATCGGGACAATGACGAGGCGGCTCTAGTCGGTTGGGACGGTTTCCTGCTCCCACGGTTTCACTAGCAACTCGTGTGGATCATCAACAAGAGCAGGGTCCCTGGATTTGAAGAGGGTTGGTGGAAAAATCATCTGATTCCGCGGCTGAATTCAACTTCTACAGTCCGATCTCACGTTCGACTTCTGAACGAGGTGGCGGATGCAAAAGGACAGCCCATGGAGTACCACGATCACTGGCTGGTGAGGATTTTAACACTTCCGGCCGATTAAATTGCTTTGCAAAATACTCAGTCCAACGCACCAAGTGTTTTGACAAGTTGTGGATAGGCTGTGTACTCTCGTCACGTATGGTTTCACAAACACCAAATCCCCTGCTGCAGTTTTCTTTATCAGACGAATACTTACGGTGGTTATATATAAATATATTTACCACTTGCCTATTAAACAATACAAGAGTAACACAGGAGTAATTGTGGAGTTGGCTAGTCGGTGGAATGAACGCAAAGTTCCATATGCTGTGTGGGCAATAAGCTTCCCGTTTGCCCAGGCTGAGGTAGAGGGTTGACTTAAGGGGTCCCACCCCGAGCCTTTGGTGTTAAAAGCTTAACCCGCGAGGCATCGGGGCGATTCACGAAGACCGTTGACATCCAGGTGACTCATTGGTCTTCTTTGTCTTAGGAAGCAGTCCACCGAGAAGCCGTTGGCCAGCCAAGGTTTTCATGCGCTCTCCGTTAGATACTCACCCCCAGTTACAGGAGTGAGTGTTCAGTGACCCAATAGCCGGTCACTTTGGCTTTGATACAGCGCCGTACTAGCACTTGCGGTATTTAATGGAGAACCAGGTGACTAGTCCAGTACTCCTCACGCTCTGAGACGCTGCCGCTGATTTTCCGCGACTGCTTGTTCATATCTCCTGCAAAGCAGACGAGGCTTATTCGCAGTTACCTCCACAAGGAAGGCATTTCCCGATCCGCAACCTGGGGACGCGCCCGATAGCGTATAGTTCCGCCACGATAGTTACTAAGGTCAGCGACCGCTTCCATCTCTGACGCACGGTGAGACCACCAGGATTCGCAGTCTCTCTTCAGGCTAACACGTAGTTTTGCCTTGAGGTCTTTGCGAGTCTCATTGTGTTCGCTTCCAGCTGGAATGTACCTGCGAGCATGGATATGTACCAGCGACCGCGAGGAGACCCGATGTCCATATTGTCTACTAGACTTACCACTTGAGGACTTGGCTGCTGCTAGTAAGGTCTGCTGAACATGCGACCAGTGACCAACTGTATTCACTGAGCACTTACCCAAGTCGTATGCCAACGTTCACAACATCTGGCTTCGGCAGTTGGCTTGTGTCTGCACTCACAGAATCGACGAGGGCGAGTGGCAAAACGCACCCGCAGATCAGCACATACAAGTGATGGTCAGTTTTCCCACATGCGCTGGAAATCCGGCGACAGTTTCGGACGCAGCCTCTCCAGTGACAACTGATCGCGACGTGGCCGATCTGCGTCCATGACTGGTTCAAGGCTCGTGGGCACCATGTCACCTTCCGACGTGTGCCTGTCGGAAGTTACTGCTTGTAAGAAATAAGCGAGCATCTGCACACAAATGAAGGAACCGCTCACCGTTATCCTTAAGGGAGCCTACACAATGGTGACCGGCCAGATGCAGCTCATCTGTGGACAATTCCCCAAAGTAAGCGTCCAGATCCCCAGCCTGCACTACACTGTCCGTGCTTCTTCTGTGCTAGAGGAGCACGTTCGGTTGACGGTAATAGTCGTCCTTCTCGGAATGACCGCTATAGTTTGTTTGGTCTTGTGCAGCGATGACAAACGGACAGCTATTAGTAACGCGCTACTTCGAAGCTTTGATCGCGCATGCCATTCGGACCGCACACATCCGACCACTGATTGGGTTCTAATCAACTAGAGCAGCTTCAGCCCGGGTACTCAGCGCAATTCTAACGCTGGCTTGGCCTGTATTTGAAGCTGCATCGTCACTGGATAGGCACAGTGAGAATGCACTGCTAGTGTCGGCTGAAGATTAGCGCAGTGTGAGAACAGCGCAAGGGTCTTGTAGGCGGGTTTCCGATCGGCAGCAGATATCGATCGAGTGTGTCTCTAATGTTGTAGGAAGTGATGCCTGTTTACCGATCTGCACCAATGTGCGTACGTTGAGGCATGTCAATCTGAGAGAGGTTCGGGGTACCAAATAGAAACCGATGAACGGGGCTTGACGCTTGGTTAGACATGGGCTTGTCGATAGTGTAGGGGTGACATTGCGCAGTTGCATGTGCTTATCAAAGCTTAGTCAGGGGCAAAGGATTGGGGTTTAAAACGGAGGGATAAAAGTGAAGTTGGAACGGGACGATAAGGGTAACGAAACGTGGGAGGGGATAAGAATACGGGAAGAATTGAGCAGCAGCATCCAAACCCTTATCCACCTTGATCGATGTAGCAGATAGAGCGCTGTTGATTATCTTTTTGCGGCGGCCAGAGCATCAAGCAGTTGTTTGAGGATATTGCGTGTTTCAATCTAAGCACACGGTGAGTGCTACAAATCCAACTTCGAAGTAGTTACCGCTGCGCCAAGCATTGCTCATGGATCTTAGAAGTTTAGTGATCATGGCTTCAGTCTTTATTCATTTGGCCCCGGGTTCCTCTCCTCAGACTATGTTCATCTGATGTGCCGAAACGACGACGAAACTGGTTGTGAGGTTTCAATGTTGGGAGGATCAACCCTGAAGCATCTCCATTCCCGGCACTATCTTTAGTTAGCCTAGTCTTGTGCCTTTTGAATACATATGTGAATGTTTTAGGTGGATCAGTCGACAAATGCTTGTTGATTGTTTTTGGTTTCTCAGAGTTACCATGGTAGATCGTTGTGGGTTAACTGGTTAAAGTAGTCATAGTATTAGGAAGCACGACACAAGAGGTATTTGTACTCTGAAGGCCATTTACGATGTGTTCCAAGTAAGTCTTATTGATGGATATGGGTTGAGTTTCGGGGAGGGGGTTTTAACATCAAATGTGGCGGGCCATTCTGGGAACAGGGCATAGGATGAATGACCAGCCATTCACGTGGCGGGTTGGAATTTTTTCACTTTTGCTTCCTAGTAGCTATAATGATAATTGTTGATACACCAACCTGTTCCGCAAGCAGACTAGCAGATCTTACTGCGATATCATATCTGCAGGATCCTAGAGGCAGCATTTACTTGGACATTAATATTTCCGTAAAAATTGGCGGAACTTTGTGGCAGAGGTCAGGCGACCAGTTAACGTTATGCATTTCCTTGTTTTATCTAACATTTCCTAAGTTGTGGCTTCGTTGAGCACATTAAGAACAACCCAGTTATTTAACAGACTTGTGGATCAAGAGCCATTTGATTAAGTTACAGTAAATTGTCTTTTGTTTGGCCTGTTGTCATCAAAGGATATCTTATTCCGGGGCTGTACAGTTGATTGTACTGTTCACTGCTGGCTGACAACACCTCGCAAACTGCTGTGGTGTTGGCCAAGCACTACGGCAGATCTAATTGGCATACACTAGCGTCACGTACGTGCATTACAGTTCATTAGGCTACTTTGTGCAGGTTGATCGGCGACAGCTCTATCCGATAAGCTGTTGATACCTTGATTACTTTATCCATATTTATCGTAGTTTACGAGCTCTGCTGTTTCCAGCATCAATGTGCATGTCGGGATCAATACTGTTTGGGCACATAATAACTGGGAGACTTCGCGTTGACACTGGAATCGATTCTTGTGTTATTTTGTATGGAACAGACAAAGAATGTTTTCAGCGATTCTCCGGAGAATAATAGGTTCCTTTCAATGACTCTCGATCACGCTTAATAACGACTGACTGAAATTTCCTCATCGAGGACATCACCTGCCTAGCCTGATTAAATTGTTGCCAGGTTTCGGAATCACTACCTGTGATTAGTATGGATTAGCTCTGGTTATGTGGTCTTTTTCGCAACTGATGGGTGTAATATTCTACATAGCTCATCCACAGATTTTCAGGAAGAATGGTCGGCGTTTGTCCATTGGAAAGTGAGCGTGTATTTTGGAGACAGTCAGCCAACAAGTTCTTCACGAGATTGTTCCTCGTATCGGAGTTAGTCTTCGGTGTAGAATGAATGCTAGCAGTTTGGAGGAAGCCGGTATTATACTTCTTGGTGATTTTTCCCACAGGATATGGGCAGCGTCTTGGCGATCGGGTCGGCAATCGGCTCCTCCTGAAATGATAATACCTCATCTTAGCAACAAATCTTGGTGACCTTTGTTGTTTTGTTGCTGACACTTATTTGGCCATCTTACTTGAACGGCTGCTGAGAAAGTCCGTCTCAGTCGTCATTTTTGTATCGCTTAAAGTGTCGGAGTTGAAGGCAGATATCTGCGCCTGTGTGTTGTTCCGGTTGAACAGCCTTCGGCATGCTCGGTAGACATGCGGACGGAAATGGCGTTGTGAATTAAGGGTGGTAGTATACATTCCAGCGGTCGATGCGCCTGCTCAGCTTACTGGTTGGTTGTACATTATCCTCTCAGACAACCTTACTGATGACAGGTGTTCTGGGGTCGTTGGAGGTTTCGAAATTTTTTGGTGAGAACTGTGATTTACAGCTTTGAGGCGCACTGCGTCTACCAAGCTTCGCGATCGCGATGCTTTGCTTGATTTACTTGCTAGGGATGTGGCTTAATTCCTTGCTTTGTGAATCGGCTGGGACCGTTTGGCGCAATCCAACGATGCGGATGTTGGAACGGAGATCCAGCCTCTCAGAAAGCGGAAAGTGATTCCACAGGGTGGTTAGATATAAGTGATCACTTTGTGCTGAAGGATTCTCCAGTGATGTTCGGCATCATAAGGTGAACCACTTTGAACGCACCTGATGTGGAAATTTGGTTGGATGGGCCAGCCTGTCTGTTGGTATCAATAGTACGGAATTTCAACTTCGAGGTTGCCATGTAGCGCATGTTCGCGTTGACTGTAGCGTGACCTCAGTCTAGGTAGATAGACCGTATCGATTTACTATCCTGTATACTGTCCTACCACCTGGATCTGTTTCGATCATGATCGATTTGTGACCGCAGTTACGTTGGCAAATGACTAGGTCTGCTGTATGCGCTTTCGAGAAATATGCTATTGTCCTCATTTGGTCTGAGGCGTCTGTTCGCTACCAGAGCGGCTGTCATCAACGGGGTAGTGGTTACCTAATTGTCCGCATGCCGCAGACGATCGACCTGTGCACTGGCGTCGCGAACAAAGACAGTTGCCTTTGTGTTTCAGTCTTACACAAATACTGGTGGGATTCTTGCTAAAAGGGCTGCTTAACCTCTGTACAGCTGTGGTCAATTGAACCGTATACGGAGACTGCAAACGTGCTTCATCTCTCCACTGTCTTTTGCTCATACGTGAGCCCTGGTGTCTGACTGCACGCATTTGGCTGTCGATTGGGAATCAGTCCAGCGGCGTGGTCCCAGCTCTGCCTTTCACTGCGGTGCCAAGACCAGTTAACCCGGCTGCATCTGCTTCTGTGTCACTAGTTCGACGTGGAAACATTTGTTTAATATCTTCGCAGCGAAGTGACCAAGTCTATGATCCATACAATAAAACCGGCTTTACTGTAGCGTTATCCACCCTACATTTCACTGACAAGCTAATGACCGAGAACTAAAACTGATGTACTATTCGTTGGCAGTGGTGTTTTGTTATCTCATCAAACCAGCGGAGTGAATAAAGAGCGAACTTTATGCTGAAGTGCATAAGATCTATTGAATACCGTTTCGGCGATGTTCAGGTAGACCATCTCTTCTGTCATTGTTTGTGTATACTTAAGCCCCGGGAGCTGGCAGCTCAGGTTGTCAGCGTCATTCACCAAATGTGAGGCACATTGGTTAAATTATCTACAGTACTGCCATATATGATCATAAAGCTGCAGTTGATACGGATAAATTGGTTGCAGAACAAATCGTTGTCGGAACCCCGGAGAGGGTCTTTCGCTGTCGTCCGTGTTTTATGTCCTACCGACTTGATGCCTCCTGTCTGGAGTTCTTCCTCGAAGAAGCGGACATTGTGACCGAAAATAAGGTTATATAAACATCTTTATGTGCAGTAGACAACGACTTCCACCAACTTACCAAGTATTTCTCTTTTCAGCGACATTCAAGTACTGAGGAGTTGAGTTTACGAGGTAATTCGTGTCCACTGAAATTGCATTCCGGGTGAGAGGTAATCAGTTGTCTTACAAAAATATTCGCGCTTTGTTTTTCAAATGGGACAGACAAACTATCGTGCCCTACGTGATAGCGCGGTGCTTAAAGCTTTGTTATTGCACGATGAAAAGACTGGAAGTAATGCTTCCCAGATGCAACCCACAGATGCATTTTTCTTTCACGCGAGAACGAAATCTATTTTGTCATATCCATACCATATAATTGTTCAGCAGTGTGCTTGATTTAGTCACGCGACCACGTTGAACATCGACGGCGTGCACTACCTGACTTTGATTTGAGCAGGTGCGGCCACCGATAACCACTCTAAACGGAATCACGTGTAGGTCCATGATACTGGAAGCGACAGAGGGAGAATGTGATTGGAGTGAGCAATCAGAATAGGAGTTTGACCCGTATCGAGATGAACAAGGTAGCTAATCGGTTCCGACTGGAACTGTGGCTACTGAATGCCCCAGTCATACTCTTCCTTTGATAGATGTGCGCGAGATGTCTCCACAACTGAAAGCGGCTGCCGCCCCACTGAGACTTCCATGGTATGCACTTCGAATCGTGAGGGGGGGGCAGTGGAATGTTGGCACTTGCTATTCATATCAACTTGTTGCTACTTGTGGATATCACGCGCGTCATTTTCTTCTTCATCCCCGATCTTGCTAGGTAGTTTTCGTCTATCACAACTTGTGTACGCGCACATTCAGTCTGATCATAGGGTTCTTAGGTAGTTGCTCACTTTCTGTTCCTCCATCCAGAACAACGCCCTCATTTATGTGAGCACTGTGGAAGATCGTTTACGACGAAAAGCCATCTACTAATGCACATCAGAGTCGTTCACCAAAGTAAGTATGGAGCTATATGTTTTCTGTTATTTTGTTATTATCTGCATCGTCGCTTCATCTTCCCCATCACGTGGCTTCGTTGGCATCATTCACACTGCTTGTCTGTTCTTGTCTTTTTCTTGTTCTCATAACTCGGACTAATCTTAGTTCATAGAATATTAATAGACTGACTAGTCTGATGTGTTTTAGTTAATATCGCTGGTGTATTTGCTAGACGCCGGTTGAACGGTTGCTGAGGTGCAATAAACTGAAATCACTTCATTTTCTGCTAAATCGCCTTTCAGCTATTGTAGCTCAAAATTAACAACGCACCCGTTTTCCACTTCGTAATTTTTTCTAAATGTTGCTCTTTGTGTTCCGATGACCATCCCAGTTGTAAGCTTGCTTGATAAAAACTCAGAACATGTCACATACTTCTACGTCTAGATGTTGCTCAGTCCGGGGCTTAGAAGGACAACATTTATAGACGATGTGGTACTCCAGGGTGCGCGGTAGATCGGCCTACTGTCCATTCTGAATGTACGTAGGAGGGTTGCCAAATGTTATGACGATTGGGCTCGAAGAAGAGTAATTCTTGGCCTCCGTAAAAATGCCATTGGAAGTAGTTTCAAAGGAACGCGAATTATTAGCATAAGTCAGCTTGTTGTGTGTTGGATGTTCACTGGGAGTGAAGTAGGCAGGAACGGAAGAATGCAACGTAGTAATGAATGTATAAGCATTTTTTCGCCGCGCTTGATACTACGCGGTTGTCAAAACCGAAGTAAAGGATTGTCTTAGGCGACACCACTGTACAATGAAATATGTGACATTTTATTCTCTATCGGCAGTGGTGGTGTTTTGATTGCTTGATTTAATTTTACAATTGGGGTTCGTTTAGGAGTTGATCCGTTCGCGTCCACCGCGCTGATAACTGTCATCGACATAACCGACTGCATTAACCGGTTTGCAACAGCTGTCCCTAGTGTGCCATTAGTGTGTTCGGGGCCTTGGTTAATGGGTTATAGTTTGCAGGCTCCGATGGCTGGTTCACATGTTGCGCATGCCAGGAAACCGACTACGGCGACTTGCATGGCTTGTGCGCCCAGCGTGTGGATGGAAGAAGTGGAGTGGAAACCAAGCAATGATTTAATCAAAAAGAGTTGAAAACTCTCACTTGGAAGTTGGTGTTCGTTTGTGTCTCATGACTGCCGGGGTGGAG
Organism: Dicrocoelium dendriticum; assembly: GCA_944474145.2. NCBI lineage: Eukaryota > Metazoa > Platyhelminthes > Trematoda > Plagiorchiida > Dicrocoeliidae > Dicrocoelium > Dicrocoelium dendriticum. The sequence goes on from OX104069.1 coordinate 24,228,251, forward strand.
TCCGAAAGAGGAAGAATACGTTTGGTTGGATAAACCAGTTGACGTAGCGAAGAGCCGACCTCGGTGTCGTTTGCGCTGTGAGTCTCTGTCCTTTTCTTCTTTTTTATTTCGTAATGTTAATATCTCAAACATTTGTATTGCGGCACATTAGCGGACGTGTGTTCCCCTCACCCTTAGCTAAAATCTTTGAATTGATTGTAATGGGAAATTAGCCCTTATTCCGGTCAATCTGACGAAAAAGTTGAGGGAATAGGTAAGTCAATCGGAATGATGGAGTACATCTGGAAGACATACTACGCAGCTGGTCGAACGAATCCCGGTGCATCATTGATTTCATTTTCTTAAGCATGTTTTTATCTTTCTAGTGTTTACTTCATCTTCCCCCTAAACTCCTAATCACAGGGTTGTACAGTCTGTTGGACACTTTACCTTCGTACAAAATTAGCACCAACTCGTTCTTGCCAGTAAGATACCTCACATAATTCTCCTACCTACTATACAATAACGAAATGAAGCCAATATTTAGGTTAGGAAACCTAGAATTTAATTGTCATCATTGTGGCTTTCCTATGCCGCAGCTGAGCTTCTCACTTTTGTTTCAGCCGTTTCATCACCAAATTATTCGACAGTACGTTTTATGTTTCGTGTTGGCGTAACATATAATGGCGGAGGCTTGTCTCATGAATTTGCCTCACTTGGTGATGATACTTCTGCAACAAAATTTGCAGGCTCGGAAATCAGATTTACCGGTTCCCGAACAACCTGAGTTATCAGTTTTCCTTTCCACATACTTCCATTCTTACAGATCACTAGCTATTTTGCATCTGTTTCCTTTATGTGATTCATCAAAACTTGCTCACTTTCTGTCCCCCAATTCAGAACGACGCGATCATACCTGTGGGCGCTGTGGTAGATCGTTTGCCAAAAAATACACTCTACAAGTACACATCAACAATGTTCATTTGAGTGAGTACGCAACTGATATCACATGTTTTGAGGCGGATCAGCATCACAGTATGTTCACAATGTGTTCCAATGCTGTGCTTAAATTTGGAATTGCCAAAATCTATTTTGTCTCTTGTGTCACCCGGCTCGCATTATCTGCACTCCAGTGAAATCGTCGTGTGTATGTCATCGGTTTAATACATGGCTGGCGACATCCGGTTTCGGATTTGCCTGTCACTGTGGCCAGCCACAGGACGCCTGCGCGTACTGAGAGACCATGGGTAGCTTGCGCTGCACCACCCACAGCTCCAACCACACACCCCATATTTAGTGTAAACCCGAAAGAATAAGACCGGGAGGCATGTGGATGGGAGCCACGTTTCATCAACAGAGCCGGCCCACTCTCCTTCACAGACAAACACAAGCACACTGTATTTGGGGAATCAAGCGCACACAAGGTGATGGCTGGACAGTAGTCCGCTTCACACTGAGTGCATGGAACCACTTTTCGAGCCTAGCACGGCCACAAGGACCGTGCACCCCCTCCACTCCAGGAATGACCAACTGTCTCCTGGAGCCAGTATGGACGAGGTAGTGGGTAATAGACAGGTAGGCACCATGTCAACATGCACATCAAGCGCAACCACACCGGGGATGTCAAACAACAGCTATTCACTTTAAATGACATTATGGAATAAAATATCTGTTAAAAATACGGCTATGCAGACATAACTCTTCCCTAAATTAGCGTATGAAGTAAGCTGGTTAGCAACGAATCCGCGATAAGTACAAAATGTACGGATGATACTCAGAAGTGCTACAAACGCAATGAAGTTAACAAAGATAACTACAATCAGCATAAGCAACGTGTGCAAGTTGCTAGAGGATTATTCAGGTATGCAGAACAAACCAGCTAAAGTGGAATGAAATTTACCCAGCTTAAAAAGACCTACTTTAAGTGTAAGTTGGTTTAGCCCAGCTGCGTTGTAGAAGCATCATAAATGCAACATCAGCTTCAGCATGGAGCGCCGGTTTAATGCCTACCTTGCGTTACATTATACATGTCAGCTGGGGTTGAAAAACATCTCAGCTGTTGTGCAACAGTACAAAAGAAAAAGCGTGCAACAAAGGCACGCCGGCTGAGTCGTCTTTCCGGAGAGCAAACAGCCGGCTTTTGTGTCGCAAATATGGAGTTATATTATGCCTAATAAATGAGATCGCGGTTGGAGGGGGAGGCACAAAGAATCTGACAACACAAACACCATTGAGGTTGGCTTCTAGCCATATCAACAAGTGTATCCAGCCAAACGTGTTCATTGTCTTTCGCACCCCAATCAAGGAGCCGCAGGCTCCAACCGAGGCGAAATCCGACCTAAGGGCCCACATTCCTCTTGACCTGCTCATTTTTGGCCACCCTCCTCTTCTTCCCTCCGCACACCCGGCGCGAAAACATCGCACGTCGTGCGCATCCGTGACCGGCATGCGCAACGCGTGGACCAGCCTTCGGAGCCTGGTGCGTTAAATGACGGTGCTAAACGGTTCGTTTCTTGTTCCTGTGCCATAAACAATCACGCTCATTGCTTACGCGGTATTACCAGCAGATATGAGCCAAACTGCGAAGGCACCGATGGTCTAGCCTAACTAGTCTCTTTATGTCCTCTAAACTAATGGTCCGGGTTGCACAACCGTACAGTAGGGCTGAGCGTACGGCTTTATTGCTCGCTCTACCCTTCAGTGATGTCGCGCCGGCGCCACAGGTGGCGAAGGTTAGCAAGTCTTCCATGCTTTTACTTTACGGTTTGTGACCTCGTCTTCGACTCCAGCGGTGCTGATATAACCACTTGGATAGTTGAATTTTTGAACTACTTCTAACTTATCCCCATCAAGGGTCAGCGCAGTAGGCGATCCCTGCCAGACTTGGAGGAAGCTTTGCACTTCGAGGAAGCACTGCGTACGCCCTGATGTAGAAGATTGATAACTCCTTTGACTGGTGGGACTAGTCTGTCTCTTAATATCAGAAGTACGGAACTTCTGCTTCGAGGGTTCTCTGTAGCGGATGTTCGCGTCGAGGTAGATGGTTCCTGTCGATTTGCTAAACTGTATACTATCTCACTACTTGAAGCGGTTTCGGTTGCTATCGATTAGTGACCGCAGCTGCGTTGGCTATTGTGCATGTCCGATGTTTGCGCTTCAGAGCAAGAAACCACTATCTTCACGTAGTCTGAGTAGTTTGTTCGTTATCAGAGCGGCTTGCATCATCGGCGTGACATTTATTCAAGTGTCCGCATGCCGCAGGTGGTTGACCTGTGCGCTGAAGTCGTGAGCAAAGACAGTGGTATTAGTCTTTTCCTTCTTGGTTAAGAGCTGTTGGGATCCTTGTTAAAAGTCATCCTTAACTGCTACACAGCTGCAGTCAGCTAAGCTGTGTGCGGAGATCACTAACATACCGCGTCTCTCCACGATCTTGTTTGTTCGTAAGTCAGCCCTGAAGCCTGATTGCACCCATTTAACTGTCGATCGGGAACCGGTCGAGCAGCGTGGCCTCACCTCTGCCATTCCAGACGATGCTAACACCAGCTAAATCAGCTACAGCTGCTTCTGTGTCATTAGATAAAGGTGGATATATATAGTTTTTTGTTGGGTACTTGATGTCATCTTGAGAACGCTACTAGTATCCTTCACTCGGGCCTAGAAGAGCAACATTCATTGCCGGTGTGGTACTCCAGGGTGCACCGTAAGTCAGCCTACTGTCCAGTCTGCATGATTTTATGTATGTGGGAGGGTTTGCAGGCGATATGACGATTGAGGTCGAAGGATAGCAACTGTCCAGACTCTTGACCTCCGTAAAAATGGCATTGGAAGTAGATTCGAAAAAAGCGAATTGTTAGCTTGTTGTGGCTGGAGGTTCATGAGCAGTGTAGTAGGCAGGAACAGAAGAACGCGACGTAGCGATGAATGTATAAGCTGTGGTTTTGTCGATACGCTTGATATTACTCGGTTGCCAAAACCGAAGTAAAGAATTGTCTCAGGCAACACCACTGTACCATCAAAGATGTTGCTTGTTATTCTCTATCGGCTGTTGTGGTAAGCTTTGACAAATTTTTTGCAACTGTGATTTTGTTTTGGAGTTGCTCCACTTACGTCCACCACGTTCCTAGCGATCATGATCCGAATCCGACTGGTTTAACCGGTTTGCAACAACTATCTCTCGTGTGCCACTGTCTATTCGGGGTCTTGGAGAAGAGATGGTATTTTGCGCACTGAGAGATTAGCCCTTATACCAGTTACTCAGTCGGAAAATAGAGACAATTAGTAAACCAATCGGAATGATCGGACCGATTTGAAACACGAACAGCGCAGTTGATCAAACGAATCCTAGTGTATAGATTTCACTTTCTTCTGCATGCCGTTATCATTCTAGTGACGAATCCTTCTGCTTCCTAGACGCTTAATTACAAGCGTAATACCACGTGGTGGACACGTTGTCTTTAGCGCAAATTAACATCAATCTGTTTCTACTAATGAGGCATCCTGCACATGCCTCCTTCATATTACGCAATAACTGGATTTACATTCACTTTCTAGATTAGGAAGTCTAGGATTTATTGGTCATCAGTAAGGCTCCTCAGTTTTGTTTCAGCCGTTTCATCACACATCCAGGTAGCCTTTGCGTTTTGCGTTGCGTATACTAATCTAGCGTATGGAAGCCGAGGCTTCTTTCCTGAATTCACTTCGATTGATAATGATACGTCTGCAACAAATTTTGCAAGCTCAGAGAACAGTTCTACCGTCACTCGAGCAACCCGAGTTATCGATTTTCATTTCCCTATATACCCACTCTGACACATTACTGGCTATTTTGCACCTGTTTTCTCTATGTGCTTTATCAATACGTGTTTACTTTCTGTTCCCCAATTCAGAACACCGCGATGTTACTTGTGGGCACTGTGGTAAATCGTTTACCCGAAAGAACAGTTTACAAGTGCACATCAAAGGTGTTCATTTGAGTGAGTACGCAACTAATATCGCTTGATTTGAGCCGGATCACCATCTCAGTATATCCACACTGTACTCCATAATTGTTGTATGGAATGTTGGAATTTTCCAAACCAAACCAAATCAAAATCGAAATCATTTTATATCGCTTAGCTCGCGTAATCCGATCTCTAATGGAGCCGCCATGTGTGTGTGTGTGTGTGCCACCGGCTGAGCTTCTTCTGTTTGATGATTGATCTTTTTCGCAACTCACTTGTCCATCCGGTAATGAACCTCTGGACTGACCGCTTTTCTATTTCCTGCCTTGTCACATTCTCTCCTCTGCTATTGGTCTTCACTTTCAGATTGGCACTGCGAATTCGAATTGATATTAATGAATCGTCAATCGTTGGAATGCAGCACATGAAAGGTGCATTTGCATATAATGCACACGTGGTCATTGGCATCCGTTTCCGTTACTGTTATAGCGAACAGCCGCAGAATGCCTACGCCAGTGGATAGTCTATTGAGAACTTGCGTTTCATCATCGTGTTCTGTGCCCCAGCGTAAACCCGAAGGAACACGGTTGATAAGTCATTAGGGCTCTTTTCGGTCCGCGCTTACATTTCGACATCGCGAGAACAACCGAAGCATCTTGTGCAGGGACGAGCTTATCAAACAAACACAGGGTGGCATGTTGGCCGTACTCGGTCCCTTGATGAGGCCGCTTTCAGTCTAACGCGGTCATATGTGGTCTACATGCGACTTATGAATTCCGTTTTGTCGATGTCATACGGCAAGGTAGTAACCTTGTTCCACAGCCGCATTAAGCGCACCTGTGCATTTCGCGTTGTGCATCAACATGTATTCACGTAACTGGGGTGCAGAGACAATCTACCACATTACTCGTCGCTTCTGCTTGTTCATGCAGTTGTCAACGCGCCGACGCTCTTATCCCTAATTTGTGTGTTCTAAGTACCCGATTCGATATTTAAGAAACTTTAATTTATCATAGTATAGGACTGCACCCACTTTTCATGACATGACGGAACGTATAGTGTCGGCGACTTTCCTTCTGGCGATCACATCTTGCAGAGCCGAACCCATGATCGCGTGCCCCTTGTGGTTGCGCCCCCATTCCGGTGCCCAATTTTGTCAGCACCCTGTCGCCGACATTGCTTTTTTCAGGCATAGAATACTCATTAAACCTCGCTTTGCCTGTGCCGTAGAGATCACTGAGTTGTGTCGCGTTGCGTGCTGATTTGTGATTCCTTCCACAATTGTAGTTTCGCCTTCAACGCTTTTTTGTATTACATGTGATTGCCTCAGCCAGTCTATATGGTGGTAAGGTCAAGTGAGTGTTCGGGTTAGGGTTAGTCAGATGATTGATTTGGAGATGACACCGGATTGAGTAGACGATGAGTGAGTAGAAGAGGTTGGGATTCCTGCATGTGCACTTTGTTTGATCTCTATGAATCCGCTATGTGCAGTTTCACTACAAGACTCCTTTTTCCTGTGGCACTCACACACAGTCTCTTGGCTGTTGCACTACTGATGAGCAAAACAACTCACGTCTTATGTCAGGATACTTGATAAGGTATCCTTAGAAGCAATACGAGATGGACTGTGCACCGATCAGGCCATGTGCCTCTGTCCCGTGACTTACTTGTTAGATGGCTCTGTCCTGACTGAAACCCTTCGATCACTACGGGAAGGCGTCCAAGAAAGTGGTCGGTTACAAAACCTAGACTATTGGAGGCAGCAACTCGTCACGATAGTTTTCATATGATCAGATTATCTTCTGTTCACTTGGATATTCCCTTTGCTCTCATCGAGTTGCAATTCAGCTGCGATGGATTACCCGAACACATATAGATCACAAGAGCCTATTACAACTATCCTTGGTACTGAGCCTCTAGAGTTCCAGACACTTCTCTTCCGACGAAATGATCACCGTTATGACGTAGAAAGTGACGCCTCTAGTTGTCATTTGTCGATTGCTCTAGATTCTTGTAAGAGACGGGCCGCTTGTTTTTTAATCCCCTGGATCGGTTGTTTTGTCGTCTCTTTTTATGCAGATGACATCATAACAGCTTACAATTTCTGGGCTCAAATCGATTGACGCTGACCTGATGCACATGTGTCTGATGATGGGTGAGAAACACTCGTGTTCCTTGGTTTCCCAATGACTGCATCGTACCTGATAGCCCCTAGTCAACAATGTGCATGTGTGCGTACTGCAATCTGCAGTCGAAATACATGGGAAACTCGTCCTGAATTTCCAATGTTTCCGTTTGATCGGGCCAAAGCAGACTTCAATGGTGTTTTGCAGTCAAGGTTCCAAGCTGGAGGTGTTCCATTTTACATGGTTTGTCAGTTTGTCAAGTCAGAGACTGCAAGTAAGACACCTCGAACAAAGCTCCTCTTTCGGAATAGGCAGTCAGAGAATATTCCCTGCCTACCTATTAAGCTTTCCCCCTCCTCGGTTGCTATTCCTTTGCTCGAATGTGCTCGTGTTTACCAGCCTCATCAACCGCTCTGTCAACAAAGTCGAATTATCTTTCAAACCTGAGAAGCGTATTTCATCGAAACTTTCAATATCTGCATACAGTGTCAGATTAGTGAACAAACGCCGCTCATTATACCTTTAGTTTCCCTCGCAGTTCTTGTTTGATGTGCCTCCGACCACGCATACAAAACGGTAGCGTTCTATCTAGTCGACGCTTACGGACTCGTGTACGGATGACGTAACCTCAGAGATAGTTAATCTCGCGCTGTCGGTATCACCAGTGTTCTGCAGCTCATTTGACGCGCTGATCGAAGAAAAGCCCACGTGAGCGAAACTGGAGCCGAAAACAACTGGATAGTTGATGCAGTCAGCCACCTAGACTAAAACGTACCCGCGTATCGAAAGTGGCTGCTGCGTTCGAAAGTTCGAAGAGCGTGTGTGAAACAATTATCATCTTACCGTTGGAACGACGCTTATGGTATATAAGTCTATCGCGCTGTCCATTCCTCTATACGGTAGCGAAACCTGGGCGACATACCGGAGCAATGGCAGTTATGTGGTTCGATTTCGCGCGTTTGAGTAAACAGGTGCTAGTCCTCAGGCTCGTTATGACCACGACGTGGATTTTCTGCAGAACATGATTGACAGGCTTCTCGACGTGAATGAACAGGGGTTGCGGTTAAAGCAAATCACTCGTCTTGAAAAGAGTGGTGGGGAAATCCCGGCCTCTGCGAGTCACCTTTGTTGCTACAATGACTCCGAGGCTGATACTATCCCGCCTCAATAGGCTAAGAGGTTTAAACATCCATTTTCGTCTCGCTTTCGATCCTTTGAACAGAGAGAAACTGAGGTCCGCTATCGTGGAGTTGAAGCGGCGGACTGATAGTAGCGAAGCCAGTCTCCACATCGTAAATTTTCGGGTAGTTCCCTGGGTCTGCCGAACCCGGGTCAACAGATCGATGATGCTACATGCGCGTCTGCCGATTCCTACCGCGGCCTGCGCATAGCCTTCACAAATGTTTGTAGTTTAGGGAACAAACGTGACGATGTATTTCGCTGCGTTGCCTCACGTCATGCGGCCGTACTAGTACTGACCGAAACCTGATTAAATTCGGAGGTCACCACCCAGAAAGTTCATACCAATGGCTACTCGTGCTTCCAGTGCGACAGACTATCAAACGATCGAGGCGGCTTGCTGTTATGCATTCGGTCCTCGCTGTGCGGGGGGCTGGTACACATCTACTGTAGCGAGAATGGTTTGTGCGAACAGTTGTGCTCCTCATTCCGCTTGAGACGGTAAACTGTTTGTGGGTGCTGCTTATCGCACCCCGCGTAGTCGATGCTTGGATTGGTTGCCGTATGCCAGAAACTACATGAGTCGGTCCCGCTTCCTGCGTATGGGTGATTTTAACTTCCCTCGAATACGGTGACCTGATGTTCAACTTCTCCCCGGGCGCTATGAAGTTAAGGCCCAGTTTGTGGAGATGGTATTTGAAACTGGGGCAGCACATCTCTGCCAACCGACGCACGTCACATCGCATTCCGCTCCATCGTGCCTTTGCCTACTACTAACGAGTTGCGAGCAACGTGTACATGAAATTCAGATTCTGGAGCCCCTGGCAGCCTGTGGCCACTCGATGGTGTTAGCCAGCCTAGTGCTGCCGCTGCCCTACTCCCGTCCACCGGAGCCGTCCTACACTTCTTGAAATACCGACTTCGATGGTCTAAATCGAGCCGCCAGTGAAGTAGACTGGTCGCTGCCGCAGGATTCTTCCGTTGAAGCCTGTTGGTCTGTAATAAAAGAGGGTGTGCAACCGTTGTGCGCTCCTTTCGTACTCCTCAAGTATCGAAAAGCTGGACCATTGAAGCCACATTAGTTCGACAGAGAGTATAGTCAATTGGCTTGACGGTGACCCGAATTGTGGAATAAACTTCTCGTCTCTGGCTCTGCCAATGACTATGAGGCGTACAGAAGGCAGTGGAATTTATGCAATAACGCGAAAGCCTCGGTAGTTCGAAGAGGAGCTTGCAATTTCACCGAAGACGGCCCCCAAGAAGACTTTTGCTTACGTGAAGCGGCGCCTGAGGCCTGCATTTGGCGTGGCTGTGTTAGAGGACACTGACGGACGGCCTCTGACCTCCAGCACCGAACGTGCGTCTGCGTGGGCGGAACACTTGGCTTTCGTATATACAAGTGGGCATGCACCTATGCTTTGCTCCTCGTGTGCAGCCCCTACTGAACCCGAGGGCCTTGATTGCGGTGTAGATGTCCGCAGTCTACTCGCCAGTCTTGATGACACAAAACCTACCGGACCCGATGGACTTTACCCGCTAATTTTGAAGCCTTTAAGGCCTTCATCTCGCCTGCTGTGACGAATCTGTTCAACAGATCGTTGTCCGAGGATACATTGCCGAGCGACCGGAAATGCTTGGTAGTGAAGCCGATTCCAAAAGGTGGTGACCCACGCAATGTGGACAATTACCGGCCGATTTGTCTCACCTCTGTTTTGCCGGTGCTCGAGAAGATTGTGAAAAAGGGGTGTTCTCCAGCTGCTGGAGTCCAAAGATCTCCTAACACCGGCACAGCACGGTTTTATGAAGGTCTGCTCGGGCATCACCAACCTAGTTTTGACGCGGCAGGAATGGTTACATTCGTTGAATCCGGGAAGTCAATGGATGTTATCTATCTTGATTTCAGTAATGTGAATCATGAGATCCTGTTCCACAAGCTGAGGATGTGGGGTGTTGGTGGCGCACTGCACCAGTGGATCAGTGACTTCCTTTTGAGGCGAAGATGTTGGGTTCAGGTGGATGACCACTTAACGGAATGGTACCCGTCCACTAGCGGCGTACCCCAAGACACAGTACTGGGGCTCATTTTATTTCTGGTCCACATCAGCGAAGTACCTCAGCTTCTTCGGTCGCCCTGCGTATTATTTGCGGATGACCTGAAGATCTGGAGGATTCTTAATTCTCCCGGCAACTATGACGTCCTTCAACAAGACCTCGACCGTCTATCCTGTTGGTCTGCAGAAGTTGACCTACAGGTCAATACGGCCGAGTCCTCGTTTATGAGCCTGGGGAGGGGTAGTAATGAGCGTGAGTACATACCGGCCGGCCAGCCGGTGCATCCCACCAGTTCCGTAAAGGATCTAGACCTACTCTCACGTTGTGATCTGAAGCGTATCTACAACACGAACAGACTGTACGCAACCGGACTACGCCTGCTTTGGCCACTTAGATGCAGCTTCTGCACTTGGTCTGAAGAGATTGCCACCGTCTGCTCTCATCCAAGATAAGATCGGCGCTAGAGTACGGCTCACCTACGTATTGCCCGATCATAATAGGTGAAGTGCAGAGACTGTAACGGGCCCGGCCTGTAGTTACCTGGCTTATCCCAGTTAACGGGGTGTCATACGAGGACCGATGTAAAAGACTAGGGCTCTCTACCTTGTCACACTGTCGGCTTCGAGTTGATCTCATTATGACACACTGGATACTGCACCTGGTCCACTTCCCTATGTTGAAGCCGCTGCTTCACGTTCGCGCAACAAACAGCACACACGGACGCCGGTACACATTGCTCACTCTCTATGCTTCGAGCGTCGAGTTGTGAAATATTGAAACACATTGCCGGGGACGCTAGTCGAAATGAAAACAGTGTCGGAATGTAAGCGATTCCTTGACACCCACTTTGCGGACTATAGGTATAAGGAGCGTATCGCACCCGGATAAGTTGTAGTGCAGCTGCAATATGCTGCTACCGCGCAGGAATTCGCGACGTGATTCACATCATGTACTCGATCCACCTGCGATGGAGCGACATAGATTGTTATCTTCTCTCTCTCTATTCTCAGTATTCATCAAGTGTCTGCGACGGATTCTACGCATTAGCTGGTGCTGCAGAGTTGTAGACACGGAAATGCTGCACCGCGTCCAATCCATGCCACTGATATGCATTAGCCACCTCAGGTGCCACGGTAATAACATGCAGTCCACTGCGGTGCAGCACTCCCGTGTCTGTAACTTTTTCGCACCAGCCGAAAAGTAGAATCCGTCGTAGACACTATGGTCACTGTTACATCGGGTCGACCAGTCAGCCTCTGTGATCGGCGTCGAAATTAACATCAAGCAAGACGAAATACTTCTTATCATTTGCCACCCAGTCCACCCCGTCGCTCTCCTTACATCGATAACTCATCTAATCTTTCCCTGAGTTCAAGTATCTTGGATCCATTATACTCCCCAGTGGTCAGGCTACATCGGAAATCTGGAATCATATTGACAGCAATAGAACAGCCTTCTTACAACTGATAAACACATTGTGGCGAAGGACAGAAATTAGTCTGAGAACGAAGATCCGAGTGTGCTCAGCAACCATTCGTGTCATTTTACCCTATGGTTGCGAAACATGGCCGCTGCGCTCCGAAAACACCCGGAATATGTAAGTCTTCGACCATTGGTGTCTAAGACTTATTTTGAAAACGCAGTGGCATGAACATATCACCGTAAGCGCTGTCACGGTCTTCCGAAGCTCACAAGGCTCATCGAACGCCGCAGACTACAGTGGTTTGGTCACGTCCTCCTCAGACCATACACTGACTTCACTAGGACCGTGGTTTCACCCTCGCCTTGCCTGCTTGGAGCTCGCCGCCGACCGCCGCGCTTGGGTAACTGCATTTCGCGACATTTTCCTCGGAACGCGTCACGTGAGCTTAAAGGCCTTCGACCGCTTTAAATATTTTGCCGTTAACATCGCAATTTGATTGAGTAGAGACCGTGTCAGACATGCCGCAGTCACGAAGTCAGTCATCTGGTTTTTAATTTTCGCTCCATTCTAATTAGCTTAACGCGTTTCCTACTTGCTTTCATTTTTTCTACATTCTATTTGCGCTTAACCCCACTATCTTACCGTTGTTATTTATTGTTATTCTTGCGGTATAAGCCGTGGCAACTAAATCCACCTCACTTTGGGGTTCAGATCATACTCTGTCAACTGAACTCAACTGCAAACGTAACTACTTGCCTCTGAAACATATTCGCCATTTGTTTTCCAGATGATATCACTAGTAGACGAATTACCGCATCTTATCGGATAGCGCGATGCTTATAGCTTTTTAGTTGAATGATGAAAAGGCCGAAAGAAATGCTTCCCAGATGCGTTTTTCTCTAGTGCGAGGGACGAAATTTATATTGTCATATCCACTGCATAAAATTGCTCGCCACTGTGCTTGTTCTGTACACGTGACACGTTGAACCTGGACGGTACTACAATCACAACAAGCGTGTACTACCTGAATTTTGCTTAGAGGAGGTATGGCCATCGACGGCCACTCTAAACGGAATCACGTGCAGGTCGAAAGTGTTTGAAGTGTTACATGATGAATATAATCAACCGAATTGGGCGTTTGACTTTTATCGGATGAACAAGACAGCTAAACGGAACCGACCAGATTTGTGACTTCTGTTGATTGTCCCAGCCATTATTTTCCTTCGACAGAGGTGCAGCAGATGTGTCTGCGACTGAAAGCAGTTGCCGTCCCACCGCGACTTCCTCTGTATGCACTTTGAATCGTGGGGGGCAAAACAAAGTGTTGACACTTGATATTAGTATCTATTTATTGCGACTTGTGGATATCACGGATGCCATTTTCCTCTTCATCTCCGACGTAGCTAGGTTATTTCTACACTGGGAACCAGTGTCCTGTGTGATGAACTGCCAAATCCGTCTACCACACCTTGTATGCCCGCATATTCTTTTAGGTTATGTTCTTCTTATGTAATTGCTTACTTTCTGTTTTTCCATGCAGAACAACGCCCTCATTTATGTGAGCTCTGTGGGAGTTCATTTACAACAAAAGGCCATGTGGAACTGCACATCAGGGTGGTTCACCAAAGTAAGTATGGAGCTATATGTTTCATTTTATTTTGATGTTATCACTTGCGTCGTCGCTTCATCGTCTCCTTCACGTGGTTTCGTTGACATCATTCACACTGCTTGTCTGTTCTTATCTTTTTTCATGTCCTCCTAACTCGGACTCATCTTAGTTCATAAAATATTCACATATTTTAGACTGATTAGTCTGATCTGCTTTAGTTAATATCGCTGGTGTATTTGTTAGACGCCGGTTGAACGGTTGCTGACATGCAATGAGCTGATAACACTTCTTTTTCTGATAAATCATTTTCGCTTTTGTATTATTGTTGGTTATACTGTCTAGTTCATTTCCCGAGCGTTTCTTTTGCTTTAGCGGAGCTCTGTTTTCTGGATGTTGAAGGTTTCACCTGATACTTCCGGATCACATGTGGCAGAGTCTTTCCCATTGATTAGACCTTAGCAGTGGTGCGGATTTTCCCTTGTCATATCGCCGGTAATATGTACCGGTCTTATTCAGTTCTGTGCGTGAACCAACTTTGTATACCTCGTGATTGTGATCACTCGCGTAAACTTATCTGAGATGGTGATCATTCCGTTCTATGGGCTTGAGATAAATTTAGGATCAAGGATGTTGCCATCCTTGTGTCTCGAGGTGTTTTCTACTTAGGCGATGTTTTCCCTACATCATTAGGGTTACAACCTGACGTTGCATCATTCCGCTTCTGTTTTCACATCGTGGTCCGTCTCTACTTGTCTGCTTTCTATTCCCCTATTTAGGGAAACGGTCCTATAGATGCATGCACTGTGGCAAATCGTTTCCTCGATATGCTAATTTACACACACACCTCAGAGCCGTTCATTCGGGTGAGTATGCAACTGGATACCTCCTTTAACTCTTGCTGTCATTCCATAATATCACTGACTTCCTTGGCACCACCGTTTGCTGATGCCTGTTATCTTGTTGCCTTGTTCGCCTAACATCATTTTTACCCTATGTACTCAGGATCTAAAACAAAGAAAATAAACATCAGCTGTACGTCGATACACCGTGACGACGTTTGTACCGGTGACACCCGGGTTGCATTTCAATCGTCTTGTCTCTTCGGCCACCGGACGGTTGGACCTTAACGTGGTACGGTGATTTCCGTACCTCAGGGACCCATTGGGTTACACTGGTTGGTGCTTTTAGCACCTTCAGAACCACTCATACCAGATTGATCAATGGTTAGAGGCCAAATTACCTCTCTGTCCTGACCTTCCAGCTTGGGAGTGGAGTGAAGGTTGCTCCTTGCGCCATAAAACGGGCTCTGTGTAGCTCACTTCCAAACCCGCTGCCTTGTGGTCAGATTTTTGAACCAAAGGCTTTGCTTGAAAACCCTAACCGTTCTCCTGTCTAGGTCTGGGCAAAACCATTGACTGTATTACAACTTGCTCATCAGCTGCTGTTTCTGTTAGTCACTTTCACGCTACTTCATCACACGCCAATTGTTTGTTTGTTAACAATCCCCAGTTTCCGTTACCCGATTCATGTGTTCAACAACCCGGCTGCGATTCCGATTGCGCCGCAGACCAAGGCGTTCAACCTATGGCTCTCCTTCGTCCCCGATCCTCGTTCCGTCTGGCGTGCTTTAACGTTCGGACACTCATGCCGATTGGACAGCAAGCCGGTCTAGCGCGCACCCTAGATTCCCTAGACATTGATGTATGCTGCATTTCAGAAACTCGATTGCAAGATCCCAGCGCTGTGCTTACATTGACATCCCCCACTGACCACGAAGCCAGATATCACCTGCGTCTTTCTGGAGATCCGGAAGCAGCCTCAGCGGGTCTGGCTGGTGTAGGTATAGCACTAAGTGACAAGGCCGAGGCCGCACTACTGGACTGGTTCCCGATTAACAGCCGACTATGTGCAGTTCGACCTCGGGGTTCATGTAGAATCAACAGGCACCGCGAAGAGAGACACAACTTGTTTGTGATCTCCGTGTACGCTCCAAGTGACTGCAGTGGCGACTCGGTCAAGGACGATTTCTACCGGGATCTACAACGGCTCTTGACTACTGCTAAAAAGTCGGATGTCGTCATCCTTGCTGGGGATTTTAATGCACGGGTTGGCTGCCTGTTACCATACGAACGCCACCTTGGTGGTCATCACTCGCTCGATGAGAACCGTTCTGATAACAGAGAGAGACTCCTCACATTGTGCGGAGACAACCGTCTGTTTCTTTCGAGCACTAACTTCACGCGTACGAAGAAGCGTTCCGCAACGTGACGTCCCTCTTCTTCAACACAACCGTGGTCGCAAATTGATCACATTGCAATTAGCTTCAGATGGCGCGGCAGCGTACTGGACTGCAGGTCCTTTTGGTCCACCTTCGTTGACTCAGATCACGCTCTGGTCTGCGCGAAAATCTGTATGTGTTTTGGAGGATCCCGAAACACGAAGCACTACAAGATTGATGTAAACAGATTAACTGATTCCTTTGTTCAGGCGAGCTATCAGCCTTCATTGGCACGTGCACTCAGTTGCAATCCACCGCAAGAAGTGGAACAACACTGGACTTGTATACAGAAGACGATGACCATTTCCGAACAGTCATGCTGCGCCCTAACTCGACGCCGCTTGAAGGCTTGGATCTCTGTTCGTTCTCTGGAGCCGTTCGAACGCCGCAAAGATATCCCTTCGGAATCAGATTGCAACGAGCGGCGCCGTTCTGCCAACCGACTGCTCAAGCAAAGCATACGCAAGGATCGCGAGACATGGTGGTCTGAGCATGCTTTGGAGATGGAGAATGCTGCCCTCTCTGGCAACACTCGCAGGCTTTTCCAACTCATTCGATTCACTGTCCTCAGGAAGCCTGGTGTCAGTGAAGTCATTTGTGAGGTGGATGAGTCTCCGATCACCAACCAACAGAGGCGTATGGACCGCTGGGCCGAGCACTTTCACTCGCAGTTCAACTGGCCTCCACCATCCATCAGTACATGCAGTACACGTTGTTGTCCATTCTGGCTCGTCCCTCTGAATCCACCCAGCGAAGCAGAAGTCTGCCTCGAGATTCGACGTTTGAAGCGCTTCAAGGCTGTCGGCTTAGACGGACTTCCTCCGGAACTATTCAAGTACGGCGGTGTGGCGATCATTAACCAGCTGACTGCGCTCCTTGCAAAAATTTGGCATGAAGAGAAAGTGCCTTCCTCTTGGGGCGAATCAGTTATTGTCCCGATTTTCAAGAAAGGCGCTCGCACTTCATGTGCAAATCATCGCGGGATGTCTTCTTTCGGTTGCCTCTAAGCTATTGGCATCCATTCTGCTTCGCAGGCTATCCCCAGTACGTGTATCATACTACCGTGAAGAACAAGCTGGTTCCCGTCCTGGCCGCGGATGCGTGGATCAAATCTTCACGCTCCGCCAGCTCCTCGAACATCGCCACATTTCTCACAGGCCCACTATCATTTCATTTCTAGACATACGTGCCGCTTTTGACTCCTTTGATCGACCTACTTTATGGCGTTGCTTACTAAAGAAGTGGGTGCCAGAGAAATATAGCGCCATCTTACGAGCACTTTACCTTCATACATCCGGCAGAGTGAGGCTCTGTGACGAGCTTTCCTCGCAATTCACTGTCAATAGCGGTGTGCGACAGAGCTGCCCTATGTCCCCATTCCTCTTCAACTTCGCAATCGAAGACGTTCTGTCGAATGCTCTAGGTTTCCAGTAGTTTGGCCTAGAGCTTCTACCCGGTGATGACGCGACCGACTTAGATTATGCTGATGATATCGCCTTACTTGGTGACTATCCTCAGAGTATGCAACTCATTCTGGATCATTTGGCGGTTGAAGCATCTAAGTATGGCATGAGCTTCGCCCCATCGAAGTGCAAAGCATTGTTTAAGGATTGGCTTTCACCTGCTCCCGTACTCACTCTCGCAGGTGCACAACTTGAACAGGTAGATAGCTTCGTCTACCTTGGGTGCTGTGTTTCTGCAGGCGGCGCTATCAACAAAGAAGTTTCTCTTCGTATCGCTAAAGCTCGATCAGCATTTGTCAATCTGAGGCACTTGTGGCGTCGTCGCGACGTCTCATTCTCGCTAAAGGACCGCGTTTACAGCGCATCAGTTCGCTCAGTATTGTTGTATGGGTGCGAGTTTTGGCCGATTCGCGTAGAAGACATGCGTCGTCTTTCTGCGTTCGATAACGGTTGCTTAAGGAGGATCGCTCGTGTTTGGTGGCAACATCGAGTTAATAGTAATGACGTTCTACGTCGCATCTTGGGGAATGCGAGTATTCCCTTCAACAAACTGGTTTTGTTGCGCCAGTTGAAATGGCTCGGTCACGTCCTACGCATGGCACCTGAGCGTCTCCCGCGTCGCGCTCTATTCGCTCGTCAAGGACCTGGCTGGAGGCGACCGCGTGGTGGTCAGCCTTCCACTTGGCGGCAGCACATGAAATCGCTGACGTCGTGTCTAGGCGCTGTTGGATCCGTACGTCTTCCAGGATGGGGACCGAAAGATGAGTGCCCGTGGCTTAGCACAATGGAAGATATGGCCCGCAACCGGAATCAGTAGAAGAATTGTGTACAGTATTGTATTGATTCACATGTTTGATACTACAAACATTAAAATGACGGAAAAAGAGCAAAAGCAGCGTGTGAAAAACAAACTAAAAATGTTTTGTTCTACTTTTTGTCAAAATGTTCCATTCTTCTTGCGGCATATTAGTTGAAGTGTGTTGCTCAACTTCAACTAGCATGCCACGATGATTATGACGCAATGAATCTTGCTTATCTGCTGATCTCCATGGTTTTATGCCTTCTCTATGTCTAGTTAGTAGACTGTTGAGATTACATACATACATACTGGGCAACTTGGGAGTATCCTTCCTGCACAATACTATGCGTCTTTCTTCAAACGTTTTCCTGCTGCTCTGGCCACCGCAGAGAATAATCAACGGTGCTCTATCTGCTACATCGAGCAGGGTGAATAGGGTTTGGATGCTACTGCTCAGGTCTTTTTGTCTTCTTATTCCCCCTCTTACGCTTTTTTACGCTTATCGTCCCGTTTCAAATTCGATTTAACCCCCCCCCCGTTTTCAAGCCCCCGCGTCTTAGCCCTCCCGTACTTGCTTTGCTAGGCCTTTCAAATCACATGCAAACTCGGATCGTCACTCCTGTCCCGTTGAAAAGCCCATGTCTAAGCAAGTGGTCCAGCCAAGCTCATCTTCTTCCGTTTGGAGCCATTGATCCTCCTTCAGATTGTCATGCCCCAATGTACGCACGTTGCTTCAGATCGGCCAACAGACAGCACTTGCCTGAACCTTAGAGACTCTCTCGGTCGATTTTTGCTGCCTATCGGAAACCCGCCTAAAAGAGCCGAGCTCTTTTCCCACTCTGCGATGCCATTCAGGTGACACTGGCACTGCTTTCTCACTGTGCCTATCCGGAGACGATACAGCTTTGAGTTCCCGCCAATCCATTGTTCGTATTACCTTAGTCCTCGGGATTGAGCTGCTCTGATTGTTTGGATCCCAATCAGTTGCCGGATATGTACGGTCCGATAGGCTGGCTCGTTCAACGATTCTATGTCGTGCGGGACTTATAGATGTCTATTCGTCATCGGTGCATACGCCCAAACAATCTATAACGATGATTCCGCGAATAACAACTTCTACCGTCAACTGAACGAGCTTTTTTCCCCAGAAGTAGCCCGGACACTGTAGTGTTGGCTGGGATCTGAACGGTCCAATTGGGAAACTGTCCACTGATGAGCTGAATCTGGGCGACCAACATGGTGTAGGCTTCCGTAAAGATAACGGTCAGCGGCTACTACATTTGTGTGATTATGCTCGCTTACATCCTGTGAGCACTAACTTCCGACACATCACCCGCCGGTGGGTGACATGGCGCTCACCAGCCATGGACGCAAATCGATCACATCGCAATCAGTTTTCGCTGGAGAGACTGTGGCCAGAACTGTCGTTCGATTTGGAGAACATGTGTAGACGCCGGCCGTACACTTGTATGTTTCGATCTGCGGGTGCGTTTTGGCAGACACCCACGATGACGTTGTGAGCTCATTGACACTAGCCAACGGTTGAAGCTAGCTATTCTGAATACCTATCAAAGAAGGCTGACATTGGAGTTGAGTAAGCGCTCATTGGATACAATTGGAGCTCAGTGGTTTCATGTTCACCAGAACTTATTAGCTGCAGGAAAATCCTCATGTGATAAGTCTAATCGCCAAAAGGGCCATTGGGTCTCCTCGCAGTCTCTGGAACTTATCGATGCTAGCCGGCACATTCGGCTGGAAGCAAACACAATGAGACTGGCAGGAACCTCCGGGCAAAACTCCGTGCTAGCCTGAAGAGATACTGCGAATCTTGGTGTTCTCATCGTGCGTCAGATGGAAATGACCGTTGCTCTTGGTAACCATCGGAAGTTATTCCGTCTGGTACGGGAAATGAGCAGCAGTAAACCTGTTGTGAGTGAAACTATACGTGACGTGAGTGAATAGCCTATCCACTACGTATTAAAACGCTTGGAGCGTTGGCCTTAGCACTTCGAAAGGCAATTTAATCGCTCGTATTTGTCAGATTTCTTGCAGGCCACTGATCGCACTGCTCCCTGGGCTGTGCCTTTGGATTCGCCCTCTCGCTCACTAGTGGAACTGCTGACGTTGAATAACGCAGTGGGACCAGACGATTTTCCTTCTGCCCTCTTCAAATTCGGGGACCTGCTCTTGTGGATGATTTACACGAATTACTAGGGAAACTGTGGGAGCAGGAAACTGTCCCAACCGACTGGAGCCGCTCCGTCATAGTCCCAATTTTCAAGGGAGGCTCACGATCGGAATGCGGCAGCCATAGAAGAATCAGTCTGATCTCCATTGCCTCCAAATTGCTTGCCTCTCCCATCGTTCACAGACTAACTGGACCTCGTGAAAGCCATATTCGTGAAGAGCAAGCCGGGTTTCATCGAAGTTGTGGCTGCATTGACCACGTCTTCACTTTGCGCCAGCCGTTGGAGCACCGTCACACATATTGGCGACCCACCGTTGGCATGTCCCTCGTTATCAAAGGTGTATTTTCTTCAGTGGATTGATGTGCCCTTTGAGACTATCTACTCAGGACAGGTGTGTCCGAGAAATGTGTAAATATTGTCCGAGCAGAGGTGCGGGCTTACAGCAAGCTGTCTCCACTCTTCAATATCTCCAACGGTGTGAGTCAAGGATCCCCGCTGTCACTTTTCTTCTTCAATTTCTCTATAGACAAGTCATGGAGATCGCGTTCACGAGACACGACTTTGAAGCTTTGGAGCTGCTTCCAGACGAGCAACGTTTTATCTTGGAATATCCTGATGATATTGCGTTCATCTTTGACAGCTCACAAACGTGCCAATCGGCTCTGGATTGATTAGTACTGACTGTCTGCCATCTCAGATTGTGTTTTGCACCATGTAAGTCCAAAGTCCTCCAAGATTGGCCTAGATCGCCTCTTCGCTGACCCTTGGTGGGGATCAGCTAGGTTTCTTTCAAAAATTCAACTACGTAGTTAATTTTATCAGCACCGTTGAAATCGAAGACGAGCTCACAAACCGTATAGCATAAGCTTGTGATGCTTTTGCAAATATTTGCCACCTATGGCGATGGCGCGACATCTATCTCTCCCTGAAGGATAAAGTGTGCAACGCAGCCGTCCTTTCAACTCACCTTTATGGTTGGGAAACCTGGCTTCTTAGATCAGTAGACATTAAGAAGCTAGTTACTGATTTTGAGTTGTTCTCCGAGCTTTGCACTGCGAACCAGACCCCTATAGCCGCACTGATGATGTGGCCTAGTCCGTCAACGAAACGTCTGCATAATAATCACTCAGCTCGGAGAGCATCTCAAAATCCACATCCACATCAAGAGCTACGGATATTCTCGTCTCTTTCAATGGTAACTTAATTTCGACCACCTGTGCCTTCCCAGTTTGGCTCTTATCTGGTCGGAACAACGCTTGAGAAATGGCGCCTTGTTTCTGGCACAGGAAGGGGAAATCCACCACTCAGCATTGTTATTTCACACACCAAGCTCCGATGGCTGGGCCACATATTGCGCATGTCAGCCCACCCGTTCCCGCGACGTGCGTTTTTTGCTCGCCGAGAGTGTAGATGGAAGAAGAGGAGGGGTGGCCAAGCGATGGCTTTGTCCTAAGTAATGTAGGCCCTCACTTCGAACCTGACTTTGGTCGGAGCCTTTTGGCTTATTGGCTGGGGTCCGAAGGACGATGAGCAAGTTTGGTTGGATACACTTGCTGACTTGGCTAGGAGCCGACCTCAAGGGCATTCGTGTTGTGAGTTTCTTTGTCCACCCCCATTCCATTTTGCCTCTCCTTCCAACCACAATCTCATTTCTTTCTATAATATAATTTTTGCGTGATGAATTTTCTTTTTCTCCATAGTAGTCGGCTGATTGCTTTCTGGTACGATGCCCATCCGTTCATGCTAACTCAGCTGACGTGCACCTGTTGTACCTTTTATTTTATTTTCCTATCTATTGCGACACAGTTGCTGAGGTTGTCTATTTAATAGTTGTAAGTCAGTCGTACCCCTGGAATATATGGATTCCAAAAAGTTCGTAAAAAGTCGTATCTGGATGTCAATATTGTCCATGCGAAACTCCGCACACTATCCTACAGCCCAGTGATTTGCAGCAATGTTGGAACCCATAAATGTTGCGGGAACGTCGAGTAACCACGCATAGTTCAATTCCTACCCACAGCGCAGCAGGATCCAGCCAGCCAGCAACTGGGCTAAAATAAACAATGTTCTTTCGTAAACTACGCGTCCTACGCGGTGATTCATTTCTCCCACAAAATGAACCATTGTACCAGCTGTTATTCGTTATTTGTGGGTCCGCTTCGTTTTGTCTACTCTTTTTGTGAGCTGGTTGGGATTCGCGTGGTCACCTGATCGTGTGCGCCGTTTTTGCCATGTACTGCTTGTGCATCTAAGACTCTCGCGTCTAGTCGCCCGGTCGTGTGCGCATCGTCCTCTGGTTTTCAGGACTCAGCGCGTTACCCTAAAACGTACGTGGATAGGGACCAAGCTTAGGTCACGCGTAACTTTCGGCTAAGATAACGCGATTGGGTCTGCGCAAATCCAATACAATAACGAAGTACTTAACGTAGTGTTCGTGATAGTTTTTTAAAGTGACAATGCAAATGCAGACTGTTGTTTTGATCGGACGGTCTTCACGTTTGCGCGTCATGCTATATAGCGAAATGGTTTTCCTATGCAAAATGACCTTGAATCCTTGTTCCCGGTCCTTCGTGTTCTCACTACCGTTAGTGGGTGGAAGCAGTCGCAGAACTCCAAGACAACAGTTTTCACTATTAACAAATGTACCGCTGCTATAAACTATAGAATACTTACGGAACAACCTTTTATCGCGGGTGAAAATGCAATACTCAGCAAGTCTCATGGGATGGAAATTATTGAGAAAGCAAACATTTGTGATAAAATGATAAGTGTTTTGTTGCATTCACCATGAACATGCGTAAAAGTGCCGAGATGTTAACGTGAAAAATATGTAGATCCATGAATCCATTGCTTGGGATTTTGGAAACGCGCCTTATGATTGCTTTATGTCGCCCCCTGGCTAACACAAGTTCCCGAACAAAATGTGCGTGGGGCACTCCTTCGTCTAGTCGTTTTTTAAATGTCTTTAGATTGAGGTCAGAGACGACATAAGTTACTAGGTCGTTCCACAGCTGACACATTCAGAGAGAGAAGAGATTTCTACGGCATTCCAGCCGGCTATATTGTATTGTTAGTTTCAATTAATGACCTCTTAGTTTAATGTTGTCGCTCAATTCCAGCAGCTGGCGTTCAGTTCCTGATAAACCCCACAAGGTCTTCAATCTCCAGATTTGTTTATCGGGACTATATGTATAGGCGATGACCACATACTGTCTGATGGACGTATTATACCGATTTGTAACATACGGTCGAATTGGGCCTTCGCTACGGAATGTTTATCAGGCGTTATTCGCCATCGTCGATGGAAAGCTGGACTACCTGCTGTCGTTATCCTATGCACCATCTCGTTCTTGATATCACCATGTTAGTATCCAGACTTCGTTATGCTGGTAAATCCACATAACGGATCCTAATACATTGGAAGGGCTTGCTGTGGGACAAGCTGTTGGTACGTAGGGCTTTTTTCAGAATATCCTCCTCCAGGAGCACTGATTCTGGTGAGAGTCGGGAAAATACACTATGAATCTTTAGGGCATCCTTATGTATGCGATTAATTTCGAAAAATGACTCGACCTGAAGAAACCAAAGCTGAGGCTATTGTATCCAAAATGTTGGTAAATGACTAGTTGATACAGTGTTACTTTCCCCTGGTTGCTGGTCAGTCATATTTACATACATGAAATGGTAATAAAACGACGGAAGTGCATACGACTCGCCGGGTGATATAGGCTGAGTCCAAAACACCGACGTCACGTCGGGTTTACCACTTTATAGGACCGCTTCTTAGGTGCCGTTTTAGGTGCCTATCGTCTGCTATGAAAAGTGGAGAGATGCCTTGCTTTGCTTTGCGAGCAATGCTGACATCCTTTTACAGTCGTCTGTTGTTTACCAGAAACTTCTTGGCTAGGCACTGCGGATAAGTTACTTTGTTCTCACGGATAAGTGTGGTTCAATGGTTGCGATGGACCAGGAAGTTGTCCTTTGTCTTAGTCGGTGTTAGTCTTGTAGGCATGCCATGCTGCATCCCTTTTTGCGATGTATTTTTCGTTTCTGCTTCTGCGAATTGACTCCCTTTCGCGGAACGAAGGGGCTTGATGCTCTGTTGACCATGTCTCTTAATCTTTCGGTGAACTCTATCCAAAACTTTTCAGGGGGTCTGTTGTGCTAGAAATCCCAAGCGGATGCCTCAACGAATTTTTTCAGGACGTGGTAGCGTGTGATTGTATGTGTTAAATCCGAGTGTTCGGATGAATACTCTGAATTGCATAGTTAAACCTTATTACCACATGGTCGCTGAAATCTGATGCACCGCATCTTATCGGACATGAACTCTTCAATTGTGAATACAGGGTCCAATACAGAGGCGAGGTGACATAAATTTTGAAGGGAACATTAGCGATAAGTTCACGCAAGTCTGCCTTGACCTTTTTATTGGGAGACGCCGATACCTTCGGATCGCGTTCATTGAAGTCGTTGCGACGAGCATGTGGCTGTACTCTGTTCAAGACACGTACCAAGCTAGAGTCCATTTCCATAGAGGACCTTGGGAGTGGCAAACGGCAGCTACAAGACGTGCGTCCTTGTGTCTTAATCGGTGGCGACACCAGGTTTAGTCGGTAACATGAGTTTCCGGATCATCAACTATTGCATATTGCAGGTCACTGTGGTGGTAGAGATGGACTTCATCTCCTCTGCTTGACGGGCGTTCCGGATGAGTTACTTACCTACTATCCTCGACCTCAGCATCAGCAACTTCTTGGTGTAACTAGGTTTCCGTAGTGGACATGGGGTCCCAATCATTCGCGACCTGACGTACCCGAAATTCGGTAAATTTAATGAGGAGCCCTTTGGGCTTAGTGTGCATACATGGAAGTTTCTCAGATTCCAGCACTGTGTCGGAGACTGTGAAATTCATAGGTCCATTTTTGTTTAAGGCATTCAGGTTTTCCGGTAGCTCTCCTTTTCTCCCTCCATGTTCTTTAGTTCATTGTGGTTGTACGACAGTGAATCATCAGTTCGGATGGCGGATGCACTGCTGTTGATGATGATGATGCGTTCACATTGCAGTTGACTTTCCCTGTCGGCCTTCAGCTTAACTGCTATATGTTCATTCTATTGGATATATCGCCAACATGTGCATAGGCATACCTTAGTCGAAACATTCTTAACTACACCCGATTTTTCTTTGCTTTTTTCTGCGTATTTGATGTCGTCCTATTTCGTGTTTTAGATCAAAGTACCCACATATGTGAGCACTGTGAGAGAGCTTTTTCCGATAAGCATCACCTCCAGAATCATGTAGCCGTCGTCCACTTGAGTGAGTGCAATCTTACTTACTTCCTTGTGCTCTATTTCTTGTTTTATTTGTGGCTAAGCAACACTGTGCAGTTTTACGCTGTAATACTGAATACTGTATTATAGAGCAAGTAGAATTGAATTCTGTGCAACTCCTTCGAAATATGGTGAAAAAACATCATAAACATGTCAACCGCGAATATCGTTATCGTCCTAACGTGACATTTAAAAGATCTGACTCACGGTATTGCAGGACTCACAAATGTGACATGTCATCGTAAGTATGCAATCGTTCTTTGAATCGAATATTGGTAAAATGTAAATCTAACAACGTGTTGAACTGCTGCACAGATGTTGCCTCCATCACATGTTCTGGCAAACTGTTCCAAATATTTACCACTCTCCGTTCGAAGCACAGTGGGTAAGGAACACATTTCACATCCGGCACGACAAGTTTGTATCTGGGTCCGCGTGTGCTGTATGGCCCTCGTAAGTGCAGCATTGGCATCAGCATGGGGAAGTCACTGAGATGTAGAATACGGTAGGTCGTAATGAGGTCGACTGGCATCCGATGGTAGGACAAGTTATAGGGTCCTAGTTTCTCGCACCGGTCTTCATACCCCAAGCCACGTAAACTCGGCATGAGCCTGGTAGCAATGTGTTGGACCCGCTCAATCTTTTATGCTTCGCCTCGGGTAATCGGAAAGTAGGCGGGCGAACCGTACTCTAGCATTTGTTTAATGATGGAAAAGAAGTGGGGAATGGCAGCCTCTTTGGACCATGGGCCGAAGCTACCTGTGAGCGCCAAAGTAAGTGCAGTCCGTTACGATATAGCCTGTTCGTGTTGTCCACGGACTTGAAGTCACGGAGCGTGAGTACACCTAGGTGCTTCACGGAGGGTGTGGGATATAGCGCTTGGCCGTCAAGGGTGTAGTTTCAGCTGTCACCACCCTTCCTCAGGCTCAAATACAGACTTGGCTGAGTTGACCGGGAGATGAACTTTTGTAGACCATGTGTATAGGCAGTTGAGGTCTTGCTGAAGTAGGCCACAGTCGTCGGGAGCGTCAATTACTCTCCAAATCTTCCTATCTTCCGCAAACAAGGCACACGGCGACCGGAGAAGCTGAGGTAGATCGTTGATGTGGATCGGGAACAGAGTGGTCCCAAACACACTACCTTGAGGTACGCCACTTGTAGAGTGATGCCAGTCAGTTAGATGATCGTCGACCTGTACCCTCCACTTTCGACCAACAAGAAAGTCGCGGATCCCGCGGTGCAGTGAGCCACCGACACCACATATCCTGATTTTGTGAAGGAGAACCTCATGACTGACCTTGTCGAACGCCTTATTGAAATCGATGAATATGACCTCGACAGACTTCGCTTTGTTTATTACCTACAACCACTCATGCCTCGTCACAAGCAAGTTTGTAATGCATTAGCAGCTTTGCATGCAACTGGGCTGTGTGGGCGTCACGACCTCTTTTGACTGTAGCAACTGCAGCAATCCCTTCTTTACGATTTTCTCAGCAACCTTGCCAAAATAGGTGTCAGACAAATTAGCCTGTAATTGTCTACTTTGCTAGGGTCGCCGCCTTTCGGAATAGGCTTCACCACCGAGAATTTCCAGTTAATCGTCAACGAACCTTCGGACAGCGACTTGTTGAAAAGGTCAGTCACGGCAGGAGAGATGATGGCCGATAATGACTTGAGAATCAGTGGGTGGAGCCCATCATGTCCGGCAGGTTTGGTGCCGTCAAAATTGGCGAGTAGTTTACATACCTCTTCAACGAGTTCGGTAAAAGCAGTACACGTCGAACTCGGAACAGACACCTGGTCATTTGCAAATACAGAAGCGAAGCGCGCCGTCAACGCAGACGCACGCTCAATGCTAGAGGTTAGGGGCTGTCCATCCGGGCCATCCAGCACTGGCACATCGCTTGCCGTCTTCAGGCGTCGCTTCATGTAAGCTGAATCTCTTTGGGGCGGTCTTCGCGGCGATTGCGAGCTGCTCTTCGAACTGTCGGCGCTTATTCTTTTTTGCACTGTTGCACAGTTTCCGCTGATTTTTATACCCTTCGTACGCATTGGCAGATCCAGAGAGGATGAATCTTTCGCACAGTGTGCACCGCCACCGAGCCGGATCTCCATACTCGTCAAACGAATGAGGCTTAATCGGTCCAACCTTCCGACATTTTAAGCGCACAAATTAGTAACACAATGATGTCCATCCCTCTTTTATAAATATCCAATGGTCTTCCACAGAGGCAGCTTGTGACAGGGACCAATCCAGTTGGTTCGCGGCTCGAGCTAGGCCATCGAAGTCCGTTTTCCAGTAGTTGTGAGCTGGTTGCAGCGGATGTGAATACGGCAAAGATAATTCCATATCAGCTATCAGTACTGAGTGGTCGCTCGTAGCCAGGAACTCCAGGATCCTAACGTCACGCACTCGTTGTTCGTAGCTCGTTAACATCAGGTCGAGACAGGACGGGGTTGAACGTGTTGATATGCGTATTGGCTGGCATATGTGTTGCGATGCACCAGTTTCAAGTACCAAATCCACGAACTATGCTTCAACCTCACTAGGTCCAGCCATCAAATGCACATCAGGCCATCGTACTCGAGAACAGTTAAAATCGCCCATAAGTAGAAAGTGTGGACGACTCATGTGCGTTCGAAGATGGGTTGCCAATCCAAACAACGACTCAGGGGGCTGCGATAGGCTGTCCACAAGTAGTTCTCCGCGTCCGAGGCGGATGGAACACCACAGTAGCTCACACAGACCACTGACACTTCGGTAGGTGCTCACAAGTCTCCCACGCAAGGAAGACCGGATGTAGAGCAAGACACCACCGCGGGCATCCTTTACTCTATCGCATCGGAAGGACGAGTAACTGTTGAGTTCAACTTCTTGGATGTATGACTCTGAATGCAGCCATGTCTCTGCGAGTCACACTACGTCTCGCTGCGCAGACGCAACGAAAACACAAAGTTCATCGCGTTTGTTCTTAACACTGCAAACGTTTGTGAAGGCTACTCGCAGGTCGCAACAGGAGCCGCCGGGCGTGCTTGAAGTCTGAGCAACCTGTTTATCCTGATTCGTAGATTTTATGAAACCACCGGAAAATTTAGGATACGGAGATTTGTTTCCCCCTCACCACTGCGTCTTTTCAGCTCAGTGATGGCAGACTTGAGCCGCTCCTTGTCTACTGGGTCCAGGTCGGGACGAACATGGATGTTAAAACCTGTCAGCCTACTTAGGCGGGACATGATCAGTCTTGGACTGATTTCTTCCACAAAAGTGATTCTCATAGGCCGATTTTGTTGATCACTTTGCTTTCCAAGACGGGTAATTTGCATCCCTTCTATTGACTCCTCACCGGCGGTGAGGAATCTCAATTTTACTCATCAGGAACCATGGAACACAAAAGAAGGTACAGACATTGTAAAAGAAAACACAACACAACACATCAAAGTCCACGGTTTCGTCAGAGGGCGAGATACTACCCGGTTGCCCAAGCCGAAGTAGGGTGTTGACGTAGGGGACACCACTCCGAGCCTTTGGTTGAATAGCCTGCCCGCAAAGCAGCGGAGCGAATTCAGGGAATCGCGCCCATTGGGAGCCGGTGACTGATTGCTCAGTTCATACGCCTTTCGTTTGTTCCTTTGTCAAACAGGGGCCCAATGCTCCCCAGAATTACAGCACAAAGTTACTGGAATACAATGCTTCGCCAGGATGAAGCAAGGGGCGGTGACTTTATTTAGTTGCGAGTCACGTCCGCCACGTCACAGTGTTTTTAAACCGACATATGTGGCTTTGTATAGGGAGAACGCTTGCCAGGCGAAAACCCGCCACGTCCTGGAACACTGCCGCCGTACCGTTTGCTGGAACGGGGAAATCCCGAGTCACCCAGCTGGCACCACGAGGAGGTTGTTCGGCAAGCTAGCCAGGTAGAGGAGGAAGGCTGGGCTGAAACCGGAAGGCTCTTCGGGCTACGTTGTTGAGCCAAACACACGCAGCTGTTCGCGACGGAATGATGAAGCCTACACTTCGGATTTACTCTTCCTGGATGTATCTTGTTTCGGAAACTTTCACATAAAGTTTGAACGAAATCGTGTTGGATTGCACTAAGCCGATGAAAATGCTCAACTGATAATGCAACACATGCAATGTGATATGTACCTTGGCATAAAACACACGTGAGGGCATTTGCGCGGTATCCGACTATCTTGGAACAAGTCCCACTGGGTGATTGCTTCAGCATTGTGAATAACCCGAAAACAAATGGCGACCAGTTGCTGGAGAAAATGACGATAGCAAGATCGCCGAAACAAAGCGATGAGAATACAAGTATTTATGGTCAAAAAAATCGACATCAGAAATGAAACTGAATTGCATCTAAATTTCCACTAAATACTTACAATGAACGAAGAAATCTAACACAAAGTGATCTTGTCAACACAGCTAAAAATAAGTGAGGTTCATCGCAGCGAGTTTCCAAATCAGATAGTCGTCCACATGCCCGGAAAAGCACTACATTGCAGTTTCAGCCTGTTTGGCATGTGGACGAATATCTGATTTGGAAACTGGCTGCGATGAACCTCCTTAATTACATCAAAATCCCCTACCCATTAGTACAGCTAAAAATAACTGATTGAAAGCCCGCTATCCGCAGCGTAGATGTATACAATTGTTTTAAATGCTTTTTTGCTGCCTCTTTTTAATCTAAACGTTTTTTTAACTGCACCAGTTTTCGTGCATTTTACTATTTTACATCAATTGAAGATTATGTACAATTCCACTTCTGCTACAGATATGACCATGTGTCAGTCAAGTCAACATGAGCGTTCCACTAAATTCGACTGGGATTTCATAATCCAACTTTTTTAGGTTCCTAATCAGTTTTATGTAGGCTGTATTGTTACACATTATAAACTTACTTTCAATCGATTTTCGTTATAAAACTGAATTATAAATTTGATAAATTTAGCTACATATACTGTTGTTACTTCATGTGCAGCACTTGCCTAAAGCATACTTTGAAGTATTCCTTGGTGATCTGTACAGAAAGGTGCACCTCACAATGTGTCCCATTACTGTGAAGAAGTGCATCGTGACTGGACGAATAGCAAAGTTAGAGGCCTTCGATTGCAATTCCCGTCGTTTGGCGAGAATCTGTAGACCATGTCACGTCCTGTTGTTTTCGACTTGTTAACGCGAAAGTATTGTCTGGAAGTATCGGCATGTCATATCCCAGTATTTCCTTCGCAATCCGATCCACCTCACATTCTGAACAGCTTCCGACTTCAACAATTAAATGTATTGCTTTATCAGAGCATGAAATCAAAAAGCGTGAAGATGGAGCCCAGTTACACAAATAGGCTTGAACTCGACAGCTCGTACTGAACTTCAATCAGCCAGTTAGCAATTCAATCAACAAAATTTGGATCACTCATTGCGTGCTTCGATGCTCTGCAAGAGAGTGGCTGAGTTATTGGCCTCTAGTCTACATGAAATAATTTGATAAACTACATAACGGAAGTTTCTCTTCCGAACAAGTGATGTGGGTTTCGTTTGTATTTTTCCATTATATTCCAGTTGTCTTATTGTTATTGAGGACTGCCTCGTATCATCCAGTGGAGTGGAGATTATGTTTGGAAACTTCCAACCGTAGTCTCACGTGTGTTCTCTCGCATAATGACAGTGTATATGGAGCGATTCTAGTGGGTTACTTAATGCACTTGAGAGAAGATACACTAAGAAAAGGGGTTATTGTTCCCATCCCATATGTGTTGATCTAAAGAAGTCGAGCTATCTTTTTGATCAGCCGACCAGCCACACATGATTCTCGTGCTAACTGTATGTGTGAGCATATGAGAAACAGTGGACACGGAATGAGTGTTCATAAAATGAAACTATGTGGTCTGCGTCAAACATCGTGACTGAGTAGGATTACTGTAGCACCGCACAGCCTCCATTAGGGGCTCGAAGGATGCGCACCACTAACGAGCTCCATTAGGGCGAAATGCGCATCTGGTCATCGGACTGTCAACAAAGTGGAGATCATATTTCATCCACTACATTCAAAACGGCTTTATGAAACAGTTTGTGAGAGGTCTGAAAACTGATGTCGAATCTTTTCACTACATAGTTTCCGCCTTTTTTGAAAACGAAGCTGGTGTTTTTGATAACCCTCAAATTCAATCTCTGATGCGTGATCAAAAATTTGTCCCAAAGATTAATCCGTGGGAAATAAGGTCGTAGTCGCTGTAAAATGCTGCCCCCGCGAAGGATCAGCGACATGATTCCGTGCAGTTGCTCGATGTTACTACGACGGAGCAACACAGATTGATAGCATCTCGGTCACTAATTTCGGAATTCAGAATAAGTGATGCAAACTTTTACTTCAATGGGAATCGCGATCCACTTTGATATTCCGCATCGCAATCCATCCACGCAACGTGTACTTTAACAACTGACCCTCCGATAAATAAATACTACCCTTGAGTAACAGGATGTTAGTTATAATTTTTAAGGTTTTCATCCCAGTAGTTCACAAGCAGTCCGGAAATCCACCAGACGCGTTTCACCCTATCGGGACTCGTCGCCGCTGCGCCTTCCCTCGCTTCCGTGCAGGAGATCGAACCCATGGCTGCTAAAGGCTGACGCCGATTAGCCAGCAGCTTAAGCCACTAAGCCATGGGGGACATTGGCTGAGCTACATAATTTGTAAGCTAACTGGGATATAGCCCCAGTGGCTCAGTGGCTTAAGCTACTGGCTAGTTGGCATCTGCCTCTAGCGGTCATGGGTCCGATCCTCTGTAGGGGGCCGAAGGAATGCACACCACTGACGAGCCCCAATAGGGGGAAACGCGTTTGGTGCTTTTCCAGACTAGGCTGTGCTATGTAGCTTGTGAATTACTGGGATGAATACTTTAAAAATAAGTTAATAGTTTATTTTCGAGTACTCACAGCTTGCGGCACAGGTATGGTCATGGTAAGAGTACTAGACGTGGTTTGTTATATACAATAGTCTCATAGGATTGTCATAAATGTACATAGGCACGTATGGTTTCAACTTTACCTAGTCTGGAGTGCTTTTGTTCTGCTTGTCGTGAGAGTGTGGGCCGGCTCCGTTGTTGAACCATGGCTCCCATCCACATGCCTCCCGGTCTTTTTCCTTCGGGTTCACACCGGATCTGGAGTGTGTGGGTAGTTTAGCGCAAGTCACTCATGGTCCATGTGAAGGCGCAGGTGTCCTCTGGCTGCCCTATGGAGGCCACAGTGACAGTCAAATCCGGAACCGGATTTCGCCAATCATGTATTGGCAATAATCTAACGAATAGACTTAGAGCCAAAATTGTCTGTCTGTTTCAGCCTTAACCGGCGGTACAATCCGCAATGGTACCACAAATCAGCATTAGTGATGACGTATTAGAATGTACCTCCCGCTTCTGCTACCTTGGGAGTGTGGTTTCGACTGACCAGCAACTACACAGTGAGCTTCGTATCCGCGTCTCGAATGCGGCGACGGCATTCGGGAAGCTTGAGTACCGAGTGTGGAATTTCCGCCAGCTTACCGTCGGCACGAAGCTGATGACCTGCAAATCCATGGTGCTGTCTGTTCTCCTATACGGCAACGAAGTGTGGACGATGTACCGGCGAGTTGTGAGATATCTCGAACGGTTCCGTCAACAGTATTTGCGACGGATTCTGCGCATCGGTTGGTGCGACAGAGTTGCAGACACGGAAGTGTTGCGCCGAAATGGTATGTATGCAGTGGACTGCGTGCTTTTACTGAGCCACCGGAGGTGGCTCAGTCATGTGTGTGTTGTCTGGATACGACGCGGATACCGAAGTAGCTGTTATATGGCCAGCTGAGTGTGGGGAAGCGGCATGTGGCGAACCGAAGCTTCTTTGCCTGTGAACTTATCGCGTTCTAATGTTCATTTCAGATGTTGGCAATCAAAAGCGGTTGGTGGGCGTACATGGCGCGATCTAATCACGAAGGCAATTGCCTAGGTGCATGAGAAAGCCTCCGTGTATGTGGAGAGGAAGCGGCGGATTGAGTGTACTCCATCCAACGTCGGGCACATGGTACTGTAGCACATGCGGTCGCGAGTGCCTGAGCGAGACAGATCTAGTGCACCACGAGCGTGACCACTCGGAACCAGCATCGAAAGGACGACGGGTTCTGCTGAGAACCTAAGCAGAACCAGCGCACCATTAGTAGGTACGATACATGCGCTTCCATTCACTTTACTAACAGTCTGATTACATGTTAAGATTTTTTTATTTCAAGATTTGGTTTGCTATATTGTCGTGATGCTTATTTTGTTAGGTCTTTTTCATGTCTATGTGAATAGTCTTTTGTTTATCTGCACACATCACTTACACAAAAGACGATTACTTTCGTTAATTTTTTACGCTTGTTGCATCTGTTTTTTGGTATCTTTTTCTGTCATCTTATATATATCACGCTATGTTGATAAAATTTATTTCATGTGCTACTTTAGCCAAGAGTTAAGTCGGGTGCTTTATTCTACTTATTTTATTTGATATCGTTATTTCAGGTGATTGGCTGTTGCCTGACATCCCTGGCCTGGCTGCACTTGATGTGCATGTTGACAAGGTGCCTACCTATCTGTTACCCTCTACCTCGTTCAAACTGGCTCCAGAAGACGGTCGTTGCTGAAGGGGACGAAATGCACGGTCCTCTTGACCGTGTTAGACACAAAGAATGGTTCAGTGCCCATGCTTTGTGTATGGAGCGGGCTACGGCCTAACCACCGCTTTGTGTGCGCTTGATTCCTCAAATACAGCGTGCTTGTGTTTGCCTGTGAAGGAGTGTGGGCTGTCTCCGTTGATGTAACGTGGCTCCCATCCATATGCTTCTCGGGTGTATAATGGGGTGTATAATGGACATCGGGTGTGTGGATGGAGCTGTTGGTCGTACAGCGCAAGTCACCCATGGTCCTTCTATGGGCGCACGCGTTCTGTGGCTATCTTTTGGAGACCGCGGTGATAGGCAAATCCGGAACTGGATGTCACCAACCATGTCGTGTAGCTCCCTCCAGAAAATCGAAAACCGAGACTGAGCTGCGATCAAAATTTCTGTGGATCTGAATGCAACGTATTACGGCCCGATGTGCTATGGCGGCCACTTGTCTATGGCGACCAGCCACTGACATCCCCAACGTTTTTTTAATGATTAATGCCCCTATGTATGAAGTTGTCCATGGCTCACACTTGTACAAGACGCGACATTTTTCGGTTCCTTGTGTGATCACCTTAGACAGGTTTGACTGTATGTATAGAGTGACGTACGCTTTGATATGCTACCGATTTCCTCTTCATTGATTGGCTGCCTCTCTCAGAAAGTTAACATCGATCGATGCAATTAGTCGTGCGGGTTCACAAAGGGATGCGCGCTCATATGTGTTAAAGTTGTTGCTCGACTAGCGCGGACAATCGATCGAGTGACTCCTTGCTTGTCCGTTCCGAGTACGTATGCGAATATCAACAGCTGCTATTACCAGGCAGTTTGGGTTCCTTCTGTGTTGAAATTCCATAGGCTCTTCCGCTGCTTATCATCTTTGCTCGCTCGATATCACATTCCTTGTCGAATGCTGTCGCACTTAAATGCGGTTTCGCCAGTGCAAACGGTTCATCACTTTCTCCTCCCTGCGATTCTACCACTTCTCTCCTCCACTGTTACTGTTCCAGTCGCCAGTTGTATCCATACCTTTTCGCCGACCCGAAGTGGTGTCAGCTCTGTAGATCCACAATCGTAATACCGTTTCTGCCTGAACATTATTTTTCCAATCGGTCATACATCGTCGCCGGGGATTATGCTTTCGGTTGGAGGAGGATTTCTGCCACAGGCAATAAAGTACTCGTTCTCCGTCTAAATAAACGTTGTACAGATCTCACTCCTATTTCGGGAGACGCAATGTTTCTTCGTTAAGTTCTGTAGCTTTAATTAATGTTCTTTTTGCATCCTTCACTGTTGCTGCAACCTTTCCGCTAAACTGGATTTGGTAAGGGCTGGTGCGGCAAGCAATAGCCTCCCACTTCTGACTGAAATCTCGTAACTCCTTAGCAGTAAACTGCGGTTCGTTGTCTGATACTACTTCTTCAGGGATTCCATGTTGAGCAAAATGACCGCGAGGTTTGTTTACCACCGCATCTGCACTGGTCGAGGGTATTGCATCAATCTCAAAACAGTCACTGAAGTAATCTGCCATGAGTAGCTAATCCTTTCCGTCGTGCATGAACAGGTCAGTTGGCACCTTCTGCTATGGCCTTTCCGGAAGTTCTCGAAGCACCACTGGTTCTTTTGTGTGTCTAACGTCATGTGCACGACAAGTTGGGCGGTTCGACACGTAGTCCCGAATCTGACTAGCCATTCCAGGCCAAAATGTTAGCTCCCTGGCTCGTGCGACGCAACTAATCATTTCTAATCGTACACCATGAATTTTCTCTCGCATGGTGCGTTGCATCGCCTTTGGGATAAACATTCGATTTCCCTTGAAGCTCAAACCGTCTTCTACAGCGAGTTCATCACGAAAATGAAAAAAACGGTATCGTTTCCGCCGGCAAACTCTTTTTTGCTCTGACCAACCATCAACTAGTGTTCGATTTAAACTTTTGCAAATTGCGTCTTCTTCCGTGCAACTCAGCTTTTGTAAACGCTCTCCGGTGACGGCGAATTGCTGTGTAGTGTGAACCGTGTCATGGTACTTTTGCTTTGCGTCTGTATCCGAAAGTGTGGCTCTCGACAGCGCGCCTGCGATGTACATTTGTGCCCCAGGCTGGTAGACGATTTCCAAATCGTATTTAGGTAGCATCCTCTGGAAATGACACGGCACAACATGGATTGGCTTTTTGACGATTGAAACCGATGGCTTGTGATCAGTATGTACAATGGTCTTTCGCTTAAGTGTAGTCGTTGAAGTGTTGTACCGCACAAGTTATTGCGAGCATCTCCTGCCGGGTTTGGGCATAAGGATTTTAAAAGCGAGGGTTCTTCCCTTTTGCATTAAAACCGCTCCGATTTCATGCCGACTGCTATCGCACTATATCTCGAGAGGCAAGGATGGATCAAAATAAGCGAGGATTGGAGCAGCCGATATGTGACATTTTAATCGATTGAAGACTTTATGTTGTTCGTTATCCCAGTTCCAGTCTTCTCGTTTGTGCGTCAGTTTGCGTGTAGGTGTTATTATTACTGCCAATTTTAGTAAAGGGCGACTCAGGTAGCTGACCATTCCGTTCAACCGAATGGCCCCTACCACGTCAGTAGGGAGTGGCATTTCTTTTATCGCCTTGACATTTTCTGGATCAGGCTTCAAGCCATCGGAGCTCAAAACTTGTCCGTGAAACACTACCTTTGGTTTACGGACTTCAACTTTCTCACGTTTCAATTTAACGTTTTTGTCAGTGCATCTCTGGAGGAACCGATCGAAATCGTTATTGTGTTCTTCTGCAGTGGAGCGGAATATCAGTACTTCGTCAGCTACAAATTGTTCCTGTCAAATCTTCTAACGCTTGTAAGCGACATTTTTGGAGGATTTCACTGATGACTTTCAAACCGAATGTGTAGCCACCGAAATCTCCCGGATGGTGTACCGAACGTCGTCAAATAGCTCGATACGTCATCCAACCTGACATGCAAAAATGCGATAGCTGGATTAACGTTCGTGAAATACCTTATCTGAATAAAACCATAAGAAGAGGAACACTGGCAGATGTCAACATTTCGTATTGTCTCCTCACTGCAACTCAATAACATGAAAATATATAAGACGACAGGTAGGGTGAGACTGGAACAAGTTAGAATAGGGTAAGGGGTAGGCGTGACACCCCTACACCCAGGGCAGCCGTAGCTTTACGAACAACTGTTTCTGCACACAGAGTGTAGGTTTCATTCAGCTGATCGCGACTGCCTCTGTGTAACGTAGGAAACGGGCGTTAGCATGTCTTAACACGATTGTAAACATTTTGGCCATATCAAACTGATGACAGGTGACCAGCAAATGCGTATCTATGGATGAAGCAGGTGGCTTACATGAACTAGTGGTATGAGCAATCTACGACTGGGTGATTTGCCGCTGCAACGATTTAGGTACATGTTCCCTTATTCTAGAGTTCAACCATCTATTGGTACGGCCGATGTAGCGTATATCACAACCACAAGTAACTTTTTAAATACAATGTAAGTTAGCACCAATAGGTTGCCTTTCCGTCATGGGGGTACCAGGTATTCGATAAGAGCAGTTTCAATAGCAGAATAAGTCTTCTGGGCTGCGGAAGTTATGCGCTTCGTTGTCCCCATTTTGGCAAAATCACCCTTAAACGGTAGGTCGATGTAGACCTTTTTAGACACTGTCGAAACTTTCTGTCCCTTCACCCTAGCGCGACTGTGTTTCTCAATGAATCTTCTTGGATAGCCGTTTTTCAACAGCGTATTCTTGAACGAGTTTATCTCATCATCTAAACTGTCGGTGGTGCATATTTTCCTTGCACGGTTGATAGAACAGGCAGTAGATCGTCTAATGTTGGTAGTGTGTAGTGCTCTCTTCTAAGAGCGGCCTTAAGCGGTTTTAGATCCGTACACACCCATAAATCACCTGACTTCTTCGTAACAATTGCCACCTCGATGACCCAATCTGTACGTTCGTCAGCCTTGGTTATAATGCCGGGTGCAGCTAGGCGCTGCAATTGTTGGGAAAACCTTATGCGCAGCGCTATTCGTATCTTGCTAGCAGATAATACCACTGGTACAGCAAACTCATCTAGCGGTAGATGTACGCAGCCGTTGAACTTCTTCACTCTATCGCCAAATACTTCAGGGTAACGATGCGCGATATCCAAAGCTAACTTACACGAATGTGCGAAGCGCTCTCGATTAAAAAGCAAAACCAATTTGCTGACCGGAATCAACACCCAGGGTGATCACAAAATCTCACTGTACGATGACAAACGTGAGCTGGTGGCTGGTTCCATCTTTCTTATTGATGACATTCAGCGGATGGTAGTTTGTACCGTTCCACATTTTAAGACAGTGTTGCGCTTTGTCACACTGTACCATACAACAGTACTTCTCCGACAAATATTGACCGTGGCCCCTGTGTCCAACGGGAAACGTACAGGAAGTTTTTCAACGATTAGCATCGCATTTACGCTTCTTTTACTAAGAATCCATGTTACTGATGGCAGGTTCATGGATAGCTGGCGCATCGTCACAGTCAACTGAATTCGCCTTATTTGATCCGCAACGTCTCGCTAAATGATTCTTCTACGAGCATATTACAAATGTCTTTCCGCACTTGGGATAACTTTCCTTCCGGGGGCGTTATGACTGCGACCACAGTACTGGTAGGCTAGTCCACGTATCAGAGCAGTCGGCGACATCGCATTCTCGGGTTCAGAAATATCACATAGTTCAGCGTATATGAGGCGAACTTGGGATGGTGTTACCATTTCTCTGTTGCAAATGTCATTTCATTGGTCCAGCGTCAGCTTTTTCTGTTGAAATAATTTTCGCGTAATGTCCTCACCCTGAATACCCAGTACAATTCAATCTCTCATCAACGAATCGCTTAGGTAGTTGCAAAAATTGCATATTCGTGTTGGCAATTTCAGTTCTGTTATGTAGCTGTTGACCCGTTCACCTTGAAATCGATTTCGACCAAAAAAGCAGGGGGTGTCGATAAGTTTCATTAGTCTTGCCTTCACATAATTTATCAAAACTTTGGACCACATCGCTCAAACTGACCTCTTGATGTTCGCTTTTTAATTTGATTGTCTCCAGCACGCGTCGCTTCATCACCGACATCATGTCGGAACATCGCCATCGGGTAATCAACCAGGTGATCATACAACTGCTTCAGTGCGGTAAAATCCATCCTCATGGCTTTCCACAGGTGACAGTTTTCGGGAAGCGAACCATCGTCATCTGTAATGGAGTCGGCATCGCGACAAACGGCTGCCAGCCAAAACATCCTGTCACCATGTCGTGTTGCTTCCTTCGAGAATCAAATTCGAAGACGGGGTTGCGATCACAATCTTTTTGGATCAGAATGCGATTTATTATAAGTGGGGTCATGTACGGTTGGATATCAGTCTGTCAGTGTAAAGTAGGGTGTTTATAACGCTGCGGTAAGGCCTGCCTTACTGCATGGCTCAGGTACCTGTCCAATTCGCTGTGAAAACATTAAACGCATGGTCGTGCTTTCGGGGTATTGCTTACATCCAGTGAGAACCCTGGGTGAGCAATGCTTAGTTCTGCCAGTTGGTTTTTGCCAGGAAGCTTTCCGGGGTCTCATTCGAATCTTAGCTGAATCTTAATAGCTTACGTTCGCTAGGTGATATCTTCCAAATGCCCATTAACTGACCTCCTCGGCGCGGATTAAACGCCGTGGCTGCTTCAACTGGTGCGAATCCGCGCGGTAGCCAACTGATGACGTGGTATAAAGGCATGAAGAACTTGAC
This sequence comes from Dicrocoelium dendriticum, assembly GCA_944474145.2. Classification (NCBI taxonomy): domain Eukaryota; kingdom Metazoa; phylum Platyhelminthes; class Trematoda; order Plagiorchiida; family Dicrocoeliidae; genus Dicrocoelium; species Dicrocoelium dendriticum. The sequence goes on from OX104069.1 coordinate 24,268,080, forward strand.
CGAGAGCTTTAGTTAGGCTAGTACATGCCGTAATCCTGGACGACGCCTCGGGATAGTCCACATCAGTGGTTGGAGACTATCAGCTATGACGCAGTCAATGGAAATCTCGCATTCGGTTTCTTGCGCCCAGCTGTTAATACTTATGCCATCATCTTTTAAGTTTGCGCCTTTCTGTTATGATTCCATTTTTCTTATATTCAGTTTGCCGTCCTTGTTTATTGCTTTTTGGCAAAGTGCGTCATAGCAACTGGATCCACCGCAATTCTATTCCCAGATCATCGTTTTTTTTAACTACACTGGACTGCTTGCTTGGCCTACCATTTATAGCCCAATTTTAAGTTCCCCATTTCACCGTTCGGACAACTGTGAAATCACTCCCCTCGTCGCTTTGGGGCTCATCACAGATTATCGGTGCTATGCATGCGCTCGGATCTGATAGGCAAATGATTTGTAATGGTGAACTAATTTCTGAACGCCATCTCTTTTAGCATGTTATCCACACTCCACCTCGTGGTTTAATCAAACTAGTTACAGTATTTATCGGTGAACATACGCGATTGGGAAATATGCATCCTCAGGACATACACGTTCACGGTTAACCCGCTCGTCTCATTTAAAGACACTCTGTCTTCATTGGCATATGAGAACCGACTGTGGCGGTGCCGTGGAAGAACCTTACAATTCCGCTTCTAGTGGCGCACGGGACGGTCCCGAGTAGTCCACAATTATTTAGCCAGATTGCATTAACTACCACCCCAATGACCTACCGGTTCACTCGGCCAGAGAAAGCTTTTGTGTCAGAAGCAAAACCTTGTCCACAACCTATATTAACCGGTTATGTACAATCAACATGTTGGTACTTTACCTCGTGCACAAAACTGGCATCAAGCTATCGTTGCTCTTAGATTGCGCACACACTGTTTTCGATTCTTCTGAGTCGCATTGCGAGAGAGCTGAAAATTAGTAGCCACATCTTCACGTTGTGATTCCTCCGTCATCGAAATGACTCTCGCTTCACGATATATGCACAGCATTGTAACAGATTATTCGCCTGTTTTATCCACCTGTTTTTCCATCCAGAATTACGCCCCCACACGTGTGACCGATGTGGTAAATTATTTTCCTCAAAGTACGATTTGCAAAGGCACATCAGTGCTACTCATTTAGGTGAGTCCGTGTTGTGCCGTTGTCCATGGTTTTACTTGCTTTCAGCCGAATAAACATTAGGATCTTTTCACGTTGAAGCCTAGCGTTCTTGTGTATATTGTGTCTACTTATCATGCCTCTTCCCCGCATTAGAGCTGACTCACATTTGTTCCGCAATACACTTGCTCTGAGTAAACCCATTCATTTACATCCGAACGGTTCAGATAACTATTCGCACAGTTTCCATTTCTTTTGCGCTTTGGCTTCTCTCGTTTCCGTTGTTGGTTTCCGTTGCTGCTAGTAAGCGACATTTTACCGCACGTGAAAGACGTCCAGGTACACGGTAAATGGGTTGAAAATATTGGTGGGTGTCGATTTGGTGATTCGAATCAAACCAAGTGTGCCAACACGGCGCTCATCACAGTTTTTCTCCCACCATTGCGTTGGTTAGCTGGACAATGCTCGCGTAAAATGTCGCTTACTAGCAGCAGCTGAGGCAATTGCTATCCGCCACCAGAACCCAGACTTATGTGCTCAAAAACGATTCGTTCAGATTCTGCGTTTGTCCTGGCCCTCTATCACAACGACTCGTTGAGGGACATGCCGCCGATAGTCCATCAATCACTTCGGATCTGTTTTCCAATGACCTTGAAGTTTGAACTCTACCATTATCTGCTGTTTTATGTTAGTCTTATTCCTATCAGTTGTGGTGTTTTAGCCTGACGAGAGCCACCGAAAACGAGCTTGTTCGCTAACTTGTCGTTCTAATGTCCACGCTTGGGATATTTTTCCACTTGAAACAATCATGTAGTGGTAGATTTACTGGATGGCGCAGGTAAATCCTAGTTGAATAAGCTTAAGCGTCGAGAATTGTGAACAGTAGATGCTACAAGTGATGAGCGTCGGATCAGTGCGATTATACGGCGGTGTTGTGCCTCCGATCGTCTTATTTCCGCTAATGACTGACACCACACACAGTTCCGATGGTGTCATTTATATTCCGACTCGTCGAATCAGCGCCACCATTCTGGATGACATCATCAGTTTTCACAGTTGTATCTGGTAGGCGAACCGATTGCTTCATTGAATTACCTTGGACGCGCTGTGCGAAGGACGCTCTAATTTGCCAACCCGTCCAGGTTAAGGCCTCTGATTAGTAAATAAACTTTTCAGTTTCACTTAGCCTATCTGAAGCACGAAAGGCGGTTCTACATGATGGTCAATTCCATTGAGCTCTTAACAGTCCTACACATCGTCCTTAAGGGCTCCGGGCGCTTGGAAGAACGTTTTATTGTGGCAACAAGCGTACATCATATCCCCTGTATCGTAACATCCATATTTCCGTTCCTTCGAGAATGTCTATTTGCTCTTAGCATTGTGCGCTCTTATTCGAAGGCCTCCTTCGAGCACTTCTTTCACGTTTTATTCTCCCGCACATTCGTCTGCTATATTCTGTCATTGTAATAAATTTGCTCCTCTCTGATCGCGTTAGCTTAGCCTCGAAGGTTTACGTGACGCTTGGATTCGGCTGACTCACTGTATCCGCAGATCCAGACAAACGATACACACGCTCTCGCGATACTAAACGCACTTACGAATCCGGTCGATTAGAATGATGCGCACGCTCACATAACCCACGCAAGTCGCAACTAGCCCACAAGATAATGGACAGAAACGAGGCAGACCTTTGAGGGCTCTTTTACGACCCACAATAGCCGAATACAGTTGGCACAGCGTTTCATTTTGTGAAAAATATAAATCACTACATCAGGCGTGTGATTTACCAAAGACCATTCGTCACATCCGTGCACCTAGTTAGACTGTCTGGGAACTGCTACATGATCGCTCGTATTTACTTCTGTTGGGTACCTCTACCTGATTAATATAGTAGTTACCCACACTTTAATCAGGGTTGTTGCGCGTGTACCGAATCTACCATGTTCTGCTTCCTAGCATGACTAATGATCACTGTTTCCTCTGATTCGCAGTCGTTCACTCGGTTACTACTCATCTGCACATTGATGAACTCAGCAGACTGAAAGATAGGCGCCCACTTCTACAAGTAGTCCAGGATTGTTGTGCATTTGTTAATGGAATGCATACGCCTTCAGTTGCATACGAAACCTTAGACTTAAGCTAGTTCCCCGTTGTTACTCTGTTGCGATACAGCGGTCAGTGCGAGATGGTGCCAAATACCCGTAACAGTTTTATGCCCTGTGCATAACAATTCAGCTGCAAAACGCAGATATGACTGCATTTTTAATATCCCCAGTGTTCAATGTGCAATGATTTTGCGTCACGATGTAGTTCATTACTCGGTGTTGTACGTGACTGTGAACGTTTTGGTTTCTGTTCCAGACCAGCGAGATCACACATGCGAATACTGTGGGAAATCATTTTCCGTAATAAACTACCTCAGGGCCCACGTGAAATCGATTCATTTGAGTAAGTACGGCACTGAATACATCGTCAAGCTGTTTTATTACCCGATAACTTCGTCCCCACTCGTATATACCAAATGCTTTTTAATTAACTACTTCTTTTATCTCCTTGGTGATACCTTGATTTTATACGTTTTCTAACATTTTGATCCTAACACTGCAGAATATAACATTTAGCGAGAACTATATGAGACACTGGTTGCTAGTTTAGGCTCGCCGCTACTCGGTTGGTCATCAGCTGACTACCCGATGGCCATGGGGAGATGTGGCTTTGCGCAAAACGTTTTTTATGTTTTTCACTCATGGTGCTGTGGCTGCTTGATTGTGGATTCGTACCCTTTGACTCTTCTGAGCTTCTCGTCGTTTCGCCTTTCTTGATATCACCAGTTTTCAAGTTACAAAAGTTGATTATGAATGACAGTTCAGTGTATACCACATGACATAACTCGAGAACGTAGCTCCATCCCCTTCTCCGTTTTTACCATGTGTATCAGGATTTTATGTGGATGTTTTCCGCTGAACAATCTCTTCATGGTGCCAGCTGTGTGGTTCAAGATTATCCCCTCCCACCGAATTTTTCCGTGACCAGTGTTCAACGATGTGGTGAATTCTTGTTTGACAGGCTTCCCCCCCCCCCGCACCCATAAAAATCCACATAGATCCCCTGAACAGCGCTGTGACGTGACGGATGTGACTCGCCACTAAGTAAACTCATTGTCCCTTGCCTCCCTCTGACTGGCGTTTTAATTCAAAGGTTTGTTGCCCTGCTTATCCTTTGTCGTCCTACAGGCATATGAACCACTCACTTGGTCACCGACTCTCAACGGGCTGCGACGTTCTCATAATGACCTGCTGCCTGGTAGGTTAGATACATGGTCGAAGGCTCTGTGTAACGCCCCTAGGATAACGCCATACTTCGGCCTGGGCAACCGATTAGTTTCACACCTGCTAGCGATTCGTGAATGCGTGATGCTACTGCTTTCACTCATGCTACCTCTACTGGCTCTAGTTTCCCCAATTTGACTGCGGATAGCGACCTCCGGTCGGTTACTTTTGGCTGTGTTGACAAGATCACTTTGTGTTGATTTTCTGCTTTCATTGGAATTATTTCGTTAAAATCGAGATACAATCAAGTTTCAATTGCGATTCTGAAATTTCCGACCAGAAATACTTGTGTTTTCATCGCTTGGTTTCGGCGATCTTGCTATCGCCATTTTCTCCGTCGATTGGCCGCCATCTTGTTTTCGGAGTATTCACAAAGCCGAAGCAGTCATCCTGTGGTACTTACTCCAAACTTGTCGGATACCATGCAAATGCCCTCACGTGTGTCTTGTGCCAAGTTAAATATCACATTTCATGTGTTGGATTATCAGTTGAGCATTTTCATCGTCTTCGCGAGATCCAACACGATTTCGTCCAAACTATATGCGAAAATTGCCAAAATAAGATACAGCCAGAAAGAGTAAAGCCGACGTGTAGGCCCCAGCGCTTCGTTGCGAACAGCTCCTTTTGTTTGGCCCAACAACCTAGTGCGAAGAGCCTTCAGATTTCGGCTCATTCGTCCTCCTCTGCCGTGCAAACTCACCGACACGAAGTCCAACCGTTGTGAGAAGCCCAGTCGCACCTGGCCTAAATTGTTTACCTTTGTTGTGTCCAACGGACACTGATGTCCCATCAGGTGAAAGTCTGAGTGCTGAAGGCCAGTGGAAAGAACAGAGGACGAAATTACGAAGGAACGTTGGGCGTTTACGTTCTGTAAGTCTACAGTTAGCCACACCACGTGAGGCTGGTAGTATACTTCGCTCTGCAAGGTCATCCTCGTCCGATCAGAGACGTTATCATCTCGTGATATTTCACGCACCGGAGTCCAGTGATCCATCACCCCAAGTGCGCTACGATCACGATGTCGAGTTTTTACAGGGTCTAATTGATAGACTGCTCGACGCTGGTGAGGACTCGGTAAAAGTTAGGCCAATTACCCGTCTTGGAAAGCAAGGTGATCAACAAACTCGGCCTATGAGAATTATTTTTGTGCACGAAGGCAGTCCGAGACTGATCATGTCTCGCCTAACTAGACTGAAAGGTTTGAAGATCCATGTTCGTCCCGACCTGGACCCTGTAGACAGGGAGCGGCTCAAGTCTGCCATCCTTGAGCTGAAACGACGCAGTGGCGAGGGGGAAACAAATCTTCGTATCGTAAATTTTCGCGTGGTTTCCAACAATCCGCGAATCAGGATAAACAGGCTGGTCACACTTCAAGCACGCCCGGTGGCTCCTGCTGCGGCCTGCGAGTAGCCTTCACAAACGTTTGCAGTATTGGGAATAAGCGCGATGAGCTTTGTTGTTTCGTTGCGTTTGAGCGGCCAGACGTAGTGGGACTCGCAGAGACATGGCTGCATTCATAGTTATACATTTAAGAACTTGAACTCAACGGTTACTCGTGTTTCCGATGCGATAGAGTAAAGAATGCCCACGGTGGTGTCTTACTTTACATCCGGTCTTCCCTGCGTTGGAGACTTGTGAGCCCCTACCGAAGTGACGATGGTCTGTGGGAGCTACTGTGGTGCTCCATCCGCCTCCGGCACGGAGAACTGCTTGTGGGCGCAGTTTATCGTAGTCCCCTGGGTCGTTGTTTGGATTGGCTGCCCATTCTTCGGACCCACATGAGTCGTCCACACTTTCTACTTATGGGCGATTTTAACTGTTCTCGAATACGATGGCCTGATGTGCATTTGATGCCTGGACATAGTGAGGTTGAAGCATAGTTCGTGGATTTGGTACTTGAAACTGGTGCATCGCAACACATATGCCAGCCAACACGCATATCAACACGTTCAACCTCGTCCTGTCTCGACCTGATGTTAACGAGCTACGAACCACGAGTGCGTGACGTTAGGATTCTGGAGCCCCTGGCTACGAGCGACCACTCAGTACTGATAGCTGATATGGAATTATCTTTGCCGTATTCACATCCGCTGCAACCAGCTCCCAACTACTGGAAAACGGACTTCGATGGTCTTGCTCGAAACGCGAGCCAACTGGATTGGTCTCTGTCACAAGCTGCATCTATGGAAGATTGTTGGACATTTATAAAAGAGAGATTGACAACATTGTGTTTCCAATGTGTGCCATTGAATTGTCGAAAGGTTGGACCGATTAAACGTCATTGGTTTGACAAGGAGTATGGAAACCTGGCTCGGAGGCGGCGCAGACTGTGGGACAAATTCCTCCTCTCTGGATCTGCCAATGATTACGAAGGGTATAACTGTCAACGGGACCTCTGCAACAGTGCAAAAAAGAATAAACGCCGACACTTTGAAGAGCAGCTTGCAATCGCCGCGAAGACCGCCCCAAAGAGAATCTTTGCATACGTGAAGCGGCGCCTGAAGCCGTCAGGTGATGTGCCAGTGCTGGATGGCCCGGATGGACAGCCCCTAACCTCCAGCACTGAGCGTGCGTCCACGTTGGCGGCGCACTTCGCTTCTGTATTTGCGAATAACCAGGTGTTTGTTCCGAGTTCAACGTGTATCGCTTTTACCGAACTCAATAGTCTGCATTGCGGCGTCGAAGAGGTAGCTCAACTACTCTCCAACCTTGACGGCACCAAACCTGCCGGACCTGATGGCCTTCACCCACTGGTTCTCAAATCACTTTCCACCATCCTCTCTCCTGTCGTGACTGACCTTTTCAACAGGTCGCTCTCCGAAGGTTTGTTGCCGCTTGGCTGAAAATGTTCGGTGGTGAAGCCTATTCCGAAAGGCGGTGACCCTAGCAAAGTAGACAATTACAGGCCAATTTGTCTGACACCTATTTTGGCAAAGGTTGCTGAGAAAATCGTAAAGAAGGGATTGCTGCAGTTGCTACAGTCAAACGAGGTCCTGACGCCCGCACAACACGGTTTTATGCAAAGCTGCTCATGTATTACGAACCTGCTTGTGACGAGGCATGAATAGTTGCAGGCAATACGCAAGGGGAAGTCCATCGACGTGATATTCATCGATTTCAGTAAAGCGGTCGACAAGGTCAGTCATTAGGTTCTCCTTCACAAACTCAGCATGTGTGGTGTCAGTGGCTCACTGCACCGGTGGTTCCGCGACTTTCTTGTTGGACGAAAGTGGAGGGTACAGGTCGACGATCATCTAACAGACTGGTACCCCTCTACAAGTGGCGTGCCTCAAGGCACTGTACTGGGTCCCACTCTGTTCCTGATCCACATCAACGATCTACCGCAGCTTCTCCGGTCGCCGTGTGCCTTGTTTGCGGACGACATGAAGATTTGGAGAGAAACTGACGCTCCCGATGACTGTGGCCTACTTCAGCAAGACCTCCACCGCCTATCCACATGGTCTGCAGAAGTTCTTCTCGTGGTGAACCCAGCCAAGTCTGTATTTATGAGCCTGGGGAAGGGTGCTAACGGCCAAACCTACACCCTTGATGGCCAAACGCTATATCCCACATCTTCCTATATCGTAACGGACTGCACATGCTTTGAGCGCTCAAACGTAGCTTCGGCACATGGTCTGAAGAGGTTGCCACTCGCCTCTTCTCTTCCATCATTAGACCAATGCTAGAGTACGGTTCGCCCGCCTACTTTCCGATTACCCGAGGCGAGGCACAAATAATCGAACGGGTCCAACACGTTGCTACCAGGCTCATCCCGAGTTTACGTGGCTTTGGGCATGAAGACCGGTGCGAGAAACTAGGACTCTACACCTTGTCCTACCGTCAGGTGCGAGTCGATCTCATTATGACCTACCGTATTCTACATCTCGGTGACTTCCCAATGCTAAGGCCAATGCTGCACTTACGAGGGCCATGCAGCACACGCGGACACAGATACAAACTTGTCGTGCCGGATGTGAAATGTGTTCCCCACCCACTGTGCTTCGAACGGAGAGTGGTAAACATTTGGAACAGTTTGCCTGAACATGTGATTGAGGCATCATCTGTGCAACAGTTCAACACGTTGTTAGATTTATATTTTACTAATATTCGATTCAAAGAACGATTGCACACTTACGATGACATATCACATTTGTGAATCCTGAAATGTCGTAAGTCGAATATTTTAAATATTACATAAGAACGACAATGATATTCACAGTTGACAACTTTTATAACTTTTTTACCATATTTCGAAAGAGTTGTACAGAATCCATTTTTACTTGCTCTATAATACAGTATTCAGTATTCTATGCTCAGGCTCCACTCATAAATTCTCCCACATCCCATCCTTTAACTACGCGCTCTCTCTCCATATATATATATATATATATATATATATATATATATATATATATATATATATATATATATATATATATATATATATATATATATATATATACGGTGTGCGGCGTCCGGTTTCAGTCTTGCCTGTCACTGTGGTCAGCCACAGGACGCCTGCGCCTACAGAGGAACCATGGGTGGCTTGCGCTGCATCACCCACAGCTCCAACCACACACCCCACATGCAGTGTAAACTCGAAGAAATAAGACCGGGAGGCATGTGGATGGGAGCCACGTTTCATCAACCGATACGGCCGACAGTCCTTCACAGCCAAACACAACCACGCTGTATTTGGGGAATCAAGCGCACACAAGGCGGTGGCTGGACCGTAATCCGCTCCACACTGTGTGCATGGAACCACTCTTCAAGCCTAGCACGGCCACAAGGACCGTGCACCCCGTCCCCTCCAGCAACGACCAACTGTCTCCTGGAGCCAGTATGGAGCAGGTGGCGGGTAATAGACAGGTAGGCACCTTGTCAACATGCACAGCAAGCGCAGCCACACCGGGGATATCACGCAACAGCCAATCACTTGAAACGACAAGATGAAATAAAATAAATTCAATAATGCATACAGATGCGGTGGCATAACTCTTCGCTAAATTACCATATGAAGTAAGTTGGTTAGCAACGAATCCGCGATAATTAAGCAATGTCCACAATTTACTAAAAAATGCTACGAACGCAACAAAGTTATCCAAGGTAAGCGCTATTAGCGTATGCAACATGGTCAATTACTAGATGATTATTCAGATATGCAGAACAAACCAAATAAAGTGGAATGAAATTTAGCCAGTTTAAAAAGACCTAGTTTAAGTTTAAGTTGCTTCCACCCAACTGCGGTGAAAAAGCATCAAGAATGCAACATCAGGCGCAGCTGGTTTTCATTTCGTTGCTTCTGGAGACAAATCAAAGTTTTCTCCTTACTCCGATGCCATATTTCATCTTTTACTGACTGTGTTTGATTGATGCTGGATTTTTTTCATTTTTTAAGACTTATGAAATGATTTCTATTCTAATAGGTATGGACAGCTGCGTGTCTCTTGGTGTAGTTTTCCGGTGTAAAGAATCCTGTTCTTGATCTTCTTGTTGTCATCACCACAAGAGTGCCTGAAGGCAGATCGTGGGGCGGGTACAACAGATAACAACCACCTAACTCTGCTACGCACGGTGTGAACCAATCAGAATAAGTTACATAGGGAAATAAACGCTAACCAAGCGGACATGTTTAGGCAAACAAGGAACAAGCGATGACTTTCGCTGCGGGGAAAATGTGCAAAGATCACGGAGCGCAGATCGAAGGCGTCACTTTCAAAAAGTCACCTGTATCTCGATCACGGATCGACAATTCAATCAGCGAGATTACATCCTGAATCTCAGCGCACTGATAATGTCACCTCGCATAGTGGTTAAACTTTCGGAAACAAATTTCTAAGCTCGAAGGACGAATGAGCAACTGAAACAAGGAAGTAACTCACGCTGAAAGGAAGCAGTAGAATATGGCCAAGATGGTTCAGTTGGACAGATGGATGAGGTGAAGTTTGGGTTTTGAGGGTAGAATTGACGCAAGTATTCGTAATATTCCCGTTAATATTTCTGAAGATCTTAGGGCGAAATACCCCTCAGGAGCGGAGGATATATATATATATATATATATATATATATATATATATATATATATATATATATATATATATATATATATATATATATATGGTGCGCTGAGGTGGTGGCTAGATCCTGACAGATGGTCTACCCCTTGCTCCTACTGTTGTGCCATTGGCTCATGCCCTGGACGCCTCGTGGCGACCGCTGAGAGGGAGTTGGATTACGCCCTTCTTCCTGCTAAGATCCAGAACACCAATCCGCATGAGTCAGTGAACTAACCATGTGCTAGACCCGCTGCCTTTCGGGTGTATATTTAATCGAAGGCTTTGGATGAGGACCCGAGCCGAACTCCTGTCAGGTATGGCCGCTCTGCCAGTATCCTAGTCCGTCCTCTTCGTAGGTTAGAAAGTGGTCTATAGCCCTCTTTCCGTAAAACCTAGCCATGGGAGACAACAGGTCTACGAGTTGTAAGCTCACAGCTCGATTGGCGTAGAGCACGAGCGTCACGCATTGTCTCTGACGGCGGAACGGCACCTCCGGGTGTTCACTGGTTTGATACGGCCCGCCTCAAGCCAGGCAGCCGCTGGTCAAATTGGTGCAAACGCTCAAAACCCACTTGTGTCTAGTTGTGGTCGCATGTGCGTAACCTACTACGGTCGCAAAACATATAAGAATCGTTCCAGTACCTCAAAGGCTGCGTGTGTCGGCCGTCAAACGGATCCCAATGTGTTTCTGCAATCCCCTTCTCTAGCTGGATCTGCTCCCCACTGCCTTGTGGTTCAAGCTATTGAGCCACAGGCTCCGGGTGGAGTCCCTCAAGCAAACCTCCAGAATCACCCACCGCCTTGTGGGCCAGGCTATTGAGCTAAAGGCTCCGGATGGAGTCTCCAAAGCAAACCGAAGCACACCCGCCACCTCGCGTGGGATTGCGCACCAATGCAATCGTATACCTGCGCCCAAAGCACTTAGCCTCAGAAGCTGGAACGTGCGCACACTACTGGACCGGAACTCGAGTGAGCGCCCTGAGCGACGCAATGCGCTGGTTGCGATCATACTGCCGCGCTGCTACATCGATATTGCGGCGTTCTTTGAGACTCGGCTCGCTGAACAAGGTAAGTTGCATGAAGTAGTGGCTAGTTACACATTCCACTTCGTGGGCAAGACCGCCTCAGCACCACGTGATCGATGTTGCACGAATTATCGTGGCATCAACTTGCTGAGTTGTGTGGACAGGGTGATTGCCCGAATCCTGCTCAACCGCCTCGGCAGTCAGGTTGTGGGGCCTAACGTGGCGGAAGAGTGTGTGGTTTCCGTGCGGATCGCAGCACTATAGATATGGTGTTTGCGGCTTGTCGGTTGCATGAGAAGTGCAGAGAACGACAGCATCCGTTTTACTCGCTGTTTGTTGATTTCACTGGCATTTGATACGGTGAACCGCGAGGCACTGTGGATGGTGTTTTGTAAGTTTGGTTACCCGCGTAAGTTTGTAAGTTTAATTGAATGTCTGCACAGTGGTATGCGAGCGAGGGTTCAGCTGAGTGGCGAGACCTCGGATGATTTTGCAGTTGTGTGAAGTGTGTGAAGCAAGGCTGTCTTAGCTCCTGCCCTGTTAATATATATTTTCATGCCATGATGTCTTGTGCTTTCGATGTGGCTTGTGCTTACGGTGATCGTGTGGAGCACCGTATTGATGGTGAGTTGCTGAACATCCGTCGTTTCTGTGCGAAAACCCTAGTCTGTGTGACAACTATCCGTATGTTGCTGTGTGCTGACGACTGTGCATTGTTTGCACACAGCGCAGATGAGTTGCAGCACATGACTAGTTTTCTGGCTTTGACAGCGACCAAATTCGGACTCACCATCAACACAAGCAAAACTGTCTGTCTCTTTCAGCCTTCACCGGAGGTGCAATCTGCACTATTGCCGCGAATCAGCATTGGTGCTGAATTATTGGAAACCACCTCCCGCTTCTGCTACCTTGGGAGTGTGATGTCGACTGATCAGCAGCTACACAGTGAGCTGCATATCCGCGTGTCGAAGGCAGCGGCGGCATTCGGAAAGCTAGAGTACCGAGTGTGGAACAACCGTTAGCTTACCATTGGCACGAAGCTGATGGTCTACAAATCCATGGTGCTGTCCGTTCTGCTATACGGCAGCGAAGCGTGGACGATGTACCGGCGAGATGTGAGATATCTCGATTTATTCCATCAGCAGATTTTGCGACGGATTCTGCGTATTGGTTGGTGCGACAGAGTTGCAGACACAGAAGTGTTTTGTCGAAGTTGAATGTATGCAGTGGACTGCATACTTTTGCTCAGACACCTAAGGTGGTTCGGTCATGTGAGCCGTATGGATTCGACGCAGATACCGAAACGGCTATTATATGGTCATCTGAGTATTGGAAAGCGGCATGTTGGGAAACCAAATTTACGTCACCAGGACATGATCAAAGTGAGCCTCTCACGTTCTAATCTTGAGTGCAGGTCATGGGTATCAAAGACTGTTGATCGGCGTGCATGGCGCGATCTAACCTCGAAGGCAGTTGCCGAAGTGCGGGAGAAAGACCTCATGGATGGAGAGAAGAAGCGGCAATTGCGGAAGCGACAGACACCGATGGGTTGTACTCCATCGACATCGAGCGCATGGTGCTGTAGCACATGCGGTCTCGAGTGTCTGACTCAGTCAGGCCTAGTGAGCCATGAGCGAGGCCACTCGGGACCACTACCGAAGCGACGACGGGTCCTGCAAAGAACGTAGGCAGAACCGGCGCAGTGTTTGTAGGTACGCTGCATTCGATTTACTAACCGCGTGCTTGCATCCTAAGTCTATTTATTTCAAGTGGTGGGTTTTCCATTTTGTCCTAATAATTTTCTTTCCCACATTGTTATCTACCTGTACTCTCTTCTATAAACTTGCACACGTTGCTGAAGCTAACTGTGGTTAATTTCTATAATATTTTCGGGTTTTGTGGTGTTTCCTTAAGATATGTTTTCTGATCTCTTGAACTTATTGCGGATTCGTTCATAATCATTTTTATACTCTCATTTAGTGTGGAGTTATGTCTTCGTATCTGTTTGAATTATCCGATTTATTTTATTTCATCTTGTCGTTTCAAGTGATTGGCTGTTGCTTGATATCCCGGGTGTGGCTGCGCTTGCTGTGCATGTTGACAAGGTGCCTACCTGTCTATTACCCGCCACCTGCTCCATACTGGCTCTAGGAGACAGTTGGTCGTTGCTGGAGGGGACGGGGTGCACGGTCCTTGTGGCCATGCTAGGATCAAAGAGTGGTTCCATGTACACAGTGTGGAGCGGACTACAGTCCAGCCACCGCCTTGTGTGCGCTTAATTCCCCAAATACAGCGTGCTTGTGTTTGCCTCTGATAGAGTTTGGGGCGGCTCCGTTGATGAAACGTAGGTCCCATCCACATTCCTCCGGGTCCTATTCCTTCGGATTTACACTGGATATTTGGTGTGCTGGTGGTGCAGCGCAAGCCACCCGTGGTGGGCGCAGACGTCATCTCTCTGTCCTGTGAGGGCCGCAGTGGCAGACAAATGCGCGATTGAATGCCACCGTTCACGTGTACAATACTTTCGATGTTACATGTTTTATCACCTTTTCGCTGTTTCCTTCCTGCGTACTCATTGCTCGTTTCTGCGATCTTAGAAATTTTGCCCACATTGCGGTCTCAGGATTGGGTGGTGCTCGCAGCTTTTTCTCGTACTTGCTGTATACTATTGTCCCTTTTTCACACTCTTCCATGTGAATCACAGTCGCTGTCTTTTTGCGCCATCAAAAGTTCCTTGTAATTTGTAGCCTTTATGACCAGAGCACCATAGAATGCATCAGAGCAACCACATAATTTTGGCATTTGTTCTTGTTTACATTTAAGATCGCAATACAAAGTGATGCACTTTGTGGTTTGCAACCGATTGGGAAAGACTTTGACTTTTCCTAGCTGCGGCTTTCCTTAATTTTCTGTTTTCACTGTAATAGGAGAGCAATCCCACAAATGTGACCAATGTGGCAGATGCTTCCTTCAGAAGGGCGCTCTGAAAAGACACATTGACGCAGTGCATTTGAGTGAGTACTCGCTTTGAGTTTTCATTGTTTCAGAATATTCCACATATACTTACATTGCTTTTACAGAATATCATCAATGTACTGCTTGACTGGAGGTCTATTTCACATGGTGTTATCTATGCCTTGGGTGTGACGTTGTTCGCGGTCGTGAATGCACTCGTCTTAGTTTGCGTGCCCATTCGGTTAGTTGCTTTTGGAAACCAAACTGTGTGCGTTACGCTCATGCCACCTCACTTGGTGCTGAATCGTTTACAGCCCGACTGCCGTGCTTGGCGAGCACATCTTTACGTGAACACTCAATCTGGTCTTCTTGTTTTTCGACTACTTTCGATCTTCTGCCGTGTTCTTTCTGTAATATCCTGTAGTATCATTGATCCAATGGTTCTCTGAGTTTCGTGGGACGCGCACGCTGAACTGTTTGACGAGTTAGAACACCAAATATCTTTATTTCTTTATGCAATTCGTTATGTCCATGTGAGTTTGATAGTCGTGCTCCGAGATATCTCTACGGAGCGATGGTGGCATCGACTGCCCTTGGAGAGCATGCCATCACTGTAAGTTCATCTTAAAATTAAAACAAGGAGTATTGGTCCTTTTGGGGGCCGCTCCTAACCCACTAGCCACTTTTTTTGAGTCGCTTCCCACCACTCTGCTAACAGCGCGTCTTGCTGTGTGCTGAACTTGTTTTTTGTGGTACCTTTTGTCACCGCTGGATTTTGCACCTGGTCGTGGTTTTGACCAACTCCTGATGACGATCGGTTGTCATCCATCACCCATTCACATAGTAGCCGAAGCTGTGTGCTTCTGTCACCGGTCAGTAGGCTTCCTTCGGTATGACTTTCTCCTTTTTTTGGTCTGACGGTGGTCCGTCAGGTAACTGCGTATTATTTTACTCGTTGGTAGCATTGCGCGAGCGATTATGCTACCGATAATCTATATCGACGCTGGAATGAGGCTGTTGGTAAGACATATTCCGTAGCGTGCTTGAAATTTGTTTACTGTGATAAGTTTTTGCTTTCAGTAGCCCTTTAGGATTGTCTGCTCTTTTTGACTCTTTCATTGCTCTTTTAGTGAGCCATATGTCGTTACTACCACGTGGCGTATTTCTTAGCATTTACATGCACATCCCGGCATGATATTGCGTAGACGATATGTGGTTATTAACCAACTCTATTATGTTGCACCATAGATCTAAGCCACACAGCTTTTGAGAACGATTTCGTAGTCGTCTACTACTCCTTGTCCTAACGCTTCTCGCAAGGCTTCCGTAAACAACACTTGTCCATTGCTGCGGTTAGTTACCTCCACAATCTGAAACCGGCATCTTGTGTGCAAAAACAATTCTTGCGACTAATACCACTACGGTCACCAACTGACACTGATACTTGGCTATCCGAGTGTTGTTTGAGCCATTTACTTCCGGTTATTGGGATTTTATGTATTAATATTCGTTTGCTTACTTGGTCCATGATGACGAGACTGGAGTTTAACGTGGTGTGATGGCTTGCGTACCTCCGTGACCCATGGAGCTACATTGGGTGACACTTTCTAACTACCTTCATACTAGATAGGTCAACCGTTAGGAGTCAGACTAACATAGTCTCATAATCCTCGTCGGAGCTTATGAAGAGGTCATTGGCCCTTTGCTCTTAAAACGGCCATGAGTGACAACTGGTTTACATGGTAGAAGCTCGCAGATCGATTGACGAGATTTACGCAATTTCCCTGACGGTGGGAGGACACTTTCAGTTTCACAATGGTTTTTGCTATCGCCTGCTTCAAGCCAGACAGCTTCTGGTTAGATTGGCGCAAACCCGCTAACTCTCATCTGCGGCTGACCGTCGTCGCAGGTGCGTAACATATTACGGTGCACTGTTCTACATCTTCATACGCTGTGGGCGCTAAGCCTCAAGCAGATCTTAATGGGTCTCTGCAATCACTCTCCCCAGCTGTACTTGCTCCCCACTGCTTTGTGGTTCAGCCTGTTGAGCTAAACTCTCCAAATGCAGTCCATCTGGCAAACCTCCATACCCCCCACGACTTCGTAGGTCAAACTGTCGTGTCAAAGGCTAGAAGTAGGGCACATTGAGCAGAACTCCTCTCTCGGAATGGGAAACTGGGGGAGTATCATCTCTCCTCTCGACCCCATCGACAGTACACCCTCTTCTTGTTTTTTCTCTCCGTTCTTAAGTCTTTTCTTACCCATCAAGTTAGCGAGAAACTGCCGCTGAACGCGCATCTGCTGTCATTAATACTAGTAACTCGTACGTCAAACCAACAGTCTCATTTCACGTTGGTTCTTTATCGTCCGCACCTTGAGTCAGATCGGTCAACATCATCATCATCATCAACAGCAGTACATCAGCCATTTGAACTGATGCTTCGCTGCCATACAACCATGAGGCCCTATGAAGTAATGAATAAGAAGAGGGAGAAAAGGGGGACTTACTTGAAAACCTTAATGCCCTAAGCAAACATTCAGGGTCAAGGCGCCTACACTTTGTGTGGACAACATACCGTCACAAACAGCTGACTATCGTTCAAAAATAACGCAACATCGGCGAGACAGCTTCCTTGCGGCTTTCACTGCCACGCGTCATAATCAGCCATTACCCCGCAGATAACTCAGCACCAAACACACTTTAAACAGACAATCCGATTAGGAGACGGCAGCAGACGCGCCACTGGTGTCTACTGCGAGCCATGTCCTGTTAAATCTCGAGCCAAGCACAAGGCGACTCACGTGGACTCCAACCCGGAAGGCGAGACGGACCAACGGCACCCAGTTTAGTTGTCAGTGACTTCATTTCCCGCTGCCAAGTCAACTTCTGTCCACCTCGAGCCTTGCGCCATCCTACACCTGGTAGACTGAACAAGGCCCTCCTAGGTAAGCGGTGACCAGGCATACGTAGCACGTGCCCGAGCCAACGCAATTTATTCAGTGCTATCTGTTGTTCTAGGGAGCTAGCATGATTATCACTACTTAGTACTCGCCTACGCACATAATCGTTGCGGACACGCTGGTGCCATCCGACTCCAGCAATGCTTCGCAGACAACGATGATCAAAGACTTGAAGGCGCCTCAGCTCTTCAGACCGAAGGGGCCAAGTCTCACTAATATACAGCAGTACGGCCCTCACTGTGGCCTTGTATACCCCGCCCTTCAGACGAAGGGAAACTCCCTTCTGTCGCCAAAGATGTCGCAGGTTCAAGAAGGTAGCTCTGGCCTTTGCAATGCGTGAGATCACGTCAGTTTCTATGCGCCCATCATTGCTGATGCAGCCGCCAAGATAAATGAAATGATCAACCACCTCGAGTTCCTCGTTAGCAAGCGTCAAGAAGTCATCAAGTGGCTGGTGGTCCTGCAGCAACACTTTGCACTTTGAAGGTGCGAAGTGCATACCAAATAATGGGACCACTGTGGAAAGGCTATTCAGGATTGATTGTGCCGCCCCAACATCGTCGAAAAGCAAGACGATATCGTCCGCATAATCTAAATCAACTAACCTTTCACCTGGCAGCATTTCAACGCCTACATCGTTGGATTCCGCAAGGGAACACTGCATGATAGAATCCACGAGGAAATTGAACAGAAATGGGGAATTTGCACAACCCTACGCACGCCACTTGTGGTCGGAAAGCTATCTGATGTAACGCCGTAAACCCTGACGCGACCTGTAATGTTCGAGTTTGGAGCACGAAGGATGTTCACATATTTCGTGGGAACACCTTTCCGGGTAAGTATTTCGAACAGAATCGATCGATCGACTGAATCGAACGCACTCTTGAAATCGAGAAACACAGCTATTTTCGGTCTGCGGTGTGCGTGGCGTTGCTCTAGCACCTGCCGCAAAGTGAATATATGGTCTATGCAGCCACCTCCTGGGTCGAAACCGGCCTGCTCTTCCCTAATCCGTGAGGCGACGAACGAGAATCGAGGCCAATAATTTTGTCACAACTGGCGTTAGGCTAATACCCCTGTGGTTAGAACAATCTGTACTACTGGCCTTCTTGTATATTGCCACTATAATCGATTCGCGCCAATTAGCCGGGATGCTCTCTTCTTTCTAGATACATTCGAATCGGGAGGTCAGTGCTTTGCAGCTTTGCACCTTCATCCTTAAATAGTGCAGGTGGGAGGGAATCCGAGCCAGCGGCACGAAAACGATTGAGGGCTGTGATCGCGTTTCGGACCTCGGCCTCCGACGGAAGCTCTCAGATCGGTTACCAGGCAACACTGGCTCACTCGTCACTCTCTTCTTATTGATGTGTGCTGTGTCTCCAAAACATGCATGCAAGATAACAGCGTTGTGCTGAATCTTCGTCTCCCTGATTCTGAATCTGTGGGCGATATCCACACTCTTCGCGTCTCTGGTTGTAATGAGTCAGTGGTTCAGAATATTCACGCTGTAAGTATCGCCTCCAGAAAACACACTGAGAGTAGTCTGTTGGTGAAGAGCCGCATATGTGCGGTTAAACTTCGAACCTCTATTGGAGTTAACAAGCATCGTACGAAGACAAGGTGCCATTTCATCGGCTCCGTTTATGCTCCTACTGACAGTAGTTCTGAAGATACGGACGGCGTTTTCTATCACCATCTTTCAGCTCTTCTTCGCATTGCGAAGAACGCTGAGGTCATGATTGTTTCTGGCTACTTGAATGAATCATTTTTCAGATTCCGAACAACGCCTGGGACGATGCTTCAGGGTCGATGCACGCCGAGCAGATGATTTAGATCGATTCATGCAACTATCTATAGTAACAGTACTGCTTTCCAGTACAAACCTTTACACCGCGTCACCTGCCGCCCACCGAATTCCTCCATGATCTGGCCCCAAATTGACCATATTGCCATATGCAATAGATGACGCACATTTAGAGCACATATCTGGACTCCGACCATTCCCTAGTGCACGCAAGCTTAGCATTCACTGTTCCTGCTCCAAGAAAGCACCTATATTCTTACTTGTAAGTTGAACTCGCACTCTGCAGTTAAACCATATCATGAACTGGTCCACAAATTGTCAGTGATAAATGAGCTTAATGAGCCGAACACTGACTGAGATCGTTTCACGTGTGTCATAAAGGATGTCTATAACGCTTGCTATGCGGCTTTCTTGATCGCAGCATGGAAACAGGTGCCATTGGGCACTGAGTTCCAAGGCGTCCATAACCCCTTAAGGTGACGATTCGCAAGGAGTTTTCAATACTACCGGGATTTGGTGGATGGCAATGGTCCGCGAGATGGAGAAACCCAATGCTATTGCGCGCGGCCGAGTGCTCATCTGAAATATAGGTCCGAGAAAGCCATCAGTTAATGAGACAGCAGCTGACGGACATGGGCGATTGATCCATTCTCAGCCTCGTTTACTGGTTCGTTAAGTGAAACATTTTAAAGAGCAGACTGGCTGCGACGCTGTCGCTTGCTCGAGCCGACGTTAGATGGGGATATCACACCTCCTACCTTGGAAGAAATTCGATACGACCTCGATGTTTTGAACCGAAACAAGTTCATTGACCCGATTACCTTCCTCAATCCTTGCTGAAAAATGGAGGAGACTATTTGTCGACTGGTGTTCCTTCTCTATTTGATACGATTTGGGACATTGAAGAGGTACCTTTAGACTGACGATTATCAATTTTTCAAGGCATTAATCTTATTTCTGTTTCTTCTAAACTCACGGGTATCTTCTTCGACTACTTACTGGTCGTGGTTGCATCGACCGCATATTTACTTTTCCCCAAATATATTTTTATTTGTTCATATCGTCTTATTTCTTCTTACCGTTCAAAAGCGATCATTTAGCAAATGATAAGAAGCACCAGCTTCGATCCGCTCTGACTCGCGCCTACACGTCCGCCCAACTGGAGCTAATGCATACTGTACCAACGTCACTAAGCCTAAACTAAGTACGTCGTACGAAAACTAAACTAAAAACTACGAACAGATAAACCTAGACTTAACGCACGGTCTGGGCAGAAGAAGAAAACGTATTATCCTGTAACCGTGGTTCTATAAGACATAATAAATACAGTACATGACTTACGAATAGGTTTCGCAATCGTAATGCAAGTGGGCAGAAACTGTCCAGCGTGGGGCGGATCGAGTATTTGGGCAGTGTCACAGTAACATAATAATAAAAATGACCTTGAAACCTCAAGGATGTGTCAGTGATGGAGTGTAAGAAATAAATATGCGATATGTTAACCGCTTGTAAAACACAGAAAAGCAGTGTAAATGTGCAAGATAATCAGGGAAAAGAGATACCGTGTCCTCAGGTAAGCAATCCAGTTTGGGGATACATCAAAGTTCCTTTTGGACTTTACACATACCATGCGAATAATCGTTTTCGACAACCGAGTGCAGCTCTCTGGACAGTCCGGCCTCACATCACTTACCAGTTGCGATGACACTTAAATAGGCTGAACTGAGCGTCGACTGTCTCAAAGAGTAGCTGAACATTTCCCATTGTGGCTAAGGGAAGTGTTGAGTCAACTAGGTGGAGTGGACCTAGCAATGAACAGGAATGCCGTATCATCTATCTCCAAGGACGTCATGACGACTCATCATCCGGCGGATCTGATGAGCTCCTTCAAGTTGTCATTGCGCAACACGAATTCTAAACTGTTGTCCATTAATGAGGCGTTACTGATAAAGACGAATCGTCCCATATTATGTGCCCAGAGGCAACCGATGCAGTCACTTAGATTGCCATGGACCTGGTTGCGTAATACACGTCAATTTTGTTTTGCCTGTCTGTGATACTAGGTAGCCACCCTATATAACCCCACTTGTATTGTTTTGCATCTGAAGAAAACAATCGAACTGTTGACATTTCGCCTTCTGTGTCTTCTCCAAGTGTCGGATCAGAGACACATCTACAGATGACCGATTATGATGGTTCGTATTGACCTGAAGGCCACCTACGACGCTGTCGATCGCGCCATCTTGTGGCACTGTCCATCCGTGAAACACGTGCCAGCTAAACTCCTTGCCATTTTAAAGTTTCTATACCGTGACTTCCGGGTGCCGGTGGACGTCCATGGGAAACTGTCTCCTGAGTTCCTCACGATAAGTCGGGTTCGCCAGGGTTATCCAATGTCTTCTGTTCCCTTCAATTTTGTGATCGAAATGACCATGAGTGACTCTGTCATTTGGACTCTTCTGCAGTGCTATTTCTACCGGGGAACCGACTATGCGGACGACATAGTACTTCTTGGATCTGACTCAGTGATTATGCAAGCACTACTGCACAGGCTGATAGGTAGCACTGCACGGTTCGGTTTGTGCTTTGCAACTTCGGATTGCAAAGTGCTTTGGCAAGACTAGACCGATACACCACCGGTTTTAGCTATCAGAGAGCTGCCATTGGAAGTGATGGATCGGTTCACTTACCTTGGTAGCTATGTCGCCTCTGGTGTTTAGATCACTGAGGTGGTTACCTTGACTATTACCAGGGTCTTGTGACGTTTCAGAGGCTCAGCCATCTATGGAGACAGTAGGATATCAGTCCGTCCATGAAATGCAGAGTGTATAACGTTGTGGTTAGGCCGGCCTTAGCAGATGGATCAGAGACCTGGCAAGTTTACAGCAAAAACATTAAGCACTTGACCTTGTCTGACCAACGGTGTTGGCGGATTATTTCTCTTTATTTTTGCGCTTTTCTGTTACGATTCTATTTTTCCTGCTTTTTGGTGACGTGAGTCATAATTATTGGATCCACCGCACTTCCGTTCTCATATTATCGTTGTTTAACTGAATTGAACTGCTTGCTTGACCCACCATCTGTAGCGCAATTTTAAGTTCTCGATTTGACCGTTCAGACAACTAAGAGGTCAGTCCCATGGTCGATTTGAGGCTCAACACAGACTATCAGGGCTATGCATACGCTAGGACCTGGTAAACAAAGTATTCTTAATGCTGCGCTAATTTTTGATCGCGATCTCTTGGCATATTATCCGCACTCCACCTCGTGGTTAGATCAAACTGGTTACATTATTTATAGGTGAACATACGCGAATAGAAAATCTGCGTCCTTAAGGTCCTCTAACCAACATGGACGTTCAGATCCGTCGCTCTTGCATTTTCATGGATTATCCATCACTAATTTGCTACACATCCCTGCGCTTACGTTCGTTCGTCTCGAATTTATCAGCTCGCTAAGACCATCCGCTTTTTTGCATTATTCTTATCGCGTCATCTTCCGAGTTACCTCCTCGTTTGTGACTTATTTGTCGCTCCTATCCACACGAGATACACCTCGGCTTTCAAATACTTTTGGATTTTTTTTACATTCGTTCGAAAGTGCTTTTTGAGGGCGATTAAGTTAACTGGAAATCGTGCTTCTTCATTGCCATTTGCCTTCTCTGTCTCACGTTTTGCGTTACGTTGCTGCGTACCCAGCAATCAGTCAGAATTGATCGATATCTCAGTCACTCGCCCTTCTTTGTGACTTTGCTAGCCAATACGCTTGCAAAGCCATCACACGGATCGCGCAGCTACGTCGACCGCTCATTTGAACTTTGCAATTATAACGCTCATCTGACCGATATACACCACCACGTCAGGTAACCTTACCAAGCTGAATGGCAGAAACCAAGCAAATACGAATCTAAAAAGGCTCCAGGTGAAGGGTTTCTGCGTTTTACTAGTATGTCATCGAGTAGTTAAATTAGGTTTATCCTGCTCGCATTGTTTCAACTGGTATTATCCATTGTGTGCAGATTTTGTCCCAACAACAGATACGAGAGCGAAATAGCTCCTAAGATCTCCTTTGGTTCTACACTGCGTGTTTGACCATCTCAGTACTTTAGCGTATGCTTATCCCAGTCCAGAAATGCAATCGGTTAACAGCAGAAGCCGAGCAACGCATGAACCATACGGTTACTTCATTGGAAATGAGTCCATACCAAGGAGGCGTGGTGGCCTCTAAGCGGAGGAATGCTGCACTATCTACTTCCCCGGAAACACAATCAGCCAGGTCTCCATCACCAGTGTGTTCTCCAACATTGCCAGAATGCCAGGTGAAAATGGATCGTGGCTGCGAGAGTCAAGCACTACTCATGGCGACGAAAACCAGGTATCACCCAGAAATTTTTGTTAATCAAATCCCATTAAACCTGTCATCTGTCATTAACAAGGACGAAGCAGTCAAGAACTAGTACTCTGCGCCTGCATTTCAAAAGTCTCTTGCCGAATAAAGATTGCTGCAAAGTTCTTCCTGGTGGCCTCCCTTGCGGTCTCTTCTGTTACAAACAACCTTAACGTGAATAGAGGGACAAACAGTATACAATCGTCACTTGACAGCGGGTCAAGACAAACTATTGCTTTACCGTGTAGCTCAACGAAAAAGGTAGCTAACAGTAGTAGTCTAACTGTTGTATGTTCGAATGTCTCCGAATCTACCGCCATCTCATTGAGTGGCAAGTTGTCGTGTGACCAAGACCATTCTAACTCATTGTGCGTTCTGATGCGCCTCAAAGCCAAACCTATAAACCTAATATGGGTTGCTTGTTAACCGAACTCTACGCATTATGGAAAACCCAGACTTATTCGAGTAACACTCGAATCCTTTGCTAAAGTTGAAAACATTTTTCTCTCTGCAATCGCGCACGGACCCTGTGGGATACGCATCTATCCTGATGTTCCATGGAGCACACGGCAGTCGAAAAGAAACATCGAAAATGGACACAGCAAGCTAGATCGTCTAAACACAATCTTCATCCATGGCGTTCCATAGGTGTTTTCCAACGGTCTCCGAGAGACCAGAAATCAACTTTTAAAATAGTGGCGGTTCATACGTGAAGCACTTTTCTTTGATAATGTTGTGGCGCTACCGTTCAAAAGCTTACCCCTCTAACCAAATTACAGCCGATGCGGTTCAGTCAGCGCAAACATCAACGGATGTTTTGGATCGATGGCGAAGAAATCGGAAGTCTTCCTTCTGAATTTCGGTTTAAAGACTGCAGACGCTTTGCACAGACAGGATATCAGGGCATCTGAAGCAGCAAACGTACCGGCAACGACTCAGTAGCTTCACTTGACTGCTTCCTTACTCGAATCTGATGTAACTCTAAACGAGGATTGGGACGCTCCTTGGCCGAATCAAGTTACTGATGAGGTATCAGTAACCCATCAAAAATACTGGTAACATCCGACCTCCCATCGGTCGACATTCTCACATCTGACTGCTTTAGCAATATTTGTGCTCCTAGAGACGGAGAAACTAGGCTGCTTGTTTACAAATGCTCAGGTCTTTTCAATAAGATATCCGAACTTAAAGATCGCCAAGTTTTGGGGTCATATACTACCATCGGTATCACTGAGACATGGTTACACACTGGATTGGCGGACGCTGAAATTTCATTACCAGACATATCGCTCATCAGGAACGATGGGCTCACAAAAGGAGTAGGGGTCATTCTGTATTACCGAAGCGACTTACAGTCTGATGCCATTACGTATTCAGACTCGCAATTCCCCGATTCTCTTTGGTGCCGCGTGCAGTTAAAAAGCAGACACTTGCCTTATAGACTTGTTGTGTCGTTCGCCGAACTCCAAAACCGAAACGGACTGTCACTTTGCGGCTGCTTTAAGACCCACCCTGAAGAGAAGATACACTCGCATCCTTATCATTTGTGATTTCAGCACACATTGTTTAGAAATCCCTACCACGATCGGAGAACAATTCGAAACCGATCTGCAAGATCTCCTTACCACTGTTCCACTGTATAACCACGTCACTGTGTCCACTCGGTTCTGAACAGGTAACCGGCCGTCTGTGCTGAATCTTGTACTTACCAACGAGGAGCATATGCTGGATGTGTTCTAGTCTGCCCGTTGGGTTGCAGTGATTATGCAACCATTCGTTTCAGCTTCGTCTGCTACGCAGAATATCGGAATGAGAGCTTTGAGACAGTGCGAACCATCACACGTTACGATCGATTGTTCCAGTTTGTCAGCGCCACGACCTGATCGTTCCTTGCCGAAGAACCCCCAGAAGTCGCCTGGATTGCGTTCGTCAACAAATTCAGTCAGCTGGTTACAGATGCTTCAGAGACAAGAGTTTGTAACTGGTCTAATTCAGTTTCATTCGTTAGGATCAGAACCGGAAAGTGGTTATTAGTACGCAATACAGCATGGCGAGCGTATCAAGTAGCTCCAACCTCAGAAACGTAACCACCGCAGTCAGCTGCCCAGAGAAGATAGTCGCACATCAGCAGACTATGACAAAAACCTTCAGTGCTATTCACAAATTGCTGTACAAGCACGTCAGTGGCCTACGGAAGGCGAGGCAAGGAATTCCTCCACTCAGAACGACGGATGGCCTAACAAGAAAGCTAATGGAAGCAGCAGACACGCAGCGGACACAATACTCCCAACTTTTCAGCAGGTCTTGCCATCGAGTACTCTTCCAGCTTTTGTCGCCTCGCCGCCAACCTTCAACCACATCTCTTTTACCGCTGAAGCTGTATAGCAGCAACTGACGTCACTGCACAACCGCAGCTGCCAGGGTGTTGATATCATTTGCCCAGAGGCATTGGGAGCAGCGGTAGGACAACTAGCAGAACCTTTGGCTCAGTTTTACAGCGCTACATGGACCAGAACAAGCTTCCGATACGCTGATGTCTTATCTGGAAACTTGTGACATTATTACTTCCGAACAGCACGGCTTCTGTCGACAGCGATCGTGCACAACAAATTTGCTGATCGCACGCAGTAGTTAAACCGAGTCAGCTGACGCTCGAAACGATGTTGATGTGATCCACCTGCATTTTTCGCAGGCTTTCGATTGTCTGGATCATCGGATATTTCTTTCCAAGCTCGAGTATTGCGCGAGCAGGACCCGCTTCTAAGCTGGATCGCAAAATTTCTACTTCAGAAACAATTAGTTCTCAGAGTCCGGAACTCTTTATCGGATCCCATACGAGTTGCATGTGGTGTGCCGCAAGGCTCAGTTCTGGATCCACGATTACTTTTGGTGTTTATCAATTATCTCGCACAGATAATCCCCGCCGACGGCATCAAACTTCGGCGTAGGATTCAAATGTATGCTGACCAGCATCTGCTCCAGAGTGACTTCCACATGGTATATCGCTGGTCAATCAAAACTTTTCTGCCTTTCAACGTAATTGAATGCACGGTACTATTCATACGAAACCAGATCACTTACTCGTAGAGGCCCGGAACGCATGAAATGCATCAATCGTCCGTCGAACTTGATCTGGGTTAGTTGATTTAACATGACTTAGTTTGTTCAAAGGAATCGGAAAATTACCCCAAGGCTGGCAACCAAAACTTTGTGCTGTTGCAGTGGGTGTTCGGACAAATAAACATCACTAGTTTTTCGGCAGATGCTCAGTGCGTGTTCGCCCCCAATGTGCAATACGCAATTCATTCCCGGCATCCATAGCTTGAACACGATCTTACTGTACTGGAGCACTCCTTCAGCGTCCGGCACCCAACTACGCCATTGGAATGCACAACCTCCTATACGGACAGACGCTGAAACTACTGGTGGTATTCGGCCGATGATATCGCAGATTACGATGCGATCTGTTAATGACCTGCTTGATTCTTCACGACTCACATCATTCGTGCCACCTCCTACTACAACTCAGCGACAACACAAATCTGAAAGGTCACTTACTCTGGAGCTGGCCGAACAGTAGAGCCATCTGAAGTGCCGCAGAAATTTCTTTTCCATTCGTGTATGTCACCCTTGGAATGCTCTCCCTGTATCGTCTGTCGCTGCACCAACGACAACAATATGTAAAAGACGGTTGGGTGACGCACACATTCAATTACACGTTGTTACTTAACACTGTCTTCATCCTACCCTGAAATATACCATGTATTTGATTGCCGTTATCTTTGTGTATTGTGAAACTACGCGAACTGCAGGACCACAGTGGAACAAGTTAACTTCCTCTCCTTCTACTTGAAGTACTGTTTTATTAGTACTAGTTCGATAACCCCACCAAACTACCCAACGGGACTTGTAAAGCACTGCCTTTTAACCCGTGCACATTTTTTGTTCAAGTTAGCGGTTAACCCGCTCCTTTCATTCGGTGGCACTCTCTCATCCTTTTTATATAAGAACCGACCGTGGCGGTGCCGTGGAAGAACCTTACATTCCCACTTCTAGTGGTGCACGGCACTGTTCCAAGTGGTCCGCAGTTATCTTGCCAGGTTGCTGTAAGTACCATTCCAAGGATCCATGGGTTCAATGGACCAGAGAAAGCTTTTGTGTCAGAAGCTAAATGTTATCCACAATTGTGTACAATCAACATGTTGGTACCTTACCTCGTGCGCAAAACTGGCATCAAGCAGTCGTTGCTCTTAGGCTGCGCACACACTGTTTTTGATTATTCTGGGTCGCATTGCGAGAAAGCTGAAAATTAGTAGCCACATCTTCACGTTGTGATTCCTCTGTCATCGAAATGACTCTTTCGCGCCACGATATATGCACAACATTGTAACAGATTATTCACAATTATCCGCCTGTTTTCCCTGCGTGGTTGAACATAGATTGTTCGCTTTCTGTTTTTCCATCCAGAATTACGCCCCCATACGTGTGACCGATGTGGTAAATTGTTTTCCTTAAAGTACGCTTTGCAGAGGCACATCAGTGCTACTCATTTAGGTGAGTCCGTGTTGTGCCATTGTCCATGGTTTTACTTGTTTTCAGCCGAATAAACATTGCGATCTTTTCATTTTGAAGCCTAGTGTTCTTGTGTATATTGTGTCTATTTATCATGCCTCTTCCCCGCATTAGAGCTGACTCACATTTGTTCCGCAATACACGGTCTGACTAAACCCGTCAGTCCAGATAACTATTCGTACAGTTCCCATTTCTTTTGCGCTTTGGCTTCTATCGTTTCCGTTGTCCTTGTTTGGTATTCCCTGACTTTCACTTCCAATCACCGAAGATCATCTTTACACTAAATCAATGCATATATTTTATATTATCTTTTTCAGTTGTGCCGCCGCACACATTCCGTCCAGAAGTCGTGTGTATTTTCCTTCGTGTTCTGTGTATGCTGTTTGATAAACCCATTGTGGGTGCGGTTTTATCGTAAAACCGCCACCTGTATTGGACTGCCTGCAAGCGACAGTTGGTCGTTTCTTAGAGGATGATTTGCATGGTCCTTTGTGGCTGTGCTATGGTCAAATATGGGTGTGCTTCTCCAATTAGACGGACAGAAATGCTGTTGCTATGCAAGTTGAATTAGTGTGTAGGCCGGTTCCCTTGATGAAACGTGGTTCCCATCTATATGCCTCTCGATCTTGTTCCTTCGGGCTTACACCAAATTGAACTGTGGATGGTGCGGCGCAAGCCACCCATGGTAGCTCTGTACGCGCAGATCTCTCTTTGCTGTCCTATGGAGGACGCATTGACAGACCATTGCGTAAAGTGTGCTCGCCACCCATGCAGTCAATCGTTTGCTTATTCGTTATGGAGCCATGGCTTTTAATAGTTGTTAAATCACGTGCTTGACTAGTTCCATAGAATGGTTGGGGTGAAAATTTTAAGATGAAAGACAGGTTCGGTAAATTAGCGCGCGAGATACATTACTGACCAGCATGTTTGGAGTAGCACACGTGTGATTTTCCTGCCTTGAGTTTTAGTGCATTATGACGTTGTCCACTGATTGTTGTGTACTATACCATGATCTGATGGTCCTTGGCTGCATCACGTTGTATGAATGCGTCTGACTAACACAAAGGTGTTTTCAACTTGTGATAAGTAATCTGCATTAAGTACATGCGTGTGGGGGTGCTCCTTTGCTTAGATGGCGGAATAAAATGGCTAGCCGTCATTTCAGTCGGCTGGACTACCTGATCAACTTCAACTGATTACTCCTCAGACATGTGTTTTGGTCGAGTTTCATTAGCTAATGGCAAGTGAGGTTGGGTTAAGTATATCTGATACGCCGTTATCGAATTGTCCCGTAGATGCCGATAGTGTCCGCTGTACACTTTTCGTGTTTTCAGCCTGATTGGTTAAAGTAGAGGGAACAATCCGTTGATTTTTTTGTCGCCCTCTGCGTGGGGTGATGGTGCTTCTGTCATTAGTTCCATGCATGGATGGAGTATTCCGCATGCGGCGTCACATACGCGCCAAGTATTTTTGGAAAGACTGAGGCGTCAAATTTCTCGGACGTGCTGCGAATGTTTCCATAGTGCTGATTTGCTTTCTTTGTTGCCTTTTCAATCTCCTCAAACAACCAAGTTCATCTTGTGCGAGCACGGCGAGATCACACTCTCGCGGAGCGCGCCGTAGAATTTGTTGAAATTGTGAGAAAGTCGCTTATCCAGTCCAAAACATGATCACCAATTCCATGATTCTGAAACTTGTGCAGTAGAATTCGATGGTGCAGGCACGTTAATGGCCTTCGCAAGGTGAAGCACCTGGTTACGGCTGTTGGGTGCAAGCGGTCAGCGATGGAAACAGCCGATCTCCTACGGCTTCATTACTCCCAAACATTCCAGCAGGTAATTAGCCCATATATTATCCGTTTCTATTACTTCACCGTCGGGGTTATCCAACGTGACCCTCACTGCGAAAGCTGTGTTTCAGAAATTGTTTTGCCTGCTACACACAGTTCTTCTGGAATCGACAACATTCGACTGAAGGCTCTGCTGGTTGTAGCTATTGATCTAGCAGAAACACTGACCGTTATCTTTCTGCGTTGACTACAGGAGAAAAAAATTCCACCAATATGGAAGCGAGGGATCACCACTTCATAAGGGAGGTAGCCGCATTGACCTTGCCATTTGCCGTATAATAGCGCTACTTCCTGTGCTTTTCAAGGTTATGGAATCAATCATCACAGATACGCCGATGCAGCCACAGAGCACAGGTTTCCTGCTGCCCGTTTCCCGTATCAGCCGGAATAACATCCGATCATTACCAAGAGCAACAGTCATTTTCATCTGACGCACGACGGTACCACCAAGATTCGCAGTCTCTCTTTAGGCTAGCATGGAGCTTTGTCCGGAGGTTCCTGCCAGTCTCATTGTGTTCGCTTCCAGCCGAATGTGCCGGATAGCATCGATAAGTTCCAGACAATGCTAAGAGACCCAATGGCCCTTTTGGCAGTTAGACTTATCAAATGAGGATTTTCCTGGTGAGCATGAGACCATTGAGCTCTAATTGTATCCAATGAGCGATTACTCAACTCGCATGTCAGCCTACTTTGATAGGCATTCAGAATAGCTGGTTTTCTCCGTTGGTTGGTTCCAGTTCTCTCACAGCGTCGTGAACGTCCGCCAAAACGCATCCGCAGATCATAACATACAAGTGCATGGTCGGTGTCCACACATGTTCTCCAAATCGAATGACAGTTCTGGCCACGGCCTCTCCAGCGGTAACTGATCGCGATGTGATCGATTTGCGTCAATGGCTGGTCCGAGGCTGGTGAGCGCCAACTCATCCTCAGGTGGGTGCTCTGTCGTAAATTAGTGCTCGTAAGCAACAGGCGGGCATCTTCACACAAATGAAGTAACTGCATACTGTTATCCTTATTGTAGCCTACACCGTGTTTGCCGCGCAGACGCTGTTCATCAGTGGATAATTTTCCAACTTGAGCGTTCAGATCCCCAACCAGCACTATAGTGTCCGGCTTTTTCTGTGACAAAGAAGCTCGTTCAGTAGGCAATTGAACTTGTCTTTTACTGAATCACCGCTACAGTTTGTGGGAACGTAGGCATCGACGACAAACAGATACCTGTTATTCCCGAACAATTTCGAAGCTTTGAAAAAAGCGTGAGAGCGTAAGAGGGAAAATAAGAGGACAGGAAAGTTTGAGCAGTAGCATCCAAACTCCTATCCACCCTGCTGGATGCAGCAGATTGGGCACCGTTGATTATCCTGTGCGGTGGCTAGAGCCTCACGGAATTGTTTGCGGAAAGATTCATAGGATACTGTCACGTTGTCCACGCCTAGACAGGAGAATGATTAGGGCTCTCAACCAAAGCCTATGGTTCAACAACCTGACCGCAAGGCAGCGGGTTTGACGATGGGCTACAAGGAGTTCCCTTTAAGGAATTAGGAGCCACTCTCATTCCAACTCCCAACCTGGAGGACCAGGAGGCTGAGTTTGCTTGGCCTCTAATCATTGACCAATCTGGTATGAGTGGCTCCATAGGTGCAAGAAAGCACCATGCAGCATAGCTCAACGGAACTCTGAGGCACCCAAACCATTCCACCCCGGTAATGTCCAGCCTCATTGCGATGGAACGTTACCATCAGATGCGAGCGGATCGGATTCTGCAATTCATCGCACCTTGCATAGTCGTCCGTCGATGTCAATTAGCATTTTCTTCTGACTGCCAATATCGTCTCGGTGAGCTTGTTTTCATCTATATGATCTTTAAATGGTAGGAGTGGAGCAAAATATAGGACGACTCTCCTGAATAGAGGCTATTAGAACCTAGCGGTTATTGCATATAGGCGTCAGCCACTCGATCTATCAACTATTTGCTTCCAGTTCCGTGATGACTTCACTTCGGCTGCCATTAGTTTACATGCCAAATCCTCGAGTCTTTATACACTATAAACTTTGTGCTCCAATTCTAACCGAGTGTCCACTATTGTGCGGCTGTGTTTCTCTTGTGTTTCACTTATGGCTATTTACTTTCTTACAAGCACATTAAAAAGATAAACGCTGGTAGATGTATGCATTTCGTTTAGCTACAACAGTAATATTACCATTAACCGATATACTTGGGTATAGCTTACTGTCAAACAAGTCTAAGGTACCGAATGAATAACGAAGTTCACCACTACGTACAGGGCAGCTTTAGCCTGACGAATAATTTTTTGAACGCTGGCTTCATCCGGCTTATGGTGACCGCCTCGATAAATGGACGGAACCAGCGATAAGCGTGACGCAATACCACTTTGAACGCTGAGCGTTTGCCCATTGAGGAAGGCGGCGGTGTACGCGAGCCCGGATTCTGGGCAACTCCACGCTGAACCCATTTCCGCGCATGTTCCTTCATTCGCGAAGTCAGTCTTATCGGTTCTGCCTTTGTAACTGTCTCCGCACTTACACATCAATGGGTATACCCAGTGAGAGTTGGCCCGGATACGCTGAGATTCCTTCTTTGAAGGAACTGTAAACTTAGGTTTCGGTTGATCCCAACGACTTGCACAACGTTCTAACTTCCGCGTGTAGACGAGATGATATGTTTCGTTGTCTTCAATGTGCTGAAATCACTTGTAAGACAACTTAATACGAACGTTCTGGGCTGCCATGTACACCAACTCCCTCGGCCCTCTGTTGTCTATCGTTTTCGTCCATACACTGTTGTGAATAAAGTAAGTTCATCGGTCAAACAATCGGCCGAACAGGTTCGTCTGGCACGACTAAATAGTCATTATGAGCATCCACTTGCAACGCACTTGTGTGAAGCAGATGAAGTGCAAATATAGGCATACCAGGTTGCCTTTCGACAAACAAACTTCTCTACGATTGATGAGGATGTCCAGATATGGCAGGTGACCCATAAGTTGGCACACTAGGCGCTCTACCAACCCCCAGAGCTGATGCTTCGTGAAACCGTATGCCGAGATATCATCCACATAGCGT
The DNA here is from genome assembly GCA_944474145.2 of Dicrocoelium dendriticum. Taxonomy (NCBI): domain Eukaryota; kingdom Metazoa; phylum Platyhelminthes; class Trematoda; order Plagiorchiida; family Dicrocoeliidae; genus Dicrocoelium; species Dicrocoelium dendriticum. The sequence continues at coordinate 24,301,247 of OX104069.1, forward strand.
TTAATGTAGGGTACTTGGAATACTTTTGTCGAAATGCTTCTGTCTACTGTTAACATTGGGAAATCAGCGAGTGCAGGGTCTAGTGCGCTGTGCTTATTTCTGCTCCATCGGTATGCTCTGAAAGTGAAAGCCGACATTTTCCGTGCACAATAGCAGGGGTTTTTTCAACCATTGGTCCGAAATTTGCAATGCTTAGCCAGGATGTTCAACTATTTCACATACGTAATAAACGGTTTGATGTGGCTGGACGTTGGCGAATAAGTATCCTCAGCCAAAGGTCAGACAAGTTGATTTCATCCAGGTTCTCAATGAATTGAAATGATTTTTTAGCACAGTACGGATTGTCCCATTGTTATAGCGGAATAAACGCCATCACCAGCCAACGGACCAGTTTGGCTTCAGGTGTCTTTACCATCGGCCTGGGTGCCACTCCGCTCTATATTTTCTGTGGCCTTTACAACTACGGCTTTAAAGTCTCGAAAGTCACACTAACACGCGATGGATGATGATTGTGTGTTTTGATTTCGGCAATCCCCCAGTTTCTTGAGTTGTTCCAGTTTCCTCGTATCGTTGAGTATGGCGCATGTTTTCTTATTATTTTCGGCCTTGTTCATGATCACCACTCCAGAGCTTTTATCGGGCTTCCTTACGACCACGTTCTTAGCACGTAATTCACGTAAGGCCCGAATGTGTCGGTCTGTGAGAGTGCACGTTTCTCTAATCGGCACAGTAGTATTAACTTCGTGGGCGATTTCAGTTAACATGTTTCCGACGCAATTAAGCTTACCCGAACTAGCTCGTTTAAGTTCTTTAAATTGTTCAAAAAGTTCTCGAATTTGATACCAATTACTAATCCGTTCAACTTCATAGGAGCGACCTTGCAGTCAATTTCAACTGATGATGATTCTAATTGCAACTTGTTAAGTTGTACCTTCGACAAGTTCACCACGTACTTACACGTGCTGACCTTGAACGAACTAGCGTGCTAATCGCTAACTTCCAGTGCTCTGAGTTGAAGTGGGTTTTTCCACTACTATCTTATTGTGCTATACTGCGCTCGGATTCACTAGCGCTGCCCAACGGACCAAGAATGAAAGCTCTTCTCAAAACATCACGCTTTAGCCCATAATTGCATTTCCGGCTGAAGCTCTGCCGATTCGCACAAGCTAAACCCAAGCCCAAACTTTTATTTTCATTCGAGAGCACACTTTAAGGGCTCTCTGTCCAGCTCTAGCTGATCACAATCGGACATTGTGTGTGGATACTGCAGCTGCTGTACTCAGTAAACTTTTTTCTTGTTTACTTCCTATTACATATAACAGTGGCCGTAATACATGATTCTTCATGATAATGGCTTATTGCTTACAACAGCGACCAAACCAAAGTTCAACATATTGGCGACTTAAGTGCCTGTAACGCACATCAGCACATTGCGTGATGTGGCATGGAAGTGCGGATGAAACATCTCGTCGTGAGCCTACTCCGCACGGAAGCACGTCCACAGGCTATGGTTCCACGGATGGTCGTATTGCTTTACTGCGGGCTATGCCTACATTTATGCCTACGCTCTACTTTCCGCATTTTTATTACTTTTAAATATGTGAGCACGGAAAACTTCTCTGAGACATGTCTTGTAAAATTCTAACATTTTCCTTTACCGTCTAAGTATGTTTTACATACTGACCAGGCAACTCAGTTGGTCTGAATCTCGCACCGTCGAGAAATATATACAATTCATTTATTTATTTGCTTAATAGGATCACTAGCAATTAGTTCATTCTTCTGGTTGTTTCCCATTACTATCTTACTGTGCTTTAAAAATCGTATGGTACGAATTTCTTTAAATTTCTCAAACGGCGTTATTTATCTTCTACTTCAGCGCTGCGCCCCTATACGTGCGATCAGTGTGACAAATCGTTTCATGAGAAGGCCAAACTACAGTATCACCTCAATTCTGTACATTCGAGTGAGTTTAATTGCCAATATCAATTCAATTCAATTTTACCACTTCATTTGTACCATCGTTTGACCAGTCATACTACTTGCGACAGATTCCGTTTTATTGATTCCGCCGAATCTTCAGTTCTTCACATCAGCCGATCCATTTGTTAGCCTTTAGTATGACGGTCGTTGACTTCTGCCAGGGTCCGGGTGACCGGACTGATTGAGCTTCACTTTTAATTAGTTAGCAATCCAAATGTGATTGCCCCACGTCACACATCTGCCATTCCAAACAAGCCAGCAGCATTTTCCGTAACGCTTGACGCTAGTCCACTGCTTAATTTCTTAGTGCATTGCCTGTAATTTCTACTTTTTCGGTTGGAGTCCGATTTCGATTGTCTCTAACTGAAGCTCGTAAGGAAGCACTTAACCGAGAACGGGCAACAACGAACGTTTACCCACCTCAAATTGACTGACATTCTCATGCACCACCATCCGTCACTGATTCGTTGATGGAGATCGGAACGAACCATTCCATCGCACGATTGCGCAATTCACAATTAGCGGAACTTGTTTTCCACGCTAGTTATCTGTTGCATCCTCCTCCTGCTTTGCCTGATTTATTGGACATCCACAAGACGTTTTTACCTACACGGGAACTTCTTCATCTACAGCTCTGTACACTCTTGGTCAAATTGGCACAAATTTGTTGCATAGTGACATGCTTTATGCGAATAAGAATCACGGCTCCCGCGCTCCTTCGACACGCACAAACTTCTCCATTCGAGAGTGCAGGCGTACCTAGAGCAGTGGCTTTGCACCTAGGTAACCTTATTGCGCAGCTAACCTATATATTCTCTTTGTCATCACGAAGCTTGCGTTCATTGTCACCGACTTTAAAGAGCCGAACTTAAGCGTCTCCGCTTAAATGCCGCATAGATTACATGCGCCAATGTTTCAACCTTCAGTTATGGGCGGTGGTAAGACCCCCTCACCTTTAGCCACCTCTGATTCTGGCCGGGAGTCAAAGGGATTTGGAATGCAGATGGCTCGAACTGTCTAACGATACGTCGCGCAATCAAATTCAGTGGTTCTTTTACTGTGTGACTCAATCCTTAATAAACTTGTGGACAGTTGAACATGTGGTTCCATCTTTCATAACAATTGCATATGGCGCTCCTCTTGTCAGTCTCCATATCTAGCGTATCCTTACGTCTTGTTTCACTCGCGAATAATTAACGAGCATGGACAGCACTTTTCCTTGCTTCCGTTTACCTCAACTCCATCGCATGAGACTAATCTGTACCGCATCTTCTGTTTTACTCCGTCGGGCTTCGAAGGGAAGGTGGATGCATCATCTAATAGATGTACAGAATTTCACTCATTTTACATCTCCCACATGTCTTCGACCTTGACTCTGCATACCGGCGTGTTTGAGCCACATGGCTGTGCGCCATTCGGCAAACCCTGGACAAATGAATACCCACAATCCCTTCCTCGGCTCAGATCACGCTCTGGTCTGTGCGGACATCTGCATGCGCTTTGGAAGTTTGTTCGAAATCCAAGCACCGTACTCTTTATACCAACAAGCCAGCTAACTCCTCTACTAAACTTGCATATTGCTGGCGTTCGCTGTTGCTCCACTTCAGGGCGTCGAACATTCTGGAGTTTCTTTGGAAAGCGTTACTTCCTGCATCTCAATCATACTGTGAATTCACTGGTCGCCCTCTGAGGTGTTGGATCTGCGCTCGCTCACTAGGATTGTTCGATCTTCGCCAGCTCGTTCAAACCGCGGTGAAGTCTGCCGCAACCTTAGAATGTATGCGTGACGATCGCGAAAATTTGGCTCCAGTGCCATCCAGAGATGGGGACAGCAACTCTCTGGAAACTTCTGCAAGCATTTCTAGATCATAAGTGGGCCCGTGCCTTATGCGCCAACCACGGAGAAATCAGTCCAGTATCCCTCGCCAGCAAATTGTAAACATCCATTCTACTTTGCAGACTAATTTCGACTTGGGTGCTACACTTCCTTGTGGAACCGGCTATTTTCCGTCCCCTCCCCCATCGTTTACGCTTCACCAACCACTCAAGCAGTCTCACCTTTACCACCAACCTACAATTGTAGCTTTTTTGGACAACCAGACTGCGTTCGACTTGGTCGATCGGTATGATCTATGGCATTGACTGCAGAAGAATGTGGTACGCGAAAAGTATATCACCATCTTTCGAGCCTTATACACATATCTCTCGAGCAAAGTGAGAACTTACGATAAACTCTACTTACCTTTCAACGTCTCTGGCAGTGTACAGCAGGGATCTCCCATGTTCCCGTCTTCCTTCAGTTTTACGGTTTAGGATGTCCTCCTATTATGCATTCTGGAAGGCCTCGGGATTCTGATGTACAGTTTATGCCAGGCAAGTGAGCGGCTGACTCGGAATACGACATCGCCTTCCTCAGTAGTCACCCGCATAGTATGCGAGGCATTTTAAACCCGCTTGCTGATTGTAGTTACCAAGTATGGCGTGATCAATGGCCCCACCAAATGCATGGTTGGCATCTACCTGCAGTGTTCCAGGAAGTGGTGGGTTTTCGCCTGGCAAGCGTTCTTCCTTTACAAAGCCACATATGTCCGTATAACAACACTGTGACGTGGCGGACGTGACTCGCCACTAAATAACGTCACTGCCCCTTGCTCTTCATCCTGGCGAAGCATTGTATTCCAGCAAGTTGATGCTGTAATTTCGGGGAGCATTGGGCCCCTGTTTGACAAAGGAACAAACGAAAGGCGTATGAACTGATCAATCAGTCACCGGCTCCCAATGGGCGCGATTCCCTGAATTCGCTCCGCTGCCTTGCGGGTAGGCTATTCAGCCAAAGTCTCGGGGTGGTGTCCCCTAAGTCAACACCCTACTTCGGCTTGGGCAACCGGGTAGTATCTCGCCCTCTGACGAAACCATGGACTCCGTTGTGTTGTGTTTTACTATATCTGTGCCTTGTTTTGAGTTCCATGTTTTCCGATGGCTCAATATCTACTCATAGACTGTTGCAAAAAATATCTACCTGCCCCAGTGCTGGCTCTTTAACGCACGCAGCCTGAGCGAGTTGACACCTACCTGGGGAGTTGTGTTTTTACTGGTAGGAACACTAGAAGCGAGACTTTTCGTATTGTCAAAGCCCGATCAGCTTTCGCTAATCTGAGACATTTGATGTGTTGTCGTGGCGTTTTGCTTTCTGTAAATGACAAGGTCTACAATTCCTGTGTTCGCGAGGTATTCTCGTACTGAAATGTGCCATGGCCGATCTTCGTAAATGTCATGCATCGGATTTCGGACTTTGACAACAGTTGTCTGCGGAGTTACAACTCGTCTGTGTTTCGAGAACACCACGTTGTCGACGTGGATGTCAGATCTCGCTTTTTAGGTAATACAGATTTTCTACTTGACACGCTTATTCCGCTGCGCCAACTGAGATGGCTGGGTCACGCCCCACGCATATATGTTTGCGTACGAAGAAACGTTCCGCAACTTGGCGTCCCCCTTCGCCAACACAACCTTGGTCTCAAATTGATCACATTGCGATTAGCTTCAGATGGTGCGGCAGCGTACTGGACTGCAGGTCCTTTTGGTCCACTTTCGTTGATTCAGATCATGCTCTGGTCTGCGCGAAAATCTGTATGTGTTTTGGAGGATCCCGAAACACGAAGCACCGCAAGATTGATGTAAACAGATTAACTGATTCCTCTGTCCAGGAGAGCTATCAGTCTTCACTGGCATATGCACTCAGTTGCAATCCACCGCGAGAAGTGGAACAACACTGGACTTGTATACGGAAAGCGCTGACCATTTCCGGACAGTCATACTGCGGTCTAACTCGACGCCCTTTGAAGTCTTGGATCTCTGCTCGTTCTCTGGAGCTCTTCGAACGCCGCAAAGATATCTCCGCGGAATCAGATTGCAACGAGCGGCGCCGTTCTACCAACCGGCTGCTTAAGCAAAGCCTCCGCAAGGATCGCGAGACATGGTGGTCTGAGCGTGCTTTAGAGATGGAGACTGCTGCCCTCTCTGGTAACACTCGCAGGCTTTTCCAACTCATTCGGTCCACTGGCCTCAGGAAGCCTGGTGTCAGTGAGGTCATTTGTGAGGTGGATAAGTCTCCGATCACCAACTTACAGAGGCGTATGGACCGCTGGGCCGAGCACTTTCACTCGCAGTTTAACTGGCCTCCACCATCCATCAGTACATGCAGTACACCTTGCGGTCCACCTTGGCTAGTCCCATTGAATCCACCCAGCGAAGCGGAAGTCTGCCTCGAGATTCGACGCTTGAAGCGCTTCAAGGCTGCCGGCTTAGACGGACTTCCTCCGGAGCTATTCAAGTATGGCGGTGTGGCAGTCATTAACCAGCTAACCGCGCTGTTCGCAAAAATTTGGCATGAAGAGAGAGTGCCTCCCTCTTGGGGCGAATCAGTTATTGTCCCAATTTTCAAGAAAGGCGCTCGCACTTCATGTGCAAATCATCGCGGGATTAGTCTTATTTCGGTTGCCTCTAAGCTGTTGGCATCCATTCTACTTCGTAAACTATCCCCAGTACGTGAATCGTACTACCGTGAAGAACAAGCTGGTTTCCGTCCTGGCCGCGGATGCGTGGATCAAATCTTCACGCTCCGCCAACTCCTTGAACATCGCCACATTTATCACAGGCCCACTATCGTTGCATTCCTAGACATACGTGCCGCTTTTGACTCCGTTGATCGACCTGCTTTATGGCGTTGCTTACTAAAGAACGGAGTGCCAGAGAAATATATCGCCATCTTACGAGCACTTTACCTTCACACATCCGGCAGAGTGAGGGTCTATGGCAAGCTTTCCTCGCAATTCACTGTCAATAGCGGTGTGCGACAGGGCTGCCCTATGTCCCCATTCCTCTTCAACCTCGCAATCGAAGACGTTCTGTCGAATGCCCTAGAAGGTTTCCAACATTTTGGCCTAGAGCTTCTACCGGGTGATGGCGCGACCGACTTAGATTATGCTGATGATATCGCCTTACTTGGTGACGATCCTCAGGGTATGCAACTCATTCTGGATCGTTTGGCGGTTGAAGCATCTAAGTATGGCATGAGCTTCGCCCCATCGAAGTGTAAAGTACTGCTCAAGGATTGGCTTTCACCTGCACCCGTGCTCACTCTCCAAGGTGCACAACTTGAACAGGTAGATAGTTTCGTCTACCTTGGGAGCTGTGTTTCCGCTGACGGCACAATCAACAAAGAAGTTTCGCTTCGTATCGCTAAAGCTCGATCAGCATTTGTCAATCTGAGGCACTTGTGGCGTCGTCGCGACGTCTCATTCTCACTAAAGGGCCGAGTTTACAGCGCGTCCGTTCGCTCAGTATTGTTGTACGGGAGCGAGTCCTGGCCGATTCGCGTGGAAGACATGCGTCGTCTTTCTGCGTTCGATAACGGTTGCTTAAGGAGGATCGCTCGTGTTCGGTGGCAACATCGAGTTACCAGTAATGACGTTCGACGTCGCGTCTTGGGGAATGCAAGTATTTCCTTCCACAAACTGGTTTTGTTGCGCCAGTTAAGATGGCTCGGTCATGTCCTACGCATGGCACCTGAGCGTCTACCTCGTCGCGCTCTATTCGCTCGTCAAGGACCTGGCTGGAAGCGACCGCGTGGTGGTCAGCCTTCCACTTGGCGGCAGCACATGAAATCGCTGACGTCGTGTCTAGCCGCTGTTGGACCCGTCCGTCTTCCAGCATGGGGACCCGAAGATGGCGACTGCCAATGGCTTAGGACACTTGAAGACATGGCCCGCAACCGGAATCAATGGAAGAATTGTGTACAGTGTTGTGTTGATTCACATGTTTAATTCTACAAAAATTGAAAATGACAAAAAAAGAGAAAAACCGGCGTGTGACAAATAAACTAAAAATGTTTTGTTCTGTATTTTTGTCAACATATTCCATTTCCTTGCGGCATATTAGCTGAAGTGTGTTGCCCACCTTCAGCTAGCATGCCATGACGATTATGACGCAATGACTGTCTCTTATACACTGATTTCCATGGTTTTCTTGGCTCTATGTCTAGTTACTAGACTGTTGAGATTACATACATACATGTTTGCAACCACCATGGCACGTTCTATTTTCTCGAGCAGGGCCGTGCTGAAAGGAATCGCGTGGTAACCAACCTATCACATGGTAGCAAACGTTCAAGGCGTGGACTTCCCTTGTAGCTGTTGTCGTTCCGGTACGTCCACAGGATTTGGGGGCTAGCGGTTTAAACCATCGCTGGCTGGAACCTCGTGAGGACCTGGCGCGGAAGCCGGTCCGTAGTTTTAAAGATCACAAGCCTGGTTTGTAATCCGAGGGCGCTGGTTCGAGCCTGTGTAGGGACCAGTCGACTCTCGTTGGATCCTTAGCCGACGTGCGACTGCTGGTGGCTGAGCGGCAGCGAGGCGTCACTACTGCCTACCGGCTTGCTGTTGATGTCTTTCTTTCTTTCTGGCGCGGAATCGAGCACATTGGGTGATTTGTATGAAATCGTACACTTATTCTACTGATCAGAACCGCTATTACGTATGTTGTACTGGAAGTACATTGACAAGACTTGCTTACTTACCATATGCTTTTTGCCTTTGCACATTAAATTTCTTAGCATCTTCTCTTGTTATGATTTGTGATTACGGTAAATGGTTCGAATTCAGACATGGTGAAAGTGCTGCAAGTATTTGGAGAAATAGTAAAAATCAGTGGAAACCAGTCACTGTCACATTTGGTAATCAGGTATGATTTTTGCGCCGTCCATAACGTGAGGTCGACTAAACTTTGAACGCAAAAGCGCTAGAATGACTTACGTTGAAAGTTCAGTTTGTTTTCCTTTTTCGGCTTCCTTGGGGAAACAAGAGCAGCAAGGCAAACAAGCTGACTACGTAATGAAGATTAAAAAAGCGAACAGCATTTTTTAGCTCCTCATATTTGGTTGCTTGTTCCTCCAGTTTCAACTTCTTCATTGACTCCCCATTGAGCACAACATCTTTGTTGTGATGTACACCGCAAGATGTCTTTACATTTCTCTCGTCAAAGGTTTGATCTGTCTACTTTGTTCTGTTCAATTTTTCCATATTTTGAACTTTTTCTTCTATGTGTTGTGCTGCACTTCAGTACGCGAAATCCCATCGCATGGTTTCTGTACTGATACCGTTCGGTATGCTTGATGGCTGGATATGGATAGTAGAGTTTACTTGTCAGCCTCTGCAACCATAACGGATCAATACCAAGTTCTTGACAGCTTTCGCAGTAGGTTATAGTAATGGAGTACCCTGTTTAGTGCTTTCTAAAGCCTTTCTGAACTGTCTCAACTACCATTTTGTCGCACTTACTTAGTGTATACACATGACTAATATTCTTTTGTGCGTGGAACATATATTTGCTGGGGACCGGATGTATTAGGCACCTAAGTTTAAATCCAGACGTCGCTGTTCCGAATCCGCGTAGGGGCGCGCAACCTTACGGCTCACGCGTGAATTGTAGTGGTCGCGTGACATCAGTGTTGGTACGACGTGCCATCATGCCTTTTGACATGCCGTATATAGCTAATGTCTAGCTTCGCGATGCCCGGACTGTCTGATGAAATAATTGCATTTTTCAGACACTACCGAGTGCCGCACCTTTCTATCCTAGATGGAAAAGTATTGCTTGAGCTGTTCATTATGAACTTCGAGTCATTAACATGGGATGTGGCATCATCCACAAGAACAGGTTTTTTATTTGTCTACTTCCCCACTGAAGACACTGATATTCTGGGGGTGGACGATTATTCAGAATACGTCGTAGTGCTTTGCACAAATCATCCTCATTGAACGAATAGACGATTTTATATCAGCCACATATACAATTGGTGCAACCTTTGATTTTTTTCATTTATCATTACTGCAGATAAGAAAAAGAAGAGAACCAAGGGCACTACCGCGGATTACCCCACCGGTGACTTCCGTCAGTTTTGCATGCTGTTATCGTTTTTTGTCACTTGGTTCCGATCACATACTGGTAGTCGTGTCTTGTAGACAAATGTTGCTCTGCGGTGGCTACCCATTCCGAGCGGTTGGTGTTGTTCACCTCTCTCTTATTTTTAACTGGGTAGTTTAACCCGCAGGGTTTTGGGGAACCAGTCCAGCATATTTGTATGACTGTGTATTGTCAAGGGGTATTTCAAACGTATTCTTTGCAGATTCAGAGCAGTTACTGCGTCTATTTCGATTCTAATATATAGTGCATCTGTTGCCACGGTCATCCGCGGATTATCTGTCAGGTGTATATGACTGCGGTGGCGCTTAAAAAGTGACCGTTCTCATTTTTCATTGAATCCTGGAAGTATGCAAACCATTTTGTCTCGCTATTCTCAAGTATTCTCACGATGACGTAATTGCTTGGCGCCTTTATGTCATTATTTCTGTACGTGGAGGAGCAGGAACTCGCTAGTCGTTTCCTTTTTATCCTTTCCTTTCTTGGAAACTGACGGACAGCGTGTCATTCTACTGTTTAATCCCAATTTTACACTTGACTGTCAGTTATGTGCCTGTTGAGTCCGCTGAGCTTTTGATAGGTTAGCTTCAAGCCTTCCTGGGCGACCATATCTTGCGTACACACTCTGATCGAATTGCAGATGGTCGTAATCTATTGAATACCCGATGGTAAGTATCAAGGGTTTATCGATCTCTTTGAGAGGAAAGAATCCACTCGGACTACTGTGGAACCATAGTTGATTGCAGGCTGTGGTAATTTGTGGATGACACGCGTCAACGGTCGCTCTCTTATGGAGCCGTTTTGCTCCGCAGTATGCAGTTACCCTTTCTCCATACATTTTAATCTCGTCACTGCCATTTGGTCCCTGTATCTGTTCAGTTCGCCTTACAGTCTCCCACGGGTAAGGCAACTCTGATTTCATGCACTCCTTAAGATGAGCGGTTCTTTGATGTTCTCTGCACATCCGTTGGTTTTTGTTTACGATTGACCGTCTGCGCGATGGTGCAAGCTGCATCTACCAGTGACTACCGCCATCTCTACACTCAGATTACTCTGCGCATTATGTTTATTTGGTAGCAAGGTAGTTTGTGAACAACAAACTTCACGCAGTATAGCCCTCAGCTAACTCACTTGTGTTACAAGAGTAGCCACTCTTTCATGTTCCGAATCCCCATCTTCAGTAATCATTATTGAGACCTTTATTAGCTATCAGCGGCATACTCCCAATCTGTAAATTTTATCCTCTCTTCCGTGTTGGTTTTCCAATTTTGATACATCTGCAGTTGTTCACTTTCTGCTTTGCAATTCAGAAGAGCATCCCTCTAGAAATGAACTCTGTGATGCATTGTTTGCTCGGAATGACGGTCCGCAAATGGGTATCAAATCTACTGACAGGGGTGAGTGTACATTTTTGAAAGGATTCCTTAATAATTTCGGAAGTTTTCTTAAAGATCGGTTTTTACAGGCTTGTATTGTGGAACGTTTTGCGTCCGCCTAGAAACGAGTCTGAATATAACGTCTTACTGAAACATTCTGCGGTAGCGTTACGTGCGCTTGACTCAGGACAAGAAATCGACTAGGGCAATGTGGAAATCATCAAGAAACACTTGAGAACACCAACCCAAATATTAATTGCTGAGACGTTAGAGACCTCCAAAGCCGCTAACTCCGTAAACAGAATGGACGGAGTGAAACTATCGAACGCGTGACGGACTGTCTTAACCCGGCCAGTCTGAGTAGCTTCGACGGACGGACTCAGGTTGGGGCGAAAATATCGAATCAGCCTCACTAGAGTCAACAGCAACAACCATAGCGCTTCACACGTGGATCACTCGTTGCACGGATCAGTTGGGTTTGTTCCACGTTCATAGTATATATATATATATATATATATATATATATATATATATATATATATATATATATTTGCAACAGTCTATGAATAGACATTGCACCATCGGAAACCATGGAACTCAAAACAAGGTACAGAAATAGTAAAAGAAAACACAACACAACACAACAATGTCCACGGTTTCGTCAGAGGGCGAAATACTACCCGGTTGCCCAAGCCGAAGTAGGGTGTTGACTTAGGGGACACCACCCCGAGACTTTGGCTGAATAGCCTGTCCGCAAGGCAGCGGAGCGAATTCAGGGAATCGCGCCCATTGGGAGCCGGTGACTGATTGATCAGTTCATACGCCTTTCGTTTGTTCCTTTGTCAAACAGGGGCCCAATGCTCCCCGAAATTACAGCATCAACTTGCTGGAATACAATGCTTCGCCAGGATGAAGAGCAAGGGGCAGTGACTTTATTTAGTGGCGAGTCACATCCGCCACGTCACAGTGTTGTTAAACGGACATATGTGGCTTTGTAAAGGAAGAACGCTTGCCAGGCGAAATCCCACCACGTCCTGGAACACTGCCGCCGAACCATTTGCTGGAACGGGAAAATCCCGAACCACCCAGCTGGCACCACGAGGAGGTTGTTCGGCAAGCCAGCCCCACGTTCATAGTAACATCAGGTTAACGTTTTGGAATTGTAACCACATTTATCCACTGATTCGGATTATCTACCGCGATCATCATCCTACTTTGCTATAAATATCTAAGCCGATTATGTTTTATTTCGCCCGGTCTGAAGAAACTCAGGTGTCAAGAGCGAAACATTGTTGCAATACAAGGTTATGCAAAACCTATCACTACTACAAAATCTCCTCTGATTTTATGAAATCCCAGTCGGTTCCAAGATCATTCAAAATTCTTGAATCTGGTTGCATTGTTTTACTATGGGTTACACTATCGTTCATTATACCACTTGACTTCGATACCTTCAACCATGCTACCTATAACGTCAACTTTTTTCTTGTTCCTTCTGCTGACGCACATCTTTTCTCCAACTGTGAAATCCTTCTGCCTGTTAGATCGTCAGAACGACGCACAGTGGTAACTTCTACACCCCACCAAATTCAGCGCCTACAATCGCAATCGGCGGCCTTCTTCCTTGGATTTACCTATTATCGTGACTGTGCGAACAGCCGTAGGACACCCATGCATGGTATGCATGTGGAATGGGCCATGTAGTCATGTGTATGTGGTCCGGCGCCGCACTCCTTTAGAATGCAGCTCATGGACGTAAATGTTGCGATCCCAAGTTGAATGAACGCTTGTCCCTGAAGCACTGAGTTGTGCAACAGGGGGCGAAAATTGCAGCAGGTTTGGCAAGCTAAACTCCTCAATCTAAATTGCAACTTTAAGTCCAAAACTAACGTCCTTTCTGAGTCGATGGGGTTTCTCCTTTGACTTACTTAAGCAAACAGTGAATGACTTACACGAATGTCGGCCAATCCATGTCCAGTAATCGAATCTGTTACGCCCATCTCCCATTGGCTATTTGGCTCACTTGCTTGGTCCATCCGTTCCCTCTAAGATGACACTTCCATCACATCTAATTTTTTGTGTTTTTGCTCCTCCAAATTTCTGTGCACCCCGTGCACCTCGCCACTCCGCGTCATCTTCGCTGTATCTTCGGCCGTGTTCTTGTCCCACGCCATAGGGCGCACCACTCCCAATCCACATTGCTGTCCCTGGTGTCGTCTCAAATGCAGTTGACTTCTTCTGCACGTTTTCCCCCTAACGTTTATTTTGCGTGACCTGTCATCGATCCTCACAGTCACTACATCCAGCGTCAATAATCACGCGCTAATTTAGTCGAATCCACGTAGCGATGATTGAAATAATGGAACCCGCATGTGCAGTTTACTTCGCATTTCTATGGATCCTAGGGAGAGCGGACTTGATTTATATTGGCCTACAGCCTTTGAGCGATATCAGCTGTTTCACTTCTCATGCAGTTGCTACTTTTGGTTTAAACAATCGGGATAGACGCAGTTCAAGCTGACTTGCGGACAGCCGTCAAAGTTTTAGACATTCAGATCGTGTGAAGGAAAGCGTGTTATCTTTACTGACGGTTAGTCGCTTTGGCGATGGTACTACGTGTTTACCACGCGAGACCGATGATTCTTCAGGAGACTCACTTTGGATCTGTAGTTAGTGATGCGTGCGGTTGGACATACTAGTCTATTCAGTGCTTCTTCATGTCCTTAATTGGTCTTCATGCGATTGTACCAGGCGAAGAAGCATCTGTTTTTGCGGGTTTTTTTGTAGTACTGGACCTGCCTCAGCATACTAGTCCTAGTCAAAAAACCATGCAACGTAATCGTTTCAAATGGCTTTGCAATCGGGCGTAAACACTATTCACCCGCACATCTCATGGACAAGGATTGTGTCTGAAATAACCAGTCAGTTGGTACACTCTCAGAGTGCACTCTCTTTAGAAGTAGAGGCCTAACGCATCTCACAGCTATGAATATACTTTCCCTAATTTGCTACTTTTATTGTTGCAACTTCATGACATACGTTTATTTCATTTCTGATTGCTTTCCAATCTGTTGTAGCAGTTGCACACTCAGCTTCGTATGACAACTCAGTTTCACAAATCGTATTGAAGCAGGAATCCAACGTGCAAGTCTCATAATGTGGCGATGGACTTCATTACATGAGGTGTGCTTGGAACTCTGCTCTTCAATACCGTGAGCTCCCAATGTGAATGGATACGGGCAGCAATGCGACGTTTGCGTGCATATCATTCTTCTTGGATACATTGACAGACCAAGGATAACGGACCCAATGAATATGCCTACAGTCCACCGCTGTGGAACGCATCCCCACTTTGCATTTGTGTCACACCAGAACGTTTTTGTTAATACTTCGATGCCTTTGTATATTTGTGACTGATTTTGTCTGATGTTTATTATTAAGCTCCTTTGACTTATGTGCATTCGTGTGTTGTTCTAAGGAAGGTTTTAGCTATGAAGAGGTAAGAGGCCTGCGTCTACACAGGGACCATGGGTGGTTTGCGCTGCACCACCAACAGCTCCATTTACATACCCCATATCCAATGTAAACCCGAAGGAATCAGATAGGGAGGCATGTAGATCGAAGACACGTTTCATCAATGGAGCCGACACACACCCCTTCACCATGTCCATCAGCAGTATTCCTGACTGTCTAATTTGGAATCACGTGTACACAAGGCGGTGGCTGGACCGGAACCCGCTCCACACTGCTTGGAATCACTCGTTGAGATTCGCACCGTTACGAAGACGGTGCACTCCGCTGCCACCGGCAACGATTCAGTGGTTCTTGGAGACTATTAGACAGGTAGGCACCCTGTCAGCAATCACATCAAACGAAGTAAAACGGGATATCCAACAACCAACCTAGAATTTGTTGGAAGATGGTGGATTCCTGATTCTTGTGACTTGACAGGGTCGCCACTTTGTAACACGCAAGCACGGAAGAACTCCAACGGTTGAGAACGAAGTTCTATTACACAACACGTAGCCTAGTTAACCAATGTCGTTGTGTTCTTGTTCTCCTTCGGTAACTGAGCAGGAAAGGCGCTCTGAATGACAAACGGGAGAGAGGGCCGTTATTGCAACGATTCAACTTTGGACGCGCGCCAAAACAGTTTCGATTCTTCTCTACAACTGCCCTATTGTTTACACAAAAGTATGCCAAGTAACATAATGGATTTGTCCTTGACCAAAAAGTTAGATGTTTCGGACAAATTAAAACATTTCCGCCAGTAACCTCGCAGCTCAAAGTATCTCGTAATTCACACATATTTGTCCTACCCTATCCAGATTGATTGTCAGTGAAAAGGAACTCCGGCAGATTTTGTTGCATGGCATTGCAAGCTCTCAGCAAAGTAAACGATGTGGAAAGGCTGAAGAAGAAAATACAGTAAGACAACTGGATGAGTTTGCTTTGTGCGCGCAACCAACTAGTTACAGGCACCCTTCTGAAAAAAAGGCAGATGGATTTGCCGAACGACTTGGAAAAACCTGTGCTGCCACAGGTGGACCGTTGTGAAGATGGCAGAATTGAATTCATATTGTGTATTTGCCATCTGCAGATGGCAAAAAGCGTTCCGCGGACTGACCAGTCTGTGAAAATTGGTTGAAAGATTGGCTGCCAGTACTTTTAAACGCATTTTATGATGATAACTTATACAATGCGGACGAAACAGGTCGTTTCTACCGAGCAGCTCCAGTATGCTCTTTGTGTTTTGCTACTAACAAGCCTAGCAAATCGAAAACGTCATGGATAGGATCACTTCTGTGCTGCGCGAATATGTCTGGCACGGTTAAAGAAACAGAATATTAATTTAAACGGTTAGAAACATGATGTTTTAATCGCATGAACGTACACTTTCCGTAACTTACAGAGCTAACAAAACTGCGTGTATATCGAAGGAACATTTCGACGAGTTGGTCCTCGAACGGGACAATGAGCTAGGCGAAGGTGGTCTAAAAGTTATGTTGCGCTTGGATAATTGCACAGTGCATCCACAGGTAAAAACTAAAAATATTCAATTGGAATTTTTGCAGGCAAACACGGCTAGTATTCTTCAATCCATGGACCAGAGTATGAGTATGAATCTGAGAATTAGTTCAAGTTCAAGAGGGACTGGAACGATGGGATGAATCCCGTAAGTACTCCTTCTTGAGCGGGTCGTCGATCCAGGAGTTGATAGAGGTGCTCCGACATCTTGATGGGTCTAAAAAGAAAACACACGAAAAATACCCTGGTCCACCAATTTACTGTCCACGTTCCTTACATTAGCTGTCCTAGCTATGTCAGTTAGGTGAAGTAAGTAAGAGAGGAAGAAAAAGTGAAGGTAAGAGAGTAGGGGAAAGCAGTAAAAAGAAGAGAATAATACCAATGGCAAGGAAAAGTACAGAAAATAGAATCGCAGTATGAAGATGGGAATTAGTCAGGAAAAAGGAAAGGTTTCGTGTTACCACTCAAGTGCGTCTAGTTGACGCTCAAACCCCTTAACCGTAGCTTCCTTGACAACATTTTCTGGAAGCAGGTTCCAGCACTCGATGACTCGACGTGATAACCGTGTCTCCGCTCTAA
Source organism: Dicrocoelium dendriticum (assembly GCA_944474145.2). NCBI lineage: Eukaryota > Metazoa > Platyhelminthes > Trematoda > Plagiorchiida > Dicrocoeliidae > Dicrocoelium > Dicrocoelium dendriticum. The sequence continues at coordinate 24,318,193 of OX104069.1, forward strand.
CTCGATCGGACCGCGGTTTGTCCAGCTTCATACAGTGCCCGCGGAGACCAGCTAATCTAGCAGGACTGAATAGCATGGACAAATCAGGGCCAACCTTCCCGGTCGAAATACAATAAGTTAGGATTAGGTCTCCTGTAGTCCTTCGATAGTGCATTGACTGCATCCCCAAACTAAGTAGGCGCTCGGGTTACGTTTGCCCTCGTAATCCCTTGACCAACCTAGTACCGACACGCAACACCCTTTCTATACCATTTCCCGGCCAAGTTGTCCTCTTCGGCAACAAATAATCTGAGGGGACATTCAAGATGAGTCTACTCAATTAATTTGTTCCGTGCGTACGCCAGTCAATGTGCAGATGTGTAAGTGTGCGTGTATAGCCCGTCGCCTTCAGCCAATTGGACCTCAGACGCACTAAGTCATAGGGGTGCAGGTGGGACGCTTCAGCTCCTACGCACGGAACAAATTAGTTGAGTAGACTCATGTTGAATGCCCCCTCAGATTATTTCGGTTACCCAAGAGGACCACTTGGCCGGGAAATGGTGTAGTGCCATTTTGTCCCGGACAAGGCATGGTGGAGAGTCCTGGACGCAATATTCTAGGTGGGGTCGCACGAACGCTGAGAAGAGCTTCACAAACACATCAGCAGTTAGGGACCGAGTTCCTTCACCTCGAAAACGTGTTATCTGACTCATCCTCAGTGGCGGATGTCAACGCCTAGATTTCTGTGCGCAAGGCATTTAAGTTCCTTACAAAATTTGAAGACAGGTTACTGGTGTAACAATAAAAGCATGCTTTCGGCATGCTGGCTTCCGTCGACTGGAATCCGATACACTTTCTGATGACGCCGTCATCGCTGAAGAGGAAATCAGCGCTTGCACAATCCCAGTCATGAATGCAGTAGAGTTCGTCGATATTTAAAACGATGTGGAATATACCTCAGACCTGACAACTGTTGACGATGAAATCGTCAGTTAAATTTTAGAGCAATGACAGGAACAGAAAGAAAGCAGCGACTCTGAATTTGACGTGTCGGATGCCTCCATGAGTAACAGCAATCAACGCGTGCCACATTCAAGAGCAGCTAACTGCGTGAATGATCTCTGTAGCTAAGGACTGTTGCATATGCAAGGCAACGATTTCTTGTCCCAATTGGACTTCAGCAGAGCAAAAGTGACTGGAATATTCACAAGAAATAAAGTACGACTGAAGTTGGGTTGTTCTCTCATGAAAAATATATAGTAGCGCCAGCGTTTTAAGCTAGCCAGGCACGATGCTTTATGTTACAATCTTTAAATTATAAGTCATGCTCTTCTGAATAAACGTGTTTTGTTGGTTTCAGTTAAAAGTACGTATTTTAGATTTCTTATCATATTATAACTCAGGCGATATACTGTACAACAATTCAATGACTTTTCCATTATGGCATATTGGCAATATCGGTTAATTGCCCAACACGCCTTAGTATCCACAGTTGCGATATCCCGATGGTGGGCAATAAAGCGGGTTGGACTGTATAACTTTTATGTTAGAATTTCGACTTTTTGCTTTTTAGAGAGCCCATCCATTCCTTTAACTAAGAAAAGGTTAAAAACTAACATTAGATGACCTGGTAAACTTTTGAAGTAAAAAAGTATTATGGGACTTACCCCACTGCAGAGTAACATGCTTCAATCTTTTGGGCAAAATGTCCCAACTCATTATTCAATGACACGTGACACATGGTGGTTTGTTCACCTAATTCCACCAGAAGAGGCCTTTGGGAACAAAACCAGGACATCTGACAGGGATAAATCACTGGTATCTTCCTGCTCTGAGAAGAAGAACAATACTCTACTTGTATTTGTTGGCTTTCTTCTCAGAAAGTGACTACCAGGCTATTTTCAATGGGGGAAATGCTTGCTACTTTCCCATGTAATAGCTGCATATTCTTTTGGTAGCGACTCTGCTCAAAACAATGTCACCTGCTGAAAGCTCGGAGATGTAGGGTGTTTCAATGATGGGTTTCCGAGAATGTAGGTCGCATCCATACGTTCACCATTACTCGCGTCAAGGGCAAACCTATCGCTGTCAGTCTCGTTATCAGTAAAACTTCAATTGCTAACAATGTTGTATGCTGTAGGTTCTTTGCACTTTTAAGCTTTCCACTGAGATAATTCAAGTGGCAATGCATCCATATTGGCTTTTTCGCTGAAGTTGCAGTGTACACAAGGGTGGCACCCTTGTAGTTTACCGGAAATCACGTCTTTTCAGTATTTTGTAACATTGGATTTTATGGTTATTTTAACCACCAAAACATCCACTTGTTTTATTGACGGCACAATCGTTGTCACCATTCGTTTTGATGAGTACCTTACTGCACCGTTTCTCGCTCTGGTTGTTTCCCCATATTTTTGTAGTCTGAATAATATATGTTGGGTTCAGTCGTCACTACCCTCTCTACTGTCCCTAGTTAACACGTCGCTTACGTGTCATTGGGTACCGACTAGTATCCTAGGCTCCACCCAACAATTGGTGACCCCGGTCCTGAGCACGCCGTCTGCATGTTGAATTTTCATTTTGGTGGAAGTGATTCTGATTAATTGCTTCCGATCATATTGTTTTCTTACCTATCACACATTTTATTCGCCTTCTGCAATGGATTATCTAGAGAATGAGCCATCTCCATACGCAGTTAGCGCCGTTGAGCCTGTCCTGGTCAAGGCAGTTGCGTTAGCCCCTCCACCTTTTTGGAACACTGATCTTTCGTTATGGTTTTTGCACCTAGTATACGCTTTTTACATCGTAGGATTTCTCCTGAATTTGCCATATATAATCACCTAATATTGCCTTCCTCATAGTATATCCTTGCAGGTAAGATACATCGTATTTTACCTCTTTCTTCTAATGATATAGGAGACTCCTAAACAGGCTACCATTTAACGAATCACGTTTTCTGTCAAGGTCCGTCTGCAGCAACTATTAAGTTTTCTGCAACTAAGAGATGGGAAGACTTTAGCCCTGTTGCACGAAATGCAACAGCTCATCGGCACGTCCAACATGGACGTAGGGATTCTCCGCGAGCTGTGGATGCATCGCATTCCTGAAAGCACTCAGGCTGTCCTTGCAGTAGAAAGTGACTTGCCAATCACAGCAATCGTAGGTCTAGCAGACCGGGTTATCGAACGGCACCAGCCAGAGACTGAAACCAAAGCACTTAAGCAACTCTGTGCTGGCGCAACCACACCGACACGACTAGCCAGCCGTCGGCAGTAGACGCATTATCATCACCGTTATTACGCCTTTCGGCATGTATTGAATTTTACGAATGCCATTTGGACAGTGCAACGCCGCACAAAACTTCCAACGCTTCATCCACCATGTCACTCGTGGCATAGACTTTGCTTACTCCTACCTCGATTATAGGTTAGTAGCCAGTTCATCGGAACAAGAGCACCTCGAGCATCTTTAAACTCTCTTCCGGCGCTCGACCCAACACGGTGGCACAATCAATCTGACTAACAGCGAACTCGGTAAATCAACGGTAGAAATCCTAGGCCACCTCTTTTCAGCGTTTGGTATCGAAGTCTTTCCTGATAAGATCAAGGCAATCAGGGACTTCCCAGCTCCGACTTCGTTCAAGCGCCTCCGGCGATTTTGTGGTTTGGTCAACTGCTATCGACGCTTCATTCCACGCTACGCTCAGCTCATGCAGTCTCTGACTGACCTACTCAGAGGGAATGAACGTAAGTACGCTTTCCCTGACACAGCACAGACAGCCTTCGCCGAGCTCAAGGATACTATCTCCAACGTAGTAATCCTTGCTCATTCCGAATCGATTGCACTTCTTTCTATTACGACGGATGCCTCAGATGTCGCGGTAGGAGCCGTCCTCCAACAACACGTTGGTGATCAATAGCAATCATTTTGGTTCTTCTCCAAACGCCTACAGCCAGCAGAGCCCCGCTACAGCACGTTTGGCAGCGAACTGCTTGCCATGTACCTAACCATTCGTTACTTCCAGCACACACTCGTGGGCCGCGCTTTCACGCTCCACACTGACCACAGGCCACTGCTCTTTACCTTCCACACTACTTGCGACAAATATCTACCACGGAAAACAAGACACATAGTTGTTGTCACACATTTCACTGCTGATATACGGCATATCTCAGGTGTCCACGATTCCCTCGCTGACGCTCTCTCGCGCGTCAACTTAACTCTCCAGTCTTTGCTTGCCGTCAACCTTGCCGCCATGCACCAGCTCAGGCTCAAGATGACGACATACAACGCACTCTGTAGTCCACTTTGCTGCATGTGCAAACTGTTCCTCTCCAAACAACGGAAGCAACCATTCTCTGTGACATTTCCACAGGTTGTCCTGGACCCCATGCCCGTCTTCAGATGCACGGTATTTGACGCACTGCACCCACTATCCCATCCCGGTATCCGTGCATCTTTGAAATTGGTCATCGCACCTATCGTTCGACCACGTCGTAACAAAGATTTTCGTACCTGGGCTCTCGTCTGCCTTCACTGCCAGCGCTCCAAAATTCGTCATCACACTCACGGGCTTCTTGGTTCATTTCCTGCCCCGGACTCTTGATTCTGGCCTGTACACATAGACCTTGTAGGTCCATTGCTTCATTCACGCGGATTTGTATGCATTCTATTACGTGTCGACCGCTTCACCAGATGGCCAGCATCCATTCCCGTAACAGACTGCACAGCTTAAACTGTTATCCCGGCCTCATTGGACCGGTGGGTCTTGCACTACGGATGCCCATCCACCATTACAACTGACGGAGGAACGCCTTTCGAATCATTACAATTCGCTACTTTCCAAAACTTTTAGGCTGACGCCGCATTCATGCCACAATCTATCACTCAGCAGCCAACGGGTTAGTTGAACGGTTCCATCGACAGCTTAAAGCCTCGCTGTGCGCCTCCCTGACCCTGGCTGGAACGAAAACGTTTCGCTCGTACTCTTAGGCATTCGCAGCAGCATCAAAGCTGACTTGCAATGTGCACCATCGGTGCTGGTGTATGGCACAACGCTAAAGTTGCCAGGAGAATTCGTTTCACCTCCCGCATCGTCGGGTATGCCTCTGCCTAACATTGCGTCCTCCCTAGCTCAACGCATGCGTTCACCATGCCCGACACCGCCCCTTGAGCAGACTAAAGATATGCAAATGCACAGCGGACTCTCTACCTGCACTCACGTCTTCCTCCGCACCGACGCAGTGTGGCGCCTTCTCCAGTCTCTCTACACTTGCCCTATGAGTCCTGCAACGGACTCCGAAACACATCAATTAAGACAACAATGATCAAAGTATTGCGGTGTCCATCGACCGCCTTAAAGTGGATTTATTTGACGGACCACTTGCAACCCATCCTGATGATATCACACAAGCATCCGCATCCGCGGTGACTTCCCTAACACAGACTAGCCCGAAACCCTCCGTACCCCTTGACCGTCAATCTACGCACCACAACCCTAGGCACCCGACTGACGCGGTAGACATCTCAGACGTCCGTCCGTTTTACAGATTTTGTAAACATGTCTTATTTCCATTAATACACCATTTCGTTTTTTGTGGTGATCGAGCAACGTATGCAAAACGTCCTGCAAAATTAACTAGTAAGCGCCCAGAATATTTTGAGAAATTAAAAAGCATATTTTCTTTCTAGCATGCATGCCATGTTCCCTCTCCAGATTCAACCCACTTCTCCCGACCATTGCCGACCCCCGTTGATTTCTACCTACCAGAAGCTCAACCATCGGGACTGCCAAGGCAACCATCGATTGACTCAAGGCTCAAGGCCCCTTCCTAACACGAGGAACTGTCAGTCTCCCCCGAGCGCGGATGGCCACGAACCTATTGGTCCCCAAACGCCTGGCTAAGCGTTACAGAAAAGGACGCATGGATATCTCCGTAGGACAAGGAACGTGGACTAAAGTGGTGTCAAGGAAGTGACAAATCCCCAAAGCATCGTCGGATCTGCAGCGGAAGAAATGTGTTGCCCGACTTTATTCTGGGCGAGCCAGATTTTGCAATATGCTTGGCCCATCCCGACGGCCCACCGATGACGGAGGCTGGTTTACCTGACCATCATAAATAATAAATAATAAAAGCCTGGACTCAGCGACCTCTGCTACACACCTCAACTTGAAAGCCCTTGTCCAATCCCATGCAACTAATCGCATCCAACCTCACCCGTTTTCTCCCAATAGCAGTTCCATCGATAATTTCCATCCTTCACCATGGTAGGACAAGCCCTAGTAATGGAACGGAAAACACACGCTTAATATATTGCAACATTGGGATTGACCGTCTTTTTTACCTCAACACGTCCACCTATTTTGACGGAACTTTTGTTGACACAAATGGTTTTAGTGAGCACCTTGCTACACTGTTTCTCTCTTCTTGATTCCCTGCCTATTTTTGTAGCCTGCACAGTATGCGTTGGGTTCAGTCCTCTTCAACGTCTATACTGTTCCCTATTTGACACATTATTCACAGGTAACCTATTACCGACTAGTATCCCAGGCACCACCAACTAAAATTCCTAAGTCTCTTGCGACCTAGGTACTCGCTGGACACGGAGTCTCCCGGAATCCTTGACTGCATGCATACTACGCGAATGTTTAAAAACGCAGATGTAATTTAAGTTGTGTCAAAATCATATGCTAAAATTGCCTTAAATGCTGAGTTTACTTGTAAATACTTTTGTGAAAGACAAGGCATTCAAACAAATATGGTTAAGTATCCATAAATAGATATTATTTTTGCGGCGTAGGCAGATAGGAAAAAGCTTGAGCGCACCTCACACGTATATAAAGCGGAAGATCAGGATTTGTTTGCTGCCTGTGTGGGTAGCAAGCGCAGAGACACTTATGCAAATGTCACAAAGCTTTCAGTTTGATTCGGATCATGAACCCGCAAAAGACCGGTTTGTCTACTAATACAACTAAACGTCCATCACTAAACTAATACGAATGAGGACTACGTTACCGTTTAACAATTTGGGCATCAGCAACCCGGTTGTAAATGCAAACAAAATGTAGTTCCTTTTTTGATAGACAGAAAAACTGCAAGGCAGTCTAGCAATGTTGGCTAGTGATATTCACAAAATACACTATTTCCTTACCTTAAAAAGGAGGTAGAATTCTGAAGGTCGGTTGTCCGTGGCTTTATTCGCGCTTCCGAAAGCGTCACTGGATTGCGTCAAAATGCAACGTGACATCAAGCTTAGCATAGAAAGTTGCCGCGAATACCTTCCTTTATAGCCACTCATTTCGACTAAGCTTTGGTTATGACAGCCAGTTCCGGTTCATTTCATACCATCCACAATCGTCTTTCATCGGCAGCTGCAGAAAAGGAATCCATTTTGCTGTGACATGTATGTCGAGCGCAACTTGCGTTCAGATCCTCGTCATACCAGGTGGTTTTGGTGAAGTCCTCTGGCCACCCACGAAGCAGCTATTTTATACTTCAGCTGGTTAGTCCATTACGCACTATTTACGTCAGGACTCAGAAGCTCACGGTACACTCAAGCGGGTGCAGACTACATTCAGCGCTATTCTGCTATCCTAGGCGATCAGACCGCGTTCTCTTGTAAGACCACAGTGTGGTTGCTGGCACACTAAATGCCATCTACCAGCATTGATCGGTCACACTTGATCTGAGAGTTCCACGTACGTTCTGCTATGCATTAATCCCTTTTTTCTATATAAATTACTCTACTTATTTCCAACGTTTGGCAGACCAGATGCACCAGAAGAGAGTCTATCCTCAAATAAACTCAGTGGGCATGGCACCGAAGCCAAATTATTTTGTATCAGCCCAATCCAACTATTTAGAGAAATATATGTATATTTTGTAACGAGGCATACTCAGAAAAGATTTTTCAAGTATAAGCACGCTGTAGCAATAAATCCACCTCAGCTTGCTCAGTACGTATAAACATTTCAACATTACCAATATGTTACACGGAATGAATAATTAATTTCAACATGGGTGGGTTAATGTTAAAAACTATTCATCGATATAGTTTGTTAAAGTAATACATTTCTTTTTGGATAGAAAGTATGCCTTTATAGTCAACTATTATCACGGAACTCACTCTGTTGCATCCAATGCTTATTTGTGTCTCGTTCACTAGTTGTAGTCTGTTTTAAAAGTTTGCTAGTAATGGGCTTGTGATAGGAAGCTTTGAAATTAAGATAAAGCGATATAAATCGGCCTAGGTTGTAGGCGATTTATGGATTGCATATTATGACAAATATATTGCTGTTTATTAGGTCCATTGGCTAAGCCAGTGGAAAATATTCCACATGGTAATTTGTGGCGCCCTTGAATACGGTGTCATTCACGGTCGTGAAGCCTTTATAGAAAATTTCCTAATATGCTACAGCTTCATGGTTTGCAGAACTGTCCTTGCAGGTCACCAGCCAGCGGTTCTGACCTGAAGATTGATCGACCTGGCTACAATATGGTACACCATAGCATCAGCAGGAATTTGCAATCCAGATCCGAATGAATTATCTCAAGTTTACATTGTGCCTCATAGCATTAGCAGAATTCTTAACCATGCGGAAACTGGAAAATGAAGTTATTCTTCCTAATCTGTTTCGCTCACAATCACTAGTCAGCCGGTCGGATTGTCGCCTGCCACGCCTTTAGAATACTACTCCTTCGTGTTATTGCTTCATTCTACTCACGCAGCTGTCCAACTTAACGATTTTTAAGGTCGCGGCAACCAATCGCTGGGGAGTTCGTTGTGCAAACACAGTAATAAACTCAGTCGCCCAAGTATATCTAACAATTAGGTCGTCATGTATGCACGGCAGAAGCTGTGTATTTAAATATTGCTCCCTTTTCAATAACGTCCGTCGTTTATCGTAAATTGTGGCTCTTCGTATCCGAAATTTGCGTGATTGTATTCCTCGTAAGTTGATTTATGTGTATTCGTGTACCGTCTTCACCTTTAATAATTAATATTCCAACTGGTAGCCCATCCGTTGAAAAGGAGTCGCTTGATGGCATTAGCGCTAAACGTATCGCTTTGCCGAGTTGGCAGATTACATATGATATTTTTATACCAACTGGATCATCCCCGTGATTTCTTAGTTGTGTAGGATTTATATGTCCAAGACCACTCAACCTTGCTTCTCGAGAGTGAGTTTAAAACTTCTGCAAAGTTTTTGAATAACCGCCATGAGTAGCCACAGTCTTACAGTTTACTCATTATTTCTCTCTGCGGAAAATGTCTATCGCCCATCATGGTGCACGACAGTGCCGTAATAAGATCTTCGGTAGGTTTCTGTGCATGGGTTTTCATCGTAATCCGCATTCTAGGTGACGACGTTGAAAATTAATAAATGTTACCCTAAATGTTACTCATTTTACTACCAGTTAGCGTATTCCCTTTGGACGTTCGCTTCCGAAAGCTTTTGCTTAATTCATGTTGTATGGTTATTCCTGCTTTATCCACTAGTTCTTGATAGTGTCTTGTAATCGCATTGTATGCATGTTGCCTGACTTAAAGTTGTTAACATGAATTGGCTTTCCTGAGGCTTCCGCAAAAATCTAATATGCCAATTCGCCACCCTAGAAATACGGTTAGGCACAATGGTTTTCCCCTATAACGCTTGTATGACCATCCGACTCATGCGCTTAAATGGCTGTAAAGGCAACCCAATCGTCTGCCGTAAAATCCAACTCAGTTGCTGCTCAGTCTGGCAAGGTTGTACTTAAAGGTACCTTGAGGAATTCACTTGGCGCAATAAGTAATCTGATGCTGTGGTTGCTGCACTTAAACAGGAACTGCTCTTCACCGATTCGGGTGTTGCGATGCTTTTGTCACTAGCGTAACTTCCGAACATGACAAATGGCAAACATCTGGATCTCACAGCAGTAGCATTTTTTCTTTCCACCGTCGTAAGGATGCTAAATGCGTGCACCGTTGGGCCCATGACGTGCTCACATTCAACGATACAAACAGAACGCCTCCGATGGAAATTTCTTGTTTATTTGTGCATTTTTAATATGTCTGTTGATTTTTGACGAGTAAACGCCAAAGAAAACGGGAGATCAGCCTTTATTGCCTAATTCCTATTCCCTTAAAACAAGAGAACTGGCGAAACATTTCGCCAAAAATTTGTTTGTCTTACGAGCGACGTCAAACCATTGGTTTAATCACCGCAAGCGAGCTCTCACGCCCATTCAAATGGTCTTCTTATATAATGCTAATGCTATAGAAGTCCACGACACCAAACATCTTCGAACACCAGGTTTACCGTTGTGGTTCTGGATTTGACTTCTTTGCATATGATGACAACGGTTAAGCATGAAACTATCACTTCTGAAACGTCGCAAATAACGACTCCGGAAACTGAGGCAATTAACACTGGTGTATAAACCCCTAAACCCTAAATCCGCTTGCCTCTCACTATAGCAATTGAAATCCGCTGCTGATACACCACCGATTTAGAAAAACAATTAGCATCAAAAACAAAACAAACCTTACATTATGAATCGCTCCACCTTGGTGGATCACCATAGCAGTGATGACCGCTCCCAAGCAAACTCGTGGTACCATTGGACAGCTGTTAATTACCGGGCAAATTTTGCAAATGAAGTGCATAAGGCAATTAACTCGCAAAACACTACCTCCATCCTCTAGGCAGTGGCGACCAAACCTACCCGAGCAATGCTAACCGTACCTGCTCAAGGTTCTTTAAAGTGGCATAGCCATGACAACCTAAGCAGTATCCGCAAAGTGCGGATAACCCATTAGTCGTCGTACCTAAAGAACGCTGTGGACATCTTGCGCAGCGTTAGTGCAATGATCTCGCCAAAAGCTGAGCTGATGAATAACCTGCCAGGGTAGCCTTTGCAGGTCTGCCGTACAAACCTAATTAAACACACAGATCAGCCGGGGCAGTTTCACTTAACCCCTATGGATCCCCCAACCTTTTATGAGGCGATGCAGCACATGGCCCATTACACCAGTATCAAGTTTTACTACGCCGTATAACATCTTCAAACAGCAGAATACAGCCAAACTCAACTTCAGGGCTGCCGTTAGCCGAAATCCTGCTGGGACACAAAGAACATTCTGCCTAAGGACACTGAAAATCAACTTCAACCATTACTTCTTACTAAAGCTAAATTTTCACCTGACAATGTAACCTCTGCGGCCTCTGCAATACCTATGCACTTGCTCACCTACTTGGCGAGTCAATTGACAATCCCCAAAAGTTTGCTTAGCGATTGTGACCGGCAGTAAACTCATCAATTCAAATGTTTGCATTAAATCAACGCTGCAGTAATGATGACACTAACCCACTTCCAGATCTCCGCAGGTTGAGCAATGGCGTTTCTCCTCCATGAGTAATAACAGCATCCTCGGCGGCGGATAATTATTCAAGTGAGCTGCTAAAAATTAAGCTGCTCAATTTACTCCTTATTGATTCCTGTTCCATCAATTAGTAGATGAAGCTAATAAGCGCTACCGTTTTCATATCCGGTCCTCAACTTGCGTTTGCCACTAAAATATGGCACACTGTCAACAATCCCTACGCTTCGCTGTATGTCCGGGATATGCAGTCTTTTGCGAAGGACGTTCTGATCAACGCGATGGAGGCTTTATTAGCTACGTACGTAAGGAATTTGGCTAGACTCATGTTCAGAAATCATAAATCCATCAATCATCTAGGTGCCTGTGTCTGAAGCCAGTAAAATGGTGTATCCTCGTTTATCTCATGGGCTTTTTGAACAACCCACCACAAGCAAATTATCCTGACATAGGTTACTTGATGAGCTTTTGACTGAAATGTCACTGAAATCGTTTATTACAGAAGAACAAAAAGCGGGTTTGATATGCCACCTGTTGACTGGCAAAGTTAAACTGCAACAGCTCAATACATATGTTTGATAGACGTTACGTTAACACCTACTTGGACTCACCAAATGCGTGTACTACCTTGGCTACCCGACACGCGCGATTTAGCCTTCACCAATTAAATCAAATATACAACCGCTAGCGTACTCGATGTACTCACCGGCTTCGATAAAATTTTAGTAAACCTCCGCTTCCAGCTACTTATCTGTTACGCTCGACAGTTTGCCAAACGGAGCAATTCGTACCTACAAACACGACGGATAGGAAAACATCTCTTTAGTACTGAAGTCACACAGTTGGCACGCATCGTTTCTGGCTTCGGAACTTGATATGATCAATTTGGAACTTTACAATAAGCTTACTATATCCTTTGGCTCATTTGCGTATACCTCTTATCAAAGAATAATGATGTTATCTCAGTTCACCCCCGCAAAATATTCGGCAAACGCAAAAATGCGCTCCAAGTAAAATAGGACGAAAAATGTTTCTTGGAAATACGCATTCTGGTTGGATGGGTAAACACTCCAGTTGCCCTGCGTACATACGAATAAACACTGTGTTTACCTCCAACAGTAGCACTAAGGCTCTAAGTTTGTTGCTCAAGGCTAAGAGTAAACTAAACTCCAATTTGATAACTTCACTTACTCTATTCGTTACATCCATAGTCGCCGATCCAAATGTAATAGTTAAGATTAGAAACTGCCACTGGGGTAACTTGCAAACTTGTTGACCGAAGACGGCCAACTAAACCGTCCATAATCTCTCAGGTAAAGTTGTGCTCGCTAGAGTTCCCCCTGCGTTTCATCAATCAGCAATAAGAGCTCTGAAGTTGTCATACTATGCCAGACCTGATGGCATCACGCCGGTGCTGACAATTCTAAGTGAACCTGCTATTGCAGTCCTACTTCTCGATCTATTTATCGTCTTTTGAAGTGCAAGATTTTCCATGACGCTTGGAAGCACGTGGTATTTCTACTGGATGTTAAATGAAGTGGCGCCAACGTATAGAAAATTGTCCACCAATAAGTCATACACCAATAGCCTCACGAGTTATAGAAGAAGTAATCAGTAGAGAAATCCTACGTTATTTGGCCCAACACAATTTTATTAATAAATCCCAACATGAGTTGTTCTCTTCTAAGTCGTGTCACAGTTCCAGTATGAACTCCTGGATCAGAGCACATACATGATCAAACCCCACACGTTATTGGCCCTCCGCAACATTTTTACAGAAATGAGAAAAGCATTTGACCGTGTTGCTAATAATGGATGATTATTTAGGCTAGCCAACTATGGCGCTTCGGACCAACCGTTCACCTTATTCTCCTCAAACATTTTTTACCGAACACGGTCTGTGAGCATGAGCGCCTTTGATTCATCAGGGAAATCAGTTACTAGCGGCGGATTCCAGCTTAATGTTCCAAGACCGTTGCTCTTTTTTATACAGCGACGACATAGTTACATAAGTTGAACAAGGGAAAACCATATCTATTCGCTGACGACATTAACGTCCTCTTTTTGTTTGACCCGAAAGACCTAATTTGGTGTCTCCATTACATTTAACGCGGCATTGCAACCTTGGTATTGTTTACGGAAAATGAAATTCTCTCCGCCAAGTGCAGCGCACTTTTGTACGGTTGTGCTGTACAACCTAATGAGATAGCCTTGTAACAGGCAACAACAACAACCAGTACATCAGCCATTTGAACTGATGTTTCCCTGCCATATATATGTACATTACACACAATCTCTGGTACAGATATTGTGCCATCGGAATCATGGCTGACTAGGAAAACAATATGAATAATAAAAAAAGAGCAGCAACAAAAGCTTTTTTGTCAATTTTACCACTCCCAGTTTTTGAAATTTTCTTCCATTTTTTTCTTTTTTAGGGGGAGGTAGAAGGGACACCGCAACACACCGATGCACACGTCCGCCATTGACATCGATCTTGAGCCATGGCTTCCAAGGTCTTCGACCAGCAAGTATCCGCATCTCTCGGCCCCCAACCAGGTAGGCGACAACAATCGGCCGAGGCTAACTGTTTCGTCAGCTTTTTCATGCGGCTTCTCCAAGTTGCAGGCTGTCCACCAGACCGCCTGTTCCAACCCTGTCTAGCAACCGCAGAAAAGGCACGACGGGGGTAACGCTGGACAGGCATGCGCAATACGTGTCCCAACCACCGCAGTTGATGCAGTGAGAGGAGCTCCTCGAGCGAGTGGATTCCACGTCCCAAGACACGCTGTCTAACTTCCACATTGCTTACGTGGTGCTGCCAACACAGAGGGGCAATGGACCGCAGACAGCGGTGCTCGAAGAAGGATAGCCTGCGCAAGCCATCTTTACGAAGGGGTTAAGTCTCGCATCCGCACAACCGTACAGCACGAACAGTTGCACAATAGACCCACCGTTTGATGGAGAGACGAATGTCGTGGCGACACCACAAATGCCTCAGCCTAGGAAAAGCGAGGCCTGCTCTCGAGATGCGAAGCGAAATCTCGCCTCCTACAGTTCCGCCAGCAGTGATGCAACTTCCCAAGTAGACAACGCTCTCCACAACCTCTAGTGTCTCACCAGCAAGAGTGAGTGCAGGCAGAGGCACCTGCCAGTCTTGGAAGTGAGCCTTGCATTTGGATGGCGAAAAGTACACACCATACTTTGATGCTTCAATCGCCAAGCGGTTTAATGCAAGTTGGACGACGTGTGGATCGTCACCCAGCAAGACGATATCATCAGCTTAATCCAAATCAACAACTCGACTACCTGGGAGGAGCTTAACGCCAGCATTCAACGAATCGCCTAGAGCGTTCTTCAAGACATCCTCAATGGCAAAGTTGAATAGGAACGGAGAGATAGGGCATCCTTGTCGAACTCCACTGGAGACCACAAAGGTAGGCGAAAGCTTGCTATAAGCCCTAACTCTGCCCGAGGTCAGACTATACAGAGCGCGCAGTATGGGGACGAACTTCTCGGGGACACCATTCCTCAGTAAACAGTGCCACAGTGCCGTACGATCGACAGAATCAAAGCCTGCACGGATATCCAGGAACACAGTAATCGTTGGCCTCTGATACACATGGCGGAGCTCAAAGATCTGGCGAGATGTGAAGATTTGATCGATTCAGCCGCGACCAGGGCGAAACCCAGCTTGTTCTTCTCGCTGCAACGATCCGCTTGTTGGGGATAGCCTGCGAAGTATGATTGACACCAGCAGTTTGCAAACGACGGGGACTAAACTTATTCCTCTGTAGTTGCAACAGATTGTGCGCAGGATCTTTTTAAAGCTAACGACGACTATCGATTCACCCCAAGATGACGAAACTTTCGCTTTCGACCAAATTTTCGAGAACAAAGCGGTGAGTGCTCGAACCAGCGATGCACCACCATCTTTAAATGGAGCGGGAGGAAGATCATCAGGGCCGGGGGATTTATAACGCTTCATGCGCCGGAGATCCTGCTTGATTTCCTGGGAAGAGGGGGGATCTGTGGGGCTAGACCACGGCCCCAGCGCAAGCGCCGGAGTTAGCAGATGGAGCTGGGGGTCAACAAAACTGAGAGCCAAAATTTTCTGCCCATCGCTCCAACCGTCGTTGAAGATTGGTGATTGTGGTGCCATATTTTCACATATTGTTTCACCACACCAAATGCGTTGAAGATATTTGACTCACAGCAAACACTGGAAACATTGACAGAAGTTGGTATAAAAACATATGAGAAGATAATCGCTTACAGCTAGCTTACCCACTACATATCATTACATACCATACCAAATCCTGTGTCTTTGCAGCCTAGTAGTCCCTTCCTTTATTATCTACTCCTGACGATACAAACATCCGTAAATTTTGCATATGAGTTGCACGGGTCTAGGACTCAAGGAAAAATAATCATGATCCGTACTGCTACAAATAAACTTTTCTTTAATGTTATGAAACGTATTCACTATACAAACGATCGCTCCCACTTATTGGGGCTGTGTACCGTCCGTCGGTAAATATACAAATTTATTTACTTTATTTATTTACTTATACCAGATCGAACACCTTCGGTGACTTGAATGAGATGGAAACGTTTTCTGGTATTACCAGAGAGACCAGCAAGCTCCATCTCCCTAGCACGTTCCCTCCACCAAGCTTCGCGGTCCAGTTGAAGACTCCTGTGCAACTCTCGACCAAGGTATTGGCGTTCTTCACTGTGTCCGGAATCCATGGGAGCAAGCGGCGTCTGTCCATCAGCGACAAGGAGTCGGCGGAAATTCAATGCTTCGGTGGGTGATGGGTAATTCCACAAGTGTCGATACTGGCGGAAACTAAAGCATCTTTGATATGCGCCCACTGCGATTCGAGATCACCGTCAATAATTGAGCCAAGCAAGGTTGACAGTGAGGCTTGGTACCGGGTTAAAATCGCAGCGTTTTGTAGATTTGCGACATCCGGTCGGTAGTGAGCGTGCTTAGGCGATTCTCCGAAACCCATGCAAATCTTAGCGCGAAAATATTCGTGATCGGAGTCTAGATAAGTTGACCAGTAAGAGCGGCAGTCCGTTACGCTTCCGTGCCATCGTAGCTGGTTGCTATGGGGTCAAGCTGGGAGCACTCTTGCGCTTGTGAGGGCGGGCGCCAGGTAGCAGTGTCTCCTTGAGTGCCGACAATTAGGGCTCGAAGGATACAAGCGACGATCAGAGCAAATAGTAAGCAGTCTGTCTCCGTTGTCTGATCGACAGCCACCGAGACCAAACCTGCCCCCAAGGTGGTGCTCACTTGTTGGAAGGCGGCCAACCTGTGCGTTAACGTCCCCGTCAAGAATGACTATATCAGTCCTTTTGGAGGAACGCAGAAGTTCATGTAGTTGCTGGTAAAAGCTAGATTTAACTTATTCCGGGCTGCAGTCCGCAGGGGGCCTAGGCGGAGACGACAAACAAGGCACGCTTAACGTCTCGCCGCCTGCTTACATTACATGAACCTCTTAGTCTGACTGCACATAGTCGGCTGTTGACTGGGATCCAGTCAAGCAGAGCTGTTTCAGCCCTGGCACTCAGTACAACCCCAGCACCAGCTTGACCAGTGGCCGAAGCTTCTGAGTCTCTGGAAAGCCGCAAGTAGTATTTGGCGTCAGGGTTTACCGGAGAGGCCATTCTGATGACGGCGCTAGAGTCTTGTAATCTGGTTTCTGAAAGGCACCAGATATCTACCGAAAGCGTTTCAAGTGTACGGGCCAGACATGCTTGTCGTTCGATCTGCATCAAGGTTTGAACATTAAACGCTGCGAGGATGAATGGAGAACCAGGTCGAAGAAGAACTGGAGCTTCGGTGGAGTGAGAGGCGGTTGCGATCGCGGGACACTGAAAACCGGCAGTTTGGCTGTTACTTCCACCAGCTGCGAGACGTGGGTCGTTCGTGACGGTGACCGAAGAAGACACAAGAGTACATATAGGTGAAGGACGGGTGGAGGGGTGCTAGGTGAGGGGAAGTTGAGCGTTTGAGGTAGCGTAGAATATAGGCAAAGCAGTAGCAGTAGTAATCGGTGTGGTCCATGCTTCGTCAGTGGGCGAGATACTACCCGGTTGCCCAGGTCGAAGTAAAGGGTTGTCTTAGGGGCCCAATCCCGAACCTTTGAGCAAAGATCTAACCTACAAGTCGGCAGGACGATGTGAGGGTGTCGTAACCCGTTGGGAGCCGGTGACCAAATATATGGTTCATACGCCTTTCGGTCCGTAATGGACCAGGGGCCCAACACACACATAAAGTACAATGCCTCTCAGAGAAGTGCAAGGGGCAGTGACTTTATTTAGTGGCGAGTCACCTCCGCCACGTCGCAGTGTTGTTAGACGGTCATTTGTGGTTTTATATAGGGAGAAGGCTTGCCAGGCGGAAACCCACCACGTTGTGAAACCCTGCCGCCGAACCATTCGCTGGAAAGGAAAAAACCCGAACCACCCAGATGGCACCACGAGAATGTTGTTCGGCAAGCCGGTGGCCGAGTGGTCTGGGCGATTGGTTTGCAACCATAATGTCACCGGTTCGAATCCGCGTAGGGGTGGGCGTCCTCGTGGCATACTCAGCTCGCGCGCGACTGGTGGTGGTCGCGCGGCAGCAAAGCGCCGTTACGGTGTACAGCTGACACATTATTATTCCATGCCATACAACCGTGCTTACCTATGTAATAAAGAAAAATAAGAGGGAGAGAAAAGAGACTTACCTAAAAACCTTAATGCCGTAAGAACATGCAGGGTCAAGGAGCCTACACCTTGTGTAGACAACATACCAGCACAAGGAGCTGGCTATCTTGCAAAGACAAGGCGGCATTGGCGAGACAGCTTCTTTGCGGCTTTCACTGCCCCGCATCATAAGCATCCATTCCCCTGCAGATAGCTCAGCAACAGACACATATTAAACAGGCAATCCCATTAGGCGACGGCAGCAGATGCCCCACTGACGTTGGTTGCGAGCCATGTCCTGTAAAGTCACGAGCCAAGCACAAGGCCAATGAACAATCAACAATGAACAATGAATTTATACGGGTTAAGAAGCGTTGCTTTACAAGCCCCGTTGGATAGTTGGTGGGGATATCAACATAACAATTATGATGAAAAGGATAGTAAAATAGTTAATACTTTAAATATGAAAATAAGGTCTTATCGTTTTCTTCGCTGCAGTCCTGCGATCCACTTAGATTCACAACACCCACAGTTAACAACAAATAATTCCAGGGTAAACTCCAGGTGTAGGATGGAGACATAGTGTTAAGTAACAAAGTGTAAGTGGATGGGTACATCGTCCAACCGTCTTTTAAATATTGTTAGTGTCGGTGCAGAAACGACCAATTCTGGGAGCGCATTCCATGGGTGACAGACCCGGATGGAAAAGAAACTTCTGCGGCACTCCAGACGACTGTATTGTTCTGTGAGTTTTAATGAGTGGCCCCTCAGGTTTGTATTGCTGCTGAGTTGCAGTAAAGGGCGGCGCACATGATGTGGGTCTCGCAGAATCAAGTATGTCATAATCAGGTCGCCTCGCAGCCTGCGATAGCTGCCACTGAACAATCCTAGTCGTCGCAGCCTCTCCTGGTAGGACCGATTGCGCATTCCAATTACGTTCTTGGATGCCCGGCGTTGTGGCTGCTCCAGTGCATTAAGGTCGTGTTTCAGCCATGGATGCCAGGCTTGAATTGCATATTCGACATGGGGGCGAACATACGCACTGAGCATTTGTCGAAATATGGAGCTGTTTATTTGTCCAAACGCCCGCCTCAACAGCCCGACGTGTTGGTTCCAGGTCTTCGAGGCCTTTTCGGATTGCCTGGAGCAACCCAAGTCACGTTCGAGAGTTGATTGTTGCAGTACATCCGTTCCGAGTCGGTATGAATAGCTGCTTTGATGTCGGATGGAAAGCACCTTGCATTTACTGACGTTGAAATGCAATAAGTTTTGGATCGACCATTGATACACTGTATCTAAGTCACTTTGGAGCACATGTTGGTCGGCGTTCGCCTGGATCCTGCACCAGATATTGATATCGTCGGCAAACATTAGGAAGTTTGAAGCGGTTCCCTGTGCAAGGTCATTAATAAACACCAAAAACAAACGTGGACCTAGAACCGAGCCTTGCGGTACACCACACTCGACTTGTATGTGGTCCGATAAAGAGCTCCGAACTCTGACCACTAATTGCCTTTGAAATAGAAAGTTGGCGATCCAGCTTAAAACAGGGTCGCCGATCCCGTAATGCTGCAGCTTGGATAGTAGTATCCGATGGTCTAGACGATCGAAAGCCTTGGAAAAATCCAGGTAGATCACATCAACACCTTCTCCAGCGTCGGCTACCTTGGTCCAACTACTGCGTGCAATTAGTAAATTCGTTGTACATGACCGCTGTCGACGGAAACCGTGCTGTTCAGGAGTGATGAGGTTGCAGTTTTCCAGCTAGCACACCAGTGCATCGGCAACTATGGATTCCATGACCTTGGAGAGTATAGGAAGAAGGGTTAATGGGCGGTAGTTGGAGGGATCAGATCTGCTTCCACCTTTGTGAATCGGGCTTATTATTCCAATCTTCCACATGGCGGGAACTTGGTTCTGGTCTAAGCAGTGCTGAAAATACTAAGCTAAATGTCCTGCCAGTTGGTTTTCTGCTGCTCCCAATGCCTCAGGATGAATGGTATCGACACCCGGCGAGCTGTGTTTGCGTAGAGAAGTCAGCTTTTGCAATACAGCCTCTGCGGCAAAATTGATGTGGGTTAGTCCTGGTGAGCAGAATACAAAGCTTGGTAGATCGCTTGGGGTCAAGACCCTTTGAAACGTGGGGGCGTATTGCATCTGCAGCGCGTTTGCAGCTTCCATAGACGTTCTTGTTGGGCCATCAGCCGTCTTGAGTGGAGGAAATCCTTGCCTCACTTTTGTAGGCTATTAACGTGCTTGTACAGCTGCTTGTGGTTAGCACTGAAGGTTTTTGCGATGTTCTGCTGATAGGCGGCTTCATCTTCTCTTAACAGTTGAGTGCAGTGGTTACGTTGGGCTACGTAGTTGTCCCAAGTTTCTGGTGCTGGAGCTTCTCTGTACACTCGCCATGCTGCGTTGCGTACTGTCATCCATTTTCGGGTTCTGCTCCTAACGAAAGAAACTGATTTGCACTTATTGCAAGCTTTCATCTCTGAAGCCTGTGCAATCAGCTGACTGAATGTGTTGACGAACTCGAGCCAGGCAAGTTCCGGGGGTTCTGCTTCGAGGAAAGACCATGGCGTGGCGCTGACTAGCTGGGCGAGTCGGTCGTACCTTGTGATAGTTCGCACAGTCTCATCGTTATCATTCCGATATTCTGCATAGCAGACGAAGTTGAAACTGATGACTGCGTGATCACCGCGACCCAACGGGCAGTCTAAAACCAATGCATCAATCATATGCTCCTCGTTGGTAAGCACAAGATCCAGCACAGATGGCCTGTTACCAGTTCTGAACCGAGTGGGCAAAGTGCTGTGGTTGTAAAGAGGAACAGTAGTTACTAGATCTTGTACATCGGTTTTGAATCGTTCTCTGGTCGTGGCAGGGGCTTATAAACAATGTGCGTTGAAATCACCCATGGTAAGAATGTGAGTGTACTTTTGTTGTAAACTACACCTTAAAGCAGCCATTAGGTGGTAGTCAGTTTCGGGTGTTGAGTTAGGGGCGCGGTACACCAAGATAATAAGGCAAGCGTCCCTGCATTCTAACTACAACCGGCACCAAAGAGAGTCGGGGAACTGCGAATCTGAATCCTCCACGGCTTCGCACTGTAAGTCGTTTCGGTAGTACAGGATTACCCCTCCTCCTTTTGTGAGCCTATCGTTCCGGATCAGCGACATGCCGGGTAGCGAAACTTCAGCGTCCGTCATCCCGTGTGCAACCAGTCACGTGGAATATAGCCCCGAAGAAGAGACGGACCAATGGCACGCAATACGGTCGTCAGTAACTACATTTCCCGCTGCCAAATCAACTTCTATCCACCGCGATCCTTGCGACACCCTACACCTGGCAGATTACCCAAGGCCCTCCCAGGTAAGCGGTGACCATGCCTACTTACCACATGTCCGAACCAACGCAACTTATTTAGTGCTGTCTGTTGTTCTAGGGAGCCGGCATGGTTATCACTACATAGTGCTTGCATACGTAAATCATCGCTGCGGACACGCTGGTGCCATCCGACGCCAGTAATGCTTCGCAAGACAACGAGGAACAAAGCATTGAAGGCGCTTCAGATTTTCAACCGAAGGGGCCAAGTCTCACTACCATAGAGTAGAACTGCCCTCATTGTGGCCTTTTATACACGCTCTTTCAGACGGAGGGCAACTTCATTCTGTCGCCAAAGACGCCGCAGGTTCAAAAAGATAGCTCTCGCTTTGCAATGACTGAGCTGACGTCACTTTCCATGTGCGCATCTTTGCTGTTGCAGCTGCCCAGGTAACTGAATTGCTTGACCATTTTAAATTCCGCCTTAGCAAGCGTCAAGGGGTCAACAAGTGGCTGGTGGTTTTGCAGCAAGACTGTACTTTACTGGTGCAAAGCGCATACCATATAATGGGACCACTCTAGACGGGCTATACAGGATTTATTGTGCGAACACACCATGGTCGAAAAGCAAGACGACATCGTTCGCATACTCCAGATCAATTTAGCTTTCACCTGGCAACACTTTAACTCCCACATCGTGAGATTCCGCAACGGAACAATCCATGACAGAATCCACAACGAAATTAAACAATAATGGGGAAATCGGATACACTGACGTACGCCACTTGTGGTCGGAAAGCTATCCGACTGGTCACCGTAGACCCTGACGCAGTCCGTAGTATTCGCGTGTAGAGCACGTAAGATGTTCACATATTTCGTGGGAACACCTTTCCGCGTAAGGATCACGAACAGCATCGATCGACGGAATCTAACGCAATCTTGAAATCAAGGAACGCAGCTATTGTCGGTCCCCGATATGCGTGGCGCTGCTCTAGCAACGGCTGAAAAGTGAATATATGGTCTTTGCAGCCGTGTTCCGGGAGGAAACCGGCCTGTACTTCCCTAATCCGAGGTTCCCGTTCCACAGTGTGGCGACGAACGAGAAGCGAGGCTAGTAGTTTGTCACAACTGGCGTTAGGCTAATACCTCTGTGGTTAAAACAGTCTGTGTGTTCGCCCTTCTTGTATATTGCCACTACAATCGATCCCCTTCCACCAGTCGAGACACTCTTTATTCCAGATACGTTTGTATAGGGAACTCAGTGCTCTGGAGAGGACGCCACCTCTATCCGTAAACAGTGCAGGTGGGAGGGAACCCGGACCAGCAGCACGAAAACGATTGAGGGCTGTGATCACATTTCGGAACTCGGCCTCCGACGGAGGCTCTAAACCAACCGAGCATGGCTCGTCCTGCATCACCTGAGTAACAAAAGGTCAGGGCGCGGGGGGCCAGCCGAACTGATCTTGAAAGTCTGCAACCCAACGTGCCATGCGGCGCTCCTTATTGTGTATCAGTGCACCGCGCCGTCTCTGACTGTCTCATTGACGCCTCGTTTCCTAAGACCAGTGGTGCGGACCAGCTGGAAGAGCTTGCGGTAATTGGCTACTGCTCCTGTCTCCTTCATTCCTTGAGCACTACTGGTCCACCATACTTTCCTGTCAGCACGTGGGCCCCGCTTTAATCAGCGCAAAATACACGTTGGTTTTAGTTGCCTACAACGTCCACACTTTCTCGTATTTGACACGCCGCTTACGTGTCATTGATTACAGAGTATTATCCTAGGCGCCACACAACAAAAAGCAAACTTACAGGAAACGTCGATCTCCAATATTTTCTGGAAGGTTTTGCACATAGTACCTTCTCAGGGAACATAGATTGTATTAGGTACCTACCTTTGTACACCAGACTCATCAGGGTGGACACGACGAGGTATACACAAGTAAAAAGCATCAAACGCCATTGGATCAACAACGCTTCCTAACAATGCAGCTGTGAGAACTGCTCCATCACATGACAAAGCGTGGTGATAAAAGGTCATTTTCGAGCAACTTGTTCGCTGGAGAAAAGGTTGACTCAGATATGTTTTTCGGGCATCGGAATGGCACAATGCACAAAATTTATCAGTGACATTGCAAATAACTAATGATTTGTTTACTCAAAGTACCCTACCTACCAACCAAATGAAAACTTAGATATCCTCAGGCACCGTTTGCACAATTTTGCGTTCGTTCGGCACAACGATTTGTCAGAAGATGCTAAATGAGGCCGGGTCACACTCCAGGAATAATACATGAATCGATGACTTTAAAGTTGTTATTAGAATACCCACCGTGCAGTTGGACTGCAACACTCAACTTCTATTTAGACGTCGGTTCACACGGAGGTATACCTCAGTCATTCTAATTACAAGCATATTATCCTAAAAGGACGGGTTTCGGTGTTGGAAGGAGCTACAACGTAACACCCACAAATCGGATTTTTGTTTTACATGATGTCATCTAGCAATTGGCCAGGTCGTGTGGATACTACTATACATCTGTGTGTAGTTGACAGAACACAATTGTCCATCCAGCACATGTGAGAACAACTCACAAATAAAGTAGGGAACTTCGTCAGAATTTTACGATTTCAATTAAGAGATTCGCAACCGTACTGCTTGCTACATCCTTGCTATAATTTAACTATTAAAATCAGGCTGGCTAGCCAAACAACCTCCTCGTGGTGTCAGTTGGGTGGTTCGTGTTAACCCCTTTCCAGAAAATAGCTTGGCAGCAGTGTTCCAGAACGTGGTGCGTTTTCACCTAGCAAGGGCTCTCCCTATAAGAAGCCACAAAAGTCAGTTTAGCAACACTGTGACATGATGGTTTTGACGCCACTAACTAAAGCCACCCATTGCTTATCCGGAAAACCGCTTCAAGTCCACAGATAGCAAGCATTCATTTAGCACTGGCTACCCGTTCAAACACATCCAAGCAAAATGACAGGAAACATGTAATAATCCCATACAAAAAGCTAAACACGCTTACATGCAACCTTACATACATTCATATACAAATATATGCGACTATCCCATTGTTCCATTGCACATTAACTGAACACATTTTGTACGCAGGTTTTGTTTCAATTTCACTTCAATGGCTGCGATGGTTGTAGGTGACATCGTTGCGCTGCGTGCTATTTTTAGCTAAAATTGTAAGGTATTTAAAGAATTCGTAGCTTTGTGGCGGTTATAAGTACAGGGGGCAACAAGTTTTACAAATATGACGTCGTAACCGTCGCGGCATGTATGAAGAAGACAGGTGCACAACTTTCCGAAAAGATCCGGTACAAATGGGTACACTATAGTCGTGCGCAATGCCACAGGAAAGGTAAGGTGGAAGTCGGTAAGTTCTAATGTCGTTTTACGTGACATGCATGTTGTATAGGCTGTCAGCCTAGGTTGTGAGGCCAGCAAATCCATCAGTGTTAGACGCGTTTACAATGAGATAGGTGCCCATAGCTGGTGCTTAATCATACCTGGAGAGGAGCGGCAGAGGCGAGAGTTGAGGTAACCGTTCCGGAATTCCGGCGAAGTGCAAAAGTATGTGTTGTAAAGGCATAACAAATTATTAAATCAAAAGGCCATTTTCTATTCCTTATCGTTTAGGTGGCCAATCCAAGGGAAACGACGCAATCGCGGTTACAGAATGGCGCCGTGCGTGTGGAAAGGGAGGGTTCGTAGGTGCGACTTTTACGTTTCGTTCCTGCGTCGGTTACTTCCGTAGTAGCAACATACAGAGAAGTGCTTCTGGCAGATGCCCCGCATCAGGTGAACTCTGGTGGTTACATTCCTTGGCATTGCATGGTACTTGACGGTTTGGCGCTGCTCGCTGCGTGTTCGGTGCGTTAATGCGCAACGAGACGGCACACATTTAACTGGTTGCTCGGGCGCTGTCACAGAAGTTGATTGTCAATCATTAAGTGGAGACAATGGTGATGGAGAGGTGCATAGGCGAATAAATGCATTCGTTGGGGTATCCACGGACCATGGTGGTATTAGGCTGGTTCCATTTCCTACGGGACTTTTAAGCAGGTGCTAGTCTCTGTCAACTGTGCATAAGGCCAACAGAGTTATCTTAAAGCAATAGCTGCACAGGTTAGTGTACACCAAAACCAAATAGCAGTTTGATGCTGCATGGAGCTATAAGGGTTATAAGCAAGTATATTTTCACTCACCTTTGTCGAACGTGGTTGTACTTTACAGGGAGTTTGTGGTATGGCAGGTTGCGCATAGTGCGTAGTTTGTGTTCGTTTACCACAACCAGAGTGGAGAACGGGAATAAGCATATAAAGTTGGGCTTAAACGTGAAAGCATCCTTATTACAGCTATTCGAGGTGGTTGTTCCGAGAGCACGTGATGCAGGTTCGCGTTGGACCACACCGGAAGCCAAGGTATTGATGTCGAATGCACAAAAGTTTCCGTGCACCAAGCAAGTGAAAGAGTTGGTTTCTTGCCTGTCCCTTAAGCTAATGGCCGATATATGCGACACTTCCTCGAGGAGACGGTGGTATCAGTACGACATGATGGCACTAGGTATAAAGTTTTAGGTAAGGGTAGCAAAGGCAATCCGTTGTGCTGGGTAACGAAATGAGAGGTATTTGCTCGTTCGGAAATCAATGAGAAATGCTACGCGCACACATTGTGCGGGTTGCTAGTAAGATTATCGCTTGTGTGACCGCGCGGACGCATCGAAGCCGGTGGTCAATGCGGGACCGCCAGGTTACTATCGTTGATGAAGCCACGTCCACACTGTAACTTCAACCAATAGCATCCACATCAGCCACCCCGCCGGTGGTGCTGAAGAGCGGGCTAAAGTTCTCTCACAATAACAGGCTGTTCAGTGACATAATGGTTGCGCTGACGAGTCTGGGTACAGCTGCATTCCTTGATGCAGAGTACGTTACCGAGGTAGCCTGAATACAAAACTACGTAGGCAGAGCGTTGTCAGTAGGAGCTGCTTTACCGACAACCTCTACCAGCTTGCCTCCGTAACACGATGTAGCAGTCCCACGGCAAACAATTGAAGCGGTCGCTACCGTCTAGGGTCATGGAACCACTGCAGCCGACCACCGAAGAGCACCCGCTGAAAGTCCGACGCATCTCTGCTGTTACGTTTGCAGCGTGCGTTGCTGCGAATAAAAGCGCCAGAGCCGTGAATAACCAACCTTCCTGCCAGAATAAAAACGTATGTATTATTTGCTACACGGTAGCTGTACCAAGAGCGAGTGAAGACGTCGTTCTTTGTGTGGGGTGCCTAACTGCAACTGGCGGCTGCAGCAAGCAAAATCTAGCAGTACTGCTGTGAGAAGTGAAATTGTGCCGGCCGCGCCCTGTAATTACTGGCGGTCAGCGTAACTAAGTAGTCAGGTAACTCTACTGCAACCAGAAACCTTGCTTTGAGACATTAACTTAAGCCGAACCCATTTTCTAATTAGTAGCGGTCAGCCTTAGTAAGTAGTCTGGTACCTCTATTGCATCTAGTAGTATTGTGAGACGTTTCAAAAAAGCCGCCACTTCTTAAACCTCATGGCCGTAAGGGACAAGGACTTGCATTGTACCCCTTCTGCATCCAGCGGTGTTGCTGCGTGACTTTCCTTCATGCATCCATTAGGTAGCTTTATACTCTCAAGCCATTAATGTGTTTCCGCCATCTATAGAGAACACCAAAACAACTGCATACCAGTTCCCCTGAAGTATTGCAGTCACCATCTTTACACTTTTTGATTGACCTTTATGTTTTTATTTACTGGTATGAACGTTTTCTATTTTCGTCAAGCTAACCTTTCCGGATTTCTTAGTTATATGAAAGTGCGTGCATCCTGCTCCGCATATCCAACCACTTGATTAGCCTCCAAACAGTGCCTATTTAATCCATTACTTGGGGATAACATCCAAGCACTTATAACAAATGCACCATTTATGTAAAGCGTAAATTATTAGTATTCGATATACTAAACCACCTAATTGTATCTCTATCTCTTAGTCGTTCGAGGATAATCATGCAAATACGTCTTTCTAGTAGTTATACCCATTTAAAGTCTACCGCGTATTGGTTTACTGCTTTACTTTTACCAGCTCATTTACGCTATCAACAAAGATTACTTAAGCACACCATGGTCAAGCGCGCAATATATCAATTAGCAACTCCAGAAATCCATTGCTTTTCTTAGTTTGTTTTTTATTTGCTTATTCTTGGCTTAGTAACATTGTTTCATAATACTTCAATAGAAGAGCATTTTGCAATGCATGAAAATTCCTTGTAAATACGTTCAAACTTGAGTCTGTCATTACCCACGCTAACCTTGTACCTATTACGGTAGGCGTTTTCCTTTTTTAAGTTCATTATTTGCTCTTGCCTAAGAACTCAGTAAAACAGAAAGATGTCATTTCAAAAAGGAACCTTTAAAACCACGCATATATTTGTAAATTCCCCACTTAGCGTCATTACAGCAGTGTACTTTGCATATCAGTGACGGTGATGTATCCGTGTTCCGCGGCCGGAACCTTAATTTTGGTCGTCAAATTGATCCAACCTATTCATGCAACATGTTCCTTGAATATATAGCCTGCTAAGTTTAGGCGACTTTGACTACTAGCAAACAATAACTTTCTACATGGCTTGTGTAGCTTGTGGAATGTTTGTTTCGCGTTAAGGTCTTGCCCACTTTACAGCTATTTTTGTGTCCTAAACGGTTGTTCGTGTACTTTTGCATGGTTATGAGCAAAGTTCTTCTCTTGCTTCTCTCGGGTCTTCGAGAACTATACCAGTTATTTATTTAGAAATTTATATATAACTTAATTATCCGGCAAGCATGGAAACCCATGACACTATGTCGACACTGGACACGGTGTGGTTAACGGTCGATAGCTTAGAAGTGGCAGTATCATTAGCATACACGTATCGAGTCAATGACTCATCGCGAGTAACTGCTAATGCACTTATGGTAACTTTAAAGCAGGTATCTGCCATCCTTATAAATACACAATTGTCGCAGGTGATTACAACTTGCCTGATCTGGAATGGTTCCGACACACGGCTCCTTCGAAGTATGCAAGTTTACTAGCTTGCATCTAACTGGGCGGTTATGAGCAACAGTCTCCCGCCCCCACGGGGGTATGGATATATTGTGTTTAGTATTTACTGTAGGCACACAAACCTGTGATTATCAGCAGGCCAGGCGTTTCATGGAAGCTAGCATAGAGTAGTACACTGCTTGTTGTACTTAAAACATTCCGTCACTAATCCTGCTCGCCCAGATGCATTCCATCTTTACCGGAAGCTGAATTGCGTTACTTGGGCCACCTTTTCCCTACTTTTTAGGTAGAGAAATTGCGCTGAATTCTGCCTATTTAGCACCCTCAAGCAACCTGGTGAAACCATTTATAGGGACGGAATTTTATGTATGGACAGCATAGATCCCTTTTCTCGGTTAGCAAGATGCACATCAAGAACCACCGGCCAAACAATGTTGCTCCCTGGAATGCGTTAGCTACGGCGCTCCTGTTGTAAGAGCTACAACTTTGACAATACCACGTGGGCAAACAAACTCGCTATGGCATTATCGGCTAGATCTGCGCAAAAACCTACTGGTCAAATACGGACGGCCATGAATAGGTATAATAGAGTTAAGCAACATGGCTGGCTGCTGCATTTTTGCACCACTTACCAAGTGCCAAATGTATCCCTCATACAAACGGGCTCTAAGGAAACCCTTCATGTTCCACATTTTATACGTGAGGCATACAACCTATCTCAAGGAGGTTCTAGTTTGCAAACAGGCGCAGTGATAGCCGCGCTGCAAGCGACCGCTAGCGATGCACTGTGCACGATCCATTTTGACACCACTTGGATCCAATCTGCAATTTCAACCATTACCCCAACTGAGAACATTGTTCAAATGGCATTCCGCATATTCTAATTAAGAAAGGGGTTAAGGACCTTTCTATACACCTGCTGAAACTAAGTACAATCTTACCGCATTATGGAAATATCCTTCTTCTTAGATACGCCCTATACTCTTGCTGCGACAAAACGGTTTATTTGCAGGTGGTTGCCATTTTCCGCCAGATAAATCATACACCTCACATGTTGCGAGTAATAGAAAATACTGTTAAACGTACTCTCACGAATTGTTTATGAGGGCAACAACATGAACAAGTCACAAATTCGCATTCTCTGTGCTGGGTCCTGCGAGACCTGCTGGCTAGATTTCCCTTACCTCGTCTCCGAGACGGTGGACGCAGCTCAGGTTTACCCACGCTCTACCAGGTTTTGCAATGAGCAGTCGACAGAGTTCCACATAAGCACCTAAAACATAAGCTTAAGCCTGTTGGCGTGGTGGCTTCCATTTGGACTGTTTGGGATCCTACCTAACCGGAAGCACGCAGTCAGTGGTAATATCACATGTCGAATCCTCCCGGGTCACTGTCACTGGTGGCGTCAAACGGAAAAGGGATTCAGGTCCAACACTCCTCCGTATTTATAGCAACGATACCTGCCACAGGGTTGGGCACGGAGGCTTATTCCTATTCGCGGATGATACCAAAATCCACGCACAATAATGTGCCTCGACGGGGAATCAAACCCCGGTCCACGAATTTCCGGTCCGCTACTCTACCACTGAGCTACCGAGGGCTGACGATTAGGTACGCAAATTTTAACACATGACATCTGCTTGATGCGCGACGTATTGCCAATGGGCTCACAGTACCTGTCCCGGTGTTGCAGATTGGCTCGCTCACCCGTCACTTCCCAATGGGCGGAAGTACCTGTCCTTCGAATGTCCGATGGGCGATAGTAGATTAATGTTGGATGTTTGTGAGTAGGGTAAATTTTGTAGAAAGCAGAAGTCACGACCGGAAATTCGTGGACCGGGGTTCGATTCCCCGTCGAGGCACATTACTGTGCGTGAATTTTAATCGTGACTTCTACTTTCTACAAAATTTACCCTACTCACAAACATCCAACATTAATCTACCATCGCCCATTGGACATTCGAAGGACAGGTACTTCAGCCCATTGGGGAGTGACGGGTGAGTGAGCCAATCTGCAACACTGGGACAGGTACTGTGAGCCCATTGGCAATACGTCGCGCATCAAGCAGATGTCATGTGTTAAAATTTGCGTACCTAATCGTCAGCCCTCGGTAGCTCAGTGGTAGAGCAGCGGACCGGAAATTCGTGGACCGGGGTTTGATTCCCCGTCGAGGCACATTATTGTGCGTGGATTTTAATCGTGACTTCTACTTTCTACAAACGATACCAAAATCTTCTACACCTTTCTCCAGTAACAGCCATATCGACACTCCCGGAGCTATACGAGTATGCCTAATTTCCCTAGCGGCGGCAAATGGCATTCATTTCAAAATTATCCGCTGCCATGACGTACTCGAGCTCAGTATTTGGTGGAGAGCGCAAGGATAATGGCATTTCTATTCAGCACCATGAAGCGGCAAAAGAACTGTGTCTGCTTTAATCCATGCGCCTTGACTTTTACGATCAAGTACATTTTTAAGTCGCAAACGCACGACAATTAAACGTTTAAAAGGTTCGCCACTTAACCACTGTCAACGAACGTCTGGAGCTTTACCAAAGTCATGTTCGCCCGACCTTGAAACACTATGCTTTCATATGTAGCAGCTTGCATATCGGACCGCAGTGTGTTTAAGAAAGCCCAAACGCGGGCAGTTTGTTACATTCAGTGGTGCGGTCAGCTCAGACTCCAACCTCTAAGCTGCGATGGATTGTCCTTAACTTCTGCCTCCTGCACAAAGTAATAGATAAATGATCGTAGTGAGGTATTTAGAATTAATCTGAGAGTTGTAACAACGTAACAGCAGCAACAGGGGTGGTATTGTTACTCCGCTGGAAACGAGGAAGAAACTACTCTTTCTTTTTGTTTTATTAGCAAATTTACTGCATTTTGTACAATTCAGCAACAAGGCTGCAGGGGGTCCAGAGGCCGTGGGTTTCTAAGCTGGTGCAAATTTCCTTTGCCTTTGTAGGACGAAACGGCTCTTTACGTCTGTGATTTAGGTGAGCGCTAGTTTGAGACCTGGCCGTATGGAAGATGAACGCTCCTGGGGTACCCTGGTATAACATCTACTTTATGCAATGTTAGCATGCAATACACTGCTGCCAGTAGTTGGTGTCAACCTTAGCTTATTAACTGTCCTTTCTATATCTGAGTTCTCACCTGCGGTAATTGCACCATATGCCTAAGAGCCAAGGCAGCAAACCCAGTATATGACTAACTTTAACGAATTTTATTCACGGTTGACCTATTTCTAGCTAGCCTTCATTCACTAAGGTCCCAAGATCCATGCAGCAGTGTTAGGGGCAGCTGCCAAGGTGGACTAGTATGCCCAATTCTCACCTTCACTCTCACGGTTGCCTATCTTGGCTGCCACGTTACAACGGCGTATATATAGCGAAACATGGCATAGCAATCTTAAACTGGTTTGCAACTCCGCATGTCCGGGTGATGGGACCTATCCACTGGTACTAATTTATTAATCAGCCATCGATTCCTTATCTTATTTTTACCACGCTTCAAGCAGTACTGCGCGGCGATGGTAACCTTAGACTGTAAAGCTTACTTACAATTCATGCTCCTAGTTCTTAAGCCTGGCGTTCAAACAAGATCGACCGTGACACTTGATAATTAAGCGGCAGTCACTTGCATACTGGACGGTCGTGTATCTCCCGCAAGGAGTAGATTAAGCTACGATATCCATCTTTTTTCCACGGGTATCCCATTTGCTAGGCCACCTTTAGTTACAACTCCATTCTTTTTCTCCGCCTTCCGTTGCTTTCCTCTCCCCTATAGCCGCAGATATTCGTCTACCACGACGTCTCAAAAGCCATATGCTTTAAAGACTTATGATCCACACTTATTTAGCTTGTATTCGGCTTTCCTATAACCGTTACTGCGTGCAATGGCGAAAACTTAAGTTTACTTAGTAAATGCCTAAATGATAGCTTTGCCACCATATATTTATATTCATCTTCATAACCATCACCACCCCGAAAATAGGTTGTTCTGTAAGGAGACCAACCTTGGTAAACTATTATCTTGTGATACTTTCAACAACCGGGTCTCGCGTAAATACACAGTTTTGCTTAAATTCCTGGGAGTCCATTTCTCATCCGCTCATAGCAAAGCCCGTGTACCCACCGGTATTATTCAAAACCAATTTACTCATTTATTTACTCGTTTCTTTATTTGTTTTCAAGTGCGCTGTTTTTCTATGTGGCAACCATTTATTCAACTCCCCCCATTTGTCATCTATATTTTTTTCATTACGGCCCCATTCGTTCAAAACGTGGCGCTGCTAATTTAGTTGCTAATAGCCCCCTTGCGACCGGCAACTAACGAAACGTTAATGGTCCTTATCCACCTAGTGCTGGTTAGCATCGCCAATCCGCCGTTACGGAAAGCAGACTGTGTCAAGCTAATTCACTATGAATAGTGGACAAAACTAGGCTGCTGTGATGTTTCGCAGCCAAAATTAATTCTATTTCCACCGACCGTTGGCTTACGGTCTCCTAACCCAGACCATCGTCACCAACTTAATTTCTCTGGGCCCCATGTCTCAGCTTTCATCGGAGTTATTCGGCAATCAATACTGGAACCACTGGTAGACTAGCGGCATGATGAACCAGGTCGCCTGTGACCGAGATTACTGCCACCTTAAGGTCTGATATTCTATATTTATTGACACTGGCATTTCGCACAGCCGGTCACACAGGCTAGTTAGCAATCAAGCTATTACTGACCCCTCATTGCCTTCTCTTAGTCAACTGTACAAAATCTATCTTTTAGGTGCCCTCAATTCCTACCCTGCATCATGTGTAGTGATAGTTTACAACCGGCTACTATTTCCTGCGTGCTGTACTGTTCCTGATATTCGATTATTCATTTATGCTATCTGGTGAACCCGGATAACTCACACCAGAACATTCACTGGCTTGGTAACTTCGTTGACAAAGGTGTCTTATTTTACATTGACCTCACTCATGCCGTACCTCCAAATTCGAAGAGAAAACTTAGAAAGAAGAAGAATTTGCACAGCAGAGGCTGCCAACCCACAGAACACATTAATAATTCATGTGTGTAAAACATTGACACCTGAAACTAACTTTCTTGGCCCCAACCTTTGTAGGCTTAAGTAAAGGAGCCAGCCACGTTTAACAACGATTTTATTTAGTTGCGACCCACATCACTCAGCCCTTTGACTCTGTTGTCTCGTTTACCGAGTTTGACGACTATTGCCGGACGATTACCACGCCAATCGGTCAACCAAGGAAGGAATTTGGCCGTTGAACGACTGCGAATAACAGAGTGAAAAATCGGTCTATAGGATGCATCGCCGGCTTGCATTAATGTTCAACACAACCTATGGCAGTGTTCCAGGCCGTGTTGGGCTTTTGCCTTGCAAACACCCACTCTACCCAAGCCACAACCATACGCTTAACAACCCTGCGACGCGGCCGACTTGATTCGTCACTGAAAATAGTCACAGCTGTATCGTTCACATTAACGCAGTCATCAGACTCCTACATACAACTTACGCAACTGATTTCGCTATGAAGTTTACTAGGATGAAACACCAGACATTCTGGGCTTTAATGGAACACGAGTGCACCAAACACTCCCGTTGGCTCCGGTGCTCACGGATTACTACAAAACGGGATCACGCTGAAGTTTAATATTGACACAAATTATGACTGCTTTTTCCGCGCCTCAAGATCATCATGTTCCTGGGTCGGACTAGCACCTAGCAGAATGCTCACCTGTATCAACTACAAACATTTCGGCTACACCTTGCATTGAAAGAAAGTTTTGATCATTACAACGCGGCTATCCCTCTAGGCATATTTGACCTCGCATTCCGCGGTATGCACATTTTAACTAGAATATACAAATTTTTATTAATTCGTTTGTTTAGAAGCTTGTTGCCAAGGTTTTGAATGCGCATTAGTTTGGTCTTGTGGATATACGTACGTAGCGTACTAACAGTGGAGATTTATGTATAGGGATGCATAAGGTAAGCCTAAATTGCTAAAGCTTTCGGAATTTGTCTAATAATGATTGTGATTTCAAATTCATTCGTTTCGAAAGGACACTGGGCTGTCCTGGTATGTTCATAGAAATCAGACTCTTGAAGTCATGGGAAAACATGCACAACCGTAGACGTAAATTATTTTGGGTATTTTAATTATGCGGTGGTTTATTTGACCAACGGGTCTATAACAACTACACATGGCAGTCACTTGACTATGGTCTAGTTACAAAACGACATGCAAGTTCGTGCAAGTAGAAAGTTCTATGGTGGCTTAAGAGCGTATTGTGTATATTTTCAACCTATTCATACAAGATTGTTACGCACTCCTAGAACCTTTGTTTTGCTACCGCTGCCACATTCATTATAGGTATCGCACATTTGAAGCTATATTTTTCATTTCTAGATATGCAACCCGATTAAAATTTTATAGCAAAAGGGGGCCTTTTTATCTTAGCCTTTTCTCTGTATTTGCATAAAAGTCAATAAGGCATGTGCTGAAACATTATACTCTACCTTATTGGCAGTCACACCAGAAACCTTGAAATAAGGAAAATAACGTGGTACTTTTGATCCTAACGTGCACATTGATTTGCGCCTTTTGTGTAGCCTATCTGGTTTTATTTTCCGCCGCAGTTGCGCTTTGAACCATGTTCTCACCTTTGGATGCGATTATAGTCATTCGCGTTGGCGTTTGTGGTCATCCGTTATTAAGATATAGTTGTTATATTGTACGCCTATGATTTCTAGCTAACTACGCCGAAGTACCGTCCGTTTTGAAAACTGATATATTGAATTTTATTTATTTTCTATACTGGAAATTATTGTCAACTTTTCCTTACAACATTTGGGTTGCCATCGCTTTTTCGGTCTTTCCATGCGCCTACCAATTATTTGGACCACTAATCTATCGAAAATAGCTAATGGAGCTAGAATGAATATCTTTGATGGACGGTTCTTGCTGCGTTGGCGTACGGTGATGAAAAGGAGTACGAACGGACGCGTGTAAAGTGGAACAAAGGCGACGAGTTTGCGAAGCATGCTGCTCGGTTGTGGAATCCAGTTACTATATCACGGAACACGTTGCAGTCTGTTCATAATTTGCAGGCAGCCGAAGCAATCGTTTATTGAAGTATTACTTGCCACAAACGCCATTTTCGCCATCCTGCTGCTGGGCTCGCGATCGAGGAGTAGCTAAACTTAACTCCATTATTACTTATGGAAGACCATGTGGTTACTGTGCCAGATGATCCAACCCCTAGAGTGCACAACTACCAGCCAACTCCAGAAATATACCTTTACCTAATTGTTTGCTTGCACCTTGGTACCACTACTCATACTCCGTTCTACCAAAATCCTGTCATGAGTAAGACAAGGATGACACACCTGGACACAGCATTCCACGTGTTGTTGATAGAGGGCCGTATAAATTTAATAAGCATGACTTCCATTAAGCTCCAAAATAACCTACGTGTCATCCAGAGCGTTCGAAAGCCCTCACTAGCCGCTCCTTTCCAGGTCTGGCTAGCTTTGAGGTCCAAAGCTAACGCAAGACTTAAGTAAACTTGTTGGGATACGTTAAGTATTGTGTTCCCGCCAAGCACGCTATGCGTCGACGGGGCATTTGATCCTACGCACATTACTAAACGCATTTTTGGGCTACTAGCATTTACCACAGAACGGACCAAGCAAGCAGACTGTTGAGAGCTTGTTGCCAAGCGAGGGAGAAACCAGGTTCGCTTGCCATCCATCAAAACTTTATGTCGTCGGCCATCTTGAGGATAGGCACCCAAGCACTTCCGGCAGTTCCTTAACGTACACTGCAAACAGAAGCGAGCCAAGGACTGATCCTTGGGAGATGCCGCATTAAACAATCCACCGAAAGAAAAGACTAGTGTCCATACGATCACACATTTCCTTATTAAATACTGATTGCAATTGAAGTGTGTCCGGAGAAGCTGCAGGAATACGTTTTAAGAGAAATATAAGAATTTGCTACGCTGTCAAGCGCTTTGGTGTGGTAACCGAAAAGTAGGTAAACCAATTGTCCCTGGTCGACAAACTGTGCCCAGGTCTTTCAAACAAAAAGTAGATTGATTAGACAAAAATATCCCATAATAAAGACGTGCTGAAATGTGCTAAGGAGGCCAAACGCAATAAAACTTTCTCGTGGGTATACCTCACCAGCTGTCCTATTAACTCAGCCAACACTACAATTAAACAGCAGAGTCGCTAATTTACAGTAAGTGGGCTGTCATCCATTTTAAGAGGAGGACAGACAATTGCTTCCTTCCCGTCAGCAGTTAACGCGTAGCGTGTATTTGACTTCCGAGCAAGTGGGTTGTTGGTTCACAAACTTCATTCGCCAGTCCATATAGCACCTTCCAATGCATGGCATCGACGTCAGCGATGTTGGTAGGATTTAGATTAAGTAGCAGTGAAAACGCTTTGGCTGTTTATTCGGAGCTAACAGTCAGTAACGTGTTAGCCACGCCTTTCTCTTAATCCATAACTAATAAAAGTAACTCAAGAGTGAACGTCCCCGTGTATTGTTCTCCGAGATGCTTGGCCTTATCATAAGCAGAATGCGCGGCAACCCCACTGTGTCCACGCAACAACGGGATTGATAAATTAGCACGCTTACACCTCCTGACGTGGACAAAATTCGCTTCTGGTTGTTCTTACTAGTTCCACTTCAAAACAAAGTCCAGCTTTCCTTGGATGCAGCTTACATGCATTCTGTGCTGTTCGATGACACCATAAGGCACCGTCTGATTGCGTCACTATATAATACCGCCGAAACGTGGACCGTCTGTGCAGCAGTTGAGGTGCAATTAAATAACTTTAGGGTGGTCCAGCCTTTACTTTCTTCTTAATTGAAAGTGGAATTTGATGTAGGGATACCTCAGAAAGGAATCATTTGAAGTAACTCAAGCCGCTGTATATCGTCTGCCGCCGAACTAGTGCAGGGGAAAGCCTAGCACTGGGGTTTAGCGCAAATATTTCAGCACGCCAGAGGTTCGGACACCTAGCAGTGCGTTTCCCTCGGGCTGTACTAAGGGCACAGCCGAAATGGGACGCTGGCGTGTTCACTGCATCAAAGTGGCTGACGGTAAGCGACGTCACACACAAAGTCGAGTGACGATAATAATAGGATGAAGAATCGCCGGCGATCGCCTCTCCATAAACTGTGTGCACTGACTTCCAAATGACATAGGGGCTTGCAACCCCAGCTCTTTCAGTTCGGAGGCTCGTTTGAAAGGTTGTGCCAGTCTATTGCCAGGAAGCTAAGTCACGCATCAATAAACACTGATTAATGAAGTGTTCGCGCATGAAATGGATACAACCTTTGGAAGTGCTGCCAGCGCTTATTTACACGAACCCAATTTTACCCTGCGAAGGCAAGGCGCACACTTTAACCAAAGGAGCTTCAACAGCCCTACCTGTTGAGTAGAAATTATGGTTTGGAACCAGTTAATCTGTTTAGGTAAAGCTTATACCTATTCCGCAAACGTCGCAGGGACGATCTGAGCTTAGTATTGCGGGCCCAGGTAGGGGTAATTTACTCTCCATGACCTCCGAAAGCAGCCAAGTTTCAGCAAAAGCGATGGCACCTGGAGGACACAGAAACACAAGAATGCCCACCTCGCACATCATCTTACGCAGGAAATGTACGTAACTGAGCACTACATGTAGGGTATTGTTATAGTGCGTCCAGGACATTGCGCCACCAGGATGGACCCTGGCATGACGGAAGTGGATCGCCGGAGCAGCACCCGAAAATCAACCTACTGCGGACCACTTTCACCAGCAGCGTGACGACATGAAGTCTTGGATACTTGCTTGCACCCGCTAGAGGAACGGCAGACTATGTATTGACTGCAGCACCTATTAATTTAAAAGCACATCGCACAAGCTCTTGGCGCTCATCTGGTGTAGAAAGAATCGTCCACAGAAGGCGAGCCCTAGGTTTGGGGCAACTGCTTGTTACGTTAACATGCCGGGTTAGTTAGCGCACGGTTAGTCTAGGGAACATAGGCGAGTTGCCGTTAAAGCAACCGGTAAACCATTCAATATCATGTAACATTCTTTCCTTGGAAAATGCAATGGAAGATTCATTTACATTTCTAAAGCTTATGCTGCTTTCGTTATCTAAGTCGCCCCGGCGTGTGATGTTTACAGTGTGTATTACAGAACCGCAGGGTAGAGGCACATGCGTCTTGTACACCTGGTGGTTGTAAAATGGAAGCTTGTAAAAGGACTACAGGTCACTGTGCTGGTGGGGTTGTACTCAAGTGACCCACCGTACAAGCTGCCGCATCCCTCGCTTGCACTTTAAGCGTAGTTACCGCCTTTTCATTCTTTCTTCACCTACTTTACACATCTACAGGAGCCGGTGACTCGCATTTCATTCGAACGTAGCAAAAACCTTCCGACGGGTCTTTATAAACCGAAGGCGTGCTTACAGAAAGAGGTGAGATCGCCAAGCTGTGCGCATCCGAAGTGTTGTACAAACACATTACATAGTGCATAACAAATAAACCAGCGTTTTCTAGGCCATTTACCAGTGCATTTACTTTCCGGTGTGGTTGGGCAATAAGCTACGTGTGTTTTCTACCCCCTAACACCAGCGGCGAAAAATTTTACTTACGAAAGCGGACGACGCTGCTGTTTGTGCTTGCAACAATAGTACAACTAAAGTGCAAACCCTCACCGCTTGGTAGGCGAACACCAAGTAATTGAGATTTTGTTATAGTTTTCACAAAAACAAGATGGTTAAACCAAAGTTCTCAGGCCAAAGTTATGTGTCGTTCAGAATGATAGTAAGCGAACTAAAGCGAACCTCGCAGACTTCAATAAAATCTTGAGCAGCGCTACGATTTCGTCAGAAGTTTGTTAGCTGAGATTATGCTACAAAAGTCCCAGTTCATCTTCTACGCTTATTACTATTACTACTTCTTAGCCTATGCAAGCTTTCAGTGACAAACTAAATTTATCAGACCGCATAAAGCAGGCTTTGTTTATTCACAAACACAGAAAAACAACCGCTATAACCTGAAAAACTATCTCTCAAATATCCACACTCCTATTGCTAATAGATACTGGAACGAAAAGTCAATAAAGACAGGATCGCCTTCCTGCTTACTCGCAACCTCAGCAAGCGACAGCCACAGGGATTCCTGTAGTGTAAAGCCTGTCAGATGCCAATTTGATTTCAGAAACCATATGACACAGCAGCTTGACAACAAACAAGCACTGACCATCACCTTCCTAGAAATGGCAAAATCCATTGACAGCGTGCCACATGCAGGACGCTTGATGAAGCTGAAATTATATGGTATTACTGACAAACTGCACACATGGTTCTCATCATATCTTACATCCCGTTCACAATCTGTATAGATGGAGGACTTTATTTAACCTAAAATCAGTCAGATTTGGCGTAGTGCATGGAAGGGTTTTAGGCCCACTACTTTCCTCTTCTATGGCAACGACGAGTTCTGTGTTTTGCTCATGGGATACCCAACCTGTTTGCCCACGACATTAAGAGTTTCTGCTCATTCCACCCGGCAAGCCTGCACACTGCCCTCTCCCATATACAGCCCGACGCAAGGGATCAAGATGCTTGGCGCAACAAATGTTTGTATTCATACGAGCAAAATGCAAGGTCCTTTCAAG
This sequence comes from Dicrocoelium dendriticum, assembly GCA_944474145.2. Classification (NCBI taxonomy): domain Eukaryota; kingdom Metazoa; phylum Platyhelminthes; class Trematoda; order Plagiorchiida; family Dicrocoeliidae; genus Dicrocoelium; species Dicrocoelium dendriticum. The sequence continues at coordinate 24,358,339 of OX104069.1, forward strand.
TAAATGCCCCATACCACCCAATGCCTTAGTGCTACAAGCACGTCTCCATGGAGCTGCCTAATAGTGCGGGACTTGGGCCTTCACTACCCCTGCTCACTGGGCTTCACAGAACAAGTAAGGTATTCCTCGGCAAAATCGCTCTTATCGGATACATTTTCAAACCTGTGACAATGCAAAAGTCTAGAACTGCGCTATACAATAAAGGTACCCGGCTTCTGTTAGAGTACTGTTTTATAGTATTTACTATCCTAAGGACCTACGACAGAACAGCCCACGAAATGTCCAGCGTAGCTCACAAAACCCCTCCTGGCGCACTTAATCCTTAACTACCGTGGTCGATGCAAAATACTTAAACTGGATACGTTATGGCTGCGATGTCTGAAACAAACCTCGCCTTCTTACATTCGCTTATCAGCAATCCCCAAAAGAGCGCACCAACCTTTCCCGCATACAAAGGCAACAACACTAACCCCCTACGTGTTTGACCTTACTCCATTATCTTTCTGAGAAGGCGTAGGCGTATTTACTCCAACTCCTACCTCTGCAGCTACGCCCATGTAAGGCATAGGTTTCGTCTCACTACAACGGCAGCTGCAAAAGCAAACCAATTCCGGTTCTCTATAACCAACTAGCTCCTGGTAGCAAAAGTTTCCCAGCTACTGAATATTAACTAGCCGGAAGGCGAGGGGAGTGAAAAGGAACCAGACAAATTATCATCCTCTTCCATTACATTTCAACACTAGCTCCCTTCGGACCCTGAATATTACTTTCCGCCTGCCACTTGCAACACCTTGCCTAGATCTAACACGATTTCCAAGACTCGAGGCAAAACGTTGCATCTGTCCCATCTCAGGTACATCCGAATAGACTTCCATTAGACTTGAGGTGACGTGGTGCTCACGACCACCCTATTCATCACGGTTCTAACCTCATCACACTCCGCATGCACTTCTAGTCTTCCAACACGCAAGTACCAGCTGCCAGAATTTAATCCTGTTGTCTTCCCTTAATGCTCATCATCTGGATGGCTCGAGGCACCAGCCTCTAGCTAATCGCAGTTTATAACAGTGTACCATCAAGTTTGTACAGCCGTTGTGCACTCAACGCACCGCATTTCTATTTTCATCCTGGCCTCTGACTCACCGCTTAATACTAGAAGGCTTGCATTAAGCTTGTGATGCCGAATCTCTAAAACCGTCCCATTTGCAATCAGTTTCCTTGCTATATCTTCTGCTGGAGGACACTGTTACATTCTGATTATTATGAACCTCCGAACTCTGAATTCCACGGTATGCTGCTTCCAAACTCCAACTAAGCCGCTAAGCCCCGAATAGCCACCTAGCCGGGAACCCATTCCAACTTCATCACTACAGTTCAATATTTGCAGTGTGTGGCCGCATCGCTCTCAACCATCCGAAGTACCAACCTTCTCATTTCTTCACCTTGAAGTTCCTGAGGCCCTACTTTCTTATTATTATCTTGTTCAGTATTGTAAACTTCCATGTCGAAGGCTACCCAGCTCCGTCGGTCTAAAGCTAGTATGACGGATAGGCCCCAAAGAGACAATATCCTGTGGCTTATTTCTATTTGATTTTTACTGGCTGACATTTGGATTGCGCTGCCAATCGCTCACAACAATCCAACAAGAAAACATATTCATTCTCTTATCTTATGCTTAAGGTCTCGTTGGGCATACCTTCTTATTAATATCAACTTCTAGCTTTCTAATAAGGATGCCTGTTGCACCTTAGATACTGCTTTCTGGCTTCAGTATGAAGGATAGGTCTTGAGGAGCCAACTTGTTTTTAGCTCATTCCCAGTACAGGTTTTCATTTGGATTGTGATGCCGCATTGCTTACAACCATTAGTATTCCCAACCGCTGCACTACTTCAGCTTATGCTTGAAGTCGCTGTGGCCCTACATTATCATTTTAGAAACAATCTGCTACCATATATTATTGCCTCAGCTTTCTAGCTGTCTGTTTAACCATAGTACATGTGCTGGGCCGCTAAAAACACCTAGCCTGTGGCTCATTCCCATTTCGCCCTTACAGGCTAGCATTTGAATTGTGGTGCTGCACTGCTGGCAAATATTTTAGTTGACAATATATTCATTTCTTCCTCTTATGCTTGATGTCACTTTGGCATTACATTCTTATTCCTATCTAGTTCCGGATTACGAACCATGATAGCTGCCGCTCGCTAGCTCCGTCCTTTGTCTCTAGTATGATTGCTAGAACTTAGCAAACCACCTGCGCTGCTTCTTCTCTTCATCTGTTCCAAACTGGTAGGTCTGCTAAGGTTTAGAGAGCCAACTAACTCCTGGCTGAGTTTCATTCCATATTCACGTTCTTCCATTTGGATTGTGATGCCTCTCAACCCACGTACGACGGATAGGCCAGGAAGCACCACCTAGCCTGTGGCTCAATTCCATTACATCTTAGCAGGTTCCTATCTAAATTGTGATGCGGCATAGCTCACAACCATCCGACTTGACGAACTTTTCATCTTTTCACTGTATACGCGCAGATACAACCTTACATTTATATCCTTAGAGCCTTCCGGATTGCAAATGTCGTTGTTCGCTGCTTCTCATCTCTATCGGTTTAGCCCCAACATGATGGATACGCCCCAAAGAACCAAGTTGCCTGTGGTTCATTCCTGTTTCACCTTTACAGGCTACTATTTCACCGTAGAAATTCCGCTTGGAGTAGAGCACAGTATATTTTGGCCCATTTGCCCCGCTTAATCCGCTACCCTTCGTCACGCTCAAAGATGGATTTGCAACCGCTTTAGGGCTACAGCAGTAATAGGCTGTCCCTTACCTCCTCTCTACTTGTCTTAAATTCGAAACTTTTAGTCCGCGTCATATATTAAGATAGCTAGCAGCACCAGCTTTTCAGTCAAACCGGCTGTTGCTACCCTGTACTCTACCGTATATCTGACCAGTATGTATCACTGTAAATTAACCTTTAAAGGGAACACTCAGTTTCGTTTGTTGCTGCTTCCCGGCTTGTTTTGATACCCGAGGGCCATTTTCATAGCTGGTTCTACAACCGTATTCTTACTGCAGCTGTAGTATGTAGTCACTCTTTTTTACTCCCGTTCTCAAAACCGAACGGCTATTAGTCGGTGCCTTATATTACGAGAGTGAACGGCACCTATCTCACAGATATTCCGTCTACTAATCCCACTCATCTCTGCCCTCCGCTTGGATTCTAGGATAAAATGTAGTAGTCCACCTTCTAGCGGAACACTTGGTAGCTTTTAGCGACGTAGCCCAATTAATTCTGCAAACCCACGTCACTTTCACTGCTGGCTCTGATAAAACTTGCCACGCTACAGCTGCAGTATATAGTCCCGTCTCTTCTGGCTCTAGTTTTCAACATTGACTGCTCATTGGTATGCGCCTCACCTGAAGATAGCGAGCTAGTCCTGCTTCACAATTAACCGCACGTAACCTTCCAATTCTGTCATCCTTTTGACTTCAAGATTTCACATAAGAGGTCCACCTTAAAGTATAATACTTGGTATCTTTTAAGCGCTGCTGCCCAGTATAATACGATATCCCAGTTCTGGTTCAGAAATGACTTTGCAACTCTTTTATTGCCCTAGTTGTAGTAGTCCATTACATTCTCCATACGGTTCTAAACATTAAATGGCCATTAGTCTTTTTCTTCTAGCAAGATAGCTGTTACCCTAATCCTGCCTTCTTCCCAGCAGTGTGGGGAAGGCAAGCGAAGGCAAGATTATGATGATACAAACATATTTGGTCTGTATTTATATAAATGGTATGGCACCTTAAGCAGTAACATACTGCGTTTGCGCCTGCATATATATATATACATAAAACTGTGGAATTAGTGGGCCTAGTGGGTGCACATTTGAAGGGTTACTGAAGCAGTGAGGTTGCTTTGTTCGCCATCTTATGCAGGGATAAGAGGAACTCTTCGTATTCGTTGCCGTTCGTGAAGTGGGGATCCTACGGAATGGGAAGGGGCTGTGACTTTATTTATTAGCGATTTATATCCGTCAAGTCGCAATGTTGTTAACTGGATATTCGTGAGTTATTATAGAAAGGATGTTTGCCAGGCAAAATCCCATCACTTACTGAAACACTGCCGCCGAGCTATGCGCTGGAACGACAATAACCCGAACCAGCCAGCTAGTACCCCATGGAGGTTGTTCGGATAGCCAGCCAGTTACATATCGATGGGTTCATGCCTTCTTGCTCAACGATGCGCAAGGTTGACCTACACTATGTAGGGTTATTTTTCTCTAAACCTACCTAAGCCTACCCTTAGCGTCGGCTTGTACTCTAGTTGCTGCAACTCAGCCAAATGTTCATGATTTCTTTCTTTCAACTTTCCCTCAATTAATGGAAGAGCTGTTACATGGAGTCCTCCTGCAAGGCAGCAGTTTCAAATACGTCTTAGATGTAACCGTTACCGTATGGGGCGCGCTTGCGCGCGCACTTCGATATCGCACGACGCGGCATGCAAGAGGCGGATTTTACAAGTGCGTGCAAAGTCAATCCTACTTGGCAGCCGGAGTAAACAAATAAAGAAATAGTTTATACTCATTTCACAGAGACACATCATGAGGCCTTAACAAAAGTTTACAAGCACTTATTAACGGAAAACACTTTGCGGTGCACGCCGTGGGAAAATGGCTATAGGTATAGATGTTGCATAACTAAAGGAAGTATTAGTGACGAACAACTCTGATTGATGCGACGGTGGTACTTTTCATGCGTGTGTAGCATTGATATAACGAGGAATAAAGTATAAACTGGTGTCGGCGAAATGCGCAGATAGGAAACAAATTGGTATTATGTGTATTAATAATAATAATATGTAGCGTCAATTAACTTGTTAGCGAGGAGCCTTGGGCTGCGTCTTCATTTAGCGGCAAGTCTCATCTTCTGCGTCGCCATGTTGTTGGACGGACATCTGTGGCAACGTATGAGAGGAATGCTTGCTATGCGAAACTTCACTATGTCCTGTAACATTGCATTTGCACCATTTGAAAGGTAATATATAAATGGTAATGCAACTTACGACTGAATTTATTCTGGATTATTCGCCGTCGAGTAGCGCCCAGGAATGTTTGTTAGCTGACCTAATACCCATATCAATGGATGCCATTACTCGTTGTATTTGGTCTAAGATGAAGTAGAGTGCTGAAGAATCGAGTGAAGGATTGCGAAGGTGAGTAAACTTTTGAGTTTCTGGAGACTTGGATACTCTCCCATGGTTGCTGCCCTGTCAGGATTGCGAGTGCTGGGCACCGGTCCCATGGACCATCCCGATAACCATCCTTGACCTGCCGCGAGTAGGCAGATACATACTTTCGTTCCATTCCAAGGGCAGAAGTCTGCGGTTATGCTTATACAAATTGCCACGGTAACATCATTCTAAACGGATTGCATGCACTCAATGTAGTTGTTTGTGCTGCTTCGTCTGAGCTACTTGTGATAACAAACAGTTGCAGTAGCAAACGCTTAATTTTGTGTGAGGTGATAATGAGGGATAATGAGGTTTGAAAGGAATAATTAGGCTTGATCAGAGGGTTGCGCAGGCGTTTTCATAGTGTAGAAGATTTACGTCTTTCGGAAGCAACAGTGTTACGCAATTCCCTGTTGTATGCTGGTCCTGCAGTTTGCAAACTTTCTGAAGCCTAGAGAATACGAGAATTTCTTAGGATTTAACCCAGGAATTTATTATACATATCGTCTTGTTCATTGCGAAACCACACCGCTGCAGCTAAAGTTGCGTTAAAGATAATTGTGCGGTTTACCAGGAAGTAAAAGTTGAAGGGAAAATTTTTCAGGGTGCATTAATTGGCACGTCCAGTAAAGGACTGTAAAATACTTGGGGAAGAGGATAACTAATTCGCAATTCCAGTTGAGCCACCTCATTTGCATTGAAGAAATCTTAGCTAAGTGCCGCCATTTCTACCGCTCACTAAACGAATGATACGCATACAGCTCTACTGACAAGTAAACTCTCCCTGGTCCACCCAAGAAATGAAATCGCAACGTTAACTACGGTAATATTAAGCAGCATAGTAAGCAGGTTTATTAAGTGAATTCCTTAACGGCTATGTCTCTGAACTTTATACAGTGAACCAAATTTCTCGCAATTGCTACCGTAGAGCATGACCATACAGCGCAGATCTTGAGCGAGGAATGCAAGGGTATTTGTGATGGGCACAGAACCGTATTTTCTTGGTTTGCTGTACAATGCATACAATGGGTTTTAAGTTCAATTAAAATGAAATTGTCGTGTCTCAGATGCATGTGGGGTGAAAGGAAACGAAGGCCGTTGTGGCCCTAAGTTAGATTGCACAGTTAAGATTGGGAGAAAATGTGCAGTTCGGTTGGCAAAGCTTCAGGTAGTAAATGGTTTATCACAGGTTTCATGGCGTATCCTAAGAGCCATTTGCGTAATGCGTCTCAGGCCGAACGTGAGCTGAAATGTTATCAAGCACTTATGGGCCCTTGGAGCTAGTAGCAAACGGTGAGGGTACACAACCATCACAGCGGATTTAGGATAAGAACAAATGCATGTCGTGTGCGAACTTACAAGATGCAAGGCAAACAGCGCGCTATCATCCAGCGCATTCCAAGTATACATATTGTAAAGTGGCATGCTAATATTTCCACCTATCCGCGCAACTCATAATTAAGTGAGTAGAGAGGTCCGTTAAACCTACGTTATCTGCCTAAACATTGACCAAATTAGATCTCAACATTTTGCTTCGTCATGCTGAGCTAGCTTTCAATAAGAATGGCTTCATCCGCATGCAATATAGCCCAAACAATATTGTTGTCTTAGACCAAAAGCCTTATGTGTTTCGTTCCGTACACCACTCGGACGCGCAGACGCGACCTGTTGTCCTCGGAACTGGGCACCTAAGGGGTCTTTTGCATTCAAGACCGGAGCTACAGAAAACTCTGTGATGTGTGCAACTATGTGCTCCTGGAGGTTGGACGCAAATCGTTCTAAAGCTTAACATACCTACCATTGACGCACATGCCAACAAGGATTTCAGATACACGTTCGATATGTGTATGCAGTGGTTCATCAAACGCCTCCCGCAGCCTTGCATGCAACGGCTCAAATTGCTCTCTCCAAAGTACATCAGGTTAGGGTTGTAAGCATTTCGTATTATACTAGCGCATGTAACCTGGATAATTTAACACAGGCCATTCCTTCCAATGAACGTTGGCGCTATTTCCAACGCCATTTTAACACATCGGTTTTGCACTCAGTAGATCATGTCCCATTTGCAGGAATACAAGCTGTCGTCAAGAAGAGAACGGGAGTCCATGATCACGGTTATTAGCAGCGTGACTTCAAAGTGACAGACATACTGCCATCACACCCAAGCTTCATCATGGAAAATACGGTAATTTGTTAAACACACACTAAACACCAACACTCAGGGATGGCTCCACTAGGTTTGGATGAGGATGCAGACAAGCTACCTGTCAACGGTTGATTTACTTTTACTTTTACTTTCCGCATTAAGGCACTGTGACCCACATTCTTATGGAGACGGTGTATTCACGGAAGGTACAGACGACTCATAGTCACGCCGAGGCACTTAAGTGGTTCACGGAAGCATTGTGGCTGTCCCGATAACAAGTAACACCGGTGTTAGCATCCAAATTCCCAACGGTGGTGGCCTACGTGTCTAGGATGTTATCTAATGTTGAATGCCGCCAAAATGCCCAGTAAGGGCCACATAATGCCGTAGGTAAGACGAATGACAGAAAATGGTACTAGAAGAGAGACAGTATCAGTAGTCACTAATGAAATTTGCATTAAGCCTTTCAGGTATTAGTAGATACCTACATTGTTACAGAATGTCAACAAATTAGAATAGGTGTTCGGTGCATAGCAAAAAAGGGAAAATGTTTGAAGAGTTAATCAGCGGCTTCTAGCAAGCTCCGGATAGGCGCAGAGATGCGTGGACACGCTGCCTGGACACGCTGCAGATAAACAGAGCTGCCGATGATAAGACAAACGACACGTCATGGTGCTAAGAACGGATGTAACGATGACCTGTAATGCCCTATCGCTTAGCGCAATGCGCTGTCGTTCTTCTTACCAACGGCACCTTCGTTTAGATGGAGCAATCCGGCTTAAGTTTCATGTATCTCTGTGCGTCTGGCGCTTACTGAGAGCCACTGATTACCTCCCCAACCTTCATTCTTATAATGTCCGTACCACTTACCTTCGCCGTTTGTTGACATTTTCTGTGAAAGTGTAGGTATCCACTAGTGACCAAAAGTATTAATTGACTGGCTACACCTGACCGTTGATAATCAATTCACTAAAGCTATTACCTCCCTTTCGCCTAACCAACGACACCTCTGTTTTGCTACAGCAATTTGGCGTTCGCTGTCATCATTTAGGCGCATATCCGGAGCTTGCTAGGAGCCACGCCTTATATCACCAACGGTATGCACAGTGAATCACATACTTTTGCTGGTTTGTTGGCTTATTCTGTGACAAGGTTGGTAACCACTAGTAAATAGATGACCTAACTAAATGGCATTTATGGCTACCTAAACCCAGTCCAAAAGCACCATCTTGCGTTCAGCCTACCTTGGACACCTAGCGTTTGGCTCATGTCCGCTTCATCTAGCCAGCTTCTAGTAGGCTCAGCTTCTCAGCTTTATGTGCCCCCGTACTTGATAGTTATTCCTACCCCTCCGATAACCTTCGTCTCCTGGATCGTACGTAACTGAGACCATAACGTCACTGTGACCATTGGTTTCCGTTTGTTACCAATGGTGATCACCTGGCCCATTTCTGGTGTCCTTTTGATCTGCAATTTTAGCTAATACCCAAGCCGGATTAGAGGCAATTTCAAAACAAGTGTTACGCTATGAAACAATTTCCCTTAACAATATCCTCATTATGGCCACGGTTTAAACATTGCAGCATCTTTGATAATGCACGTATATGTTATTAATTTCCTTGGAATCGTTACTCAGCGTTCCTTCTGCACTACCAAAACATCCAAAGGAATGAGTGCTTAACAACGCTTTCTACGGAGGGCCTGCCTGCAACCCACCTGGCTTGCAGGTCAACCGCCTGAACAAAGATACGAGAACATACAATACATACCAATACCTTGAAACCCTTGCTAAGCTGCACAATTCTCTCGCTTCCTTTCTATGAACCTACAACCACTTTGTCGGCATCGCTAGGCTCAACTATCTGCGCTATATCCGAAAATCACACAGTCAGCAAGTGAAAGGTATTTGATGCAGCATGACTGACAATAACTGAGATAAATCGGCTTAAACTGCGGCTTTACCAGGAAAATTTGGTTAAAAGCGTGATTGGTGACAGTGTATCAGGTTGTGGTGGGTTTTCGCCTGTCAAGGGTTCACCTTATAATAAGCCGCAGATGTCAATTTAAATTCACTGCGACGTGAGGGAGGAATTATTTTGTTGCCATTTGCACCACATTGGCAATACCCGTACTTCGTATACCACTAATTCACCGGCAGACGCGCAAACATATTACCGTACCCTCGTTAATCGTGTGCGTTCCTTCATTAGCAACATTATCAAATGTGTTACTTCTCATGCGATAAAATTACGTTTTCATTTTCCCGCGGTTAATCTATCCTGAACTTGACGTAAAGCCAATGCTTGACTAAGTTTGATCATGCTCACTTTGGCGCGCATGGAAAAATTTGAGAATAATATTTTCACTTCCTTATTTATTTGTGTGTAATACGCCACACTAATGATATCTGTTGTTCGTCTCGTTAGGCCTTGCACTGTTCGAAGACAAGGTTCATTTAATCTATGGGCCATGTGGGTCTACATTACTGATTACAACTATTACTAATGCTCTTGGTCTTGTTTGTTATCCTAACACGTACAGCGATGCAATATTCTGACCCAACCAAAAGGCGTGCCTTGCTTTGTCGAGAACATGATATTCACTTATTACTTTGATACATTACATTGTGGATAAATAATGATTAGGTGCCGTAGCTGAAGTTCCTTCTTGAGGATAATATGCACTAATCCGTCCGCAAGTTAGCCTGCTACAATGTGGCGCGGCGTTCGATCCGTTATCGTCCTCCCCGGTGCGCGCAACAGTTACTCATCCAAAACGCTAGTTTGCACGCGGTTATTCACTAAGTGTTTAGCTGTTCATGTTACTTATAAAGCAACAACCCTTTTGGGCCGGTTCGTTTAATTTGAAACTGCACCAGCAGAGGTTAACAAGGCTGTAAATTAGTGGTTGCACATAGTTTAACACAACAGTGCACAACAACCCTTAAATACAATTTCCATCTAATGACAGAAGTAATCAACCACTTTGTTTTAAACTGTTATTAATTTTTGGGTTGCAATAATCGTGAATCTCAACAGGATGAACATAAAACGCGGTATGCATGTGCATAGCTATACAACTCCTTGTTTACGCACATATATTTATTTGTTTTCTTTTGCGGCAATGTGCTCTACAGCAACCAGGTTGCTAAGCATGGGAACACAAACTGTCTTTGCCAACGTCACGAACCGTTCTACGTGCCTGTTAGAATCAGTTGCGCTGCTTCCTAAGTGCAGTGCCAAAACGCGTGTTTTGAATAGTTTACCAGATAAGTAGACACGGTTACAGCAGTGTACAGTGCAGTTTTGGCAGTTCCGGCACTCTGAAGGAACGTAGCGTAGCCCGTTAACTCAGGCGAGCAGATAATTGGCAAGTAATGGAAAACTTAAGGGACAGTAATAAGGAAATCTCGGCAGTCGTATGACGAAAGCGGCCGGTACATTAAGCAGCCGTTTGGCATTGTCCTGTGCTCAGCGTGGTGATTGGCTTAACACATCGGCTGAAGTTTATGAAGTCTCCTGAGTGCGCCTCAGGTCAAACGGACGGTTGGGGGCTGCTTTTCTGAGATGAATGCCGCCCACTTTGTAGTTTAGTGGTCCGATATTGCTGGAGGGGATTTTACCGCAAACGTACTGCCTTATTGAAGGATCGCTTCCATCACTAAGCTTACTCATGGCCACCTAGACACTATGTTCTGTTCAAAGCGCCAACGGATTAGTTCCAAGAGCATGGATGTCCAGCTGCCAATCGTGATTCGAATCAATTTCTGACAGTTGCGGTGGCTCATTCAGCCTTGCATGCTGCTTTCATCAAAGTTAGCTCAAGAATCCGCGTGCGTCAGGCTTCGGAGAATACAATGACAACTTTGTGGTTGATAATAAAAGCACGACCCGAGTAATATGACCAAGTCTCTAAACAATTGGGCGCCAGTTTCCTTTGCGCGCCACATTGAAACAGCTCTTATATGCAAACCGGTGGCTAGTAACTGCCGAACTGGTGAGAAAGAACTTGAATTAAGCTTTCAGCAAAATAGCTCAAACTTTAATGATGGATTTAAGATAGGAAAGAAGCTCATGAGGAAATAAGTAAAAACTTAAAATAAGGGAAACTCGTTACTGACAAAAAATGTGTTAGAATAGTGTTATACATAAGTAAAATTTTAACATTGAAAAGCTTTATAATGGGAATCAGTGGACAGATGGGGAAGGATGTAAAGCTCACAGATGACCTTCACATAACGTTTAGGAGAAACGAATAAAAACAGCTCCATCGTTTCGACTATTTGCAGCTAAAAGCTTATGGCTAAAAGGAGGACAACACACTGTGTGCTTTAGAAATTCGCCCGCTTATTTCCCTTTTTACCAATTTGATATGTAATTAAAGATTTTGAAAGGTAAGCTTACATCAACCTACAATCTAGCAAATACATTTTTTCTAAATAGCATATTCATAAAATTTTTAGCTATGTTACGTTGCTGGTTGTTTTACATAACATAAATCCACGTTTTATGTAAGTGAAATATACAAGGAGCGCGAGAGTCCGTACTCTTCGGTATTCGGAGAGACGCTATAGACCTGTGGAGTTGGAAAGAGATAAAAGACCACGCAGATGACTTGCTATTGTTATCAAAACCATTTAGCCAAGACGACACAGGAAGTTGGCCGAGGTGTATTTCAACACCAGAGGAACACGCAAGGTGTACAGCGAGGGGCATGCCATCAAACAAGGATCAAATCGTCGTGCGTGTGCAAGCTTACGTCAACCGAATTTAGAAAGCATAATACAAGCAAAGGTAAATGTCCGGTTGAGTTTCTCTGTTACGTCTTATGGTGCTTTCGTCGTATACTCGGTTGCAACAGACCATCCTGTAAATCAAAGAAACGGTAGTTTTGCTATTCAGTGCCCCAACCAGGAAGGAGGCGTGGGCGCAAAGCTATCCGTTAGTAACGTTTCGGTCGAGTAGACAGAGGAAAATTGCAGGGCCAAACGTCTGCGTAATGTAGATCTTAATGCTCACAGGGAGACATGGCAAAGACCCCATTACCAGCTTTGGTACTTCGTCTGTGGTATGAGGAGAGCGCCTTGGAGATTGTATTAAAAGTGCGGCTAACCACAGCTCGTACTTTTGGCGTCTGTTGCGCTTATCATTCTGCAAGCATTCCTGACAATTTTGTAGTAGCAGTAGTCCAGCTTAAATGACGTAATTCTGAAACCATTCCATATTTTGTGTCTTCTTTCAATCATTGATCTCAATTCGTGCACGATCCAAGGAGGGCCTTCAAATGGGGTCTTCTTTTGGAGAAAGGGAAGAGCTGTACAAAGAGCAACGTTAGCTCGGTGTACAAGTGATTCCATACTTCGTCAATATTGAAATGTTCAGGGATACTCCAATTGACAACCCTCGCAGTTGGTTTCAGACGAAGTGTATTGGCATGCCAGATATTTCAACGGTCGGCGCATTGGCTGTGCACAGTGAATCCACGTGTCTACTGGTATAATACGGTACATGGATCACTGCTGTCAGCGGGCTGTAAAACTGAAATATTCGTGACGTCTGATTGTGCTGGGGAGAGCAAAAGGTCCAGGGTATGCGGCGGCTAATCTGAAGGAATAGGACCTGGTGTAGTGATAGGTTGAAGCAAAGTACCATGGAGAGTGGTTTAGAGTAATTTGGCTACGAAGTAGTTTGAAACTTCGTCCCAAATAAGCCGATTCTAGTCCACAGAAGTAGCACTGAGAACTCAAACAACTATAGTTTCCTGCAACACGCCTCCTGCTCCAGTCCGTCAAGCGGGCTCGGAATCCTGACGGCGCTCAGTAAGCGACACTAAATTTGAGAATTGCATCCCTCATAAACACAGGACACCAGCGGGCATCGAACTCATCGTCGTTGCCGCTGATCGCTTCAAGTACATGTACATTAAGAGCAGTCGTCTAAGAAACCTTTACGCACATGCCGGACCACCCTCCTTGTCGACCGGAACAGGAGAGGTGGTAACTGGGGACAGGCACCTCTGAATCCGTGGAGTCTATGAGCAGTCAGGTTTCAGTAAAGGCTACCAGGTATGGACGAGTTTCTAAGGCAATCAACTGAATCCCATCCCATTGTTTCCTTCGACTGCGCACACTGGCGGCTAACACGCGCAATCCATTTTGTGCTGCATTGTCCCGGTATGAACGGAAGTGGTTTCCAACGGGCTCGCAGAATCTTCCGAACCACGCAACATTCAACGATATGGAGGTCGGTTGCACCACTCCCTCAGCGAGTTCGTAGCTTATCAACCACCTATTTTCCTCTTACCTGGTTATGTAGATAGAGAGTACATAGTGCGTAATAATGCTCACCTTTGGGACGCTAGGTCCGTCGCAGAATACTACGGCTTTCCTCTTCTGCAATGCAAACGACTATGAGGGGGCAAACTTTGGCTGGATCTACATTCTCCCCACAGGGCCTGAATGTAGACAAGATGATAATTCCCCGTTTGCCTTCATTAAATAACAAATTGACTAACGCTGTAGAACTATTTGGTCACCCAAAATACTTTCTGCTGGGTGGCTTTGTCCAATTTGTCTTCGTTCCTAACGATGAGGCAACTGTCCCGAGAGGGTAGAATGCGCTCAGGTATTGGCGGTCTGCGAGAGAACGGTTTATCTTTGGTCAATACACCCTGCTCAGAAAGTCTAATGTGAACTAGCTTTATTTGCGACTGATATACTAAGAGCTTAGAATGGATTTATTCCCGGATTCAGGATTAACGTTGGCGGCATTGGTGCTTAGTATTTAAATAAGGTTGAGGTCACAGTTCCCTTCACTAGGGAAGAGTCACCCCAAGTTTTGGTTTCCCTTTGGCTTAGAGACCAGCTTCCATGGCGTTTTGCTTTCAGATGGGAACAGGCTGGTTGTTGTTAAAGCGGTGCCACTCGCCACGACAGCATACGACTTGGGCTTGCTTTCGGGTTGACACACCATCGTACTGGGTGTGAATTACTTGGCCGACGTAGCGGAGGGAGCGTGGCTGCGGTTTTGCGTTGGTGTGGCGGACCCAGGTGCAGTTAGAGCTATCGATGATGCGGTTGACTCATCTTCCGTATTGTACACGGCCAGGGCTGGATAGCTACACATGCTGAAAGAATATAGGTTAGCCAGGGGGTGTTTCTCATTTCCTAATAAGCGACATGAGTCACAAAGGGCGCTCATGACCCCAGAAGCAGTACGTTGAAGGCATTCATATGGGACGTCATCCATATTACAGCGCGACTTGTGCAGGCGCCATTCGCACAGAGCGCATTGAACAGCTTTTGGAGGGAGGGAACACGTTTACCACAATTTACGCACGTGGGTACTATAGCGGCTTGCTGTATTGCTACAGAAAACTGGAAGCTTAAAGGGTAAACACCTCGACCATTGCTCGTTAACGCAGCTCTGGTCCTTACTCTCATAGTGAACACATCGCTCAACTAGTGAGGCTTGCATCCTTATGTGGCCATAGGAGAAAGCGCTATCCGCTAGATGTTTGAAAATGGATAACAGAGGACAGCGCTTAACAACGCGATAGATTAGCTTCAGGCCAGCGCAAAATTTACTTGGGACAAATCTCCGTATCACATTATGTGCTTATTAAAATCTCGCATTTGCATAAACGAGGTTTCAACACCGAAGCAATTTTGTGTTTGCAAAGCTCTCACAAATATTTATCATTTATTGGAACTCACACAGCTGCTCAATCTCAATTTCACGACCAACTTTGTTGGCATTTTGGTAATCAAAGATTCGCTTGTACATATTTGATCATGCCTTCTTGGTATGTTTCTTGCGACAAAGCACATAAATTTATTATGTTGCTTTTTTAAATTCCTACATTATCTTTTTTCTCTTTTCAGCTCCATTTTACCATTTCTGATGACCCGCACTGTTTGTCTTCATACCTTAAATGCAAGACCAAAGCTCAGTGCGCCGACTAATTCATTCTTGCTCAATAGGCCTGCTGCTTCTCGACTTCCCTCCAAATACTGTGACGCCAACGGGCAGCGTTGGGAACACCAAACATTCTTTCCACATTAAACCGAGTGCCTCTTTGGCTTTTCCACTACTAATCAATGAATTATTTTTCAACACCAGCCTGTCCTCCTCTTACAGCTCTCTGTTTTCCTTCTTCTGTCAACGGACTAATAACTATCGGTACTGGGCCATGACCTGTTTCCATCCGACCAGTCAACTTCCCACTCTCTAGCTCCAGATTAATCAGATCTATTTATTTAAAAGGTACAAGCCCTTCAAAACTAAGGCAATATTTTGCTCAACTCAACCACATCTTAGAAATGTTAACAGTTGGTTAACTTAGTTTTGTTCTTCTCTTCCCTGTCCATTTCTTTCAACCTTCTGTCTGCCAACCCAATTTAGCTGTACGACTAAATCACAATGCATTGCCTACTACAGTCTCCTCTGCCCGGACTCCTGCTTTCTGACTGCTCTCCGACTACTGTGACGTTACAGGCCAACCTTGAGAATACCGCACGCAGTGTCTCCGACACCATGACGGCCTCGTTGACTACTTCGCTCTTTCGCAATAAAGCCTTTTAGTCCAAAACTGTCCTTTCCTAACCGCTTTCGCACTGCCAACCCTCTGTGTCATGAGCTAACTTAGTCGCACTGACCAGTCTCATGCTTTTGACTATCTGCAGATTAATGAGATTTTTCCCTTACCACGTGAGCCTACTGGTCCTGCTCATAGTTTATCAATTTAGTATTTTCCATCGCTAACAGCCAAGTTTTGCTGACCTTCTACATTAGAACTTCTAGCTAAGCGGTACAACTTAATCTCAAGGCGTCGACTAAACCAGTGCGTCTGAAATATGTTTTGCATACCGACCTCTCCGTCCGCTGTCATATTGGCGGTCAATGCTTTTATGACAGATCGCATTGTCTACCTTACTTTGAGAGCCTTGTTCGTTCGTTAACATTCAGCTTGACCACGCCCTTTCCATAGGGCGCTTGCTGTATTCATTCCTTCCTTAAGCAGGCGGCTACCTCGCAGTGCTCCGCCACGACGCAAGCTCCTTCTCTCTGTTTGTTTCATTGCTTAACAGACGCAAGCGGTCTTTGCTCTAGGACTCGACGCATTAGTTCGCTGCCCGTGTGGGCCGGCTAGACTTATTCACTGGTTATTGTTATAGCTAGTTCTCCCACTTTAAGGGTACGACTTTATCCTAGTGCGTCGACTATGCCAGTCTCGTCTGCTCGGCCTCAAGCTCTCTAAATTCGGTAAAACTTCTGAAACGTTACCGACATTGCTTCGGCTGGCCAATTGGATTCGTTTACCACACCTAGAGAGCCACGGTGGCTTTTCCACTCATTAGCAATAAAAATTTTACATCACGGCCTTAACCTTTCATTCATTCTTTCTTGGCTCCGTTGGCTTTACTCGATAACGAGTTGCGCTCTGTCTCGCTCACCATATGTTTTGCCTACCGAATGCCTTTTGGTCTCTAGAATATCTTATGTCACGTTGCTCACTTACTGTTTGTAGACAACTTGACGGTTTTTCTGCCCATAACTTTACTTTTCTAGCACCCCACCTTTGGACTTACTCTGTTAAGGTCGTATTTAAGTAACCAACAAAAATGTGAGACCCGTAGAGCGTATCCTGGCCAAAGTTAATGCTATCAGCAAGGACTCGGCTGGTAGAAATATACAATGCCCATTTAATGTAACGGAACCATTTTCCTCGCGTTCCCAAACGTCCGAGCTTATACATGACGTGGAAAATGCAAAATGATCTTCAATACATAAGAACCACTTACTGTGTAACTGCTAGCAGTAGCAATGACGACTGACCCCAAAGACCTTATGGAGATTAAGCTTCTGGAGTTGCCTGGAAAGTACCTCAACACCAGTTGCACTAGCATGATGAATCGGCTAAAATGACTTAATAACGTAGTGATGTGTAACGTTCCAGGTCGTCTGAAATTATACACCATTGGCAAAATACTGATGAACTTGTGTGGCTTGCAGCACAACCTTCTGAGTTGCACAAGGCTGAGAAACGACTTACAAAATACAGGTGCTCCATTTTAGTTAAGATTGATAATGAGACATCGGCTATTGATTTTCTCTCCTAAAAAAGTGAAGCAAGAACTCGCGCGAGGTTCATTGAGTTAAATTAAATACCAGCATGGACCGATTTGTAACGCAGTTGCGATAGACAAAGCGAGAGCTCTGCACAAACAAGTTGTGCTCAGGCGACATGTGCCAAACGTCCAGAGCCTGTGCACATAGGTAGCTCACTTTCTGTTTATCTAGACCTCACTTTCAATATGGGTACCGCATTGCTTGATTCCATGAATAACTCTGCGAACCATGGGACCGATACTATCCCTAAGGCCACAACAAACATGGATAACATCAGCCAACTTGAAAACAACACAGGAACCGTCTTGTTAGTATCCGCTAATGGTCTTTGCGTGCTACAGTGCTCATAGGCCCGGATATCAGACTAGTTGGGGAGTACTCTTGCTTTTAACCTGCCAATATAAAAAATAGGAGGCTCTATTTACCGTGAGTTCCGTTAACGCTCCGGTGTTATTCTGTTATCTAGGGGCATGGGGTAGGTTGAAGATAATAGTATGTGTTTATCGTAGCCCAACCTCTACGCGAGAAGAGGACAAGGCTCTTGGTACGTTACCAAGACCGGCGGACATGGCCGCACCTAATCTTTTGATTGTGGGTAAACAAACATTCCCCATGCTGATTAGCAGCTTGCGGAAAACAGGGCGTGTAATCTTTAAAAGGAATTAGTGGATTGGATGCACAAAAATTCTTTCGAGCAACACGCCCAGGTTCTTACCAGGTGTTGTGCTAGGACTACGCCTTGAACAAATGGTGGACCTTTGCGCGGTACCACCCATAGGTAAGAGCGCACTTTACGATTTAGCCTTTTCTCTGAACACACCAAAGATTGCAGAGAACCGTCGAATAGGAAGGGATTTAAATTGTGTTGATTTTACGAAGCTGCGGGATCGAGCCATTTAATCCACAGATCCAAGCACAAGAACAAGCCACTTTGGAACAGAGGTGGCTTCTACTCAAAAGTGTGCCCGTGCAGTTAGTGAACGAATTTGCTTCTCTACGCCTTGGAGGACATCTTGGGAAACCACAATGACGGAGAAGAAACATTGACAGCGATAATAAGGCGCAGTTCTGAGTAAAAATATCCAAAAACCCAAATTCCGACCTTGGTTGCAATACAAAGGGTGTCGAAACATGACTATTAATTTGCAGCGGCAGGCGAAGTACTCATGTGGGCCTAGGTTTGTAAAATTTGTGAAAACAAATACTGAGTAATTAACAGTTATAGCGCAACAGGAGTTATATCTTCATGGGAAGGCGCTGAGTAACACTGAAACCGAGGCATTCTTGTAGCAAAATAAAGCAGTGGTTAGGCTACCTCGGGCGTATTGTGTTCAGGAATGTGCGCCGTACCTTCGTAGTGGCGCCTTGTGTATAGAAAGGATTCAGTAACCTGCTATAGGGATGATCAAAAGTCGCCGAGAGAATCTCACTCAATAGCTGGTGATTATTTTCCTTGGAACAGCGTACATTTAGGGAGGATTGAATAGAGACTTTGCAGATCCTTAAGGGACTAAGTGCTCTTAGCCCCACCCATCTGTTTAAGTGAGCTATGTCGGACTACCTGCGCGGGCATCGCCTGAAGCGCACATATCATAGAGCACGTTTGCACATCAGGGCAGAATGTTGTACGAACCTTGATCATGCCTGAGTTGTTGTGTCTCTATACATTTCAGAATAAACTAATCATTTGTTCATTTATTTATTGTTTCAAATAGCTAACATCTGGAATAAACTTTCCTCTGATTTAATGGAATGTGAGGCTGTAGGAGCCTATTCGCAGAGCTATTGTAATGGCGCTGGGATAACTAGTGAATTTTGACGCTGACATCTGAATAAGGAAAGATTGCTATTGTCCTTGCTTCGTTGCTTTGCAGAAGCGAGAAAAGTCAATCCAAGCTCAAAATGCTGGGGCCGCTTTCCAACCAGCACAAGCAATTTGGTGCTCGGTTGTCCAAAGCCACTGTCATCGGTTCTACCTGACCTGACCTGATATGTCTCAGTTAATGCTAAGTACTCAGCCACCGTTACTACTAGACCCGCCATGCCGGAATGGACAATGGTTGACAAAATTATATCGGAACCTTTAAATAGCCATGACAACACAAACATGGTAGCAAAATTCTGCGACAACCAAAGCGAGCCCATCCTACTCTCTTCTCAGAGAGCAGAGTTTCAAGCGCATCGAGCCAAAATATTCCATTTTTGAACCAAACCACAGAGTTCGCCTAAATTGCTGTGATCAGGCACACCAACTTTGAAAATGGGAAAGCGGTAGCCATAGAACTATATAATGCTGCGTGTGGGACTGAATCGTATAGCGCACGATTGTTCAATATTTGAGTCAATTTTGGTGGACGCATCTACGCTTGCATTCATCGCGGTTAGTAGCATTGCAGAAAATGCAGTGCAGCCTTAACAACGCACCAAGCGTGTATCCAAAGGTGCGGCCCACAGCAAAAATAATATAAAGAATGAGGCATTATTTCGTTCCCTCCTAGCTGACCATGATCAGCTTCGTAAAGCAACAATGCAGCCAACTTACTTTTCGTTTGCCGTTACCAACCAGAAGTTAGTGTGCAACGATTCCTAACTACAAAACAAGATTTAGGCAGCGAGTACCCAGTGCAACTATCAAAAAGCGACGAGTGATATAGGTCCTCTTAGACAGCATCGTGTCTAAAACTACGATGGCACCAAGTGCTAATACGGGTTGCGGAGGGAACAAACCTAGAAACTAACCTATGTTATAAATAAATAAATAAATAAATAAATAAATACTTTATTCTCGACTATACGAGGCACGCCCATGGAGGCATGATCAGATGTTGGTGGTGTTGCCTAGGTGTGCTTGAAATATATCATGATCCGAAGACAAATAGTCGCCGCAACACGGTCGTGGCAGCGTGGAGTTAAGTGCACCTGCTTTTAATGTTCCGGATGGCACATGGACGGTCGAGTTTAATAGCACAATCCATGCAGTTAAAGGTATGGCAAAAACACGCTGAACGTTGAGAGGATAAGTAAACAAGGCAACAAATCCTCGGTATAAGCAAACTGTGAACAGACGATAATAGAATCACGCACACGTTTATATCGATTGGTGAGCAACTACAATGGTAAAAGGTTAAGGAAGTTCTATTTCGGTCCGTCAAGATGGATTCTTCCGAATCCCAACCCCAGATAATATTGAAACAGCTTCGCATGCCACCAGTCCGCACGTCTCGTCCTCCTCTGGCGTTCCACAAATCGGGCATATGCGCTTTGGGACCCCGCAGATTCTAGTTGTCCCTTCATCATTCCCAATTTGGAAGTCTTTCACTCTCTACTGATCCGGGCTCTGTACACTTTGCGTACTATGTCGTCACATGACACACGTGTATAATAGATATTTAGATAAAATTTAAATGATATAGGGGTACAATAGTTCAGCCGTTGTGAAAATTGATCGACTTTGTTCCCGATGCATGTTTCAGTTTGTCTGTGTGTCTGTCTTTGTTGGCTGGCATTTTTGCGGTTGTCACAGATACAGCGTCAAGCACCCAAGGAATCGTTCATAGCTGCGACAGTACTACAATACGCAGGAACAAATGAAAGATTACCCACCGCCTTTACAACTTTCCGACTTCGCAAATGCTTCGTTACCTCGCAAGTACAAACTTTGCTTGAGGTCTGAACAATTGAGTTTAATTCGCCAAACAATAACACTTTTACCTACTTCTTACCTGGAGCTCTCCTGTTGAATTCGGAATGCACATTCTCCGGCCGATGCAAAGCCAGAACAGTTGGGTTTGGCCATATTTCGTTACTGGATACCTTATTTTGCTTGCCACTCATCCGAATCTATGTACTCGGCTTTGCCCGCTCATTTGGTCGTGGATATCTACACTTTTAAACCGTTTTACAAATTACCCTGAAAGGACCTTCAATTTGTTTTCGGGACAATATTCAAGCCTTCAGGGCTTCAACATATGTCTTTGGCTATCCTTTGGAGATTTTCCGCTGTGCTACAAACAAGCAACGCATCATATTCAAAATATATTCAATTCTTGACCTGGCAATCAGGCCGAACCATTCTGTCAGGATTTAAAGGGACCCAAGAACGCAATCGGCTCTCACTTAACCCATCAGCCAAAGAAAATGGGACGCAAATAGACTGCGAATAACCGAGCAAACAAAGGCTCAACAAGAAGCATAGCTTGTTGCACTTGCCATTCAGTGGAACAACAGAAGTGTTTCCGCCCGTGGTGGGTTTTCCCTTGACAAGCGTTCTCCCTATAAAAACCACAAATGTCCGTTTAACAACACTGCAACTTGGAGAAGGTTACTCGCCAACGAATAAATTCATAGCTCATAGCTTCCTACTGGCGAGACATCTAACGCCACCATTATAGATACTATGTAACACTGGAACTTCCACATCTCCAAATACGGTCGTCTCTGCTTTTCAGGATTTCACCCATTTACACTCATCTTTTTACGCTAAGATGACAAAGCTGGCCTTTGCTCTTCGTACGCACGAACTCAGTAAGTTTTCACACCTCTAGCTTTTGCGCTTCAATTAATCTCTATTTGATCATTCAAGAGTCTTAAGCCATTAGTTGCTGAGACCCTGAGCTCACGACAGCCCAAATATTGTTTCACATTCCCGCCATTGTACAGTACCCATCATGAGCCTATGAACAATTTTCTATTGGCACTGATACAACTACCATAGAAGTTATATACAGTTGCATCTACTTGGTTGTGTCGCTAAGTGCGTGCTTCACATTGTCCGAAATAAATATATATCTATTTAACGTATGCTTCAGAGGGACATAGCTACGGTGTATCAATGGTCAAACCATAACATACTGCATTTCAGCTTGGGTAAATGCAAGGTGCTTTCCATCCGATATCAGAGCAAATAAAAATACTGGCTCGAAACGAATATACTACAACGATCAACCTCTGAACATGCCTTCGGTGTCCTGGTTCAAGCTGACTTGGGTTGCTCCAGCCAAACCAAAAATACTTCGAAGACCGGGGACCAACAAGTCGGGCTGTTGCGACGGGCCTTTGGACAAATAAACAGCCTCATATTTCGAAACATGCTCTGTGCGCACGTACGCTTCCATGTTGCATGCGTACTTCAAGCCTGGCATACATGGCTGAACAACGGCCTTAATACATTGGAGAAGCCACGACGTCGAGCCTCTAATAACTTAATTGAAATGCGTAATTCTCCATAGCAAGAGTGGCTGCAAAAATTGGATATTCATTGGAAGCTATCGTAGACTACGAGGCAATTTGTTAATGGCATAGTTGATTCTGCGAGACCCACGTCATGTGTGCCGCTTTTTACTGCAACTCAACAGCAATACCAAACTGAGGAGCAGCGCATGAAAACTCGCGGTTCAGTGTAGCATCCTAGAGGGCTGCAGAAATCCTTTTCCATTCGTATCTGTAAACCATGGAAGGCTTTCCAAGGTGCGGTCGTCACTGCACCGACACTAACAGCATTTAAAAGGCGGTTGCAGGATGCACTTATCCACTTGCAATATCTTGCTCAAAAATAGTACTCCGTCCAACACCTGGAGTTTACCATAGAATAAGTTGTTATTAGCTACGGGTTCTGTGAATCTAAGCGGATCGCGAGGCTACAGCGGTGCAAACGATAAGGTATAACTTTCATATTTATGGTGCTAACTCTTTTACTATCATTATTATCATTGTTGTTACCTCGATATCCTCACAAACTATCCAACGGGATTTTTAAATCAACGCTGCTTAACCCATATAAATTCATTTTTTATTGTTCTTTTAGTTCTGCATGGGAAACACATAATGCTATCTTTGATTAGATAGCGTATGCCAAGGAGGATGGCAGGGAGACGCCCAGACTAGCGTAAATTGCTTGAACTAGCCATGATGGCAGCTGTTAACTGTCGATATAAGCGCCCGACAAGGCCTTTGGCAGCGATGTGGTACGCGGTTTTTCTTATGCGATTACAGTCTAATAAACGATTCAACCGACGGAGCAAAGTGGAAATTAACTGAGTCCCTCTGTTGGTAGTGCGTGTGGATGGAACAATTAACTGAGAAACACAGCTTAGTCAAAAGCACGAGAAACAGTTTCGTTAAATGTATCAACGAAAGGAACAGCTTGTGGCCAACGGGCAAAGCGGTCGACGCATGTTGACAGATGAGGAAAACCGTTAGCAGGAGATAAAGGTCCCATCTTATCTAAGTGAACTTGTCTACAATGTGGCTCAAAGTGTGAAAACGTACCTGGGGTAGTGACTGTGGGACGATGAAGTTTGCTGATTTGGCAACTATGACAAGGTTTGTCCCAATGTTTAATATATGTAGGCATATTGTGGCGGAGGAAGAGGTCGGTAATGATCTGTACGGTGGAGCAAATACTCGGGTGTGAAAGCATGAACATGAGCAACACCAGCTTGACCAAGAGATAGTGGGATCAAGGGTCTTGGCTTACTGGTCGGAAGATCAGAGTAAACAATTACTTCAGAGTTAAGTACGGGCATCTGTGTGACTTTCACTGAGGGTTTTGATCAAAGTTAGACACGCATAAGGTCACTGTTTTGCGCGGCCGCTATTTTCTCCAGGTCGATTGTTGTTGACGCCAATTGATTCATATGAGCGCTGGACAATGCAACGGCGACAGCGCTTTTAGGACTGTCGATTTAACGGATATCAACACAGAACTTGCCGTTTCCCCACTGTTCCTTCACGTGTCGAATGTATGCACCGAAATGGTACACCGGTACGAAAAGCCTTCAGCGACCTTCTCACCACTTTGCTTCTTAGGTTGCATCGCAGTTAACGTACGATATTTGAAGTAATTAGACGCAGTCGCAAACTAAAAGTTGCGATTAACTTCTTCTGCTTCCTCCCAGCCTTTATAGCGATCGCAGACCATACAGCAAAAAACAGCAGGGTCGTTTAACATGGCGCTTTATAACTAATTAGACCTCCTATAGTTAAAGTCATTTAAAACAGCGTGAGGTTCACTACAATTACATCTTATCAAATACCAGTTCTTGTAGACGCTTATGCACTAAGCGACACATACATATTTTTCAAATCCAGTTATGAAAGCAGAACCATTTAGCCTGGCGTATCGGAACACAAAGCCAATCCAGGCAAATTTTTCCGTACAAAACTTAGCCATGCCTGTTTCCGCGCGTCATTTTATGACAGTTGCATGGTCCATATAGGGAAACTAGTCGATTGTGAATATAGCCTTAGCTTTGCATATACTTTGGCCAAAATATAGTACCTGCTTCAGTTTGAACAGTTTGTTCAACGGCAGCCTTGTGGGTACAGAGCTTTGCCGTTGATTGATGGACGTTTAACCGTGCTGTTTAGGCGTGCAACTAGTCACTCGCGTTCTTTAGAAATGTCCGGTACCGCTAATTCATTTAGTATTGTAAGTGCAAGTATATTTCCTGCAGGTAAACGAATACCTAAAGAAACATGCGGTTTATTCCTCGGCGATGCGAAGCACAATCTGGCTGCTTGGTATGACCAAATGTACAAACAGATTGCATAATATAGTTAGTTGTTCATGTTTTGTAAAACGTGGCCCACTTGGGTTTTTGAAGTAACAGGTCAGTAGAAAATAATAAGGCTGTTAAGAACCTAGAAACAAAAAAATCCTGTTTAACCAAAAGTTCAAGTACAGCAAGCGTCGCTAGGGTACCTTTTCCGTGTAGGGTATTTCCTCAATAGGTTCCACCCGCACTTCCATGCTCCAACTGGTCATTAACCGTTTAACAAATTTGATGTATAAAGGTTGTATTTTTGCTCACATTATAGGCGATGAACACTCAGTAAAGTCTGTCATGCGGTTTATTCAAATTTGACCCATTATATACGCCTGCGAGTCAGTAGACTTATGTTTTGCACAGGTATAGTTTTTATCAGCAGCTCATATTCCAGAGACCTAGATAGTTGTGCTTCTGCAGCAGCCAAATCCCACCAATTGGATGAGTGGTTGCGCTTCACCCAAAGTAACGCTACAAAGTTGCGGTTGCGTACTGCCGAGTGGGTGCAAGACTGTTCTCGAAGTCGTTTACAGTTGTTCCTTTATTCTGATTGGATGGAATTAATCGGATGTCCCGTAATCAAGTAACGATAGAAGCGCCTGTTTCATAACGAAAGGCCCGTCGTTTTATTAAGTACCGTAGTCCAATTATTGGAGAACCTGGTGAGAAAGGCTACTGCAAATTACTTGATTAAGCTTGGCTTGTCCAACTCATCTCAACATGGCTTTCGCAAATGCCACTGCTGGCAGGCACTTGCCCAAAGTATACAGCAAAAGCATGCGTTCAGCGTGTTGCTTATCATGTTTACAAAAGCAATCGACACCGTCACACAATTCTGTTTTTTCTCTAAACAGCAGCCATTTAGCATCATCGGGTGTGCTTTGAGTCAGATAATTGCTTTCTTTCATGGGTTACTGAGTTTAAGTGGTTTTTTAAATTTACTATTTGACTGACTGTATTAAGAGAATTACCACATGTGTCTGTTCTCGGTCTGTCGGTTTAAAACTCGTGCTTAAACGACCTATTTGGTAAGGGAAGGGCACCGTCTTAAGTGCTTGCAAATAATCTTAGGTTATGGAACAAAGAACATTGATTTCAAATAGGGTATGTAGCCCCGCTTTACAAGCCGCGTAAGTTGGTCTGCTGGATTAATAAAAAAGGTTAACGCAAATTTCAGTTACTTGTTTTGCTACCAAAATTATACACTTACCGTATTTAAAGTAGTACCCTTGTACTCCGATTATTTTCTTAGCTGTACTGAGCAAAAGCTAAATTTACAGTGTTCTTCGGGAGTAGTATATTAAGCAGTGTAAAGTAACAAAGAGGTGAGTGGCGGAGAGCATTATCTATTCGTCTTTGAAATATAACTAGTGTAGGTTCAGAAATCGCTTATTTGAAGAGAGCGTTTCAAGTTTGACCCAGTCGAATAGCTTATAAATTTCTAAGGCATTTCAAACGGTTTTACATTTTTGCTACTGTAAACGAGTGATCTCGCAGGTTGACCTTACTGCTTAACTGCAGTAACGAGCGACGCACACCATTGTGCATGTGTGATTATGCCTTTATCAAGTAAACTCGTAAGCAGCCAAATTCCACCTACTGGGAGACGGATCACGGCGGCCTAAGTCAATCCGCGAACCAAGTAGCTCGGTTCCTTCTGCAACCTACAACTATTATAGCTTGCTGCCCAGTTATACGGAATAGAATAGGATTCCTTAGGTAACCAATTTATATATCTCAAATGTCGTGATGGCGGATCGGTCAAACCCCATTAGTTCAACACGAAGTATGGTATGCTAGATCGGCAGCGAACTAATATTGTATTTCTGGCTCGGTCCACGAACCTGAAGTCTAGCGAAACATCTGCAATAACGTAAAAATTAGTAAGCACAGGCTTTTCGAGGATCAGCTTGTAACCGCAGCCAAATCCACTCCGAAGAGAATACTTAGGTACGTTGAGCGGCGTCTGATGCCGACTGGTGAGGTTAAAGCGCTAGAGGACGCGCACGTACAGCCCCGATTCTCTAACAATGAGCGTGCGCCCGCGTTGGCAAGACACTTTGTTTCCTTGCTTGGACCATCCTCACCGAACGTGACCGTCTCGATTGTAATGCGGAAAATGTGCGACAGCTACTCGACCATCTGGGCAGAAAGTGTTTCACTCCCTGATTCGCGAGTCATTATCAGCCATCGTATGGCCTGCTATAAGTAACAGGTTCAACTGGACTATGTCCGAAGGTACACTGATGATTAATTGAAAATACTCGGTGATAAGCTCGACTCCAAAACGTGATGATCCAGCCAATAAGAAAATACAGGCGGATTTGTCTCACACATATTTGGGGCAAGATAACAAAGAAAATTTAAACCAGCGTTTTCTATGGCTGTTCCTGTAAAAAGCCTTCCTGACGCCCACACAGCCTGGTTTCATGCTAGGTCGTTCGTGCATTACCACGCTGCTGGTGACTAGGCAACATTGGTTGCAAGCAATTAACCAGGGGATGTTTGTCGACGTGATCGACATCGATTTTAGCAAAGCGTTTAACAAGGTCGATATGTAAAATGGAAATAGTTTGTGTTGCTCTTCCCAACACTCGCACCCCGCGACAGCGTTTTCCTACTATTTTAGACTACTTAAGTAGAGCTCGTTTAAGCTGTGTTGGAAATCAGTGTCTAGGGGTTTCTGGCTGACGCCATAAAAATTTTGCCACCGAGATCCTTGTACGACACTATGTACAACGGAAACGAATTCAAAGCTGGTGTTGGAAAATCCGGTATGTTGCTGTTTTGCCGCAAGCTACATCTAGTGAGACCTCGCTTCACTTAGGATGGATCCCGACAACGCCAGGCACGCTTATACATACCTGCTTATGATAACAAGAAATGGTGTGATTGAATAAAGTACAAAATACATGGTGATCAAAGCAGCGAATGTGTATTTGTGAGTGTATATATGAACCTACTTGCGTATTTGTACAGTTGTGTTGCTTAGGTTTGTATATGTGCCGACGCATTTTTAAATGTTTGACCGTGTCACCAATGTGCGAAAATGTTATTGACGTCCGTGGTTTAACACACTTTATCCGGAGAAGCAAGGGGCAGTGACTTCATTTGTGACGTTTGACTTCTGCCACGTCGCAGTGTTGCTTAAAGGACGTATGTGGTTTTTACAAAGAGAACGCTACCTAGGCGGAAACCTGCAACATCTAGTAACATTGCCGCGACGCGAACAAGCCAAAATCTCATCGCCGTGGCAGGCGGTCTAAACTTACTTGCCTTTATTGGGGTGAAAAGAGAGCCAATCGGGAGAAGCGGCCAATTAACACGAGGGCAGCGTTCATTGATTTGCGGTAAGTTGACCTTTCCGGAGCTTTCCAAGTGTGATTTAAATACCATTCACCGACCTTTCATTTCACCATCCTAATGGACGGTATGATTCGCTAATACATCCCTGTTGCTCTGCTCGTTCCATCCGGTCTTCTCTTTGTCCTGTGGGGGTTTGGATTAGGTATCCAGCGTCCATTCAGCCGAGAGAGGAACAGTAAAAAGGGCGACGGGTTGAACCCTTATCAAGTTGTCCACGTCGGCTGATGAACTCAGTGCTATTCTGCTGCAGCAACAGGCACAATTTGAGGCATCCCAACTCAGGCTGATCGAAACTCTTACTCGCCAACTCTAAAACCAGGCCGGTACTTTCTCTACAACCGTCAAGCCGTCCGCATCTGTTGACGCAAGCAATAACAGCATTGCCGAATTTTCCTAGGACCCTGATAATAACCTAACATTTTGAGCTTGGTACAAGCATTATGAAGCTGTGTTTCGCGTGAAACTTGATGACTATAATGACGATTGGAAGGTCCGATTGCTGTAAAGGAAACTTTAACCAGCAGAGCACTTCAGGTATATCAACTTTACTTTGCCTAAGGACGCTAAAGGCTACACTTCTGAGGAAGCTGTCAAAGGCTTGGGCCAAATATTTGGAGAGCAGTCATCAATCTTTAACATGCAATAGTAACACCTGAATATCACGAAGATGGACGCTGATGACTTAACTTAGGCTGTCATCGTCAAGTTCAAGTGCGAAAACTTCGACATCAACTCCATCACGGCAGATCAGTTCAAATGCCTAAGTTTCTGTGGCCTACATTCGGTGGCCTACATTCCCCACGGGATGCAGAGATTCGCACTAGGCTGTGCGAAAACTTGTACAAGACCAGCAGATGCCCCTACAGACAGTAACTATTGAATAGCAACGATTGAATAACCTCAAGCATGATGCGCTTAGGCTGGAGAAGCAGCAATCAACCTCAAGTCTTAAAATATCAAAAGTTACCTCAAAGCAACCGCTTCCGAGTAAAACAGACTATGGAAACCTCAGAAAGGATTTTAAGCCCTCGACTGCCTGTTGGAGCGGTGGTGTGTGGCAGTTTGTTCGAGTGTGTCCATTCCTGAAACATGTTTACCACAAGTGTCATAACTAGGGCCACAAGGATACCCACTGCCGATATAGACTGCATTTCAAGCGTGTTAGACATATAAGACCGTACTCAAATGTTCCCAAAGGCTTCAGAAGCTACAGTACGGTTTAAGTAGCTTACTCTGAGGAAAATTTGACTTGCAGAAAGTACCTCAGACTTTACGTGAATGGGCAACAAGTGCGCCTTCAGCTAGGTACAGCCTCGGACATCACAATTATCTCCAGCGGAACTTGACAGTATATTGGTGCTCCGTCCATCAGCCGAACAACACATGTTGCGCCTAACGCTTCAGGAGATCGACTTCATCACATTGGTGAGCTGCAGTGTAAATGGCTTTTGGCACTGCACGGGCAAATGGTGTCGGGATCATTACGGGACTGTCACATTAGAATCTGCTTGGACTTGACTGGATCCAGAAGGTCCACTTGTTCTACATTCCCCGGAGGCAAGTCTGCAATCCACTCCGGCTCGGAAATACGAGACCCACTTCGGAAAGTGACAAACCAAACAACAACCTGCTCGAACAACTAGGAACGAAATTCCAGGCTGTGTTTCGCAAAGACGTAGGAAGATGCACAAAGACCAAAGCAAGCCTTACTGTCAAAGACGGTGCAAAACCTGTATTCCGACCCGAAAGACTGATTGTTAATGCGGAACTTGATCAATTGGAGCGGACCGGCGTCACCCAAGCTGTGAACCATTCAGCGGGGCAGCATCTAGTTTTGTCGAGGAGACGAATGAAACCGTTCGTAACTGTGCTGGGTACTCTAGGGGATTGAACGCTGCCTTCTAAATGCACCAGTATCCTTTGCTAGTCCCAGCTGATTTATTTTCTATGCTCAGTAGTGGCGCTTACTTTGCAAAGCTAGGTTTATCAGCAGCGTATCTTCAAAATGAATTCGACGATGCTTTAAATGATTTGCTGGCATTCAAAATGCAACTGGGGCGTTACCAGTTCAACGTTTTGCAGTTTGGTACAAATCAGCTTCCCCGATTATTCAACACATTATGGATACGACGTTACCTGGGTTAACAGGAGTCGCAGCTTACTTGAACGGCATCATAATCAAAGGGGCTACCTTTCAAGAGCTAACGTAAAACCTAGAAGCGGTTCCATTCCGCGCTAAGGACTACGATTTGCACTTGAAAAAACAGAAGTACAAGACCGGCATAAAGTGTGTAATGTAACCTGGCTTCATCTTCGTCAAAAATGGCCGTCGTCCGGATCCTCCCAACATAGATGCCACAAAACAGCTGCCTCCATCTGCCCATGTTGCGAAGCGCGGATAATTCTTGGATTTGGTTAGTCACTACAGCTATTTTGTGCCCGAATTGCATCGGCTACGAGAACTGCTCAATAAAGTTCTGGTAAAGGATCGCAAATTTGAGTGGTCTCCTGAATGTCAAGCCGCAGCTGGTACCGTCAAGTCTATTTTGTGTTCTGCCCCTATTGCTAAAGCATTTCAATCCGGGGCTGGAGACCATAGTGGAAGCTGTGGCGTCAGACCACGGAACTGGCGCAGACATATCCCCCATTTTCTTCAATGGTTTGGAGAAAGCTATGCCACATGCAGCCAATGCACTCCCTCCAGCGGAAAGCAAATATGGGCAGATCGAGCATTAAGCTTTGGCTATAGTGTCTGCAGTCAAGCGATTTCACAAAATGCTCTACGGACGAAAATTCACGCTGTTCACTGACCATAAACCCTTGGTCGCAACCTTTGGATCAAAGAAAGGCGTTCCTGCCTGCACGGCCAGTCGTCTCCAACGCTGGGCCACGGTTCTAATTGGATATGATTTCGTCATCAAATATCAATCTACACACAACACTGGTCAAGCGGATGCCTTATCTCTTTTAATTGGTATACAGCATTCAGAACCAGTGGACTTGGTATCAGCACAAATCTCCGTAGTACCCTAACTACACCAAGCTCTGTCTGAACTCTTCGGTGCCTTACCAGTAACGTTGAAATGAAGCAGGAAACGATTCATAATAAGTATAGCAACAACAATGGATCGAGTTCCACCTCAATGGCTGGCCTAATAGTATTACAGTGCCGGAGATTCAACAACTCCACCAAGGAAAGAAAGCACGCGCAGTCGACAGCAATCGTCTTCTGCCCTCAGCTCGCGTCGTCATTCCTCTCATCCTTCAAGAGAGTCCTCCGATAATTTCATACTGGCCACCCAGGAAAGAAGCACATGAAAGCGCTGGTACGAAGCCACGTGTATTGGCCCTATATGGATTCCGAGCTAGAGGATTTAACGAAGAATTTTTCCTGATGTGCAGTGTATGTAAACAGCCAAGAAAGAAGGAAGTGCAAACCTGGTCACCACCAACGTCACCATTGTCAAGGGTACACGTCGACTTTGCGGTCCAATTGACTGTCATCATTTTCTCATCGTTGCCGATGCCCACGGTACATTGCCAGGGATGATGCCAATGGTGAGAACCACCGCAGCAGCCACTGCCTCTTCTCTTGGACAGGTAGTTTCTCGTTTCGGTGTTCCCCACACGTTGGTTTTGGGCAAGGGTACACAATTCACCTCCTCTGAATTTGTTGTCTTCTGTCGCAGAGACGCGGTCGTCCATGTAGGGCCTCCACATTTTCATCCACAATCCAACAGGAAAGCGGAACGCTTTATGGATACACTCAACAGAGCACTGATAAAATTGAAAGGGGAAAGTACCTTGAAAGAGGTTCTTAACACATTTTTTCTGAAGAACCGCACAACTTCAAATCCGCAGGCACCGAACGCACTATCTCAGGTTGACAATACTTCGCAAAGGCAAAACCGTGTGCCGCATATTGCCCTCAGACTCAGGAAGGATCAATTACTGTCCCGCAACTATCAGATGGAGCGTCAATTCAACCTCCGGCACCTTGCTCGGAAGCGAGCATTTACTGTTAGGCAACAAGTTCGGGCGAGTGATTAGCGCATCCACTAACCTAAACGGGTTATGAGCCGTGTGTTCTACAACGTGGTAACGTGTTCTACGGTATCCAAGTTGGGACGGCAAGTTCGTTAAGACATGCTAATCAGCTGCTAGAGGCGGGGACTAGCGACCAACTGCAGAAACATGTAGCAGCAGCGCAATTACCTCTGGATATACTTTACGACGCGGGTAAAGCTAAGACTCCTTAAAATGCCCCAACTCAGTAACCGCAACATTCGTCCCGAAATCTAGCAGCGCAGAGGCCAAAGCGGCGACGCAAGTTCGTGGCACCCACGCGAGTCAACCATAAGCTGAAACCATACAACACAACTCAAACGGGGATGCGTTATGAAGAAATACGCGAAGCGAACAAGCCAGGAACCCATCGCCGCGGTAGGTGAGCCAAACTTATCCGCCCTGATTGGGGTAGACAGAAAACTAAGCAGGAGAATCGACCAGTTAACGCAGGGGCTGCGTTAATTGAATTGCTCTAAGTTGACCTTTCCAGAGCTTTCCACGGGTGCTTTTAACTACCATTCACCGGCTTTCCATTTTACCTTTATAATGAAAGGTGTGATTCGCTAATACATCCCTGTTGCCCTGCCCCTCCGACCCGGTATTTCCTCTGTTTTGTGGGAGGCCAGCGACTAGGGGTTTTGATTATTAATCAAGCTTCCATTTAGGCGTGGAACGAACTTTTCTGACATATGTGACTTATTACAAAACGAACGTCTGCCAGGCCAAAACCTACAACATCTTGCAACATTGCTGTCGAACTATTTGCTAGAACCTCGTAAACCTGAACGCCCCAGCTGGCCCCAAGTAGAGGTTGTTGTGCTGAAGAGCTCGGAAGCTATTTGCCGTTATTAATCGATTTCGTTCAATATACCAACCAGGATGACTCATTTTAACATCGTGTGAGCATCTCTGTACTTTTACGCACGTCTCAATGGGACCAACATGGCAAACCCAACAAAAACCACTTTCAGTTATGAAGGATCCTTTTCCACTGATTCCATACTAGTAATTGTGCATATATTTTAAGCTTTGAGGAATTTGTACAGCCATATAAGGTCTTCAATCCGAAAGTATGCTACCGTCTGCCAAAGGAATGCTGCATTTATATGTTTATTTTCAAGCTCAAGCAGCGGCCAGATATATAAATGATTGCAACTGTCCATATGTCATTTCACACGTTTAAGGAGGTTTGTTTGGAACTTTGTATAGTAAGGCACGATGCACAATTAAACTTCGCGATACATACTTTAAACAAGAAATTAGGATCAGCAGTTGTAACTATTTAGACTCAGTTGACACCAGATCATCGGAGATGTATTTTCGATTTCTGAGCTCACCTGCTCTAAAAACAATGAGATGGTGCCACATTTACATTAGCTAATCTTACCTCCGCTATTTAGCTTATTCTCAGCAGCCAGTTATATGCAATTACGAAAATGTGTGGATTGCATAAGTGGCCTTCAAATTGAAGCACATTATCAAAGGTCATCTGCCGCTGGTTAGTATTTTGCTTAGGAAAATGTGGGCACCCATGCAGAGTGAGAATGGCGATGAGTTCCGTTGGTTTACGCAGATTGGGTTACTGCCGCCTGCTTGGGGAAGGCGAGCGGCGCTTTGTCTGTTGACTATCCTGAAAGCTTCGCGAAGGGTTTCACACACGCGGTAGTCTTGTGTGATTCGGGTGCTCGAACTGGAGGTTTGTGACGGACCATCCGCGATCTGTATGGCGGAATATGTCATAAATTCATTGTTATCAGTCTCCACACTTCAGACATCAGACAACCCGCCGAAAGGCATCAAACTTTTGATTTTGGGCATAACACTACCTTTCTTATAATTAAACCTATGAATGGCAAGCTGCTTTCACAGCCGTTTATGTTATGGTTTAAGATTTTGTGCTAGCTTTCCCTGACTATTTAATTTTCCTACAGCTGTGCTTAATGCAACTTAATAACGGAAGGTTTAAAAGCCACCTGGTGTCAAATCCTTAACGTTGTGTTTCATTTCAGTAAGTTGTGACATAACATAAAGCAACTGTTTTTCCGAACCCATTTGACCTTCGGAAACCAATATAGAGTACGAGCTCGTTGCATCATGATATATTTTAAATGGCAAGTTTTAAACTATTCCTGTCGTACTCACGTTGCCAAAGCCCGGCATGCCAAGGTACACAACCAGTATGATTCCCATACGAACTGGTGGATCAGGGAGTAGTTTCCCCGATGTGATTCAACGCATCTTTGCTTGCATTCCTCTTTTGCATTCTCCTCGGCAGAAAGTGCCATTGTGAAGCATAAAGCAACGAACTGTGGTGAATGGAAAGTACATAGACATAAAGTGAATGGCCTCAAAAATAGAAGTTGTTTGTTATATCATGGGCATATAAAGCTGAAAGTTTACCCTGCGTTTACTGACAAAAGCCACTTGGCACTTACAGTGAATTTCAGCAAATCCATTTGCATGTGTAACCATCCAAACTTGGTTAAGGTATGGCCGTATTAATAGTGATGTTCACATTTGGTGTACAAACAAGCATTGGTGGCATGCTTCTCACGAGTTCCACGTGGCTTCGAAGCGTGATGTCTATAAACTTTCGCATAATTTATCTCGCGTTGTCGGGGTACGTTGTTATCTAATCCCAAGCTGCATGCTAATCAGCAGCAAAATATCCAAGCTAAATGGCATGAACTCTAAACCGTAGGCACTTTATGTCGTAAGTATGCAGAATACGACGCGCTGTGAATGGGTTGGATTAAGGTTCCACTGGCCTTTGTGCGTATTTCAGATGGCATAGTTACGTAATTGATGCGATCGCAACGAGTGGCGTACACATGTTCCGAATTTTAAGTGCCGTTACTCATAGAGAGATATATTATTCGGACGTATATTATTTAAAATACTAATATTTAACTGATCAGTAGTGGCCCTAGAAGAAGAGCAGGTAAAACGAGGTGCATTCACGCAGTGATAAACCAGGGAACCAATTAATCGAATGCAGCAAATGCGCAAGGATTGGAGATGAAATGATATCTTGCAGATGTTAGTTACTAGAGATTTTACATAAACTCTATGCAAAGGAATAGATGTGAAATCCTACGGCGGTACTTTAACGATGGCGAGTTAACAAATTGTCAATCCAGAACGCTTTGCTAACCTCCCCATTGATAACAAGAAACATTCAACCTACTTACAGAGCACTGGGTGGCAACTAGCTTTGCTGATTTTTAAATTGTATAACCCTTCCTACGGTAACAAATAATTTGATAAGGAGCTTCCTATACTGTTTAGGCATTGTTCAGAACTACTCTGGTTTCATGAAGTAATGGGTGGCAAATTTAATCGGCCATACATAGATTGCGACTCTCAGCCGAGACACCATGATACTTGTCTTTTATTAGCTGCATCACGGCACGTCATTAGACTCAGCATATATTGCAACGAATAGACAACCTAACGTAGCAAAATCACTATTAACAACCAGCATCTTCAGCGCATTCGCGAGTGTATCGCAGCATCTCCAAGGTACTGAGCACAGGGCTGTGAAAATCCCTTTTAGCTGGCCGGCTCGAGCGGACGCACTGATAGGCAAGTGCATTTTAAGCGGTCATTAAAACGTATTTACTTGTATAACCGGCTACACAGGTCAATAAATTAAGAATGATAACACTTTTCAACAGAAATTGCCTTCCTGGCATGTGAGTTTAAAATAGCACTGTTCGCTGTCTAAACCCAAATACAGCTGGTGAAAATCGAATAATCGAGTAACCTTAGCTCCTTCAAATTAACCCTTTACAAACCCATTAAAATGTTTCACTTATCTTTTGTAACTCCTACTCAGCAACAGATGCTGGCGTTTCGACCTTGTTGGTCTTATCAATGGTGCGCCTGTCGGCGGACTTCTGCCGGGTTGCCCCCCATGACTTCAGAATGCCACCAGATAATGTCACTTCGCTATGGATGCCAGCCGCGAAGCTGCCTGAATGGCAATTGACTGTGAAATAGCCCGGCTCATGATGAACTAGCTGTATTATACCAGAATCCACACGACTACTCTTCAGTCATTAAAATGTAGCTCAAATAACAGGGTATTAAAGCTTTCGTGCTTCCCAGGCTTTAGTTATGTCGTTGCAAAAGTCCAGCCCTTTATTTGCCCTGCGGCGGTTGTGGTGATTGTGTATGAACAATATCGTGCCATTCCTGTTTTTACGTTTTTACGAAGTTACCGTAATTCCGATTTCGCTTAATGCCAATTATGTGTGCTCGCACTAAGCGTCTTTACTACACTGTCCTTGCTGACTCTGTGTTTCAGTCTACTCCATTTCGATTACGGTTAACTTGTTGTATACCACAAGGTGCGCCATGGGTAACCATTTTTACGCACGATGATGCAAATTAGTTACTCTGAATGTTCGCTTTCTCTCGCGGAATCGAATATTATCGTAAAAGTTATAAAAGTTGGTGTATTCCTAAGCAATCGCTGTTTGATAAAAAGAGAAGCGCCTGTGTTAATTAAATAACCAACCAATTTATGCTCAAATACTTTGAGGCACCCCAACTCCGGCATGACAAGGATTTTACAAAACATTGTTTCGCCGCACGCACCTTGCTTTGTACAAAATGCGCTGATTGCGCAATGTACACAAGTTACTGAACTGGCGGATGCGCCGAGCAGGAACATGAACATTAATCATGTAGCGAACTCCTTGATTAAAGCGTGTGTAGAAGGTAAGAAAGTAGAAACTTGGATGTGTCATTTTAGTGTACATATTCAATAGTACTGAAATGTTGTGAAATGTGGCCCTGGTCAATTTGACAGTGTATGTGGGAAGTGACTTTATGCAGCAGCAAGTCGCATTCGCCACGTTGCAGTGTTGATAAACGGGTGTCGATTGCTTCTTATATGGAAAACGTTTGCCAGGCTAAAACACGCCACGTCCTGGAGCAATGCCGTTTATCCGTTAGAATGGTAATGTATAAATTATACTGTATCGTACAGACCGATGGCACATTTGGCTTTTCGGTTATATGAGCTCCTATACGGTTCTCTGTCGCTTCTAGTAGTGCACGGGGCTCGGAAGTTCTAACAACCTTGGAACCCATCACGTGTTGGAGTCCC
The DNA here is from genome assembly GCA_944474145.2 of Dicrocoelium dendriticum. Classification (NCBI taxonomy): domain Eukaryota; kingdom Metazoa; phylum Platyhelminthes; class Trematoda; order Plagiorchiida; family Dicrocoeliidae; genus Dicrocoelium; species Dicrocoelium dendriticum. Next base: position 24,395,940 of record OX104069.1, read on the forward strand.
GTTGATAGTATTTATATGGCCTGCATGATTCTTCTGTCAAAGTTGGGTTTTAAGTAATGCACCACCCCGGAATTAGTGACATACGGATACCAAACTTCAGCGCTCTCCCGCTTTTTTGCTCCAGAAGTTTCGCTCATTGATTTGGTAGTTAACCGATCTTAGTGTTTCCAAATTATTGATAACCTAGACTCCTTGTCATACGGCTCCGTAGATCTTGCCGGATTCCCTGCCCTTTTATTTCTTCTCCTGGGGAACTTTCACACGGCGTCGTTGTTTACCTACTGGAGCACTTCCGGTTCTACAGCACCTTTCGCAATTAATCTACCGTGTGGATTCTAAACCATTTCTGATGGGACACTAAATCCGTACAAACGAATCACGTCTGGTTATATCCGATTCAGGCTTACGGGTTTTGTAGTGGGCCTACGCAAAACGGTTCGCATTCTACGTTCTCTTGTTCACTTGTCTGCATTACCTCTTGTGACGGCTAATGGCGTCTGTCCTAACTTGCGCTCTTATCCACAACCATCGTCCACGGAGACAAGATACAACGAATGGAGGTGCATAGAACCAGTGACTAACTCCACCGGTGGGATACAACGTGACATCTGATGTGGCTGTTTTCACGAAATGTACACTGGTTTGACTACAGATCAGTATAAGGTGACGGCGAATAATCAGGTTGCTTTCAGTGGTTATACATGTTGAAACACAGAATTTGCTGTGTTTTTCTTATGAATGCAGGGTTTACGGCAACTGTTCCTTTGTTAAAAAGCATGTAAATCATTATTTTGATACTGACCTGAACCGATGATTGACGGGGCTTGTAGCTGACCTTGAAAACTTATAGGTACCTGGCCTGCGTAATATCGAGGGTTTGTGCTATTCCTCGGACCCGAGCAGTTTAACGAGCTTACCGACTCCGAGGAGCGCTTCCTTTGTTTACGATGACCATTCAGGCATTGTTTTCAACGCAGCATCTAACCAGAAAGGGTTACAGGCTAATGTGGCCGTCAAAGGGAAGCGAAGGTAAATTAAGTAGGCGGTACCCTCAAAGTAGGTAGAAGCAAAAGGGTTGCAGCCTGTACAGCAAGTCCCCCGAGGAAAAAGCCACCAAAACGGTGTCCCATCGTCATTGCACTAGCTCCACAAGCTCCGTTCAGCGCAACTAATTATGCTAAACCGGTCGAGGATTATTTGTACATCTCCCAAATCAGTGTTTCTGTAAGCCGCGAGGTAAGCACCCCATGTCGAGGGGACATGTACACACCTAGTAGCGTAATCTATGGAAATGTCATTGACTCCTATGCCGCATCTCCAAAAGAAAGGATGTCACATGATCACGAATGTTTTAAAATTCTTGTTACTGAACGCCTACCTCCAGGATGCCCCGGACTAACGTCGCGTTATCTAATCAAACTTGAAGTCTTACTGGTCAATAGTCCCACCCAAAGTCCTTGATTACTGCGAGCGGTCGTTTCCACACTCATGAAGCGACAAATATTTGTGCGGATTGCTTCTAAAACAAAGGGTTCTGCCTTCAGCATACTACCGGAGCATCCTCTAGCGGATAGAACAACTAAAGGCAACCATCCAAGCCATTAAGGCACCCGGAGTTGCGGGGAAGGCGGTTTCCAATTAGTGGGTTTTCGGGCGATGCGCTGGCGGTCCTCTTCTGTCATGCCAAAGCCCATTCTGCTGGCGCACGGTTATGGACTCCCCATACGAAAACCCTAAATCTTGTACTCAGCAATGTGTGTAGGCTTCGTAAAAGATTGTGCAAAGTTGGCGCTCTTATGGACCACTGTCCCTAGAAGTCAACGCTTTCACTGAAACTCGGCTGTCTGCGGAAGTCATGGACAGTGAAATATTTCTATCTGGTGACGCACTACTGAGGTCGGATAACCCCTGCGGTCGTCGTGGTGATGGTGTTGCACTATAACTAACTGGAGTTTAAGTATCTCCAAAGCAGTTAAGTCCCACTCATCAGATAGGACCGTAGCAGCCTTTGCGGTTGAAGTGTGTATACTGTGTTTGCAATTTAAGTCTGTGCTTTTTAGAGGTTCTGATAAACTTTCTATACTTTAAGTCGATTTTAATCAAACACACGCTTCAAACCGACGTCAAGGGATGGGGACTTCAACTTTGCAGAGTTAGATTAGCAGAAACACTCCTGAGAGACGTTGACTGGAGACTTATATGTTGGGCTCGTGAAGCTGTTGCTTCAGACACCTCTACTTCAATTTGAAATCAGCCAACATCATTTTTAGGTACAGTCTCCTAATATTCTAGAGCTTATTCTCGCAAAATCATTTGAGTTCGCACGTAACGTATTTTAAGGTCAGCTCCTTGGAGCTAGTGACCACAACGGCACATTTTTTTAGTGCTCTGTCAATGGAGAGTACAGGAGAAATGCGTGGTTAGACTGCCAATTATCTGGCATGCTGATTTTCAAGCAAAGCGAGCTAGACATACCTTGTCATCCTGCGCCAAGTTAGCCGCAGGTGATATGCAAACGGCATGAGAGAAACCCAAGCATTCCTCTTTGAGGCGTCCGTTCCCCACATTCCGCTTTCCTTTTGAAGGAAAGCAAACCCAAAGCCACCCATTTTTGAACTAACGGCATGTCAACTGCTATGCAGGCGAGCCAAGTGTTTGCGGTATTGCCTTTCGACTTGGTCAGATGAGGTCTTGCGGTGTTGGCAAGTGGCACTGAACGAGTATAAACAGCAACAAAGGGATTCTAACTTTCGTTAAAATCTGTGGCTAGAAACTCCTCTTCAAGCAATCTGAATCGACTTTCCCTCACTGCAGAAGACGATGCCGTGCTGATCCAGGCATCCGGTGTTGCGCGGACCTGTTGGGTTTACTGCGCTAAACGACTACGATAAGGCCTGCTTTTTCAGCAAACAGTATGCGAAAACGATTGCTTTCGTGTCTGCTCTACCTAGTAAAGATTTAGCGAATAAAGTTCCGGTAGACTCTTCACCGACCGATCTCACCGTGTTAGAGACACCGGTGCGTGCACGCTGCAACAGCTGAACCATACCAGCATCGCTGGTGTTGTTGCCATTCATCAAAGTTGTTATATGAACTGGCAAAAGATTTGTGGGCTTGTAGCTTGCCTGTTTGAGAAGTTTCTTACCAGTTGTACCTTACCAGCCGACTGAAAGAAAGCTGTAGTTTGCCTCATGTTTAAAAAGTGATAAGCAGCTTCCTGTAAACTGTAGGTATGTCAGTCTAACTTGTGTGCCTGTTTTTGCTAGAAAAGCTGGTGAGGTATGCCAATAAAGCCATTTAAGTATGTGCAGCCTTGTCAGCCACCGCAAAATGCTTTTTGCAGCAGGTACCCCTGCTTTTTCAACTTGACGGTTGCTGGGGAAATTTGGACGGAGTCCGTTTGTCTGGACTACTCGGTCAAGGTGTTATTACTTGACTTCTCCAAAGCGTTTAACTCTGTTCCGCATACTCGTTTATCACTTACCCTCCGTTCCTACGTAGTTTCTGGGCACGCGCTTCCATGGCTGACCGCATTTCTCGAAGGGCTAGTGAGGTGTTTTCTGGTAAGCTCCGGTATGTCTTTCCGACAGGTAGTTCTGAGCGGTGTCTTGCTGGGACCAGTCCTTGAGCCACTGATACTTGCAATGTATGTAAAAGTATTATTAAAAGCGCTGAGGCTGCTTAACCTCATGTTCGCCGACGACTAGATGTTATGGTGCACGGCGAGTGACGTAACCGGCTCCCAAGTTCCGCAACAGGCTCTTAACACACTTCTTGGTTGACCCGTTCCGTGGCAGATGCCAATGAAATACAGCAAATGGTCCGACAGCGCACTACATGCATGGCGAGAATAAAACGCTCACCTAACCCACCAAAATGCTAGGGAACACTTTGTCTCAGGACTTAAAATCCAGCATAAACTAAAAGCATCGCCTTGCAGTCTTTTCGAACCATCTGGATGTTCCGTTGATAATTTGGGACCCTCACGGGAGAAGCTTCTGTTAAATTCATCACGGTCTTTGTTCGACCGCACATGCAGTGTTGCGATTATTCTTGTCTACTTTGCCTGACAAGTGAAGGTATGGTGGTTGAGCGGCTCCTAGGAATGTTAACCAACTTGGTTTTCTGTTTGCGGCATAAGTTCTATCCTGGTAGGTTGCGCAAGCAAAAGTTGGTTCGTTTCTGGGTCCTCGACTAATTGGTGACCTGATTCTCCTCGTATATTGACCGTGCGCATAGGACCATATTACAGTTGGCTTTTTCCTCCTGAACAGTTACATTCTCGCTGCGGGCATTCGACGAAATTGCGAAAAGGCCGATCTGATCGGGTACTGGCTGACATAGGTTGGTCATGCCGTGCTAGATTCTTGGAACGCTCTAACTAAAGACGTAGTCTTGCCATCAAGCGTGACAGAGTTCAACTTCGCTCTGACGCCTTTGACTTGCAGCTTCGAACCTTCTCCTTCTCCTCTTAAATTAGTTTCTATTTATATCCCTCTATCTACTTTTTATTCACTCCTACTAACTTTCACTTTATCGTTCACTTACGTACCCTTCCGAGTTATATCTAGTGTATATTTTTCCTTTCCCGTTTTTCAAACGGCCGGCGCCGCGAGAACTACTAGCGCAGATCACGTGGGTTTTGGTTGGTTAACCAAGCTTTGAGTAGCACGTGCCTATCTGGCTCCCACGGCTGACCGATCTTGCCACTGCACTCAAACGTGGATCAATGAGACACAAAAGATGAAACAAAATTGGAAATTTCTTCTGTTACTGTCCCATTTGAATTTGAACATTTAAAGGTTTTGTGTTGGCTAACCGAATTGTTTAGTCAAGTTACGCCGGTAGACTTTGGTTTCGCTAGAAAAATATGATCTCGCGGAGAGTCGGTAAAGGATTGAGCCAAAGAGTAATGATTTCTGAGTAATGGACTTTGGATTTTCCGTTGCGATATACGGGTCTTTGCAGGAAGTATTTATGTCTAGGTATCCACACTGGATATATCTAGTGGTGAGTGCCGTTGATCTTGATAACTAACTTTGTTCCATCCTAGGCGAAAATGCGATTTCTCATTCAAACTTTGGATCCACAGGAGGTTCGCAGTAATTCCTTTCTGATCATTGGTAGAATTATAAGAGTAATAGGGCCAAACATCCTGTATTCTGACGACGTAAAGCATCCATTAACAACAGAAGAGGTCCGTGTTCTACCACAGGTAACTTTTGTCGAGAGAAATTGCCTTCATATCCCACAAAGGCTCCACATTATGCCAGCTGAAATGCTCCAGCGAAGTGGAGTTTCAAAAGTTTCTTGCAATAGTGTAAGGCGCCTAGCCCAACTGTTCCAACACCAGAACGAGGTAGTAAAGCTTTCCATATAAATGCAACGTAATTGTGATAGATAAATCTGTTATCCACAATGAAACGCGATTAATATAAAGACCATTCGATTGAGTAATTTGTGGCAATGTGCTTCCGAGGCGTACTAAACGCATTGGTTTAGAGATCCTGCAAGCGGCATTTTCCAAATTACCAAGAGGATGATCCATTCGGATTTTAATCAAAATCGCTATAATGATCAGTTACTGTTGATGTCCGGAGGAGCGATTAATTGTTTAAAATCAAATGGCTGTTGAGGATGGATCAGCAAGTGCCGGATGCTGAACCGGCATGCGCTGCTCTCTCTACCTGTAGACATCTCGGGAAAAACAAACAAAGGACATGAGGCACCCAAATGTCATTTGAAAGTATACTCACCAACTGCTGAAGTACTTGTCATTCCCTGATCAGCCAATTTCCCTGCCCTCTTACAGAGTAAAATGGCTGCTGCTAAAACATTCGCAACCAACAACCATTAAAGCAGCTAGAGGGCGAACCTTTTCACACTTCTATGCAAACGTATAAGCAGCGAACCTGCAAATTCAGACGTATTCCGCGCGCTGCACCTTTTGCAACTAATTGCATATCCATGTTCGTGATCGTTTTGTCGCCGGAATCAATCATACCAACCTGCAACAAAGTCAATAGCTTTGCCTCATCCAACCTTTCAGTTCATCAGCGCATGCGGCAAGTATTTTCAGGGTGTGAAAGCGGTGTGAGGTACGGTCCTCCGATATTATACAACTCCTGCAGTAAGGCGCGACCTCATAACCATCAGTAGCGGCAAGTTTAAATGCGTGCTACTCACAAACACAAGCATACAAGCAGTATAACTTATAGTAAAACTATTGGAATAACTGTAATGCTAGTGCGTATAGGTTTCTCGTCTGACTCGCAACGTCCGCGGTTTTAAGTTTTATAACGGCGGAAAGATTGGTCAACATCAAGCTTTTTGTAGAACTAAAACCACCTTTGGGTACAACCAGGAGCATGCCAGCAACATCTCTTAGCTGTGCTCTAGCACATTGCGCGGGCGGGCTGTTCCCCTGTTCCGTATTCACACAATATCAATAAGTTGTTTGCCAACAGGGTATCAAAAATTTCCTTCGTCGTAATTATTTGTAGTGAGTCTTTTATTCCCGTGCTATTTTAAAATCCTAAACCCGGAAGTTATACTTGAACAAACTACCGCCACTGTTAGAGCGATTACTTGACATCCAATTTCTTTCATTCGGTTTTGTAAATTCCTTCTTTTAAATGGTCAGTCCCACCCAGCACAACCGAAGAAAAATCGTTTCTTATCGTCCGTAAACCGTCATACTATGACGATTGACAGAACGCAATACATTATAAACCTTATGCAACTATGGATGACAACTCAAACATAATTGGTATTGTGTAAAATAGTAGTTTTAATTAGGCTAAACGGTCAACAATAGATTACTTGTCGGCTAGGGCAATTGTTGTTTTATTGTACCGGATATCGTCATTTAAATCAAACCGGACAGTTAACCGCAATGGCCTACAGTTCTTGTGCGACCTCTGTCTCTGTTTAGCTACGTAAACCCTTAATTTGTGAATTTACTTGTTACAGTGTTATGGTCGTGTTTCGTATGCTAAACTGTAGTACATGTAGCGATAAGAGTTTCAAGGAAACATATTGTACTTGTTGTTAGATTTTGTTTTGCAACATGACACTGAAACGAACGTTTTCAAGGCCGTTAAGTCGCCTATTAGCAGTACCTGCTCCTGCAAACTTTTCGTAGCCGCTGTGGCTACTAGTTCTCCTACATTCAAACCGAACGAAGGTAACCTAGGCCTAATATTTCTTAAAGGTTTTAACATAGGCCTATTAACCTCCTTCAGTAGACAGTCCTTGTAGGGCGCGCTTTCTTAGGTCAGCTTTCCTTCTGTTTCCCGCATTGTATAGGCGACCGGGATTCACACATGTCATCTACAACACAGACCATTCGTGAGGAGTTATGTTTGGAAACGTTTGCTTATTCTTTTCGGCAGATGTTGCGTGAATGGGTGTGGAATTGCAAATCGCCTGCGACGTCTGTGAACAGCATGCTGCATGGGCTGAAACCGTTTTCACCAGGACAACCGAAAGATTACCGCACATTAATGCCAACCATTAGATCCACTGAAACCGTTGAAGTGTCCACCGATAAGTACAAGCATTTGAGTTTTTGTTGTTTTAAGGAACATTGTAAGCGAAGAACGCATTCCTTCCAACGGTTGTATTCTTATCCAGTAACACATTGATGGATTTACTTTTTTGACGATCTAAGCTGCAAATTTGGCCCATCATGCGTCGTGTTATTTTTCCCGTTACCACACACACCTTAGTCGTCGTATTGGACTCTAGTGAATGCAAGTCAGGCAGCATCAATCATTTCTTTTCTCTAACCATCAATAGGTTAATGAAGATGGTGTCTGAGAATTGATCCTGAGAGGCTGTGCTTCCTCTTTTACAGCTGCTTTAAAAGGGCTTATATGTGACGCGGCAGCACGTGCATTTGTGAAACGGATACAGTATCACTCGGGATATAGCAGTTGTAACAAGTGGGTGCAACGTGGCACGTAGGTTTAAGGTGAAGTAACATACCCGAAAACTGAATGCGGTCAGCGAACGGTTGCCTCAATTCGCATTAAACGATGAGAAGAAAGAGCACCTTTTGAGTGCCTAGAGATGGGCAAGATAGCAACCTTTCCCACGGACTACACAACCGCTGGGTGGTTGGGTGTGATGCGTCACATGATATCCTAATGGGGACAATCAGGTTTTAAACAGTGATGTTTCCTTGAGGGTGAGCGTATGGACACTATTAACGAGCTTCTAAAACAGATAGATACTTATTGGCCAAGAGACGTTCTCAGGCGTTGCCGTAGTGTGAAGCACTTACGGTGATGGAAAGCAACTGAGTTTCATAATTTCCTGATGCGTGCCCGGCTTGCTGTGTTGCAGTGCGTTCTTTAGCATCCTTACCACTAGAATATTTTAGATTTGCAGCATGGGGTTTATCTTTCATGCCATACTGCATTCCACAAAAAGCGTATAGACGTTGCGGAGGATGTGTTGAATGCAGTTGTGCGTAATTACTGCGATGTATACAGTGAGGCGGTAATGACGTTTAATGTGCATTTATTGGTGCACCTTTACAAGGAGGTGAAAACCCATGGTATGTTGGACACTTATCCCGCATTCCCATTTGAATTTCACATCTGTTGTGCTGAGCAATCCCCTTCCCAATCCGTCAGTCCCTCTGCGCAACTTCTGCGCAGGTGTTTGAAAAAGTACGCTAAGCCACTTGTCCTTTGCGGTTGTCTAGGAAAAGCGGGGTTACGATGGTGCTGTGCCATAATGCGATGGCTTCCAACATCAAGGGTTCCATGTGCACTCTATTTAGCCCGGGTAAGGTTATTATTGTACGCCAAACGCCATATGTTTTTGCTCCGTAATGCACACAGACGACGGCGGCGCAAACATCATGTGTCAGGCGTTCGAAAAGATGTATGACCTACACCAAAGCTGTTTGCTATCATCGGAGCTAGGCATTTAAGTAGCCGTCGGCTTGCAACCAAATGCCTGCGAACAGCCGCTACCAGGCGTTGCTTGCATGTTTGTGTGCGTCAGCGTTGCACAAAGAAAAGTTACAATGCCCCTATTGCACACTTTACACCCCTAGGCCTCCCGCGTATTTTTATTTTTGTACCTTTTACTATATTTCTACTTTCGTTTTGCTTTCACTATATCAGTAACATAGGCCATCAGTTTCTGTGAACGTTGCTGCCATGTCCTTCGGAGTTCTAATGTCATAAGCTTTTCATCAAGCCATGTCTAAACCGCAGTATTTAGTGGTAACCTTAGGAACGGTACGTGATTAAGAGATTACCTTTGTTATCAGCATCCGGCTGCTGAATGATGGTCATACAGCCATCACACCTGAACTAGAGAACGCCATGTGCGATACCGCGGCCCAAGGTCCCAGAACACACTCACCCCGTGACCGCGTGCACTCTGTTTTGGTAAGTATGCAGACAGATTGATTGTGTTCAGCAAATTCATTTCGTAGATAACAAGCAGTATGCATGCACCTTGTCTCTTGCATATTCAGGAAGGTAAGTGTGGATGACACAGAGGACTCTGTGCCAATGGGCATGCCAAGCAAACCAATCCGGTATTTCCTTTGCTTACTTTTTATTAACGTTCCAGGAAACGACCTGCCAGCTTATGTTCCGACCACAGTGAGGCTGAATCTCGTACACAACCGCGAAAACGCTTACCGGTCGACACCCCGTTTTGAGTTGCACCATCCGCAGGAATGTTTGCCTTGGCGTCAGAATCAGCTGACACCATCAACCAGCCCGTTCCCTCTTGCAACTACACATACAGTTTACAAAATAATTTCGGCTCAGGAGGTGAAAACGCTCGGGTTGCACACGCAGACGTTCAAACTATTGGTATGGTTCTCGTAGTCCGAAACAAAATGTTCACCTCATAAACTAAAACTGCATGCTGTTCGTTTTCCGTAACAGCCGAAGGATCCCCTGACTGTATTCGTTTCCGGTCTCACTACTTTGAAGGTGCCACCGTTGACGCCAAATTCCTGATTTAAAAGAAGCATTACGAAGAGGAAAATGTCCATGGCGAACTACCATAGGGCGTTTTCCAATCCCAATAACAGCATGCGTCTTTGAGGTAGATATTATTTTCCGGCTGGAGCGTCTGTTTGAAAAGCTGAACCACACGCTGAAGCCAATGACAGAGACATTGCGTCAATTACGACAGAAACTATGCCCTACTTACCAGTGCCGTACACCACAGTGGATGCTTTGCATGTATATGACGCACGACCACGGGACAACAATCGCCTAATACCCTGGTAAGCAGCACCTATTTTTCTTAACCCCTGACAAGACGTATAACTTAATTGCATACATGAAGCTATCGTTCATCATGTCGCTCGGAACATGTTGTCCGCAATATTACCTTAAGGTGCTAAAGCTGCAAGCAATTCCTCCCGTGTCCGAAATATGTACTTTTTGAAAACCGACCATGTACCCATTCATACACAGTAAGTTATCTGCATTGTACAGTAACATTCTTCAGAGCAACTCTGCTGACTCGTTTTGTAGCATTTGCCGCTCCTCCCAAAGCTCTTGCCAAGTTAGTAAAGAAATGGCTGCACACCGTACGACACAGTACGACATCACAATGCATAAGTACAAAAGTTCCTTACAGGGAAGAAGTAAAAAAGCGCAAGTTCATGAAGCTTATTGATTTTTAAACTGCAGGTCGTGATCGAGACCAAATGATCACGCAGTCATAGCACTCATGTACTCATTTGCACCAGCATTTTGCATGCGCACAAATGTATATAGATTCGTTTGCTCACTTTAGCAGATTTGTTTCCCAAAGCTATATACATAGCGAGTAGGTGAAAATAAATTGTGCATTGCGAACAACATACAAAGCGTAAGTAAACAGCCCAACTGTTTGCGATGTAGGGGAGATCAATTACCTATTCGCAGGTGTACAACTTCATGCAGGCTCTGTATGCCCTGACCAGCAACAAGCTGCACCAAGGAAGGATACAGTCTTTGCACTTGTTGCGGGTACGGAAAATATCCCCGCAAGCACGCGTCAGAAACTCCAGCATATTGGCTGTGGAAAGCAGAGTCCAATTGCTCCCCACAACGTAGCAGTTTTCAGCCACTCCGAAACGTGGCTTAACTGAGCACCTGTTGACAATGTTTATTTACAAACTACCACACCGTCGTGGTAGCAACCTTCCCTAACTTACTGACCTCTTGAATTGGCTGTGATTCGCCCTTTGTTGGTTGTAGAAGCGCCATCAGCGGACTACGTGCCTTTCTTGGTCTTCGCCGTTAGTTGGGAGTCGGTCGGGTCACGGGATTTTGTGTGCGCGCATGGTCGAGCTACGCTCGTGTCTAAGCCATTAGCGCACATCTACCGTAATCTCTCGTGTGCACAACTTCGTCCGTTACGAGGGCTCAGCATCTACTCAGATACATGCGGCTAGGAACGTTGGACCGCTAGCTCAATCTCCGCCTTACCAGCGCCTACCCCGGGCTAAGCTAACGCCAGCACGTCGGCGCAAAGCTTTTTGATGGGACAGCGTTCCAGCCGTTGTCATAGGTGTGTCCCAACCGTGCCAGTGACATTCTTATCAGGCTTTCCTCAGACATAACACCCTGCAGTTTGCGACAAGGTTAGTTTTACGCAAGGAAAACTGTATTTGGCTTCAGGCAAAGGAAAGCACTGCAACAGCTTGAAGGCTGTTGCTGTTTTTAAGCAGCTAGTTATCCATCCAGCTGATTCCTTTATCAGCTGTTTGGCATGGTCTGCCTATCAATGTGAGGATTGGTGCCGACCATTTTCCGACATAGTTAAGGTCACTCGAGCGTGCCTTACGACAAATGGACAGTTTTGTGATGATGCCGCGCATAGGCCTTTTGCTGCAAAAACTACCACAATTCGTCAGTAAGTCGGCAGCTTATGCTGGGTGGGTGTGGTCACTAACGCAATTCAGAATGTACACGCACGGAACATACAACATTTACAAGTAAACCAGGACAAAGAATTGCAAAAGCAATGCAAACTTGACAGCATTGTATGGCCCCAACCCGATGCGAACGCAGGTACCACCTCAGCAATGAGATCTATGCACACCCCAACACAAGGCAGACCAGAAAGTTTAGCAAGTGGTGGACCCTCAAGATCGGTTCCGGACGTTGAACGAAGTTGTCAAAATAACCAACAACCTATCTTGGTTTAGGCGGAAACAGATATCACGCACGGTACGAAATCAATAATAGTGACTAAATATAAGTCCATGGTTTTGGCTGGTCAAGTGACTCACCTTGAAGCAAGCAGTCTGCGTGTGAGCCTCGATCAGCAATCTAGCTACCATGGACCGCAAAGCTCGTTTTAGCTAGCCAATCAATTATAACTACTCACAGATATAGAAAATACCTCCTGCGTAGTACACGCTAGACCAGCGTTCGGTCCACCTGCATGTCGTTCCAAATGAATTGTCTTCTATCCTTTATTTCGGCTCATCAGCGACCGACCAGTTTTCAAACCGTTGGCACAAAAGCGTTAAGCTCGATTATTCGATAAACAAGTGGCATGCTCAGTTTGGCAACTTGCCACCACAATGGCGTGACTCTTGGAAAATGTGACCTTTTCCAACACTTCTGCTGTTAGGTAAGCCCGTATCTGGGACGCTGCGTATCCAATTGCAAGCAGCGCGTTGGACAGTGCCTCCGGTCCGTCCATCTTCTGGATTGCCCGGTGGCCTGTTTGGCGGTGCGTATTGTGCCTCTGTCAATGGGTTAATGAAGATTTCGAACGTGTCTGGCCGAATTTCCAGCGGCAAGGCTTCGTCAGTAGCTGTGCTGTCGTCATGGCGCTGGCAAAGTTTATTTTTGTCCCGTGCCCACTTGTGCGATTTAGCTATTAATTCAAACACCACAGCACCACGACGGCAACTACCACGACTTAGACCCATGCTGGATGACCTGGCTTGTAACCATGAGCGTAGACCAAACCACCAATTAAGAACAGTTTTCCTGCTGGGTGCACTGGGACAGCTGGCGGATAATTTCGCCTATAGCAACGGTGCAGCAAATTTGGTACGTAGGTTCATGAACATAAGGCATTCGGCAAAGTAGAATACATTTGGTGCTTCTGGATTTGGAGTGTGCTTGTAAAGCATAAGCAGATCCTGTATGCTTCCATCCGCAGCTAACTCCCCTCGCATTTTCAAGAGAACCCGTTTGACAGTGTCCACGAGCCATCCGACCTGACCGTCTAATTGAGGGTTTTACAGTTGGGCGCGAACGTTGTGAATAACACGCTAACGGCGGTAATCATCCAAAAGCGATTATGTAAAATGGATGGCGCTTTCTAAAAATAATGACCTGGAAACACATACTGACTGAAAAATTTGCGATGGACAGCGCTAGTGTACGGCGTTGTTGCAGGTGAGAGACAAGTGATTTTAGGCCACTTGAACTTCGCGAGGATCAGGAGGAGAAACATAATGCCGTTGATTAGGTCAGCAAAATCGACATGTAAGCAAGACCACGGCATATCAAGTTCGGTTCACGGTTTTGGCAGCGACAGCCGGAAGATGCTTGGCGGTTTGTTAGCAGCAAGGGCGCTGTTAAACCAACCTCTCTATTGGTTGGTCGATGCCTAGCCAATAGGCCTAGCATTGTACGACGGCTTAAATTCCTTCATTCTCAGGATGGCTTGCGTGATATGGACGTAAGACGATCGGTCGAAGCGAAGGTAAGATGATAATGCGAGTTATAAACCTTAAAAAGAAATAAACTGTGGGTAAGCTTATTCAAAAGAGATAAAGCTGTCGTATGTCTCCATTTGGTGCTATCGTGTGTCCTTGATTGCAGACACAAGTAAATGCTTTCTTTGGTACTGGCTCGATGCTCGTTTCTCCTTTAAGGTCACGGAGAGTGACAGGAACCACACGCACAGCGCTATCCAGCTTCTGCGCATAACCGGTTCTTCGGAGACTGCTGCGATATAGATCATCCTGCTGTCTATTTGTATGGATTAACCAAGGCAAGCCTTCGGCCTGACCACAAACTTGCGTCTGCTAGTAACAGGTGTCAAATTCATAGTTAAACAGGCAGGTTGCCAAACCTTGCAATTCGTTGGCAAACTGTGTCAGCATACCCTTATTAGCGAGGCAAATAGGGCGCAACGGCTTATGATCGATTACCGAGCTGAAATGACAAACATATACCTGCTTATGTAATTTTCCCATAGCAAACCCTAGTGCTAAAGCATTCCTTTCGATTTGGGCATAATTCTTCTCGGCTAGCGTAAAGGGTTTGAGAAGCATGGATGATGGCCTTCTCCGATCCATCCGGCACCATTTGAGAGTGCCGGCAATGGCACCGTTGCTAGGGGCGTCTGCTGCGACTGCCATCGTTAGCTTGGGATCAACGTGGGGTAGGAGGAGGTCGACTTCTTACATTACCTTTTGGTGGTTGAATGCACGATCACATTCTGGAGACTACGACCAAACGCTCTCATTTTTACGTAGTGCGTTCTGTTGTGCTTTGGCATTGTAAAGTGCAGTCAAGGAGGTGCGGTATTGTCATTAGCACAAGGAATAATATTAGTGATGACATTTTTTAGAGCTTACAATCCCAGACTTTCACGCACATTTTTAGGGCAGGATGGCGGCTACTTTTGTCGATGATAGAACCACAGCATTCGATTGCTGAGAGAAAGAACTGAAGGAAAACTACGAGATTAACCTCCAATATTCTTTTGTGCAGCTCGTCATGGTTCGAATCTGTAAAACGATGTAATCCAGGTAGACTGTCAAGACGGTCACTCCAGTGATTATGTAATCCATTATATTTTACAAAATTGCAGGAGCACTCTTGACTCCAGAAGGTAGACGGTTCTAGTGACATGCACCACGATACGTAATTATGGTTAATAGCACTCGAGACTCAGGGGATACTTCTTCCTTAAAGATAGACTTTAGCTAAACGCAGCTTGGCGGAACTAGTTCCCCCGTTAATTATGATAAAGGTATTCACTGGAGTGGGTCGTGGACGTCAAAGCTCTTTGAAAACCGCATATACGCAAACTGAACCATTCGGTTTTTGACAACTACCATTAGCGCTGCCCCTGGAGTATAAGACGCTGGATGCTATACGCTCATTTCCTCGAGGCTGGGCCGTCCCTGATCTACCACCGAGAGCGTAGCGTTGAGCCGCTTTGTTCGAAACGTCAGTATACAACAGGCTTTAACCGCAGAGTTTCTCGATTCTGTGCGTAGCGACCAACATCTTCGCCACAGACCGTGGAGAATTAATGGACAATGGACTGCCGATGCGGCCTGAATTTGACGGCCGGCACCCATTGCAGAGAGGCAACATGAGCCAGCTTGTCAATCAAAGCCAGCTCAAAGTGAGTAAACTGGGAGTCCGAATTATAATAAAAATCGGTGACTGCAGTGTCATCAAGAGTAACGGAGCAAGTGATTCGACGAACAAGGTCAACCAAACAACCATAGACACTGCTTGCTTTTCAATGTAGATTAAAATGGTTAGCTACCTATGGAACCCCGCGGCTTCCTAGAAATTCGCCTAATGTCGTAGGGTTGTCTAGGTGAAGATTGGCGGCATGGCCTTTGATTAGTAGAGGAATAATGGTTCAGTGAGAAGCGACTTTCTATTTGTGTGTAGCCAGAAGGCTTCGAGAACTAACGGTTAGAGTAGGGTGTTGTGATCGCTGCCTTGGTTTCCCGGCGTTCTGAAACTGGTCCGGGTCTGACAAACTTTGACTTTGTGGTCAACTTTACCACACTGCTGAATTCGGTGGTGCCTGAGCGAGCAAGGATGTACGACGTGCCGTTGACAGCAGTGCCAACACGATGTAGGTGACCTCTAATTGGAGGAACGCTGTAAGTGACTGGTGCTAACTAGACGTTTGGTATCTTCCACAAAGTGCACGGATCATGGTCTATCATGTGTCAGCATAAACAAATTCATGGCTGGCTAGCCGAACAACCTCCTCGGGGTGCCAGCTAGGCAGTTCGGTCAAATCCCGTTCCAGAAATGGGTTCGGCGGCAGTGTTGCAGGATTTGTTTGGTTTTCGCCTGGCAAGCGTTCTCCCTATAACAAACCACAAGTAGCCGTTTAACAACACTGTGAAGAGGCGGTGTGAGTTGCCACTAAATAAAGTCACTGCCTCTTCCTTTTTCCGGAGGATCATTCACACATCACGAAAGTCATCCGATTCAAAGCGTTCCATTGATCCCCTTTGATGACGAACGCGACGAACGAAAGCACACACCGTCACATTTACCTAATCACACAACATATCCCCTTCCAAATACACAGTGAAACATAGTTTTACATCTCAACACACATATAAATTCCTATGCTATTGGTCAAAGTGTCCTAATTTGTGTAATTGCCGATCATACATATCTGTAGTACCATGATCACGCCCCTGATGGCGTGCCACGAAATGACGAGAATAAACTATTTATTTATTTATATGACACTCATTTGACAATCCTATTGCACCTTCCTTGAGTACCTGTTGCAAACCTAGCATTATTATGCCTGTACAAACGTACCCCAATTAGACAAAAAATAAGTATTATTTAATTACTTAAAAGATGGAAGTCGCGCACGAGCACATGATGCAAGCAATCGTAAAGCCATAAAATTTATTAAGGTATATAAGTGAACAAGACTCAGACTTTTATTGTGTGTTTGAAATGTAGAGAACAAACTTTCAAAGAAACTTAATGAATAGGCGGTATTGCGGCGGAACATTAAAATTTGAATCCCCAGCGTCTGAATGTTTAGCGCCTTTGTTGACAAACACAGTTAGAAAATTGAACCGCGCAGAAGAAACATCGAAGAAATGAAGCAAAGGAGCAACCGCTGCGATAAAACCTAAAATAGATAGTCATGAGGTAAACGAAAGTATTCGTATGCGGGGTCACTAAGTACGGCGGAATCGATGGAGGGACGCTATATGCGCACAGGCAACCTACCGATAGAATGGGAAGAAACAGGTTAAAATAGGACGAGTTAGACGATTATTACCAAAACGTACAGGTAAGCTAAGCTAAAATGGCACCTAAGGAAAGCTAGATAGGAAGAGGAAAGATGAGGCCCTTCAGTATAGTGGCATAATTCCGGCGGTAGAATTCCGGAATTTTGGGTATATAAATTTGTTTTCAGCAAGCGACCGACACGCTGCTTAATTCCCCTGGGTAAAATAAACTATATTTTGATAATAGTTTACACAACATAAGGGAAACCTGCAGGAGGCTACCGTATTACCACAATCGTAGGTCCATGAAATCATGCAGTGGTTGCACGTTAAACTGGGATAAGCTGGTCAGAGAAAAGTGGACCAAGCTGCCAGTCCACGTTTCTGGTGGCCAAGTCAACGCAGGGACTTAGTACATCTTTGCAACAGCTGTCAGTGTTGTCTCCTCGCCAATCCACCTCGGTGACCGCACCGGACATCCGTACCAGCCGTGGCGACGGGTTATCCATAACAGACCGTGGAGATCTATATGGCGGATTTTTCCCAAGACGCCTAGATGCAGCCGGTATGTATTGGTCATGGCTGCTTACTTCCTCAAGAATAATGACGCCAACAACGCACCGCGCGCCGAGCCTTCCGTAATATCACACCATTTTTTGAACACTGTCTCACGCTGGGACTCACCGAAGCAGTTACAGGTTGACCACAGCTTCAATTGCGGAAGCAGCATTGGGGCTGAATTATGTTAGTTGCTCGGCATCCGAAAAACCCGCACCGCCGCTTCTTACCAACAAGAAATTGAGCGGTTAGGCAGGCTAATCCGTGACTGAAGGCCTTGTTGTAGGCTTCTACGGAAAAGTACACCACATCAAATTGGAAGCAGGCGCTACCTTACAGTTTACTAACGTAGCCATCTACCGTCCACGCACCAGCAATGCACTCGCCTCCCTATTTAGTCACAGGGAGAGAAACGTGTCTAGTGACTATCTAGTAATTTCTGCCATGGCCATCACACCATGGTTAAACACGGAGTAAGCCCGTAAGTTACGCAACGAAATTATTTGGGCGCACAAGTCGGAAAAAACTTGTGCATCAAACGTTCAACGTTATCAGAAGCATTAATACCATAAAGAAATGGAAGGTCCGCTTGTAGAACCTGTGTAGGTTGTCCACTTGCACACAGTAGTACCCCACATTGGCTTCCAACGAAGCTACATAAGTAATGTGACGGAACGCTCACTTTTGTAGAAGTCTATAGCAACTACACCTACAGTGTCGACGAAAAGGCGCAAAACATCGAGCATTCATCCGTTGTCCACTTTAACCAACTTAAACCTGTGATGCTGAGCTCTGCCCATCAGGCCACCCCAAGCGACCTCAAACCTTCAGTCCAGGAAGCTACAGAGCACACGAAACTCGGCGCTAGTCCCTCAGAACCGGTTCAACCTCAACCCACAAGCAGTGTTCACAACGCGCGGTAGTTTTGGGGAGATAAGGTACCCGCAGTGGTTTGGACTATACCTGATTTTGAGCAGACTTCTTTAGTTTCTACAATTGCTGTCGCACGTCCTATTGCTTTATTACATGCAGCAGCGAAAGGAAATGAATATAAAAACAACGTTCTTACACCGCTTGCAACCTTTGGTAGCTTACACCTTGTACCACGCGTGACACCGCTACACGTCTGCTTGTGACGAGGAGGGGCTAATTGTTGTAAGCGCAGAAGGGTTTCGCGGCCTGCGTTTGCGGTAAATCCAATGAACGGTAGACTGGCTATATAATCTCTAATGTTTACAACTTGTGTAAAAAACTATACTGAGTTATTAATATAAATCGGAGCGCTCCAGGAAAACAGTTGTTATTAATGAAAGTGCTGGTTACCGGTGTATGTGTAGGATATGTCCTAACCGCACGCAGGAATTCTCGAGTGCAAGTGATGTGTTGAAGGAACTGGTAAAGTAGTAATTGAGGAGCCAATAGATTTTACGGATTGATAACAACGTTGGAGACCCATAATACTAATAGTTAAGGAAACCTTTATGCTCTGAAATTTATCGTAATACGTTCCTCTGTGTTTGTAGTACATATTGTAATTCTTATATATATGCGTCAAGTAAACCTGATGGTCATAACGTTGCTGCTAAAACAGTGCAAAGCAAATAAGGTTAGCACAGACAATTGGATTTTATGTGGATAATGTTTACCATTAAAGGCTATAGTAGTAAGAAATGTGCCAATGAAAGCAGCTGTTTGATAGTTGCAGTAAAGCTAGCTATGAATGGTCATAGAAAAATACATTGCACGTTGCGTTTAATTAATTGCAGCAATGCTAAAAATATTAGCATATAAATATTGTTACAACGTGCTATGTCTGAGGAGCATATCTATATATATAAATATCCCTTCATGATACTACCAGTTAGCAACGTTTACCTGTTAATATGTACATGCCCTTCTGCGCTTAACTAACAATAAAATTTATTGCAGATTACTATGAACTTACCTTAAGACATAAATGTGTATATAATGTTACTTAGAGGTTACAAGGATATAATAAAAGAGATATGTGATAGGTTGCTCCTAATAAAAGTAACCAGGGAATATATACTCGCGTTTTGGTTGTACCATTTGAGCAAAGTTAGGGATTATTGCGGAAGGTAGGATTATCCAGTAGTATACATGTCCCCGATTTAGTGTGAATCTTGGAGAGAATTTAACTAGCTCTTGAAGAATGGCGTGCTAGTTAGGATAACCCTACAGGCAGTATGAGTGTTCACATAAAATGAAGTCACGGAGGTGGCTGGCTAGCCGAACAACCTTCACTTAATGCCAAATGGATGATTCGGATTAATCCTGCTCCAGCTTATACTTCGACGGTAGTGCTCCAGGACGTAATGGGTTACCGCCGGGCAAGCGTTCCCCTATAAAATGGCACATATACCTGCTTGATAAAACTGTGACGGGTCGGATATGACTGGCCACCAAAAATACGTCATGGCCTTACCGGATGATCCTATCCATTTCGCCAACGTCACCTACTTCAAAGCTTTTAGCTACTCTCATTTTCGCCATTGTAGGAAGAGATCAAAAGAACGTCTCAAAATGAACGACGTTTGCTTAGTGAAGATCCCCAAAAAGAGGAAGAGGCCGTGACTTATTTAGTGGCGGGTCACGTCATCCAAGTCGCCGTTTTGCCAAGCGGAGCTTTGTGGCTTTTAGTAGAGAGAAGGCTTGCCGGGCGTTATCACACCACGCCCTGAGACACTACCGCCGTAATAATTGCTGGAACGAAATTAACCTGAACTACGCAGCTGGCGCCAAGTGTAGAGTGTTCTGGTAAGAAAGCATCTACAACTAAGGCCAAGTTTTGTATATAAGTATGATCAGCTAAACTCGCAGCGCCATTATTGTAAAGTTTCTATGCTTAATTAAACTAATGAGTAGACAACGAACGCGGGAACAAACGGAATAAAAGATATAAATATTCTATGGGGGAACACGACAAAAATCACATGGAAACTGTAATGTGTATCGTTGCGCAAGCCCAAGTAATGTGTTCGCGCGTATGCGACGTACGAATGGTCTTCGTCACGTCAGCACAGCTGCTCACAGAGCTATGGGGTACAACTGCAACTGTAAGCTACACGCGTTAGTGCACAATGCAACTGACGACATGTGACATGTTACCGGTGTAACGGATTGAGAGCGCGGATGCACGATACCATGTTGATAGTGAGACCTCAAGCACTTCCCACTCCTAAGTGACAACTTCCTTGTTAAACACTATTAACTAGAGGAATCACAGTTGTGCATTTCTTAGAGCAAGAATGGTGCTGAAAATATATGTGTTAAATTGAAAACCTAGAAAATACTAAGCAACGTCTACACCATTCCCAATGTCCGCGTCATTGTTGAGAGTGCGTATACATAGACACACTACCATCAATACCTTAACACCAGAAATTTATTGGCCATTAAAATGAACGTTTGTGGGTTCCATATGACTAGTCCAGATAAGCGCTGTAGTTGTTTTTACTGGTTTGATTTAATCGAACATTCTTGAAAAGGTAGGTATGGTGATGGTAAACTGCGTAAAAGAATGGCACGAAATAAATGCTAACGTGCTTGAAGCAACTTTGTTGCATCCAGGTCGACGCCGCAAGCACGGCGGATTGCAATCAAGAAGGGCGGGCTGAAGTTACTCACAGGCACGGTGCAGGCATCAGGGCGAGGAAGCAAAGTAAAAAACGCGGCAAACGGGCGGTCCAAGGGTGCAACTTATGGAAACAAATGTAAGCCAAAAGCGATGCACATGTACACAGAGCAACCGGCATCAGAACCGCCGGAGATCTCGACCAAGGCGTGGGTTGCTCACATACCATCTGGAGGCAGGGTATGGTGAACAACTGACAAACGTACGGGAGACGAGTGCGGGCTATGAAGGAAAAGGTAAGAAAACCGCGAGGTACACTTACCACAGGCAACTGGCGACTAAAACTACAAGGGGGTTTTAACCTAGGCAAAAGTTCACAAGGACGGTAGCAGCGTCATGGCCAGGCGTACAAGCAGCAGGGGCGGCAAGAAGGAGAGGGCTGATGGCTTACCTAAGGAGCAGTGATTGACAAAATTGGACATTCGAAGTAAGCGGCATGGAGCAGTAATGGGCAATGAATTCCGACCATTCACAAATATTCCTGACCTCGTGGGTGCACTTGTAAGTCGCTAAAATCCCCAAAGCGTGAAAAGTAGAACTGGTTTGAGTGCCGTAATTGGGGGTAACGCGTTCCCCCATGTACATAAGGGCACCTGCTTTGAAGCTCTGCACTTACCGGTGAAGAATACAACACCATTCATGGCTCTATATTGGTATATAGCAGGTGTCACTATGAAAGCATGGACGGAGCGCTACATCTACGCTGGCCGACTAAAAGCTACAACCACGAAGGCTATTCGCTTACCAGATGTGACCAAAACGATTTAATCAATGAATAAAGTAAGTAGATGAAATGTACTACCGCGAAGGCAATAGTTAAGCTGGAACATGTGAACTGGGTGTCAGAAGCCAGGGAAAGGACTAGTGCCAACTTACCGGTGAAAGGTACCAAATACTCCATACCTCCTGGTAGCTAGAAGTGATATGGCCCAGCAAACGCTTAGACCGGGAGGTGACATGTGTAGTATTGGTCTAAATTTCACGTAAGATGGCGTCTAACTGGGGTGAAACTGACACCAAAAAGTATGGCTCATGATTGGTGGATGCGCTATGACAATACCAAAAAAGGAATCAGGGAGGCAAGGGTCTACCAATTGTCTAAAGTCACATGAAGGTATGCTGTGCACGATCATAATTGATGCGGACAAAATGCCTAATGAATCTTCGTAGGTGGATACCATTTGGCATTGAAACTGACCGAGCACAGCTGCACATACACACTGACTTCCTACAAATTATATTGCTATATGTTGTTCGCTTACGGTGTTTAAAGCGGGCGACCATACTTAAGGTTCATTGCATTCCGAGGCAGCGTGGTCCCGGGAAGAAATATGTCACGGGGCCGCATGTCTACTAGTGACGTAGAAAGCACTTGCGTTGTGAATGCACGCGTACCATAGGTGAACCAGGTGAGCTTAATACCAAAGAAAACCTTCACAGGACACGAGGTGCAAGGTGGGTAAGTGTATCCAGATGATAAACTGTTTCGCTTGAAGCAAACCGACCACACGACACTTACTTGTGGCACCAAACAAATATGCAAAGTAGTACCGGACAAATTAGTGTTGGAATCGCGACACACTTATAGTATCCAGATGCAGACCATTCACATGGTTTATGTGGAGCCGTTTGTAGCGCCGATGGAACATTAGGTTCGTTCACTGTAGCCGTAACCTTAAGCCGTTAGCAAAAATTAGCGATGGCACTCTCAGTCCAGCTCAGTTGACAAACGATGTTGCAAACACCAAGGTGTGGAGGATGCGGTTGCTACGACTCAACTCTTGAGAGTAAGCATAATTAACAACGTCAAGACATTTGGCTTGCACGCAAACAGAATGTAGAGAAAATAAGTAAAAGCAGTGCAATAATTTAATCAGCATTGAACGAAAATAAGCAACCAGATGCAATAAGTGAATACAAGTGCGCCACTGACCGCTTCGCGTCTGATACGTTCACGCAAGCAACATAATGCTTGTATCTTAGACAAGTACTTCGTTCCTCCATGCAAAGTGATGGATGCCCACCCCTTGGTTTCTCTCCAATTGGAGCAGCCACGGAGTAGCATGCACGCCAAGGAAGCCGGTCAACAGGCATTCTGCGAGAATTGCCTAGGCAACCTCGGTGAATATGAAAAGGTAAACGCTTCAGCGTGAGAGAAGAAAGGTTCTAGCGGAGAAACAACTTCCGGACAGATTGTTTACCCAATATTCCCACTGAAGCTGAGTAATAATCCGTAAGCACCAATAGTCAAACACGGGCAAGTATTTCATGCTTTCGCCGCAAACTAACCCTGTCACAACCCCATCCAGTAAACTTAGTCTAGCCGCAGCAGTATGCATTTTAAATAGCACTGATAGGCTCATATAAGGCCGTCTCATGCAATTGTTGAGTCCCAATAAAGCGGCAAGGGCTCGCTGATACACGAGCTAATCTCCCCTCAGAAGAAGACGGAGGGAAAGGGAAGAAAACAATAAGAGAATGGTGTTTTTGAACTGATCGGAGGACAGATGTTACTCTCCGGCCGCCTATTTGGTGTTTAGTGTTTTGTTCATGAGGCCCTGCCCGTAGCATTTTGCCAAAACCTTATGTACCACAAAATCGGTTCGGGTATCGAGTTCTCCTTGAAGGAACCCATCAAGACCTTTAAATCAATAGCCTGATCAATTTGTCCAGTGGCCGTCCGGCTTGAGGCGGAATGTAACAAACCATTGACAACCCAATGTGCACTCCCACCGTCAGAGACAACGCCTGTCGATAGTGCTTTACGCCAGTCCTGCTTTGAGATTATACTCCATGGACCTGCTGTTTTAAATAAACTGGTCCATCGACCTCCCGTTGAACTCTAAAGAGTATAGTTGAAAATGTGTTCGTCTAACACTTAATAAATATCCAGCCTGGTATGAGTGTCTCTGAAGGCAAATGAAAGTAGCCACCAATTCTATCACTATGGAGACCTGGATATCCATGCGCTCTTTGCATCTATTTGACAGGTTATCCCAGGGGTATCCCAGCAGAGTCTAATCATGATGAAGTAGGCCGTTCTGTTGGTATGCTGCCCAAACAAAGCCTACGCAGTGAGTTTGAAGCATAGTGAGCACCGCGTGCGTCAGAAATGCAGGCCTTTGCCTTCTTGAAATACGAGCAAGCTCTTCTAGCTTATTCAAGCCACTGACCATAGAAAGCCTGGTGTCAGTGAGACGATACGAAGCGCTTGGTTTGCCAATCGCCAAAGTAAGAGATGATGGGACTGATGGGTTAAACATTTTCATCCCCAGCTCAAATGGAACTCAGTGTCCATATGTATATAACATGCAAACCCAGCTGTCCGCACTTGTTCTTCGAACTATGTATACTCGGCGAAGCAGAAGTTGGTCGTGCAATTCGACAATTAAGGCGATGCAAGACTGCCGGCTCAGACGGACCTCATTCGGAGCTCTTCAAAAATGGAAGCCCAGTTATCATCAGTGTCTACCCTTGTTTTCATCTTATCCATCACAGCAATCACAACACCCAGGGAGCCTTAGCCGCGTCAGTCCACGCAGCTTACAGGTGCTAAAACTAAAATTTTGAATGCAAGTCTTATTTCGCTACTTCTATTTATTTCTGACTTGCTTCGGTTACTTCACTTACACGTTTGTCCAAAGGCTGCATGCATTAACTGGTATCTACACCCCTCTGGTTTCTCTTCTTCAAAGGCTACTTTGGCAACGTTTAATGTTCAGCTAACAGTAAAGCCTAGTCTACTGAACGACAGGTTTGCAAATTCGTAGTCCGCCCACATGTAGGATATCGTAAGGCACGAACGATTCCTTCAGAGCAGGAAAACTTTTCGTCCTTACATCTTATTTACACCTTCATGTTTTAGTCGGTAGCTTTACTTTTTATTATTTTTCAACCTCTTAAACCACTGGGTCCTTGAAAAAATATTACGCATATAACCTTTGAGGTACGCAAAGTAAAGGCATTCTACAAGACCTAAGTCTTGGATAATATGTTAAAAGCATTTGTTGCTTTCCATCTAATTACTTCACCAAAGTTTAGCATTGGAATTGTCCAAACCGTCTAAATATCGGCTTTGGGGGTAGCTCTAGGTACCTGCGTAGATGTCAGTAGATAGTTGGCCTTAACTGATGCGCTTTCGGTAGGTCCAAATACTCGTTAGTTTGCTCCGTTTTTTCCAACTACAGCCGGTATGCACACCGTAAACTAATATATATGAATATTTATATATCTAACAGCTGGCCAAAGGAGGATACTTTAAAAGTTATAGGCCCTGGAATCAGGCATCTTCTCTCCACTTATACTCGCTTGGCCCAATATGCTCAGTTTTACCAGAGTCATACAAGTGTCTAGCACTATTGGCAACCCCAGTAGAATGGCATCATGGAAACCAGATCTTTCTATTCGACCGCCTTTGCTACTAAAACGTTCGCACTTCTAGTATCAATTTCACTGGCACAAAGAAAACCAGCGAAGCGGTAGACCCTGTCGCACTGCTGGCTGGATATCCAGAAAATTTTGACCACCACCACCTTATCGGGGTTGCTCGTGCGTTCTGTATCTGTTACCAGGCTCCAAACCCTAACATGGTTAGGCGTACTATTAGGTAAACAAACAGCCCCTGCGTTTTCACTTACTTTCCTAATCTTGATTTACCTTATCAGTATTTGCTTAGGGTGCTAGGACAGCGCTCATCAGGAAAACTAACAAGGAAATAGCTGATGCTATATTACAGCAATAGGTAACATTGCCAACTGGTATAGCCGAATCCCTTGGTCGTTATATGTTAGTTTCGTCGCGCCCCAAGGATAAGTCGTGTAAAGATGAATGTAAGTGCCAGATATATGTTTATTTTCTAAAGGTGAAATCCCGCTAACTGAAGGCACCATAAAATGGTTCTATCTAGAGGAGAAGTACAGTCGCCAGCCGAGACGCAACAAACGCTCTCCGAGGCGGAAAAGACGGACTCGCGCGAAAGCAATTCGTCTGGGTGACTCAAACGCACGTAGTCATCGTGTGAACGAGCGAACTTCCTAAGTTGTCCGTGTACAAAATAAGGTTTTATTTTAATAATATTTTACACAGACAAACAAGAATCTTCAGGTCACTACATATCCCGCCTCCTAGAAGAGAATCGTGAGTGACCTTTGCAACAACATGTGGACTGTCCGTCGCAGACAAGCATTCCGCGAGACCAAACGGTGAAACCTGATGCAGCTGCCAGAGGCGAACTAGGCGATCGGAAGGTAACGGGCTGTCACCCATGTCCTTCCTTAAAGTGCCGCTAAAAGCAAATAAGAACGTACGTAGCATGCGATCACCTGTGTTTGACCACGAGTGAGTTTTCTCCGGTTCGCAACATGAAAAGCAAACAAGAAATGGGAGAAATCAGGCAGGTAGGTGAGGCGACAGCAACCGACGGGAAAAGCACTTACCGAATAAGCAGCGAAATGTCAAGGTAACAACTTTTTATATCGGGTTACAAAATAGTTTCTCAACTTTTACCTCTTCTTTTTAAAAGGTTTGTGATGTTTATGGGTTTACAAAACATTTTGCGCTGTTAGGAGCAAACGTGCTAAGTTAACGTTCCAAGAAACGTGTCGGCCAGTGAACCCGACGAGCATCCCTAGAACCCTTTTAGGCTTGTCGGAGTCAGGAGGCTAAGGATGCAGGTTTCCGTTTGTGGTGTTGCTGTCTGCATGTATTTCCCCAACCATCGGTTGGGTCGATTCATTTGAGAACCAAATCCGGAGTCGCCGTTCGACTCTGGTTTGACCTGAGCAACTTTAAGGCAGTCTATTAAGAGGGTTTCGTGCTTACCTTCGTATTCCATGATGAAGCACCGATTCTAACGTTGTAGGACCTTGAATGGATCTTCGTAAGTTTGTTTTAGTGGTCTGCGTAGACCATCAATGCGAATGTGGACAAACGGGCAGGGGTGAAAAGCTTTGGGAAAGCAAGACTTACAAGGTTGTTTCCGTACTGTGGTCGATTTATTGCGACGCATGCTCAGGGCTAGACACAGAGTGTAGTGCGCGCCGTGAAGTGGAGAACTTGGGCTTTCAGCGAAGAAGTCGCCTGGTAAGCGGAATGGTTGTTCATAAACTATTTCGGCGCCAGACGTTTCGAGCTCGGCTTCAGTGCTGATCGAAGTCCGAGTAGTACCATTGGCAGAAATTCTGTCCAACTAAGTGCATTAGTTGCACTTAGCAGAGCTATGCGCTGTCGGTTGAAACGTTCCACCATTCCGTTTGCTTGAAGATGGTAGGCAGTGTTCCGGAGGCGTTTACGCCCGAGGACCTTGTGTAGGTCGTTGACTGTCGACTATACGAATTTTGAACCACGATCGGTAGGCACAGAGGCTGGATAGCCATGTGAAGCGACCTAGCGCTTGACGACAGCGCGCGTTGTTGTCTCAGCGGATACCTCGGGAATTGGAACAGCTTCAGGCCAACGAGTGACGTGATCCACGATGTTCAGAAGTTAGACCATGCCTTTGGACAACGGAAGTTACCTAACGTTGTTGAGGAGGACGTAAGCGAATGAAGCTGCTAGTGACGAGCAGCGCCCTATCGGAGCGGCAACATGTCAAAGCGCTTCTTCACGCTAGGAAGTCAGACCGTTGCATGCCCAATGGTTGACCTCGCGCTGCATGTGGCGAATAACGGATCTGTTGGCAATCATCTTGACTGAAGCGCGTAGGCCAGGTTGCGCGACGTTGTGCAGCATATAGCAGAATTACCGGCCAACGACAGTTGATACCAGTGGACATGGAGGTCCGTTAGCGATGGCGCAGGTCCTTGTACCTGTAGACGAAGGGAGCTGTCAACACACCAATTTTAACGTGGACTCTTCGCTGGGTGACACTGTTTCTTTCGGCTTGCTGTGAAGCGGACATAGATGACGGATCGAACTCCTGATCGGTCGGAGCCAGAGCGTTTGCTCATGCAAACGTCTCCGCCTCGACGTTATCCTTGACAGACACGTGTTAGGCGTCCACCGAAAACTGAGACACGAAACCTAGATAGCGAAATTCACGTGGAGTGTGTCGGGGCGAACGGTTCCGAAAAGCGTAGGCGGATGGTTTAGAATCCGTAAAGGTAGCAAAATGATTATCTTTGAGCACTTGACGAAAATGACGAACGGTGGAGCATACGGCGAGTAACTAGCGGCCAGGTGTGCTGCATTTCGAATCGGCTGTCTGAAGACGTCGAGGGAAATACGTTAGTGGTTGTCACTTACCTTGGAAAATCTGCTGTAGGACAGCGCCCATTGCTTTTATCGAGGCGTCGATGGTTACCCTGATAACTAAATAAGTAGGTATAATCCTAGACTTGCTAGAGCTTTCGGCTTGAAGTAATGAAGCATGACCTTGGAAGCGAGTGCTTCGTTGCTAGCTTCGAATGCTTTTTGTGTTTCAGGCGTAAGCTCAACTTTACCGTTATTGTGTCCATGCAGAAGATTGGCGAGCGGTTGTATAAGCTCGACAATGCATGGCGGGAATCGGCGATAGTAGTTGACCATGCGGTTAAAGCACCAAATGGCGGCTAGGGTTGTTGGATGAGTAAAGTTGCGAGTTACCTGGACTTTATCTGCAAAGGGCGGATACCTTTCGACATAAGTTGGTGTTCAAAGAAGTCAAAACGCGTCTGCAAGAAAATGCACTTGTTGAGGTTGGCGGTGACATTGTGCGCCTTCATCCGTTTGAACAGGAGTCGTAGATGTTTTTGGTGTTCCTCTTTCGAAGAACTGGCCACCGGATATCGTTGACGCACAAGTGGTCGAAGTAGAGTACACGTACGACTGAGTCGAGGAAGTGGTAAAATATCTGCTCGGCGTTGCGCAGACGGAATAGCTTTAGTAGAAACTCAAATAGTCCAAATGGTGTACTAACGGCCATTTTCGGCTGGTCCTCATCGGCGACCAGTACCTAATGATAAGCTCGAATCAGCTCGATCTTTGAGTACATGCGTGCGCATGAAGGCTGACTGTAATATTCTGCAATATTCTAGTCACAGAAAAGACTATGCTTTTGTTCTGAGGTTTACCCAGTTCAAATGTTGACGCCAGCGATCAAATTTACGTCAAGAATTTTCGGTTATAAATTTTGTTGATTTGTATTCTTTTAGCTTAGTACACCACCTAAGTAGGTTATTTAACAAAAGTGATTCATCTTTATTTGCACTTTCATAAATTCTTTTTAACATTTTCTTGTTTATTATAATCCCACCTTTTTATTACTTTCCATGCGCGCCCCATTAAATGTGACGACTGAGCGTGCCAAACTAGCCCAAAGAATTGATAGTAAAATTCATGGTGAATGGGATCCTGTTTCTAATAGCAAATGCACAACTACGGCTCTGAGCAACTTTTACAACAAACGCAATCAAGGAGCACATAGATCGCCTGCAGTAGCCCGAATAGTTTCAATGTGGGTACCTACAACTTCAGCTGTACACGAAACGAAGCCCACGCATTCGTAAGTGCCAACAAGAAACATATACTCATACTGGTTTCACTCCCATGCAGTCGCGTGGGAACAATGTAAATTTTTATCAGATCTTACAGGCGTAGCCACTAGCCAGTCCAGAAATACACCTATATTTTATTTTTTTATTATCCATGTAAGCTTATTGCTCTCCAAACTCTTGCATAAAGAAACGTGCCCTTTTCTGCGGCAAGTCAGTTATTTGCACGTATTTTAAGGTGCTCGCACTTCGTGTACCAAACACTTAGGGATTTGTCGCATTTTGCTTACTTCCAAGCTATTGGCATCCAGTTTACACCATAGACCAGCTCTCCTTCACGAACTGCAGTACCGGAAACAACAAACTGGCTTCCGACCCGGCCCTGGATAGGCAGATCAGCTATTCACGAACAGACAAATCCTGAAACACCGCCATCTTTACCAGAGACTTCCACTGTTTCATACCTGAGCATCCGTGCCGCATTCGACTCGGTTGCTCGACTTACACGCCCTGGTAGGTAGTGCTTGACGGTTGGCACTCCGTATGCTTGTATATTGCACAGCGATGCGCTGGTGACTTCTGAACACAGTATGGCTGAAGGCTTTATGCACATAACCATCGAAACCTAAGCGAGAGCCGTAAGTGATGTTACCAAGGAAGTCTAGTGACTTAGCGAAAATTACGTCAAACATAGACGGCACTAAAACGGCCGTGTACCTAGAGAGGCGGTCTATGAAACTATGAAACGCTACTTGTAGCGTACTATGAGGTGGACTGGACCGGCGGCATCAAACACATGGTCATGAGAAAGACCAGCTGAAGAAGCTATGGCTAAATTAAAAGCACCCGGTATCAAAGACCTAGAGGCAACTCAGGAGCTAATACTCCCAAGCACCTCTTTGGTTGAACTCCAAGGGCATCTGTTTGCGGAGCTGAGGAAGTTGGCTGGGAAATGGCGGCGATGAATCTGCACTTGCTTTTCCCACCTGGGGTACAGCATGCCAAGCGTAAAGCGTTCTCGCTGCGGGATAGTGCCATGCAAGTTAAAGAGGTTGGTGCCGTCGACATTTTCCCCAACGCCCGTGATAACACATCGAGCGAAGCAGAGAGCTTTGACGTCGGGTCATTGGCGTCAAACTTCCTTTCGTCATCGGCTTTGTCGGTTGTCTTCTGCGTTATCTTCATTGAACCATGGTAACAGGATTCCTGTTAAAGGTGCCCTGGCAGGGTCACCAAATTGTAATATTCAAGCTCGCGAGAACTCCGGATATTGGAAAGGGAGATTTATTGAGCAACACGTAACAAACTACAATAGAGGAAATAATGTTATAAAAAGAAAACTAAACGTTACAGTCAATCTTCTTCTGCTTGCACTTCTTCCGGTTATGCGCACGACCAGGTTCCTGCAAGGCAAATGAGAGCGCAGCGTGAGCACCAGTTCAAAGTCGAGCAGCGCGCCACAACAGTTTTCATTCCCCACTACTTGGGTCTCATACACAGTCCTTCTCTCAAGGTCACATAAATATGGAGCAAACAAACAACAAGCAGATGCACATAATGAGTTTTATTATGCAGAGAAATTTGCGAAAACGAACTTTATACGTTACAGAGCAAAAATCGACGGTAAACACAAATAACATCGAGATCGCACCACCGCTCGAAATAAGCCCGAGGTGAGGAGCCTGAGCTTTGATAATGCAGACATGGTGGGAACGCCCGCTAAAAGGTTCGGCATTGCTTTAATACTGCTGAACTAAATTGGTACGTAACGCTGACTTCAAAAGTAAGCAATCGCATCTGAATGCCATGTGCATGCAATGCCCACATATTGCGGATTGTTTGAAACTGCGACAACGAGGCGAGGTGCAATTTGTTCAGTTTTTGCATGTTAGTTGATGCTGCTGCGTTTTGTCGCACGGCTTGTACTCGCTACAAAAGCACTGAGATGGTGGAGAATGCGGTGCGTACTAGTGGGTTTTCAACCTCCTGGATGTTTTATAGTATTCAGTGGTGGCTTTGCGGCTATATGGATTTCAGTACCAATATGCGAATATCCGCCGTTTGTATTCCAAGCGTGAAGCCACTCGTGGGAACCTGTAAGTATTATTGCATGTACTGACGTTTGTCCATAATGCAATTCGTGAGAACTTGTTTCGGTACCGGCCTTGACGTGTACCCGCGCTTTTCGGCGTGCTATGCAAATAGTTGTTTTAGCAGCAATATTGACAAAAATAGTGTCTGATGAAACGCGCGAAACAAAGTTGGTCTATCGTTACATTCTCTATGCTCCAGGGCAACTAAGGTCGATGGTATTTGTGTTTCATGGTGATTTTTGTGAAGTGCGCAATCTGCAATGTGAACGCATAACCGATTCGGAAACGTCAGTACGTAACTCCTTTTGGTGTAGCATCCCGCTGAGAGGGAACGATCTTGACCTATTGTTTGTTATTTACGCCCACTCTTGGTCACTCCTCAAGTGGACTGCAATTTGGTGGCTGCCTTGAGGCATGGGACAAACTGAAAGTACAGTTACATTCTAGTCATTGGCGGCTTAAACTTCATACCCTAGAATCCCAGGTTGCATCAACAGGGCAATTCCAAGCAGACCTGCAAGGTCTAGTTTCAGACTTCCCGCTTTATGGCCACGTCACTACGCCCACCAGATTCAGGGGAACCTAACAGGTCAAATATATTTAACCGATTTCCCACTAATAAAGAGCTACTGGTCGAGAGATTGATAACCGATACCCCTCTGGGCCGCAGCGGTCATGCGATGCTAGTGTTTCATTACCCATGCTACGCGGATTATCCTAAAGAGCATGCTGAGGAATACCAGGCCGTATTCAACTATGCCGACCTGTCCGACCTCAATGATGGAACAAGCTGGTCATCTTTAGCCGAACTGACCCCTAAAGTGGCCTGCGGAGCATTCGTCAACATATTTAACAAGCGCCTGGCAAGCTCATCTGAGAACAAACTCTACCGGCCTAAAAGGAGGAAAGCTTTCTTAAGGAGCAGGACAGGTAGGTGCATGGCATTAGGAGACTTGGCATGTCACACCTACATGGCCTCCCCTAGCGGTGATACCTAGGATGTCTACACAATACAAAGTAATCACTGTCAAACTCGTTCAAGCGAATAAACTGAAGAACCAACAAGATCCAGTGGAAAAGTTTTGCTCCAATTCCCAACTGCTATACAGAGATATCAACAATTTGCGCCGTGTTAAGCGTGGTATTCCGGCTCTGCACAAAGCATGCGGATTAGCCCATACCGCACAAAAACGGCCAACCTTCTTGTACGACAATTTGACAGTACCTTCCAAAGCGTGCAACCATCATACATTCTGCCTAAGCAGATAATGCCGTCATCAGGTTTAAATCACATACCATTTACCTCCGCAGCTGTACTGAAGTGGATGAGGTCTACTCGAGTGCAGCTCCCCGGGTGCGGACGGCATCCGCTCGAAGGCATTAAAAGTTGTTGCTAGGAGTTTGGCGGCGCCGTTGCCAATTTTCTTTCAACGACGTCTGAACAAGATGCGCTTTCACATTACGTGGATGCACGGAACCATCAAGCCAATCTACAAAAGTGGCAGTCGTGCTGAACCAACAACTTATCGCACGATAACACTACTTCCTGTGATCTCCAAAGTTTTGGTTTATTGTATCTGAAGCCTTGATGAGGTACTTGGAGAACAACAAAATTCTTGTTCCGCAGCAACATGGATTTCTCCTAGGTCGCTCATTTACCACTAAGCCGTTGCTTGCTCGCGCGAGATGGACAGAATCCGTGGACGCTAATGTAGGAGTCGACGCAGCACACCTGGATTGCTCAAAGGCATTCGGCCGTCTAAACCGTCGCGTTCTAGTTCACAAAAGCTAGAAATATTGCATCGGTTAGCTTGTGTTTGGGCTGGATAGGAGACTTCCCCGTGAAACCTTACCTGAACGTGTGGGTTTGAAGTAACTTATCGGAATTCATCGAAGTTCATTGCAGCGTACCTCAGGGCTCGGTAATTGGACCCTACCTGCTCTTGGTTTCCATACATGGTCCCGCAAGCTTTTTATCTTCCAACCGCTTGCTACTTGCTGCTCATCTAAACGTATGGCGTACTATAGTGGCTCTGGAAGATAACACAGCGTTACAGGAGAATCTGGACAAAGCGTACCCATGGTCCACCAAGAACATGCTGCATTTCAACGTCACCAAATGCAAACTTCTCAGCATCCGTCACAAGCGTATGAAGAAGTACCGCCTTGGAATAAAAATTTTACAGCGGGCTTCTCACGAGTGCAACCACGGCGTGCTATTTCAAGAAGATCGCGGTTGTTTGGGGTAGACTGAAACGGCATATAAGAAGGCAACCATTACCTCGGCCTTTTTGCAGAGCTTTCGGGAAGTTTGACCCTTTACTCTTTCCAAAGCTGCTTAGTACGTACTTGAGGCCACACGAGGAATATGCTACTCAAGCGTGGCATCACCGGCTCAAGCACAATGTCAACGCGCTCGCTACTGCACAAGGTAGGACAACGACGAGCGTCAGAGTTTTGACCAGCCCCATGCCCACTCAGGCCGATGACTCTCAAAATATATAGTGTACCTCATCGGCGTCTAAGAGGCGATCCCATAATGGTGTACCAGACCCTGAAAAACCCCAAACACTCGTGACATGCCCTGCTGATACTCAGCCAAACCACCACGCTAAGAGTTTATCAGGTTAAGCTGGTCACGCAGTAAAGCCGACTGGAGTGTCGGCTTCACCTTTTCGCTCTTCGAGTGTTAATCCTTGGAACGCCCTCCCGGAATATTTACCTAATGAGCCAACCCTATCACTTTTCAAAAACGCCTAGAGGACACTGTCACATTTACACTAAGTGCTATATCCCATGACCACTAGATGCTAGCACTAATGCACAACAGACAGTGAACAGTGCCATAACCCTACTCGAGAATGAGTCCCTCCAAATCGCTAGCATAGAATTTCTTAAACGCTACTACTGTAGAAACTAGCTTCCTGTATCCCTTCGACCAGAGCTAACTGCACACAAGTCAGCATTGTCCAAGCAATCTTACCTTTCTTTCTCGCTTATTAAATAAACAAATAAATAAATGGCATATTCTCGAATGAATCGAGGCACACCAAACCAAGCACCATCAAAATGTTAGGCGTTTACGTTTCGCAACAGACATGTTACTATGAATGTCATCAGTATTGGCCGAAAGACCTGCAGGCTGTGGAGGTTGAGGACGTAACCACGGGGAACAAAGTCGTAAATGGATGACGATATTTTGAGTCCAAGTGAGCATAGTGTAAACAGTCAAGGCACTTTAAGTGTAAGAAAACGGTATAGGTAGTCGGTGTCTTATTCTTGTACGTGTCAAGAAAAGAGTGAAATATGACTCCAGTCGACCTGTGATTATGGAGTGCTTGGTCGTAAGTTTATTCAGTGGCGAGTCACTTCCGCTACGTCGCAGTGTTGTTACCTGGACGTTTGTGGCTTTTTATATGGCAAACGGTTGCCAGTCAACAACCCGCCACGTCCCGAAAGACTGCCGTAAATCCTGCTGAACAGTAGTGTACAACTGGCAAAGCAGCTTGCCGACTGATTTCACCCTCGGTTGTTTGCAGTCAAATGACTTCCAATTTCCTCTCTTAGCTGATCAGATAGCTTCGGCTGGGTAGCCAAAAGCGCTGAGGCCGGCCGGGGGTTAAATTCACCAAGAGTCATCTTGTTGAGTGTCTGGGTGAGCAAGGTTTTAGTTGCCGTTGTCTGGATTATTCTGGTCATGCATAAATCCCGGGAGTGTGTAGACATCGTAGCCAGCTCTCCACACGCCCCTTATTGCTTTGCCTGCGAACATTATATTGTCTAACCCCCTTTGTGCGGCAGGGCAATTAAATCTGTACTCGCCCAAACCGAAGAGTTCATTATCCTTTTAGCTATCCCTTCTCACGCTAACGGCCGTACGGGACATATCAAGCACCTACCTGTTCACCCGTTATAAATCATTCTTCAGTATTCATAAATCCTAGGGAATTAACATTACAGGAAATCTCTCCTGGATTGCCGAGTTCTTAAGAGGTAGGACAGTGAGCGTACAGTGAAGCAAACTCGCTCTGCTCCAGCGCCTGTGACTAGTGGCATTCCCAAAGGATCAGTGCTTGGCCCAGAGCTCTTCAAACTGTACATTAACGATCTGCCGACTGCACTTCAGACCGACCGCTTGCTCTACGCTGATGGCCTTAGGCTATAGTCAACATTATCCAGCCTTGAATATGAGGACAGATCACAAGGTGCTCTAGACTAGCTACGTCGGCCGGTGGCCGAGTGGTTGGCACGTTTGCTTTCCAACCATAAGGTCACCGGTTCGAATCCGCGTAGGGGTGGGCGTCCTTGCGGTATACTCAGCCCGCGCGCGACTGGTGGTGGTCGCGCGGCAGCGAAGCGCCGTTACGGCGTATAAGCTGACACATTTCATTATTTCATCATTTCTAGACTAGCTACACGAATGGTCCATCAAGTGACAAATGCCGGTAAACAGCGATAAATGCGCTGGTCTCCCAATGGGTAAAACCGAATCGTACGGTACGTGCCACACTTGTGGGGTTCTCCTCAGGAATAACACTCACGAGAGACATCTCGGGATTATTGTGACTTCCGACATCAGAATGACGCAGGAAACGTTGAAGAAGGTGGCCAATGGAAGGAGACTGGTGGGTACCTTAAGAAGCTCATTTGCTCTAATGACTCCTGAGATTTTTCGACATTGGTTTACTTCTTCCTTCCAGGCTTGAAATATAGCCTAGAAGCTATCCATCTGCTTGTAAAGTTTGAATGCGCTCTGCTGGAAAAGGTTCAGCTATGTGCATTGGAAGGTGTTCTGGGCTTCGTGATTTCCCTTACACAACAGGACTCCAGCAGCTAAATCTGTCCTTCCTCGAGCTTCGATTTCTCCGGGGTGATCTCATCTACACTAGGCGCACCCTCCGAGAGAAGCTTGGAAGAGCGTTACAACCATTATTCCGGCCTAACAATGTATGTACCACACGAGGCCACACATGGAAACTATTTAAGCAAAGAAGACGGAATGCGCATGATCACCCTATCCACTAGTGTGGTGAGTGATTGAAATAGCTTACCGGAAAAAAGTGCAGACGCGCCATTCGAGGAAGTTTTAAGCTGCTGCTAGTCAAAGGTTCCATAGAGATGCTGGAATCGTGCGGCTGTCACTGAAATTACGAGCAAGCCCCGAGGAACGTCGTAATGCAACGACACGCAGCAAACCCAGTATGTTACCGTAGCGATGTGCCTGACGAGAGATTTCTCTCGTGCTCTCCACAACACAATGAACTCAAGAAACTCACTAGCTCTTTAGCGTCTGACAACGGCCTGCTGTACCCAACGGCGTGGTATCTTATCATCGTATTTAGAGTCCGTTAGTTAGGTATATAACTTCGCCATTACTGGTTGGTTAGAATCCCCGTCCGGTAATACATAAAATAGATCTCCGACTCAGGGAAGGATTTGAACTGTTGAACCTTCTCCATCATTTTAGTTAATGTACCAAACCCTCGACCGCAAATACTTCGTGGTTTACTTTCTACCCCGGTGGAACGCAACGCTCTCAAGCGATTTGCTGTTAAGCTAAAATTTATAAGTACTAGTGTTCGGCCTGACCTTTCGCTGGTCGATAGACTGAAGCTAAGGGTGGCCATCAAGGACCTCAAATGCAGGCGAGCGGTCGGCGAACAAGGTCTTCGGTTTGGGCGTCTTCCGATGATCAGCTGGCGGTCCTTTTCTTCCCCAACACTGCCCATACTGGTAACGCACGACCTAGGTCTAGGCATAATGAATACCACCACATAGTGCTAATGTGCGCAGACTAAGGAACAAAGTGCGCGAGCAAGTTTCGCTTGTAGATGGATGTCATCCCATATACGGATTCACTGAAGCTTGGTTGTCTCAGGACTTCACGAATGATGAAGTACTTCTATCTGGCTACGCACCATTTAGATTCGATTGCTCATCTGGTCAGCAGAGAGGAGGCTACGCTCTTTATGTTAGCTGTACACTTACGTTTTGATGGCTTGCTTATTTCAGTCGGCAGACAAAACTGTTGAAGCTCTCTCGGCTGTGATTCGTACTTCCTCGACTCTGCTTACAGTCTTAATGGTGGACAGAAGCCCTGGGAGCGTATCCAGCGATGCATTTGAATTTATTCGCTCCTAGTCCTCAAACAGGTGTTCGTTCTTGGACGACTTCAAACTCCTAGAGGTTTTCTGGGCAGATCTTTCTAGCGACAGAGCGTCAGCACATCTGGCGCTGATCAACTAGAGTTTAGGATCTAAGTACCATTATACTCGTTCATTGACCTCCCCACTAGGTACACGGCCGCCATATACTGGCTATCTTAGACCTTGTATTTGATACGTCACTCGATGTTTTGGTGACCATACTTACGGAACTCCACTGGGTTTCAGTGATCATGTTTGTTTGTTCTTCAGTTGTACTCTTTCTAGACGCTACATGAATCCTGTTGAGTCTCTCCAGAACATATGGCACGTAGATTACCACTCAATGAGAGCCAAAGCTACGGGGTTCCATTGCGAGATCTCAGGCGATGATACTGCCCAGGTTGCCTGGGATAAATTTTACTACCTCACAGTGATCTTTGCTCCATTCATCAGCGACACAAGGAGAAAGGGGGCATGAGTACAGCCGCCTTGGATAGATTACACTGACAGGCGTCTGCTTATAAAGAGGTCTACATATTTGGGACCTTACCGAGATGTTCCGTCGACCGATAATTATGACAGGTACCGTAAGGCTAGCAATAAGTTTAAGAAACACACAAGGAATGCTCGGCTCAATTTCGAGTAAGGGTTGGCAGACGAAGCTTTTTAGAATCTGCAACGATTCTTCACATATTTCAAAAGGCGCTGCGGTTCAAACATATCGATTACATTATTGATGATTGATGACCGTACTCAGTAGCAGACGGACTATGGCGAGGCCTGCGTACTTACCGTGCAATATACAGCGGTGTTTGTAAGGGTAACCTCTTTGACAGGCGTCGAGCTGGTTTGCAGGCTCCCAGATGGTTAAAAGGCTATGTGAATTTATTGTTTCGGCGGCGGAACTTCGTAGACAGTTACAAGGGCTGAACCCTTCTAAAGTCTATGGGTCTAGTTTAATTCACCACAAACTGTTACAAGACTTAGCAGCGGAACTAAGTAGACCGCTGGCTA
This sequence comes from Dicrocoelium dendriticum, assembly GCA_944474145.2. Taxonomy (NCBI): domain Eukaryota; kingdom Metazoa; phylum Platyhelminthes; class Trematoda; order Plagiorchiida; family Dicrocoeliidae; genus Dicrocoelium; species Dicrocoelium dendriticum. Next base: position 24,434,843 of record OX104069.1, read on the forward strand.
GGGTTTTTCAGAAAGAGCTTGACAGCTGTGCATTATCTTAAAAAGAAGACGGACGCTGTCATCTGTCTCACCTTCAAAAATGGGGACAAGAGTCTGCTTGAAAATTACAGGTCAGTTAGGCTGACGAATGTAGTAGTCAAACTTCTCGAGAAACTGGTGACAGATTCATTGGAGAGTCACCTTAGTAGATTTGCCCTACTTAGAAATGTACAATACGGATTCCGGGAGGGATTTTCGTGTCTTACGAATCTACTGTTGGCTGGTAGACGTTGGGCGGATGAGGCAGATAACGGCCACGCACTGAAAGTGCTTTTCCACGAATTTTCGAAGGCTGTTGACAAGGTACTCTAGTTGAGGCTCGCGTAGAAGCTGACCTCCTGCCGGGTAACTGTCTTCGACCTTCATTGTGTGCCTGCCTTTTGGATGGTAGGAAACAGTGTGTAGGTTGGACACTGGCCTATGGTTTAGGCAGTCTGTCCGCAGTGACGTGCCGCAAGGCTTGGTACGTGAACCGTTGTTGTTCTCTAAATATGTGAATGACCTACCCGCGGAGCATGACGTACCATCTCTACTATTTGCTGAGGACCTAAAGCTGTGGAAAGTTGGCGATGTTCCTGGGTGTCCGAAGCTATTTAGCAAACATTGGATAAGCCTTGGGACTGCTCTCCTTTATGGTTAATGCCCATAAATCAGGCCAACTGCTCCATTCTTTGCACTGGAGAAGGCTGTTCTCATGCGAGGTACCTGGTCGGTGGAGTCGAGCTTCCCCGCATATTTAGCCAGGGTGATCTAGACGTCGTACTTTCTTCGGTTTTACTATTCGGTGACTACTGGAAGAAGGACGCAAGCAGAGGTTTTCGCATGTGGTGCTTCATACGACTTTCTTTTGGAGTCTAGGCGAGCGGCTTGTTTACGGAATGGTCTAGGCTTTCGTTCGGCTTCAGCTGGACTTCTGCGTCTACGCTTGTCCGCCCTCCCTCCTCCCGGACAAACTGGAGCTAGACAGAGTTTCACTGGTGGGTACTAGGTTAACTGATAAATTAAGGGAACGGACGTACCCCAAGCGTCTTCTTAGTTTGGGAATGTATTCAATGCACTACCGAAAGCTTAGAAAAGACCAAAGTCTAACCTATCGTATCTTAACTGGAATGCCTGGTTCAGATTTACCTTAGCTATATATATATATATATATATATCGTGTGTTCTACGCGGGCAGTACTTGCAGCCTGGAACACCGCGGTCCGAGCGGGTAAGGGCGGAGTACCGGCTGCCACGCCGAGTCATCGAGCGCTGGAACATGCTTCCGGAAAGTGTCATCGGGGAATCTACGGTATGTGGGTTTGCGCGGCAACTTGACAGGCTTGAGAGGCAACACAAAACCCTTTCCTCTTCCTGACTATCTCGCATCTCTATATCTCGAATGCCTTTGCCCTACTTTGTTTACGCATTTGTATTAGATTACTTCATCTATACTTTCTTATGCTGCACCTTCATTTACACTTCCTCTCCTTTGATTACTTTACGTGAGTGCCACAGCAGGGTTTTCTAGAACAGGAAACGTAGGCATTAACTGGTTGGCCAGAGTACAATGTGGCTGTTCCGTTATAGTTCCATTAATAACTCGATGCACTACAATAAGTTCTGGCTCAACGACCCACTTATGATGAAACACTCACACGATGCTCCTATCTTTTCAGTCCCAACAAAACTTGAACTTGAACTTGTTACGCAGCGGGTAGTCCGATTTCGAGAACCGTGCGTACATGCGCTTCCTTCAGAATATGCTAACAATCGTCAACGTGAGCACAACAAACTTTCACCGCCTACCTCGTCCAGCAAGTTATACAGGAGCAACCCACCATCTCCTGAAAGAGATATTTCTCCCAGTGGGAACCGCGTAGTACAAAATTTTAAGAGCTCGCCCTCTTAAACGTTTGCCTTTATATTTGGATTGGAAAGGTATGCCAAGAATACAAAGTGAGAAAGCTGTACTCAGGCACATGGTTTATTTGATCCAAGAAATATTTGCTCTTTGTTAACCGCGTGAGTTTATTCCAGTATTGCTCCTCTTAGTGTTCCTTTTAGTCATATTAATTTAGTGTTTACTGTTGTATTTAATAGTGTTGTATATTTTGATGTATTAACTCCGTATGAACAGTTATTCATCGTACGCAGTCATACTTGCACACTAGAAAGTGACAGTTTTTCGTCAGCTTGGAAAGTTAGTATCTTCACTTATCTACAAAGGAGGAAGTCGACATAATCCGACCACTTTTCCTCCAATCCCTTTGACTTCAATAGTGCGTAAAGTTATGGAACGGAGCCTAAAACTGGCTGTTAATCTTTATCTTGGAGGACCGAATATCATTCCTTATACCCAGCATGGGTTCCGAAAAGCAGGCTCCTGTACTTCAAACTTGCTCAATGCTATGGCGACCTGAGCAAAGTGGCAAGACCGCGGCAAACGCTTCGACGTTATGTTTGTTGACTTCAGCAAGGCGTTTGACAAAGTTCCGCATGAACGGCTTCTGTTTACTTTCCAAGGAATCGGTACTGCTAGAAACCTCCTGTCTTAGATCTCCGACTTTCTAAACGACCGCTCTCTTAACTGAAGCTGAGTGACGCGTTTATAGTGCTACGATTGAATGCCATATACACGCTGCGAAACTAGACCGCCTATCAAAGCCAATGGGTAGAACACACAAAAGTAAGCCAGGCAAAAGTTTTATTGGACTAGAAGTGAGGTAGCGAATACTAAAAATAGGGCACTAGGAGACAGCTAGCTAAGGAGGACGTAGTTGGGTGTCGAGTGCGTGGACGGAGCGTCGTACGCAGCCTAGGTGCGCGCCAAAGGTGGAGACCGCGTTCGTGTTTCAAACAAACGGGGACAACTTTCCAACAAGCAAACCGCCTAGTTCCCTAATACATGAGAAACCTACAATTGTAATATATTTTAGAATAGTTTACACAGTCATCAGGGGGAATCTCCAGTTCATTACAAAGCCCCTCTCCCAGAAGAGAAACCGTGGGTGACCTTTCGATTTATGCGAGGAATGTATGTCTCGAGCCAGCCTTCTACGAAACCAGGTAGTGTAACCCGATGCAGCCGCTTGGAGAAAAGCAGGCGGTCGGACCCTAGCGGGCGCCCACCCGTGTCCACCCTAATTGTGTCAAAAACACAAACTGGGGAAAAGTTCATAAGCGTCAAGTGTTCTCGAGTTCGTGCAGGTCAAATGTTCGCTTCAGGCTCGTTATCTCCTCCGGTTCCTTCAAGTAAGATAAACGGAAACAAGAGCAGTAAAGGTGACGGCTAGGGCAACAGTAAGATTGACACTTACAGGATTAGGTCGGCGTCAAGCAAAACGCAACTCCTTTTATTTGTTTTAGCACCTTTTCTTCTTTATTGGGCTTTCAAAATGTTTTGCGTTCCTTTGGGTTTTCGAAAAATGTTTGTCGGCTTGTTGGCGTTTTCAGAAGCTTTTGCCGATTTTTAAGATTTTCCTATGTTGTTGGTCAAAAGAAAACAGGAAAGCAATAAAAAAGTGAAAGGAACACTAATCCCTTAATTGCGCTGGCCATTGAACGCGTCTACCCCACCTAGTCGACTTGTGCGAAGCAGAGGAAGGCGTCATCTTAGATGTGCTATCGGATGGCAAAATTGGAGGAACTGCTGAAGACGTAGCGGTTGGTTCGATGGGAAACAGCGAAGCTGAGGTGGTTGGCTTCGTTGGATCGTAATGCTTGGCTTCAAAGATGTTAGAAGCAGTCGAGACTTTTATCATAGGCTGGATTGGTACTTCAGAAGACGAGCAGGGGTCTTTATGGAGCTCAGGTTCCGCATGGGCAAACTTGCGACGGTCGATCGTAACGGCTTCTCGTTTACCGTGACTGTCGATGCGTAAACGCGGTCCTTACGCTGCAGAACTATAAAAGGACCTTCGTCAGGTCGCTCCAGTAGTCTGCGGAGTCCATTAAGACGGAGGAAAACTAACGTTCAACGTTGTAGGTTTCGTGGAACAAAAGAATTACGCTGTTGTTCCCTAACGTCGCGAAGCTTGTAGTGACGCATGCTCGTGGCAAGCTGACGCGCATAACTCGCGTCGTAACGGGGGATTATGTAATTATCGGAAAAGAACTCTCCAGGTAAATGCGGTGGATGTCCATGTACTAAATTGACGCTTAGTGTACCGAGATTAGCATTTAGGGTTAATCGGATACCAAGAAGGAACATAGGCAGTGCCTCAGTCCAAGTCAGCGCGTTGGCGGCCCTAAGGGAGGCTTTTAGCTGTCGGTAAAAGCTTTTCACCATGCGTTCGCTTGCGGATGATAGACGCTGCTGCGAATGTGTCGGCATCCCATGAGTGTAAGAATATCGTTACCGGTCGAAGGTTCGAATTGCGGACCGCGGTCTGAAGTCACTGTGGCTGGACAGCAGTTTGAAGCGACCCAGCGCTCGACGAAAGCGCGTGTTACGGTTTTCACAGCTACGTCAGGGGTGGGAACGGCTGCGGGCCAACGGTGCAACGATCGATAATAGTAAGGATGTAGATCTTTCTGATGGGCGGGGAGAGTGGTGCCACTATGTCAAGATGCACAAGGGCATATCGCGCTGAAACGGACGGAAGCGGCCAAGCGGTGCGGGCACGTGCCGCTTGACCTCGGCTTGCTGCAAGCTGAAACAGCTGCGTGCCCAACGCGTAACATCGCGTTGCCTCCTCGGCCAAACGTATCTCTCGGAGACAAGCTTAGCATTAACTTTCATGCCTGGGTGGGCAATATTGTGCATGGTGTTTAGAACGATACGGAGAAAAATTTCTGGAACGACGGGTCGAGGCTGTCCGGTAGACGGGTCGCAAAATAATGTATCATCAGATGACGGCAAAGAGTGCGGGGATATCTTCAAAGAAGAAGCGCGGAGTACCAAAAAACTGGTCGTTTGATTGCGCGGCGGCCATAGCAGACAAAGCGATTGTCTGCCTAGCAGGGCCGATCGCAGTTACTCTTGAAAGAGCATCAGCGACGACGTTTTGTTGTCCAGAAATGTGTCTGATATCAGTCGAGAATCGGGCAATGAACGCTAACTGACGGATCTCACGTGGTGAGTGTCAAGCTGATTGCTTTCGGGCTGCGTAGACAAGCAGCTTGTGAGTGGTGAAGATAATGAAGGTGTTAGCTTCAAGGAGTGTCGGAAATGTCGAACGGTAGAGTAAAAGGCCAGCAGTATAAGAATAAACGTACTGTACTTGACTTCGGCGAGTTATATGCGTCTAGATTAGAAAGCAATTGGTTTCCAACGTCAATTTGTATGCTGCTGTAGGACGGCGCCAATGGCGGTGTCCCGTGCGTCAATAACAACGCTGTGCGAAGCGTTCGGATTGTAAGGATGAAGCATAAAGAATTTAGCTAACGCTCTTTTGCTGGCCTTGAAAACTTCGACAGAAGCCGCAGTCAGTTCCACTTGACCGCTTTCACGTCCACGAAGTAGGTCGGTTAGTGGACTTAACAAATTGGCACAGAGTGGAAAAAACGTTGATAATAGTTGCGCATGCTGTTAAAACGACGAATAGCGGCTGAAGTAGTCGGGACCGGAAAGTCTGATGGCTCGGACTCTATCGTCTGGAAGCCGTATGCCATACTGATCAAAAGGATTGTCGAGAAAATCGACGGAAGGCTGCTCAAAAACGCATTTGTCGGGTTGATGGTGATGTTATTAGCGGCCAGCCTGTTGAAAAGAAGTTTGAGCCTTACTGCGTGTGGTTCTTTAGAAGCGCTGGAGCTTAGGATATCGTCGATATATGGATAAACGAAAGTTACACCTCAAGTGACGTTATCTATAAATCGTTGAAAAATCTGGGCTGCGTTACGAAAACCGAAGGGCATACGCAAAATTTCGAAGAGCCCAACCAGCCTGATTACGGCCGTCTTCAGTATGTTTTCCTCAGAGACTATAATCTGGTGATATGCGCAAACCAGATCGATTTTCGAGAACACACGGGTGCCTTGATGTCCTGAACGTGAGGAATAGAATAGCGGTCGGAAATATAACGTTATTGAGCGTGCGGTAATCACCACGTAGACGCTAGTTTCCTGACCTTTTGGGCAGCATGTGGAGCGGCGACGCCCACGAGCTTTTGGACGGGAGCACGATGCCTAGTTCAAGCATGTGCTAGAATTCTGCGCGAGCAACTTTTAGCTTATCGGGGGTCATTCGCCTGGCTTTGGCGTAAACAGGTGGACATTTGGTAACGATATGATGGTTTGTAGCATCAGTGGCGGATGGAAAGGGGGTCATTGCACGAAAGACCTGCAGACATTTGGTAGTAAGCATCTGACCAATAAGTAAATAGATAAATATTTTATTCTCGACTATGCGATGCACGCCCATGAAGGCATGATCAGATATGTACCACTGTACAAACATTTTATGGCAACTGTAACAGTGACAGTAGAAAATTGTTCATATGTCCATGATTGGAACTGTACAATGGTGAAAATGCGAAACAATAATTTGGCTATCATGAGGTACGGGACCTCAGCTAATAATAGATTGAGAATCCTGAATGATCCACTGGTAGGTAATGGAAGGGCACGCTCAAGAGATATATGCCAATAGAGTGAGTTCGTGCACAAGTAAGGCAAAGGTCAAAGTATCGTAGGGAGTAAAAAGACGACAGTATGTGCAAGTATAGAAGTTCCAGCTTAACGAACCTTTCTAGAATTGTGACGCTAGATGACCTGCCAGTGTGAAGTTACGGGCTGTGACTTTATTCGGTGGTGAGTCACATACGCCACGTTGCAGTGCTGTTAAACGTATATTTGTGGCTTTTTAAAGGGCGAACGCTTGCCAGGCGAAAACCCACCACGTCCTGGAACACTGCCGCAAATCCACTGAGTGGCAAATTATACCTGGCTATGTTTCTTGTTGAACGTTGGTTTGCTCGGTTATTCGCAGTCAGGTTGTATCCCATTTTTCTGCCGGCTGATGCCCCAGCTGGTTGCCTGTTGCGTTCCTGGGTCCTGTCCATTGGTAGGTCGGGTACTAAACATTCTTTTTGAATATGATGTGTTGATCCTTTGCAGAACCACGTGAAGTCTTCTCTGATTATGTGTATTTGCCGGTGAGCGAAGAATTCGTGTCCAGCTACCCTCACTGGACATGGGTGGTTGGGTGCAGATGGTTAGAATGGAAGTGAAGCCATGGTCCATGTAAGTTCTTGTTGGTTATTTCGTCCCATCCCAGACGAAGACAGTTCCTCAGTTCAATCCCGAATCTCTAAAATGTTCACGACCTCAACGAAAAGGGAGAGAGGAACAGGCCGAGCGAAGACCGAGAAGGACAGTCAATGTACCAAGCTTTGGATCAAAATCCCACTTTAAGACATTTACTTGAAACAACTAGTGTATAATGTGTAACAGATGTTATGCTAAAGATGTTTTTAATTACGCAGAGGGCATGGCCTATCGGGTAAAATACTTTTATGTGCATAAGGATGCAGAGCAGGATTCCGGTAAGAACTTCATGAGGTATAATCTACGATGTTCGTATTCTACTTGAGACTAGAAGGGGGTATGTAGCCACGATTGGTTGTTATCGGAAACCAAAAGATACAGTGACGATGTGGCCGAATTTATATATGCTCCACGGGATAAGTATTACGTAAGACACAATAACTATAATGTGCATGTGTGTATGAAGATAGGAAGCTGAGCATACTAGAAGCAGGCTAAGATTAAATAGATTTGAAAGGAAGACTAAGTGTTGAAGTTAAGACGATCAAAAGATAGCGATAATGGACCGGTTTTCAGTGACCAAAGGTGTGTTGGGTTAATCATTCTAGTTACTCTTGAATAACTACAGTGTCCAAGGATAGGACAGCAAACCAGCTGAGCTATGAAAAAACGATACCAAGAGAATAAACATTCTAATGAAGGACTGACCCTTAGCGAGCTACGGGTATTCGCAAAGTTGAATAGAGCGTACAGCGACCAGCTGCTGCTGAGCAGAAATAGTGGGTATAAGAAAGGATGTAACAGTGGCTGGGGTAGCCATATCATTAAGACGTTTGACCACATGCTGGATCCCTAGAGTTTTAATAGGTAAATGAACGAGCGAGAAATTAGAGAGGAAAACCTTCCAGAAAAAAGTAGGTGAGATTAACTGGTTGGCGTATACAGGACCGATTGACTCAGTGTAGGTCAAAGTACCTATAACTGCTAGATTCGTTTGACAATCGAGCAAGCGGCTTTGCTTCTCGTCAACAAGCAAATCGAAGTACTTCAGTAAGTCGAGGCCAAGAATTGGCGTCTGAACAACTGCGACGAGAAAGATCCATTTAAAAGAACGTCGCAGGTTTCCATTGAGCGTGCGCGAGCGTTGACCCTACACGCGAATGGTGGAGCCGTTTGCTGCGCGCAATGAATCAAACACCTCTTTGATAACAGCGGCAGAAGCCCGTGGGATAATGCTGACGTCTGCGCTGGTGTCCACGTGATAGCGTACGCTCGTACTGCTATCAGTGACAAAGAAAAGGCGACTAAGGCAGCCAGCAACGTCCGTCACCCCTACGTACTTGCCTACCCGTTTCCTGCGTGTTGCTCTTTTAGGAACAGGGCGGGCGACACGCTCTGGCCTGCTGACCGAATCTCTCGTGGTGCGAACAATTGCTTGACATAGGGGAGATTTAGAACGTGACCTAGGACGAGTGTGACTACTGGAACGATTTCGGCGGTTGGATCCGGACGGCGTTGGGTTCTCTAGTTGGTTGTTAAGTGCCGCTAGTTACGCTCTCAGTTCTGTTACCTCCTTACTGGAAGTGGACAGAACCCGAGAAACTTGGTCGTTGGATTTCCAAATAAGGTCGGCAATGTCCGTGAGTTAAGAGAGAGAAGCATCATTTGCGTACAAGGGGTTCCCGTGTCAGTTGGCAGGCGACGTATCCACATCACTTTAAAGAGAGAGTCGCCAACAGAGAGAGGCTTAGCTAGAGCCTGCATCATGTGCGGCAACTGAGAAGGCTTTCGATCACCTTGCTCGGTTTCGTTAAGAAGCTGCCTAACGCGAGCATGGTCTGATAAGCCGAATCGATTTAAGACTACGACACTAAGCTCCTCGTAAAGCTTCTGATATTAGGGAATCTCCAAAATGTCGTCGAGGTCATCGACGACTTGCGGAGGAAGCGCTGCGACAACGCAGTGATGTTTGATGCTGTCAAACGTAACACCATGTAACGAAGAAATGGATTGTAGCTGGGTAAACCAGGCCTTAGCGTTAGTCTCTCGGAAAGGCGTGATAGGGAAACGAAACCCGCCAACCTGCTCGTCAGAATCTCGGTGAATGACCTTCGTGGTGAAAAATTACGGAGCGCGTGAAAGTGAACCCATGTAGTAAAAAGTAAAAGTAGGTGGGTGGCCAGAATAATTTACCCGATCGGAGAAGAAATATTAGTATCAAACGCACCAAAAATCTTCCTTTTGTGGTGTCACCAATTGTAGCGCTAAATATACGGTACCAAACTTGACCGCTAATCAAAGGCAATGGGTAGAACACACAAAAGTAAACTAGGCAAAAGGTTTATTGGACTGGGGGAGAGGTAGCGAATGCTAAAATAGAGCTCCAGAAGACAGCTAGCTAGGGGACGTAGTTGGGCTTCGAGTGCGTGGACGGAGCGTCCTCCACCGTCTAGGCGCGCCAAAGGTGGAGACGGCGTTCGTGTTTCAAACAAACGGGGACAACGTTTCAACAGCCAAACCGCCTAGTTCCCTAATACATAAGAAAGCTACAATTGTAATATATTTTAGCATAGTTTACACAATCAGCAGGGGGAATCTCCAGGTCAGTACGCTTTCTCCTCCTGTCCTCATGACGCGTAGGGTCCCACAGTGCTCTGTCTTTGGTCCCGTAATTTGCAATTGCTTCATCAACGACTTACCGTCTACTTTTCAGACAGATTGCCTAAGCTATGTTGACGACCTAAAGCAGTATATGGAGGTATCCAGGCTTGTAGACGCGGACAGATTATAATTTACGCTCGATTAAGCAGCAGTTGCCCTTAAATCGTGATACATGCTCTGTTCTCCCCGTTGGCTCACCTAACGTTTGGAACTTATCACCTTGGTGGTTCCTTGCTCAGGAGTGCGATCCAAGAGAGAGAGCTTGGAGTGATAGTGTCATCAGACCACAAATCTATTCAAGACACCCAGAAGAGGGTCGCCGCGGCCTACAGGATGTTCCGTTTTACACGTAGAGGATTTTCTTTCCTGATCCCTGAGCTATTCCGATGCCTCCTTGGCACGAATGTACGCCCGGTTATCGAATACGGGCTACCCGCTGCCCATCCTCGCACCAAAACCGAATATGATAGGGTACAGAAGGTTCAACAGCGTGGATGGCAATCCATCCCTGAGTTGCGAGACTTGTCGTGTCCGCTCCGGCTCCAACCACTGAAATGGTTTTTTATTGGCCACCGCCGTCATCGCGGAGGTTTGATATTCCCTCGACGTATTCTCAGAGGAGAAATTGGTTGCGAGTTACGGGACTTCTTTCAACTCAACACGGAGAATTCAACACGAAGCCACTGCACGAAACTGTTCCAACCGACAAATCTCCGTGTGCGACTCAAGCTGGCTTTATCAACTCGCCTAGTGAACGATTGAAACCCGTTGCCGGAGCCTGTTGTTGATGCTGAGATAGAGGAACGTTTCAAACAACTGTTGGATTCTCACCTAGGCTGTTAGGATTCTGCTGCCTATAAGACAGCTACAGTGGTCTTCTGCGGAAATTTGTGCCGCAATGACCCGCGCCATCTCCGCAATGATCGGGAAGTGAAGGAGCGGACAAAGGATCTACCTTCTGCTCTCTATCATCCACTCATACAACAAACCCGAAATAAAATAGATTTGCTTCTCCTGTGTCTACTTAGCACACTTGTGCTCTCTTGATACACGACAAGCCTTTTAATCCAGGTACTCATGTCTCAGCTGTACTTGCTTCTGCTCATAGAAACTGTGTACATAGACTAGACTTTGAGGAAAAGTTGGTTCGTGAACACAGCTTGCTAATTGAGACAATGCGTTCAAAAATTGATGAGTTGCAGTCTTTATTGGAGCTTTTAGTGTACTTGTAAACACTCGCTTTCAGTATTTTAAGACATTGGTTTTACGGTTGTTTTAAGCATCAAAACGTCCACTTGCTTTACTGATTGCAAATCTGTTTAAACAGAGCGTTTTGGTGAGTACCTTGCTGCACTCTTTCTCGCTCTGGTTGCTTCGCGCCCCATTTTTGTATTCAGCACAATATACGTTGGTTCTGTCGCCTCTAACTTCTATACTGTCCCGTTTTTATCACAGCTCTTACTTGTCATTGATTGTCGACTATTATCCCTGGCTCAACCAAACAAGTGGCTACCCTGAATGGACTCGCCAGCGGACGCAAGGCCTCTTTTCTGACCCAAGGAACGGTCAGTAGCCATCTGCCGTACGCAGCCACGGGCGGGTTGGTCCTCAAACGCCTAGCTAAGCGTTGCCGACGAGGACGCTAAATTTCTTTGTGGGACGAAGTAGGCCCGATTTCTTCGTGAGATGTGGACGCCTGGATTCCTTGGTCGGACGGGGAATGTGGACTAGGGTGCGGCGGGGGAGTAACACCTCACAAGCACACTGTCGGGTCTGCAGCAAAAAGAAGGTACTGTCGGCCTTTTTTGGACTAGCCAGTCTTTTTCAGTCTGGCATGCCTGCCTTGTCGACTCCCTGATGATATGCTCTGGTCCAAACGATCATCATAAATAATAAATAACAAAAGCCTGGACCCAGCGAACTCTGCTTCACACCCAACTTTCAGCTCTTGCTCAAGCACATGCAACTATTCATACCCATCCTCACCTTCCGTTTTCCACCACTAACAGCTCCATCGAAGGCTTCCATCCTTCAGCCTTCTAGGAGGCGGCCCTAGTGGTGTAGCGGAAAACACGCTGTTTCATTCTTTCGCAACCTTGCATTTTACGGTTGTTTTAAACTTCAAAACGTCCACTTGTTTTACTGGCCGCACATGCGTTAACACAGTGTTTTGGTGAGTACCTCGCTGCGGGACCATCGAGTCTTCCAATCGCGGGAGTTTAAATACGGGCTGTTGCCCAGCAGGAAAACTGGTTTCCGTGTTCTCTAAATGTACGGGGTTTAATGGGGTAACTTGTTGCGAAAGGTGTTTATAATGAGGTAAGGCACTCCAAAAATCTGGTAAATGTACTGTACCATTCTTAATTGCGAATGTGTAGTAAATTATAAAAGTTAATATATAACTGTACGCAAGTAATTAAAAGAGAAACAGAATGTAAAAAGTCGCTTAGGTATGGCCGCGTTGTCTCCGTAAAATGGTAAATTTGCCAAACTATACGTGTGTCGATACATAGCATACGGTTTGTAAGTAGGGATTGGTTTGCAATGGAGGTTACCTGTGGATCTCGTAACCGTGTAATGGAAATAGTGACTAAAATCATTATTAATCATTAGATAATTGACTGTGTGTGTAAACCTTTCCCCTGCGCGGAAACGAAATGTAATTTATATATAGGTATGTAGGCATATATAGGTTAATGATGGGAGTAAAGTATAATGATATGTTCATAAGTAAGGAATGCATGAGTGAATTAATGTTGGTGTAAGTCTATCAACTACTGCATGTTTGATGCATAATACATGTAACCTACGAGATTGAAGAGATTTCGGCAATGTTATGTTGCCTGAAAGAAAAATTGTGTTTACATACACATGATTTTTGGTATACAATTGCGGATGTCTGTTACTGTTATCATCATGCGTTTCCTGCTAGTTGTGCTAAATGGAAGGATGTTGATTCACGCAAGATGATTTTGCATGAAGTAATGGTATGTAAACATCGAACACGATGATTACTCATTTTGGGACTTGAGCGGCTTTTGGGGAATAATTGGGTGTTTAAATATTTAAAATCGTTTAAAGAATATTGCCTCCGAAAGGGTAACCGTGTTAATCTCTTTTACGCGGTGAAGTAGGGAAGATGGAATTTTGGTAAAGGTTACCGTAATAGACAAATAAAACGTGGTGTTCGGCGTTCATTAATCTCAACTGAAGGTGCAGTCTGTTTTACGTTAGTCATTAGTGTCATATTGTAATTCTAAAATAACCCGCTGTTGAGTAGACTAAACAACATACTGAGTAGGAAGGGTATCTTTGGAGAAACGGATTGTCAGCAGAATGGGAAGCGATGCACATGACGACGTTGCACGGCTATACGTCGTACATTTGCTGGGTGATGTATAATTGTATAAGGTGGGCCGAGGGACGCTCAAAACATATGCAAATATCCTCATCTTGGTGGGGAGCTTTGTGAACGCTCATCACACAGCAAGCGAGAATAATGAAAACTGGTTCATCAAGTATTATTACAGGACGAATGGAGGGCGCTACGAGGTATACATTTCAACGGCTGAGTGAAACAGGGAAACAAGGTTTACGAAGTATGTAAGGCTACAGCGGCGTGTTCATCGTTGAAAATAACTGCATAAGGAGAACTGACCACTTGCTTAAATAAATAAATAAATAAATCGTTTATTCTTAACAAGGTGAGGCACGCCTTTACAGGCATGATTATTTTGACATAACGATGCATGATCAAGAATGTGCAAAAATCCGCTATGTTTGCCATAGCAGCTTGTTTTTGTGTAGGGGTATGTATGTATGTCATTGTGTGTGTATGTGTATGTAGCTGTGTATTTTGTGCTTGTATTTGTGCTGCTTCAATCTTCAACGTTTGATATCGTCATCAATATGCGAGTAATAGTAACGGATGCGCATGTTGTTTGCATTGCATGCAGTGTTGCGTCACAAGTCAAGATGTAGGAATTGACCTATATATTGTCTGAAGATTACGGAACCACCCACAGAATCTGTGAGCTTATTGTCCGCCGCAAAGAATGTGCAGACTTTGCACATTGCCCATGCGAAGTAAGACGACAAGGCACAGTGACAGAGGGTAGCCCTGAACGGGGTCGTTTCTCCGTTCTCCAAGGAAGGTAAAATGTAGACGAACCTGGATAGCGAAGGGAGACCGGACCCGGTGCTAGGACAGGGGACGGCAAATGCACGCACGTCACTGGATGACTAAGGGCGGTAATGCAGACGGCGAATTGCGGCGCGTGTGTACTGTGTCCCTGCCAGCGTGATCATCATTGAAATTGGATGGTACCTATGGTTCACATTCACTAACGGCTTATATAGTGGTACCAGTCGGCGGGAGGAGGAACAGGGGCTGCTGTAAGATTGACGCTGTGGGCGGCGCGTATGTACTTTGGCCATGAAAGTGATGTCAGCCTGGAAGTGCAACCTTACTTTGTACATGTATCACTGATGTAAGCTCAAGTGTAGCGAATGCTTGGGGAAATAGACAGTGGCAGGTTTCACTTAGACGGCTGCGCATGTTATTTTGGCTGTGGAAGGGCTGTAATTAATAAAATGAACATATACCTGTAACTAGGTTGCACAGATGAATTGTATTGCTAAAGATGTACGTTTGAGGAGACGCAGTGGCAGCGTTAATAAGATAGGGAAAAGGGGCGGACAACACTGGGGCTCTTAAAGAGAAGTGATCATGGGAATCCAATGGCACCTGTGGCTATGAATCAATGATGCATCACTTACCGGTGGCAGTATATAGTGAGAGGCGCACTGTCATCGTTAAGTAGGACGGTGAAGGGCAGCGCATGCAACTAGGGCCCCGAAAGACAAGTGATCACGGGAATCCAAAAGAACCAGTGGCTATAAATCTATCATGCCTCACATACTGATCGCAGTACTTGGGAGGAGGCACGGTAAGAGCAACAACTTATTCTGTTAATTTTAGCTTATCTCTTCGCACAAGAAAGATACTTGCCACAATCATTTGACTTTCCAACCACAGCATTCAAAAGCTATTGATGTGCATACAATCAATAGACAACTTACTTTGAACTCTGGCTTATACCATCTAGCCAAACTACCACCTGTGTTTTCCCGGTGCAATCTTTCTGCCCTACTGTCGTAGTGTATTTTCGGCAGCCTCCCAAAATATATCATTGGGATACCAACACGATTTTATTTCCAAGATCCAATAAGGACGACGGGACATGGCTATTTTCGGACTACGCACCTAAGCAGCGCTCCTACAAATTGGAGACCCCGACGTGAGTTCGTTCTATCGGATTCAGCTTCCAACATCTGGTGAGTCGTGTCCATTTTCGTCGTTCTTTTTATTGCTTTAATATATGCGAATATGATCGATCAGCAAACTGGGGAGATTAAGACTGTATTTACTTATTTATTTGGATACAATATCCCCAGCTTTGGTTTTTTCAGGCCGAGTCATTTTTTGAAATTGATCACATACATAGGGATGTCTTTATAGTTCATTATGTGATCTCCAAGCTCTCCCTGAATCATTACTCCTAGCACAGGATACCTTGAAAACAAGCCCCACATACCAGCAACTAAGAGACATTTTACTTCGCGAGCTTAGCCTTAGTGAGCGTAAGAGAGTGCAAGGTCTACTTATAGAAGAACAGTTAGGCGATCGCACTCCTACGCAACTATTGCGAGCCATGCAAGCTCTGGTAGGTGACGGCCCTCCAGAGAATTCCATCTTTAGGCAGTTATTTTTGCAATGGCTCCCTACACATGTACAACAAATACTGGCTAACGCTCATCAGGATACCGACTTGAAAGACCTAGCCCTTATGACTGATAAAATAATGGAAACACAAGCGCCCACGATCTCAATTTCTTTGCCTCCTGTAACTGACGACTCGCTTGTAAAAGCTGTGCACTCCCTGCAGCAGCAACTGGCCTCCAGCTCCATCACCCGTCGAAGCCGTAATTCTCGGTCAGGCCAGAGACGTATTCGCAGCGATAGTCGTTCACGTGGCATTTGTTGGTATCACCGTAGGTTCCGTAACAAGGCTAGGAGATGCATAAAGCCGTGTCGATTTTCCATTTCGGGAAACGAACACGCCAGTTTGTAATGGCGACGACGCAAGCTGGCATATACGAGTCAGGTCTCCTCTTTTATCTGCGGGACGTAAGATCTGGCATGCCGTTCCTCGTAGACACTGGTGCCGAAGTCAGTGTGGTTCCTCCACGTCCGGAGGACTTAAGGCACTGCTCTGCATACAGCCTGCAGGCAGGAAACGGCAAGCCTATCCGAACCTATGGAGGACGGTCTATCACGCTAAACCTTGGTCTCCGTAGGCATTTTCCTTGGATCTTCATTGTAGCCAAAGTGCCCACTGCCATTCTAGGCCTCGATTTCTTCCAGCATCATGGCATTATTGTCGATCGCAAGCGCTGCCAAATCATTGATGGCCTAACGCAAATATCTCGGGCTGGTTTTAAAGGATCCATTATGTCTATAAGTCCGCAGCTTGACCCAACACGAGCCACTCCAAAGTACTTGGATTTGTTACGAGAGGTCAACAGCTTAACAAAGCCTGGATACCAACCTGGTGATGTCAAACATGAGATCGTCCACAGGATAACGACAACAGGTAGTACAGCCTACCATCGTCCGCGGCGTTTAGCGCCCGATAAACTTTCCGTAGCGAAGGTTGAATTCGACCATATGCTACAATTGGGCATAATAGTCCCATCCAGCGGTACATGGGCATCGCCCCTATTTATGGTCCCAAAAAGTCAGCCTGGGGATTAAAGATCTTGGGGGGATTATCGGGGACTAAATGCTATCACCGTGCCAGACACGTATCCCATTCCGCATCTCCAGGATTTCTCTTCCTCGCTATAAGGAAAACATGTGTTCAGTAAGATAGATTTAGCGCGAGCATATTACCAAATTCCTGTCCATCTTCAAGATGTGCATAAGACTGCCGTTACCACACCTTTTGGCTTATTTGAGTTCTTGCGAATGCCATTTGGTCTCCGCAATGCAGCTCAAACATTTCATCGTTTTATGGAGCAGGTTATTCGTGAGCTCGATTTTGTTTTCGTCTACATTGACGATGTCTTGGTTGCAAGTTATAACCATGACGAACACTTGCGTCATCTGCGACAACTGTTCGAGCGATTTGCGCATTGTTGGGTGGTTATCAATGCCTCCAAGAGTCAGTTTGGTGTTCCTACAGTAGGCTTTCTTGGTCACCGTGTTTCCTCCGCCGGAATTACACCCCTACTCGACAGAGTGACAACCATCACTGAATACCCTATCCCCGATTCCATCAAAAAGTTACGTCGGTTTGTAGGCATGGTTAACTTCTACAGACGTTTCATCCCACACGGTTCGGAGTTAGCCCAGCCATTTACAGAGCTACTCAAATTAGATGCCCAATCATTCAGCTTCACGGAATCAGCTAAGCGGCCATTCAGTGATCTACAACATCAGCTAGCAACTGCCACTCTCCTCTTGCACCTTGATCCTAAGGCTCCGTTAGAGTTAACGGTGGACGCTTCAGATGCAGCAGTAAGTTGTGTGCTGCAACAGCGACAGGGTGGTGAATTGTATCCAATTGCCTTTTTCTCCAAGAAATTGCAGCCCGCCGAACGACGTTATAGTACGTTCAGCAGAGAACTCCCAGCTATTTATCTCAATGTGCGTCATTTCTGACATTACTTGGAAGGGCGTAGATTCACGATATTCATCGACCACAAACCGCTAACGTATGTACTGCGTTCTGCTTCTGATCGGCTCTCCCCACGAGAAACTAGACAACTAGATTATATCTCCCAATTTACCTCCGACATTCGTCATTGGTCCGGTGTGAACAACACCTTAGCAGATGCCCTATCACGGGCGGAAATCAATACCCTCCTTGAGCATTCCCCCATTGAGCTACAAGAACTAGCCACAACACAGCATCAGGCTAAGCAGTTTCTTCAACAAATGCGCGAAACCAATCTACAGGTGAAACCCACCGAGCTGCCTGATAGTTCGGATGTTCTAATGTGTGACGTTTCTACAGGAAAGGCACGACCTGTAGTTCCACCGACATATCGGCGAATCATTTTTGATTCACTACATGGTCTATCACACCCAGGCATTCGTGCAACGCGCAAACTCATTTCCGACCGTTTTGTATGGCCGGCACTGAACAAAGACGTGCAGGCCATGGTGAGGAATTGTCTCCCATGCCAACGTTCAAAAGTGCACCACCATACACAGGCACCTCTTAGCGAGTTCACCATTCCCGATGCTCGTTTTAGTCACGTGCACATCGACACCGTCGGCCCGCTGCCGCCGTCGAGTGGATTTAAGTACCTACTTACTTGTATCGATTGTTACACTCGTTGGCAGGTGGCATTACTTATCGCGGACATTTCCGCAGCGACGGTAGCACGTAAGTTTGTGGCTCATTGGATCGCACATTATGGTGTACCATCCACCATAACAACGGATCGCGGTGCGCAATTTGAATCAACCCTCTTTCGAGACCTCACTACTATCCTCGGAGCTAAACGAATAAGAACAACTGCGTACCATTCAACAGCGAACGCGTTAGTCGAACGTTTTCACCGCCACCTCAAAACATCTTTGATGGCATGTTCTGACACTACCCGTTGGACAGAAAACTTACCGCTGGTTCTTTTAGGTCTACGAACGAGGTTTAAAGCTGATTTAGGTTGCTCTGCCGCGGAGCTGGTATACAGTACCACGCTAAAGCTCCCGGCTGATCTCGTTCAACCCGTCGACCTTAACGCTTTGGATCCCTCAAACTTTGTTCATCGCTTACGTTCATCTATGCGTGAACTGCATTTTACTGCCACACGCGCACAAACTAACAAGTGTTACAAACAAAAAGATCTGACAACTTGTTCACATGTGTGGCTACGAAACGACGCAGTTCGCAGGCCTCTACAGCCACCGTACGAAGGGCCATTTGAGGTGATCGCTAGAACAGCAAAACATCAATTGATCAACAGAAATGGTAAACTCGATGTAATTTCGGTACACCGACTCAAGCCAGCGTATTTCGAACAACCTTGTGAACAACAATCGACAAGTTCTAAAAACCCCATATTTACGCAGGAGTCATCAAAGCACTTTGAAAATGATCCTCAATTATCATCATCTAAAGCTAAGCCAAAAGGGACTAGTATGCGACAAACACGGTCAGGAAGAAAAGTTCATTTTCCAGACCGTCTAGCGTATTAGACATCTTGGGAATAACAACCTGTGTGCTGTCTATCGTGTTATACTGCCTGCTGTCAGTTTTCTATCCTGCTTGTTGCTTTTCAGGGTTTGTCAGGAGAGGAAATAACAACCGTAGCACGAATAAGAACATTCACATTTTGACAACGGGACAGAAGGATTGCGTCGGATAACACCTGCAACTGAAACATCTTTGTTGCACTACGACATTCTGCTCTGACCTTCTCATTGTATATTAGCTAAAACCTTTACCTGCGTGCCACCTGTGCCACAGCCTCGGGCATTTTAAGCAACAATGTATCAGGTAGAGGTCAGGTTTCCCGGCAATTCCCACCGGGTATATTACTCCTGGTTGCTTATCACCGTGCGGCTACCGCACTGGTTGGGAGGTATGTAGGAGCTTTAACTTGTTCTGTTATTTTTAGCTTATCTCTTCGCACAAGAAAGATACTTGCCACAATCATTTGACTTTCCAACCACAGCATTCAAAAGCTATTGATGTGCGTACAATCAATAGACAACTTACTTTGAACTCTGGCTTATACCATCTAGCCAAACTACCACCTGTGTTTTCCCGGTGCAATCTTTCTGCCCTACTGTCGTAGTGTATTTTCGGCAGCCTCCCAAAATATATCATTGGGATACCAACACGATTTTATTTCCAAGATCCAATAAGGACGACGGGACATGGCTATTTTCGGACTACGCACCTAAGCAGCGCTCCTACAAATTGGAGACCCCGACGTGAGTTCGTTCTATCGGATTCAGCTTCCAACATCTGGTGAGTCGTGTCCATTTTCGTCGTTCTTTTTATTGCTTTAATATATGCGAATATGATCGATCAGCAAACTGGGGAGATTAAGACTGTATTTACTAGCTGTTGACCAACATTTTGGATACAATATCCCCAGCTTTGGTTTTTTCAGGCCGAGTCATTTTTTGAAATTGATCACATACATAGGGATGTCTTTATAGTTCATTATGTGATCTCCAAGCTCTCCCTGAATCATTACTCCTAGCACAGGATACCTTGAAAACAAGCCCCACATACCAGCAACTAAGAGACATTTTACTTCGCGAGCTTAGCCTTAGTGAGCGTAAGAGAGTGCAAGGTCTACTTATAGAAGAACAGTTAGGCGATCGCACTCCTACGCAACTATTGCGAGCCATGCAAGCTCTGGAAGGTGACGGCCCTCCAGAGAATTCCATCTTTAGGCAGTTATTTTTGCAATGGCTCCCTACACATGTACAACAAATACTGGCTAACGCTCATCAGGATACCGACTTGAAAGACCTAGCCCTTATGACTGATAAAATAATGGAAACACAAGCACCCACGATCTCAATTTCTTTGCCTCCTGTAACTGACGAATCGCTTGTAAAAGCTGTGCACTCCCTGCAGCAGCAACTGGCCTCCAGCTCCATCACCCGTCGAAGCCGTAATTCTCGGTCAGGCCAGAGACGTATTCGCAGCGATAGTCGTTCACGTGGCATTTGTTGGTATCACCGTAGGTTCCGTAACAAGGCTAGGAGATGCATAAAGCCGTGTCGATTTTCCATTTCGGGAAACGAACACGCCAGTTTGTAATGGCGACGACGCAAGCTGGCATATACGAGTCAGGTCTCCTCTTTTATCTGCGGGACGTAAGATCTGGCATGCCGTTCCTCGTAGACACTGGTGCCGAAGTCAGTGTGGTTCCTCCACGTCCGGAGGACTTAAGGCACTGCTCTGCATACAGCCTGCAGGCAGGAAACGGCAAGCCTATCCGAACCTATGGAGGACGGTCTATCACGCTAAACCTTGGTCTCCGTAGGCATTTTCCTTGGATCTTCATTGTAGCCAAAGTGCCCACTGCCATTCTAGGCCTCGATTTCTTCCAGCATCATGGCATTATTGTCGATCGCAAGCGCTGCCAAATCATTGATGGCCTAACGCAAATATCTCGGGCTGGTTTTAAAGGATCCATTATGTCTATAAGTCCGCAGCTTGACCCAACACGAGCCACTCCAAAGTACTTGGATTTGTTACGAGAGGTCAACAGCTTAACAAAGCCTGGATACCAACCTGGTGATGTCAAACATGAGATCGTCCACAGGATAACGACAACAGGTAGTACAGCCTACCATCGTCCGCGGCGTTTAGCGCCCGATAAACTTTCCGTAGCGAAGGTTGAATTCGACCATATGCTACAATTGGGCATAATAGTCCCATCCAGCGGTACATGGGCATCGCCCCTATTTATGGTCCCAAAAAGTCAGCCTGGGGATTAAATATCTTGGGGGGATTATCGGGGACTAAATGCTATCACCGTGCCAGACACGTATCCCATTCCGCATCTCCAGGATTTCTCTTCCTCGCTATAAGGAAAACATGTGTTCAGTAAGATAGATTTAGCGCGAGCATATTACCAAATTCCTGTCCATCTTCAAGATGTGCATAAGACTGCCGTTACCACACCTTTTGGCTTATTTGAGTTCTTGCGAATGCCATTTGGTCTCCGCAATGCAGCTCAAACATTTCATCGTTTTATGGAGCAGGTTATTCGTGAGCTCGATTTTGTTTTCGTCTACATTGACGATGTCTTGGTTGCAAGTTATAACCATGACGAACACTTGCGTCATCTGCGACAACTGTTCGAGCGATTTGCGCATTGTTGGGTGGTTATCAATGCCTCCAAGAGTCAGTTTGGTGTTCCTACAGTAGGCTTTCTTGGTCACCGTGTTTCCTCCGCCGGAATTACACCCCTACTCGACAGAGTGACAACCATCACTGAATACCCTATCCCCGATTCCATCAAAAAGTTACGTCGGTTTGTAGGCATGGTTAACTTCTACAGACGTTTCATCCCACACGGTTCGGAGTTAGCCCAGCCATTTACAGAGCTACTCAAATTAGATGCCCAATCATTCAGCTTCACGGAATCAGCTAAGCGGCCATTCAGTGATCTACAACATCAGCTAGCAACTGCCACTCTCCTCTTGCACCTTGATCCTAAGGCTCCGTTAGAGTTAACGGTGGACGCTTCAGATGCAGCAGTAAGTTGTGTGCTGCAACAGCGACAGGGTGGTGAATTGTATCCAATTGCCTTTATCTCCAAGAAATTGCAGCCCGCCGAACGACGTTATAGTACGTTCAGCAGAGAACTCCCAGCTATTTATCTCAATGTGCGTCATTTCTGACATTACTTGGAAGGGCGTAGATTCACGATATTCATCGACCACAAACCGCTAACGTATGTACTGCGTTCTGCTTCTGATCGGCTCTCCCCACGAGAAACTAGACAACTAGATTATATCTCCCAATTTACCTCCGACATTCGTCATTGGTCCGGTGTGAACAACACCTTAGCAGATGCCCTATCACGGGCGGAAATCAATACCCTCCTTGAGCATTCCCCCATTGAGCTACAAGAACTAGCCACAACACAGCATCAGGCTAAGCAGTTTCTTCAACAAATGCGCGAAACCAATCTACAGGTGAAACCCACCGAGCTGCCTTATAGTTCGGATGTTCTAATGTGTGACGTTTCTACAGGAAAGGCACGACCTGTAGTTCCACCGACATATCGGCGAATCATTTTTGATTCACTACATGGTCTATCACACCCAGGCATTCGTGCAACGCGCAAACTCATTTCCGACCGTTTTGTATGGCCGGCACTGAACAAAGACGTGCAGGCCATGGTGAGGAATTGTCTCCCATGCCAACGTTCAAAAGTGCACCACCATACACAGGCACCTCTTAGCGAGTTCACCATTCCCGATGCTCGTTTTAGTCACGTGCACATCGACACCGTCGGCCCGCTGCCGCCGTCGAGTGGATTTAAGTACCTACTTACTTGTATCGATTGTTACACTCGTTGGCAGGTGGCATTACTTATCGCGGACATTTCCGCAGCGACGGTAGCACGTAAGTTTGTGGCTCATTGCATCGCACATTATGGTGTACCATCCACCATAACAACGGATCGCGGTGCGCAATTTGAATCAACCCTCTTTCGAGACCTCACTACTATCCTCGGAGCTAAACGAATAAGAACAACTGCGTACCATTCAACAGCGAACGCGTTAGTCGAACGTTTTCACCGCCACCTCAAAACATCTTTGATGGCATGTTCTGACACTACCCGTTGGACAGAAAACTTACCGCTGGTTCTTTTAGGTCTACGAACGAGGTTTAAAGCTGATTTAGGTTGCTCTGCCGCGGAGCTGGTATACAGTACCACGCTAAAGCTCCCGGCTGATCTCGTTCAACCCGTCGACCTTAACGCTTTAGATCCCTCAAACTTTGTTCATCGCTTACGTTCATCTATGCGTGAACTGCATTTTACTGCCACACGCGCACAAACTAACAAGTGTTACATACAAAAAGATCTGACAACTTGTTCACATGTGTGGCTACGAAACGACGCAGTTCGCAGGCCTCTACAGCCACCGTACGAAGGGCCATTTGAGGTGATCGCTAGAACAGCAAAACATCAATTGATCAACAGAAATGGTAAACTCGATGTAATTTCGGTACACCGACTCAAGCCAGCGTATTTCGAACAACCTTGTGAACAACAATCGACAAGTTCTAAAAACCCCATATTTACGCAGGAGTCATCAAAGCACTTTGAAAATGATCCTCAATTATCATCATCTAAAGCTAAGCCAAAAGGGACTAGTATGCGACAAACACGGTCAGGAAGAAAAGTTCATTTTCCAGACCGTCTAGCGTATTAGACATCTTGGGAATAACAACCTGTGTGCTGTCTATCGTGTTATACTGCCTGCTGTCAGTTTTCTTTCCTGCTTGTTGCTTTCCAGGGTTTGTCAGGAGAGGAAATAACAACCGTAGCACGAATAAGAACATTCACATTTTGACAACGGGACAGAAGGATTGCGTCGGATAACACCTGCAACTGAAACATCTTTGTTGCACTACGACATTCTGCTCTGACCTTCTCATTGTATATTAGCTAAAACCTTTACCTGCGTGCCACCTGTGCCACAGCCTCGGGCATTTTAAGCAACAATGTATCAGGTAGAGGTCAGGTTTCCCGGCAATTCCCACCGGGTATATTACTCCTGGTTGCTTATCACCGTGCGGCTACCGCACTGGTTGGGAGGTATGTAGGAGCCTTAACTTGTTCTGTTATTTTTAGCTTATCTCTTCGCACAAGAAAGATACTTGCCACAATCATTTGACTTTCCAACCACAGCATTCAAAAGCTATTGATGTGCGTACAATCAATAGACAACTTACTTTGAACTCTGGCTTATACCATCTAGCCAAACTACCACCTGTGTTTTCCCGGTGCAATCTTTCTGCCCTACTGTCGTAGTGTATTTTCGGCAGCCTCCCAAAATATATCATTGGGATACCAACACGATTTTATTTCCAAGATCCAATAAGGACGACGGGACATGGCTATTTTCGGACTCCACACCTAAGCAGCACTCATACAGCACAATGGCATCGTTAAATACTAGGGCAACCGGCGACGGATATCACTGGGGTTGTGCAGGGGAAGTGCTCATGGCAATGCAATGGTACCTGGGGCCATGAAATAATGACGAATTACATGTCGGTTGCAGTATTTGGTGGAAGGTTCATTGGCAGCGTTAGGTAGCCTTTGGAAGGGTGGCGCATAACTCTTGGGCGCTGAAAGAGGATTGCTCATGGAAATCCAATGGTACCTGTGGCGATGAACCAATGATGCTTCACATGTCGGTGGCAGTATGTGGGAGTAAGGCACATTGGCTGTTATGTACAAGGGCAAACGGCGGCGGATATCACTGCGGCTCTGAAAGAGTAGTGGTCATGGGAATGCAATGGTACCTGTGGCTATGAATCAAAGATGCATCACTTTCCGGTGACAGTACGTGGGAAAATGTGCAGTGCCACTGATACATAGTAACGTGCTAGCGGATAAGCAGCCGTGTATGTTAATGGTTCCGGACATTGGGAAAGCGAATGTAATAAAAGGGCTGAACTGTTGAAACATTTAGGATTATTCACCACCAAGTGAGTGAGCGTGTATACAGCTCGAAACTCACCATGGGGTGAACACTGAGATGGGTTTCGATTCGCTCGTACGAGGTCACCGTGATAGTTCAAAATCAATGTGAACCGTACAAGGGAAAAATAACTCCGTAGGCAGTACAAACATGTTATATTGTTGAGAAATATGTTACCTGCAACAACTGGAGTGTAAAATACGCGGCGGTGTATAGACACATGGCATTCCGTAGCGGTCTGTAGGTTACGTGACGGTCAGCGCATTCATGCATTCGAGGGGAATATGCACGCGTTCTAAGTCATATGTGCCCGCATAATACACTGACCGGTGGTGCGACCAAGTAGGTATGCTGTGTCACATGCTACGTGGAGGCAGACCAGTAGTGGCGGACCACTGTAGTAGGCACCACAAATTGGCAGGGTTTCTGAAAGCAAAAGGTGTACAAAGAATACACTTACTGGAGTCGCAACGGAGTATAGTGGCGACGGCACATGTTACATGTAGGAAAACCAGTAGTGGCGGATCACTCTTGGAAGCTTCACGGATAGAAAGAGTTTCTAAAAGACACCTACTAAGGGCCGATATACTTACGGAAGGTGCAACGGAGTAGATGACCGCGGCACCTGTCGCCTGGAGTTAGACCCGAAAGGGCAGACCCTCCATCCATGCAGCACGGATACACAGAAGTTTAAAAGCTAATTGTTAACGGCCAATGCATTTACCGGAGGTGTAACCGAGTATAGTCGCAGTGTGAAAGATTCCGTGGAGGAATACCGTTAATGCTGGATCTATCATGTACGCCCTACGGATAGGCAGCAGTACTAGAAGCAACTTGTTACGAGCCAATACAATTACCGGAGGTGCAACGTAGTAAATATGAGGCTGCAAAGGTTTCGTGGAGGAGTAACCTTAATGTCGGATCTATCATGTGGCCATCAAAAACACACAGCAGTTCTAAAAGCCACTGGTTGAGAGCCAATATATGGAGTAGACAGCGGCTGCATAGGTTACTTGGAGGCAGACTAATAGCGGCGGATCAGTGACAGGCAGCAAAAATAGGCAGGGGTTCCGAAAACCACTTGTAAGAGCCGATAGGCGTACCGGAGGTTTAACGGAGTACATATGCAGCGGAAAAGGTTTGGTGGATGATGAGCAGTAGTGGCGGATAACCCATAAGGTGGCAGGCATACACAAAATTCCTAAAAGCCACATGTGAAGAGCCGATACACTTACCGGAGGTACAACGGAGTAGATACCAGCGGCAAAGATTACGTGGAAGCTGACTAATATTGGCTGCATGGATAGTGAGCAATGCTCCAAGACATTTGTTAAAAGCCAAACTACTTACCGAAGATACTAATGAGTATATAGCGGGGGCAAAGCTTACGTGGAAGCTGATCAGTAGTGTCGGGTTACTCATTTAGACAGTCCGGAAGGACAACAATTCTCAAGGCCACATGTGGACAGACAATACATGTAACGGAGGTGCAACTAAATAAATAAATAAATAGTTTATTCTCGTCACTGCGAGACACACCAGCAAGGGCCTGATCATGGTATTACAGACATGTATGATCAGCAATTGCACAAATTAGTACATTTTGACCAATAACATGGGAGTTTATGTGTGTTGGGATGTAACCCTATGTTTAACCGTGTATTTGGAAGGGGACATGTTGTGTGAGTAGGTAAATGTGACTGTGTGTGCTTTTGTTCGTTGGGTTCGCCATCAAAGGGGAAATCATTGGAACGCTTTGAATCAGATGAAGTCCGTGACGCGTGAATGATCCTCCGGAAAAGGGAAGAGGCAGTGACTTTATTTAGTGGCGAGTCACATCCGCCACGTCACAGTGTTGTTAAACGGACACTTGTGGCTTTTTATAGGGAGAACGCTTGCCAGGCGAAATCCCACCACATCCTGAAACACTGCCGCCGAACCATTTGCTGGAACGGGATTCACCTGAACCACCCAGCTGGCACCACGGGGAGGTTGTTCAGCTAGCCAGCAACGGTTACGTGAAGGCGGACAAGTATTATCGGAGCACTCATAAATGGCAGCATGTTATGAACCAGGGACTTTGGGGTATGCTGGGGAAGTGATAGTAAAATACAGCCGATGCAATCGATCGCGGAAGTTTCCTTCTCCGTCCATACACCGGCTTTAGACAGTCGGGGTAGCAGTCCATCTCCATCGACTTGACCTTCGCCATGCAATTGTAATGCGACGGAGCGCGCTGTGCTTTGGCCGTAGCTCTCTGCGAAAACGGCTCCTCTTCCCCAAATCATGCGAGTCTGTGAGGAATGCAGCAACTGCTGCATCTTGGGCTCACGCCAGTGCGCCCATGTTCGCATAGTTCTCTTCAAACCACTAAGAACGCTTACGGTTTGCGTGCCGGCTGGTTTCCTAGGCCGTAGCTGGCACCTGGTCGCGGTAGTGCCACAGGTCGCCCACTGTGGCTTCGCATTCAACATCACAGTAGAGTGCAGTTGCCGAGCAGCGGTTTCACGTAAAAATTTCTTTCATGGACATCAACGGCATGGAAGGCACTCACCCAGGATGCTATCGATAGTCGTAGGTATAACCTACTGATCACGGCTGAAATCCTTGTAGGTCTATTGATACTACAACTTGCATACATTGAGCTGCCTTACTACAGACTCTTCCATCACAACGTATTAGCATCTCAAGCTGCCCTGTACTGTATGGGGTTGATTGCTCAAATAAGCGGAGGACTCATTGTCATGGGTATACAGTGAATACCGCAACACCCTTACAAAGCGGGTGAGACTAGTATCAAAAGAAGAAACCGGCAAGCTGTTACCCGTGGCACATAGAACGGAAACAAGTACAGCTTAAATCAAGGTGTAAAAGGGGGTGTTAACAACAAGGTTGACTGGTCGCAGTCAACAAACGCTTCCAAAGCACTGGGGAAACTGCAACCGTACCGTGTGAAGCTGTGACCAAATGTTTCAATGACGAGGATCGCATTACATCAGCTAACAGAAATGCTGCCTCGTTGCCATACTAGAATGATGACCAATGAAATGAAGAGTAATAAGATGGAGAGACGGGGGAATTGCTTGAAAACCTTAAAGCCCTAAGCAAGCATTCAGCGCCAAGGCGCCTGCACCTTGTGTAGACAACCCACCGTCTCAACCAGTCGGCTGTCTTGCAAAAATAACGAGGCATCAGCCAGACAGCTACATTGCGGCTTTCATTGCCATCGGTCATAATCAGTCACTACCCAGCAGCTAACCCAGCACTAAGCACACTATAAAAACCCATCAGCTTGAGAGACGGCAGCAGACGCGGCTTTTGGTATCCGTTGCGAACTACCTCCTGTAACCTCTCGAGCCAAGTACAAGGCGAGTCACTTGGAGGCTGTTGCCAAACGACACCAGCATTGGTGCGTAGACTTTAAGTATTCTCAGATATTTAGACAGGTTATGCCAAGGCTCACTAAAGTACACCACGAAAGCCCCTACTGTGGCCTTTTTTAAACGGATATTCAGATGACCCCACACTCAATTCTGTCGTCGAAGATGGCACAGGTTCAAGAGTGCAGCCTTGACCGGTGCAATGTGTACGTTGACGTCAGTTTCTATGCGCCTGCAGGACGAAAGAGAAATCGGAACAGAACTGCCCGTTCTCTTCAGGCAGGTGCGAAGAGCAACAAGAATGACGGGACAAACAAGCTGGAACGTAAGACGTACGCGACAATTGCTTCGACGTCGGCTGAGAACTTGCGCCCAGTCTCATGGCCTGCGGCTAAGCCGGTTGCGGTTCATGTACATTCCAAAACCCTTGGGGTAAATACACCCCGTCGAGGTGATTCTTTGATGGATAGCAGCGTGATATTCCGTAACGCAGTGAAATCCACTGCTGCACTTCCTGCCGAACGTACATTAGACGACCTACAGTGGTTAAAGATGTGTGTAACGAAGTTTCTTCCGCCTGGGTTTCCCGGTGTTACTGTCAGGAAACTGACTAGATTGGGTAACGTCTCAGTTAACGCCCCAAATCCTCGACCGCGCTTACTTCGGGTAGTCCTATCCATCCCGGAGGAACGCAGCGCGCTGTTGAGGTTTGCCTTCAAATTGAAGAGTACTAATGTTAGCGTTCAGCCAGACCTCTCATTAGCGGATAGGATGAAGCTAAAAGAGGCCATTAAGGACCTCAAAACCAGGCGAGCGGCCGTTGAACAAGGTCTCCGGTTGGTGGGCTTTCGGGTGGTCAGCCAGCGGTTTGTTTCCGCCCTACCAGTGCCATTACTGGTAGCGCACGACCCAGGGATGGACATTACGATTAGCTTCAGATAATGCTAAGCAATGTGCGGAGCCTAAGGAATAAATTTGCGAGATAGGTCTGCTTGTTGATGGGTCTCATCCCGATATACTTGCATTTACTGAAACGCGGCTGTCTCGGGACATCACTGACGGTGAAGTACATCTGTCTGGCTGAGCACTATTTAGATGTGATCGCTTCGTTGGCTGAGAAGGCGGGGGCGTTGCTATTTACGTCAGGTGTGAAATTGACGTTTCCCGCACCTATATGTTTCAGTCGGCAGCTAAAACTGTCGAAGCGCTGTCGGTAGTGATTAACACTTCCTAAACTGAACTTACAGTCGTACTTGTGTTTAGAAGCCCTGGGAGTGCGTCTAAAGAGGTGCTTGACTTTATTCGCTCCCAATCCGCACACAGGTGTTTGATACTCGGGGATTTCAATCTACCAGGAGTTTGCTGGGCGGATCTTTCTTGCAACTCGGCAGAAGGTACTTTCGGGGCAGATCTACTTGAGCTTACGCTACAAGTACCGTTGCATCAGTTCGTGGATCTCCCCACTAGGTACATGGACGCCCAACTCCCGTCTATTTTGGATCTAGTATTTGCCAAGTCACTAGAATTCGTAGGGGACATCACTTACAGCTCTCCCTTAGGTGCTAGTGATCATGTTTGTTTATCGTTCAGGTGTACTCTGACCAGGCGTCACCAGAGCATTGCTAAGCCATTTCGAAACATATGGCTTGCTAACTATCAGGCAATGCGTATCAAGGCTGCTGGGATGCGTTGCGAAACCTCGGTGGTTGATACGGTTCAGGCGGCCTGGGATATACTTAAATCTTATCTCACGGAAGTGTCTTCTCCCTACATCCCGCTTGCGAGGAGAAAGGAGACACGAGCATGACCGCCGTGGATAGGACCACTGGCAAGTACCTGCTCCAGAAGCGTTCTAGGTGCTGGAGGACGTACCGTGCGGCTCCATCAACTAGCACCTATGGTAGATACCGCAAAGCTAGAAATAGGTGTAAACAACACTTAAGGAAAGTTCGGCTGGTGTACGAAAAGGAATTGGCTGATGGAGCTTCGGAAAATCCGAAGAAGTTCTTCGCTTATGTTAAGAGACGCTGTGGTTCAACTTCGGTAATCCCAACTTTGATGAGGGCCGATGGAACTCGTGCGTTTGCGGACTCAGATAAAGCTCTTTTACTTGGGGGCAGTATGCAGGGGCTTTTGAACGTGTGCCGCGTTGCCTAGCGTTGAACTTGTCCCCAGAGTACCTGTGGGTTCTTATTTAGCTGAGTTTACTGTGGTGGAAACGCGAGTCCTTAAACTGCTGCAAGAACTGAACCCATCCAAAGCAGCTGGACCTGATTCAATTCACCCGAAGCTTCTGCATGAGTTGGCGCGGGAACTAAGTGGACCGCTGACGATGGTGTTTCAGAAGTCACCTGCCAGCTGTACATTACCTTCCGAATGGAAGGAGGCTGTCATCTGTCCTAACTTCAAAAATGGTGACAGGAATCCGTCAGCCAATTATAGGCCAGTTAGTCTGACTAGCGCCGTGGTCAAACTGCTTGAAAAGCTGGTGAGAGATTCGTTGGAATGTCACCTGAATAGATTTAATCTACTCAGTAGAGCACAACCTGGATTCCGGAAGGGGTTTTCGTATTTGATGAATTTGTTGTTTGCTCGTGAAGCTTGGGCCGAGACACCAAACAATGGCCACGCAGTGGATGTGCTTTTCGTAGACTTCTCGCAAGTATTTGATAAGGTACCCCAATTGAGGCTATCACAAAAGCTGATGTCCTACGGCGTATCTGGTCGCGCCCTTCACAGGGTATCTGCTTTCTTGCAGGGAAGAGAGCAGTGTGCACGTGTGGGTCGCAGCTTATCCTTTAAGCAAGCGGTCCTTTGCGGTGTCCCACGGGGGCTTGGTCCTTGGACCGATGCTGTTCTCCATCTACGTAAACGATCTCCTTGGAGAGCTTGGGGTATAATCCCTATTGTTGGCTGATGACCTTAAGCTGTGGAGTGTTGTAAATGTTCCTGAGGGTTCTGAGGCCATACATGCACTGGACAGACTTTGGGACTGGTCTACTTTGTGGCTTCTGCCCATAAACCAGGCTGTGTTCCGTCCTTCGTATAGGAGCAACTTTCCCGCCTTCGAGCTACGTACTCGGTGGGGTCGAACTCCCCCTTGTCTCCAACCAGGTAGACCTAGGTGGGCGTCCTCGCGGTATACTCAGCCCGCGCGCGACCGGTGCTTGTCGTGCGGCAGCGAAGCGCCGTTACGGCGTACAGCTGACACACATATTAGACCTAGGTGTCGTTCATTCCTCGTCTTTGCATTCTGGTGACAACTAGAAGAAGGCCGCTAGTAAGGGTTTCAGAATGTTGTGGTTAATAAGCCGTGCTTTCGGGGTCTTAACTGCCGACATATTGGTGAAGCTGTTCTCAGCTTTCGTCCGGCCCCATCTGGAATACTGTGTCCAGGCTTGTCAGCCCTGCCTTGTTCGGGACAAAATGGAGCTTGAGAGGGTTTTGACAGTATGTACCAAATTGGTCGATGGATTACGGAGCAATCGTACCCCGAGCGTCTACTTAGCTTGGGTATGTATTCACTGCACCACCGACGGCTTTGAGGAGACCTAATCCTTACTTACCGCATTTTAACAGGGAAGGTTGGACCGGACTTGAGCTAGTTATTTAGTCTGGCTAGGTTGCCTTGTCTTCGCGGTCATCCCATGAAGCTAAACAAGCCGCGTTCTGACCGGATTAGGGCGGAAACTCGATTATCGCGTAGAGTTATCGAGCGCTGGAACTCGCTTCCAGAAAGTGTAGTCAGTGAACCTACGGTTAAGGGTTTCGAGCGTCAGTTAGACGCTCTTAGGTGGCAACACGAAACCTTTCCCTTCTCCTGACAATATCCATCTTCAAACTTTTAGTTCTGATTCTGTCATTCTCTTCACTCTATGGTATTATACTTCATTTAAATGACTTTCATTCCCCTTTATCTTCCATATACTTTCAACTTCTTTCTTACTTCACGTAACCTACACAGCGCGGACTGCTAGTGCAAGGAACGTATGCAGTAATTGGTTGATCAGAGTGTGTTTCGGGTGTTTCGTTTTAGATCTATCAAGGACTGGCACCTTTTCATTTCCTGGCTCAACGATTTGCTCAAGAAGGAACACTTAAGGGATTTTCCTATCGTTCCAGTCCAGCTGAGTCTGTATCTGGCGGATCCGACGCTCCGACATTGCTGCACCGTATCTCGCTTTGGCTGATTCCCTTCCTATGTTTGTAGCCCGCACCACGTACGCTGGGTCCCGTCGCCTCAAACGTCTATAATGTCTTGTACTTGGCACGGCTCTTTATCGCCGACTGGTATCCCAGGCTCCACACTACAAGTGTTACTTGCGAAGTGCAGAATTCGCTATGGGTAGACAACGAAACATTCTTGTCTACAATAGGATGGGGCCAGTCATACGGGAAGCTTGAACTCGACGGGACCTAGATAGGAGACGAATGAACAATATCCTTCGCATAGCTGTAATGCCGTTATACGTCGATATCAAAAGAACACATACTGTTGGCAGCTGGAGAGAAACAGGTATGCTTCGCCAACAAGGTTATGCAAGACCTATCCTCGTGGGGTTTAGGAACCCTGTACACCGGAACCTACTACTTAACAGGGCTGGGTTGGTTGCAAGTCAGACAAATGGTCGGTATCAAATAGTACCGGACACGAAGGCTAAATCCCCTCGGATGAGCCGGTTAGAAGGTTCTAATACCAACTTGGCTAACGACTCTGCAGTCCCGTGAGCTGGAATTCGCGATAGTGAGCCTTACATTACGCAGGCACCTAAGCAAACCGCTAGCGACTGCTCTCCTGGGGCCATTGCAGTCCGCTGCTCTGGACAACACCCGAAAAGACGCCAGTGAAATAACTTGTGGCCGGCATTTAGTTGTGGAGGAAGTTTCTCTTGATGGAAATGTTAATCGCACCTCTGTGGTGGGAGAGAGTACTGAAGATACGGCGCTGGGACTTCAGACGGTACGTTCAAAACTAATTGAGGCCTCATGCGTGACGGTAGTGTCACCAAAGTCCATGGATGGCATGACCATTTCACAAAATAGTATGGGAAATGAAAAACTTGGTACACCTAAATTGGACCGTACGGAAACGTCGAAGTGTAGGGCTGTTAAGCCGACTCAGTTACATAGGAGACCCACCAGGAGTTTATCCAGGAAGCTTAGGCAAGCGAAGCCAACAAAGGGATTAACCTGCAATGATTTACTGAATCCCAGCGTTGGTTCATTGACTCAGGCAGCCGACAGAAATAAAATAGTACAAAAAGACGGGTTGTCCCACCGCGCGGAAAGCCCGAGGGAAAATAACCGCGTCGAGAGAGACTAAGCGTATGGTATCCTTATTGTTATAGTGTGCGTAACAAATGGGGAGAGTTGGTGACGCCTTGTAAGCATGTTGATGTGGCTACTGTGTCGAAGTGCTGGCTTTCTCCAGACAACCTTAGTACTGATCTGCTTCAAGTTCAAGTGGGACTGGAACAATAGGATGAATCCCGTAAGTGTTCCTTCTTAACCGGGTCGTCGATCCAGGAGTTGATAGTGGTGCACCAACTTCTTGGTGGGTCTAAAAGGAAAACACCCGAAAAACACCCTGGTTCACCAATTTAATGCCCACGTTCCTTACATTAGCTGTCCCAGCTATGTCAGTTACGTGAACTAACTGAGAGAGGAAGAAAAACAAAGGTAAGAAATTATGGGAAATCAGTTAAAAGAAGAGAATGATACT
>OX104069.1:24469404-24817497 GCA_944474145.2 Dicrocoelium dendriticum
TTGTTTACAAACGAATCCTAGATAAGTTCACGAGGTCAGAAGGTATACTTTACAGAAATGCCCCGATCACAAAAATGTTATGGAAATCGAATACAATTGGCTTAAGCGAGGTGTGCAAGTTAATGGAATAGAGTACAGGTAGACATTTATATGAGAAAGAAATGCATTAAGACAAAATTGAAAACCCACCACCTGAAATAAAGAGACTTAGCATGCAAGCACGCGGTTGGTTAATCGAATGCAGCGTACCTACAAACGCTGCGCCGGTTCTGAATATACATATATATATATATATATATATATATATATATATATATATATATATATAACATGTGTTGGTGATGTGATAGCTTCAAGGGGGCCATCAAGAAATGTATGATATTATCGTCTACTAACGCTTATAGCAAGACAGCGTATACAATGCACAGGAACCATAAGTCATCTGTGTTTTACGATACATTTATTTGTGCATCGTTCTACGTGGTAACCATACTCACGGCATTTGCTTCCGTATTTCCATATCTGTCTCAATCTATTGTTGATACCCACACTTCTGACTAAACTTAAAGCTGCCGTTTAGGTTAAAATCCAAACGCTAACTAACCACTGACAGAGGTATTGGTTACTTATGATTCTATGTACGATTTTCTAAAACTAAAGGAATATGGCTATTAATCTTTCATTCATTCCAAACTCATGCACGTACGTAGTGTTATGGTTCATGTGGGTTATTGTTTCTCCATCCAGTTTGTGGTAGTCCATACACAAGTGTGAACGAATGCACGTCCACAACATTGCAGTACTATAACTCGAACCAGGGACCTTTGGTATATCAACTGATATCTCACGTTGAATGACTATGTGGAAGCCATTTAGAAACAGTTATAAGCACCACACTTCAGCCTGATAGACTGATGGCATTTTCACTCGCGTAACACCATCATCCGCTGGGACTCGCCTAAAGTACAAATCCCGCTAACATCTGTGTCTTGATACATTCCCACTTGAAAGATGGATCTTATTACATTTCTTCTCGTGTGACACCGTGACTTATTAGGGGTTGCAATATGAGGTCAATGTATCCCATCTCAAGTGTCTCTATACGCCCCCTTGTACTGCTGCCGCCTTCAGGTAAACGCACTGAGATTCAGACAAGTCATCAAGGTTGCTTCCGGAACAGCGGCAATACGTTGTGACATCCAAATCGAAATGCTTGTGTATAGGTAGTATTCTAGACACTTTTGAATTAGTCGAGATATGCTAGCGGTCAGAACGAATGACCAGGGGGAAATAAATAGTAACAGATGACGGACTGGCTGGTCGTTCTAAATCCCTGTTGACTCTCGCTCACCTCGGATGAGAAACGAATACAACGGGCTCTAGTTTTACGGCACGGATAGCCTGCATTGGACATAATCGCACTATTTCCCTGCTAACTTGAAAAGTTGCTTACTCCATCTATGTCATTTTCTTTGTGTCATCTATATTCTACATCCCACATGTAAGTCGCGTTTGGGTACTTTTTCATTCTAAAATGATTAACTACTGACCTGGTGCAATATGGTATCCTTATTGCACATGCCTAGAACGAATGAGCCACAGGTAACCTAACTTTTTTAGGCTTATTTAACTCGGTTGTATTTCGCGATCACTTCACATGTTGCCCATTACGATATTATACTTATCACGACCTATACTGTGCTATTCTTGCTACCTTCTCAAGCGGAGTCTAGTATGGTTACATACCGAGACAGTGAGTTACGGTATCTTCCTGTTCATATTATTATTCGGCTGCGATTCACATCACTATGTAAGCTCCATGAAATTACTCACCATAACCGTAGCTTGACCAGCTGCTCAATGCTAACAAGCATGACGCTTACAAAGCCGGTGCATCGCAGAATAATGGTTCGGTCCATCCATGAGCTCATTCGTAATTGACGTGCGCGCGATGTTTCCGAGCGATTTGTGTGCTAGCTACGCATCACTGCTAGGGTGGCAAATTATTGTGTATGTTTCCATTTCGATGGATACATTTGAATCAAAACGTTATCGTCGCTTGGCCGCTTACAGTTTGACATTTGTAACACAATGCTCAACGATTGTCCCTCGTATGACCACATTGGATTATGCATTCGAAGAGAAATTTCCCTGGAAATTCTGTGTCAAGTGAACAATCCCGACAATTAACCGACTAGCGATTAGCACGATGTCGCCATTTCATGTTCCACTCCGCAGGCTAGTGATGAGAGTGAGTGTAATTATAATTCCAATTGTCCCTCAGCCATACTGAATCTAACGGGGCTTATGAAAACACACGTACTAACCGGATGGAAGGCAGACGTGCAGAGACGCTTACTAGAAATTGCATTGCACATGGCCAATCTTTTGGATGGATTAAGTAAAATGTTGAACGTAACGGGAATGGTACGTCAGTGTGTTAGTATATTACATCGGAAATGAATCGGCGCATAGCGACAATGGTTTTATGAGCACCGATTGGTTGCACCCGAAACGTACGATATAGATCGTTAGCAAATAGCTTATGGCCACAGTAGAGTACAGGTCGGTAGGTACAAACGGTTGAGTACTTGGACATTTGCACAATAAATGCGAACACTGTTTGGAAAGTCGCATGTTTGACAGTAGGCAACGGCACTTCGTTGTTGTCACCTGTCAATACCAAAGGTTGCGCATCAGTCGTTCTTTGAGTAAGTGCACATACCTCGGGCAGCACATGACCCAACCGGTCGGAGACACAGAGAGCCAGAAATAGACACTGCATCGCATTCGCATGCTGTGTGATCTCCCCCATCAGCTCCTCAAACCGGACTGTACATGTAGAGGGCAACACCTAAGTGCACACTATTTCACTGTACCAGTAGTTTACTCATCATTCTACCTAGCAGCTGCTTCACAATTGCTACATCGGGTTCCTTCAAATATGGATGCCCAAGATTTAAGGCTGTCACGTCTAACTGTTGAAGAAAACATCAACCGTTCGTATTGGGTAGTTATTCTCATGCCTGCGAAAATGTTTGTTAGCCTGACCTCCAAATGAAACCCAAGTACACGTTTGTCGTACCATTGATGATGATGTCTAATATGTCTCTCTCCAGTTTGTGACAGCTCACATTTAAGTTTGGATAAACGCATGTGCATATGTTGTATTCGAACTGCTATTGGACATGGATGACGCCAATATATATGTATATATGTATACCGAATAAATTGGACGACGATACTCATACCGCTTTTGTACGACTAACTTAGTGCAGGGAAACAGCACTCGAGAAGACCGGAAATAACATTACCAGAGCATGAAGGTGAGTTTATGACAAACTCATGTTGATTTCAGGTGTTTCGAACCCAAGGCACTGATCATAAGGGCGGTTGCTCACGTGCAGGAGAAGGTACTATTGCACGCGGAATAGTAGCATGATACGTACGCTCCCATTCGATTTACTAATCCAGGCCAATAAGGCGGCGTATGTTGTACGTTTGCCTGCGTGATGAATAATCTTGCATTTCAGAAGTAGATGTTGTTTGAGCTCCCCGGTGTGGATGAGCTTGATGTGAATGTTGACAAGGTGCCTACCTGTCTATTACCCACTACCTCGTCCATACTGGCTCCAGGAGACAGTTGGTCGTCGCTGGAGGGGACGGAGTGCACCGTCCTCGTGACAGTGCTAGACTTAAAGAGTGGTTCCATCCTGTGTGGAACGGACTACGGTTCAGCCACCGCCTCGTGTACGTCTGGTGTGTATGGCTTCCCAATTAAGCCGGGATGCTTCCGTTCTGCTTGTTGAAGGAGTGTGGGCCGGCTCCGTTGATGAAACGTGGCTCCCATTCACATGCCTCCCGGTCTTATTCCTTCGGGTTTACACTGGATATGGGGTGTGTGGGTGGTGCAGCGCAAGCCACCCATGGTCCCCTTTTGTAGGCGCAGGCGTCCTGTGACTGTCCCATGGACGTCACAGTGACAGGCAAATCCGGATACGGACGCCGCCAAATCATATATATATATATATATATATATATATATATATATATATATATATATACTGTGCGCCACTCACGGCCTGACGATCACGAACGCTCGGTTTGCACTGAGTGCCCGTGATATAGCAACTTGGACGCACCCACGGAGTGGTCACGCTCACCTGTTTATCTATGTCAGCGTGATATACGAGAAGTGCGCATGACGTGTACTACGTGGAGTTGAGTGTTTCAGTGATCACAGCTTGGTGCGGATCAAACTGTACCTATATTTCCTAAATCCATATATTGCACTCCTGCCATGAATCGGCGTCAATTTACCATTCTCTGCCTCGGTACTGTGGAGAAACGTATTGAGCTGGAGAAGACGATGGCGGCACGACTGTGTGATGTGGAATACATAGTAATATCCTTGGCCTTCGCCATAGTGGAGGTGGTTGTGCGGCAACGAATTGTCCATACTGCGCACCGGCTTATTGCTGATGCCCTTCTTCATTCTTAGATACATCTGGAGTCTCGCCTAATTTACGCTATTGGTCTTACTTAATAGTGCTGACAATGGTCACTGAAGCACTTTTTGCTTGCAATCGATTTTGAATCACTTCACATCTGTCGTGGTATTTTCTCTGGACTTATTACCTTTTTAAATCTAACTGTATTTACTATCACAGGAGAGCGACCCCACAGATGCGACCATTGTGGTAGTTGCTTCCTTCAGAAGGGCGCTCTGAAAAAGCACATAAACGCAGTGCATTCGAGTGAGTACTTGCCTTTAATCTTCATTGTTTTAAATTATTCAGAAAGTGCTACATTGCCTCTGCTGGGTCTCATCCATCTACTGCTGTACTTGCGCTCTATCTTACATGCTACCAATCGTTGGATGTGATGTTTGTGGTTATGATTGCGCCTATTTAAGTTTGCATGCCCCTTTTGTTTTGTTACTTCATTAAACCAAACTAGAGTGAACCAGTGCGCTGCGCCCCAATGGCCCCGTCTTGATTGGTGATGAATCGTTTGCGACCAGATTGCCAAGTTTGGCGAGCACATGTTCGCATGATCACTCAATCTGGGCTCCCGTTTTTCGAGTACTTTCGACCTTCTGCCGTGTTCTGTCTTTAATATCCTGTGCATCTTTCATGGTTGGCATCACGAAGCGCGTATCTCATAGGAGTTGCGAGCACATTCCGCCGTTTTTTTTTACTAACGCGTGATGTGATTTTCTATCAGATCTATTATGTTGCACCTCCTAAAATAGAGCCACACAACTTCCTAGAATAGTGGCTCTTAACCTGGTGGTAATAACCCCCAAGGGGGTAAGCTGGAATTGTCTGTCGCACTTGAGTATGGATTCGTAACCACACCTTCACGTGATTGGTTTAGAATGACCTTGCCTTACTTTCCTTATTTTATTGGTTTTTTTTCGACTTTTCTAGTCACTGTAACGCAGGATTCTTTTAGTAACTCGGTTCCATACTATGCGTGCGCTTTCTGTTCCGTTCATTGGCTAAGGACGATGATTAACATTCTCACCGTGGGGTTAAACTACTGCGATGTTGCGTCTTCCTAAACTACTTTCGAATATTCCTTCTGATAAACCAACAGCGGCCACCTGGAAGCGCGCCTTTTTGGATTATTTGGAGTTACTACCCGTCTTGTGACCAAACACGGTACCCTCAGAGTGCCACGAAATTAAATTATTGTGACAATTTGTGGGTGCTGAAGTTCAAAGACATTTTGATGCCCTCCATGTCGGTGAGAAGGAGACAGTCAACAGCGCGCTGGAAGTCCTCAGCAGGTTTATGGGGCTGAAGACTGAACACATACACTGCGCGGTAATCTTTCTCTACCTTGCGTCAAAACCCTGAAGAATGTGTCATTGATTTCGTTGCACCGATTCGACAAGCCCTACCACAGTGTCGGTATAGTGAAGTCCGTTACGAAATTCGAAGAGGCGATGCTTTTACAGTGCCTGATATCCGGTATCCGTAACGAACAGGCTCGTGAAAGGTTGTTATCGGAAGATGAGACGACGATGAGCTGGGAGAAGCCCTGCAATATTGTTCGACAGCTGGATAATGTCCATAAACTACTAGCAGCTTTTTCCTCGCAACCTCTTACAGACACAATCCAAACAGTCAACCGAAAAAATGTCACCCTGAGACGATCCCAATTATTTGTTACCTGTTACTGATGTGGAAGTCAACATTTATCAGCCGAGGAATGTCGTCCTAAACAGAGTATCTGCCGCCAATGTGGAAACTTAGGGCACTTGGCCCGAGTTTACCAATCTACATCTTGCACAGCCGTGATATCCCGTTTTCCCAAGAAGCTCGTGAAGGTCGTGCAGTCTTCAGACGAAAAAGACCCGCCAAACACGATTTGGAACGCAACGTCGAGTATCTGCAACCTTCACCCACCATACACTGTGTAATAGAAAATAGGCCAGTTGATTAAAATGGAAGTTGATACCGGTGCCTCGGTTACCATAATCAGTGCTGTATCAGTTAACAGGTCACCCAAGTTCCCCCCCCCCCCCGTGAATCAACTTTGCGTTCGTACACTGCGCAGTCGATACCAGCCCGGGGTAAATGCCCTGTTCATGTAAATTATCATGGGGAGAAGCGAACCTTACAGGCATATGTTGTGGCAATTGATTTTCCGAACTTACTCGGGCGCGACTGGATTAAATGCCTTCCGGCCACGCTAGAGAGGGTGAAGTTCATGTCCATTAACCGGCGCTTGGAGGATGTGCTCAACAAATATTCTGATGTTTTTGATGAGAAACTAGGAGAATTTTGCGGATATCAGGCTAGTATCGAATTACGGCTGGGAACTCAGCCCCGCTTTTTCTGTCCACGTACCCTACCATATTCCCTGAGATCA
Source organism: Dicrocoelium dendriticum (assembly GCA_944474145.2). Classification (NCBI taxonomy): domain Eukaryota; kingdom Metazoa; phylum Platyhelminthes; class Trematoda; order Plagiorchiida; family Dicrocoeliidae; genus Dicrocoelium; species Dicrocoelium dendriticum. The sequence continues at coordinate 24,476,287 of OX104069.1, forward strand.
AAGGTGGAAGACGTGATAAAGAGATTACAATCAGTAGGAACAATCGAGCCAGTCCAATACAGTGAGTGGGGAGCTCCAATAGTTCCAGTCCTGAAGCCGGGTGGTTCTGTGCATATTTTGTGGTGACTATAAACTAATTGTTAATCGTTGTTTAATGCTGGTTAAGTATCCCTTACCTCGGATAGAGGATCTGTATGCTACGCTGGCAGGCAGACAAAAGTTTACACAGATCGTCCTCATTCACGCGTACTTACAAATTGTGTTAGACGAGACCTCTCGTTCATGCACTACGATAAGTACACACATGGGTCTATTCCAGTACAAACCTCCGCCATTCGGAATCAATTCGGCCCCAGCGATATTCCAAAGGATCATTGATGACCTGATCAAAGATATACCTTTTACTTGCGCCTATCTTGACGATATTCTAATTACAGCACGTACAGATACTGAACATTTACAAACGCTATCCACTGTGCTCGAACGTCTACAACAGAGTAGACTCAAACTGAAGAACTCCAAGAGTACCTTTCTCTCAAATTCTGTTCGTTACCTTGGTTTCCGTCTCGATAAAAACGGATAACACGTGTTAGAAGACGAAGTAAAGCCCATCCTTGTCGCACCTGAACCCAAGAATGAAGTTGAAATTCGATCGTTTTTATGGATTTTTCTCACTATCATCGTTTCTTACCTAACGCCTCAACAGTATTTACACCTTTGTAAGAACTGTTGCACAAGGGGGTCTTGGACTTGTGGTCCGGATCAAAGAAAGGCCTTCACATATGCAAAAAATGGTGCTCATCGCCTCCCCGTATCTCGTGCATTTCGATCCGAGCCGGCCTCTAGTGCTGCAGTGTGACGCTTCCCCACGCGGAGCAGTCGCAGTCCTTTGCCACCGGACGGATGACGGTTCTTTTCGCCCAATCGCTTTTGCTTCTCGTCCCCTGCAACCCGCTGAAACGAATTACTCCCAATTGGACAGAGAGGCCCTAGCGATTATTTTCGGAGTCAAGCATCTCCGCCAGTACGTTTAGGAATGAAAATTTGATATCCACACCGACCATAAACCACTTCTTTCGCTTCTGGGTGAGGAGAAAGGAATCCACCAGATATCTTCGCATCGGATACAAATGTGGACAGTGCTTTTGAGCGCCTATAACTACAAACTTCAGTATGTAAACGGACCAAGTGATAGCATTGCTGATGCACTTAGCCGTCATCCCGCAGCAGCATGGCACAAAACGAGTAGTGAACCCATGGATTTTATAAATTTGATGCCACATCTCGAAACGACACCCATCCGGAGTGACGTGGTGCGGTGCCTGACGGACCGGGACCCTGTGTTGTCGATGGTGAAACGGTTCTTGATGACCGGATGACCTGCAAACACGTCAGACTAACTGAAACCATTCGCCTGTCGGTATATATATATATATATATATATATATATATATATATATATATATATATATAACAACAGTCTACGAATAGACAAGAGCCATCAGAAACTATGGGACTCAAAACAAGGTACAGAATTAGTAAAAGAAAACACAACACATAAAAGTCCATGGTTTCGTCAGAGGGCGAGATACTACCCGGTTGCCCAAGCCGAAGTAGGGTGTTGACTTAGGGGACACCACTCCGAGCCTTTGGCTGATTAGCCTGCCCGCAAGGCAGCGGAGCGAATTCAGGGAATCGCGCCCATTGGGAGCCGGTGACTGATTGCTCAGTTCATACGCTTTTCGTTTGTTCCTTTGTCAAATAGGGGCCAAATGCTCCCCACAATTACAGCATACCATTGCTGGAATACAATGCTTCGTTAGGATGAAGCAAGGGGCAATGACTTTATTTAGTGGTGAGTCACGTCCGCCACGTCACAGTGTTGTTAAATGGACATATGTGGCTTTTTATAGGGAGAAAATCCACCACGTCCTGGGACACTGCCGCCAAACCATTTGCTGGAATGGGAAAATCCCGAACCACCCAGTTGGCACCACGAGGGGGTTGTTCGTCAAGCCTGTTGGAGTCATGAGTTGAGTCTATACGAGGGCTATATATTTCGAGGCTCGCGCATAGTTCCACCGGAAGAACTACGGCCCCAGTTGTTGAGAGTTCTGCATGACACACACCCCGGCGTGAACAGAATGAAGGAGCTGGCACGTGGTTATTGTTGATGGCCATAACGTTGACCAGGATATAGAGCGGCTGCTGAAACACTACGAACAGTGTTAGAAATACCAAAGTCAAAAATCTCCCTGACCGATACGTCCATGACGTTGGCCGGAGAGGCCCTGGCAGCGGGTACACGCGGACTACTTGGCCCAATCAGTGGGTTTATGTGTGTACTTTTGATTGATGCCCATTCTAAATGGATAGAAGTGCATCCAGTTCCACATGCGACTTCCGCAGCGACTATCGCAAAAATGCGCTCCATATTCGCCATTTTCGGTATCCCAGAGACGGTATGCACTGACAACGGAAGCCCATTTACCAGTGAAGCGTTTCAACAGTTCCTGAGTAATAACGGAGTACAACACATTAAGTCTGCGCCGTACGATCTCGCATCGAATGGAATGGCAGAACGTGCAATCCAGACTGTTAAGCAAGGTTTCCTCAGGCAGACTCATGGAACTCTACAAACTAAGTTGAATGGTCTCCTGTTCTCTTACCGCACGACACCGACTGGGTCGACAGGGAAGTCACCCGCGGAATTAATGTTTGGTCGGCCACTACGAACGAGACTGCACCTACTTTTTCCGAACTTTCGAGGGAGAATGGAGGAAAAGCAGGAGAAAATGTGTGTGGATGAAAAGATGCCAGAGGAAATGTTTCTTAATGACTTTGCTTCGGTATACATAAGACTGCCTCACGAAACAAGGTGGTGCTACACTCATGTCCTCAACGAGTAAGCAAGCGAAGGTAAAGCTGGAGGATGGCCGTGTGGTGCGTCGCTATTTTGACCATATCCGGCCACGCTTAGTCAAACCACAGGAGCGAGATCAAAAGCAACTGCTACTGACCCAATAACGGACGGAGAATCTGCTTCACAAAACTAGTAACCACAAACGGATGCGGTACAATTAAGACGCTCAATATGCACGCCTAAGCCAATTGATCGGCGTCAACCCGGTCTGTAGTCTTGTCCAGAGAAAAGAGGATTGTCACATACGCACTTGAGTATCGATTCGTAAACACCTCACATGATTGGTTAAGAATGACCTCGTCTTATTTTCCTTATTTCATTAGTTTTCTTTTCCGGATTTTCTAACCATTGTAACGCAGGATGCTTTTAGTAAATCGCGTCCGCGTTCTGTTCCGTTCGTCGGTTAAGGGCCATACTTAACGGGTCTCAAGTCGGATCGCGCAGAGTCGATTGTTGACAAGGATCCAGTCTACTAGCGCAGCCTCAGCACGTATGCTCAACGCTATCCCCACATCAGCAAGACCAGCGGCTTCGGCGGCTGCGCCTCCGCATAAGCGCAATGTAAAAAATAGCCAGCGGAACTCATAAACCGTGAGACCAGCCGTATCGTTATGCTAGGGTCCTATACTTGGGCACGGGCTCCTTGTGATCCGATCTGCATCGGCGTCCGAACATTGATGGTCGCCAGCGCGAATTGCGAACGGGGCGCTAGGAAAGGCGTGGCAGTACTAATTGGCAGCGCACCCTTGGACGTAACTTCCCGATCCGAATGGCGAGAACATTCGCCCAAGGCGGCACGGTGTTGTGGACTCGAAAACAGTAGGGGGGTTACCAAGTATGAGGTTGGAATAGAGTAACTGAGCTACGTAGCGGTAGAGCGCGATATATCGTGTTCATCCGCCAGCACCTCGGCAGAGGCTAGCATTGGCAAATAGCAGTGTGAGAGCAAAAAGTTGAAATATTGGTCCATGGATCTTCCCGGTTGCCCAGGTCGAGGAAGAGAGTTGACATAGGCGATCCCACGCGAAGCCGTTGGTCTTAGAGACCTGACTTGCAGCGCAGCGAGGTGATTGACATATATCGCATACCGTTGGGAGCCGGCTACTACGATGATGATAAAATGGCTTTCGATTAGGTGCAAACTACTCAGGACGCCCAAGAAGCCCGAATGAAGCAACATGAGGGCCAGGGGAAATTTCCTGGACCATCGAAGTTGGGCAAAAGCACGAAGGCCATTGACAGCCAGGTGGCTCATACGCCATCGTAGAAGACGGTAACCATTGAAGTAGTTCCTCCGCCCTCACTTTTGCTCGCAGAAGTGGCTTGTCCTTGACCATATAGTTAGTCACATTGGCTTTGACACGGCGTCTTACGAGCTCCTGTGGTATTTACTGAGGAACCAAGTGACCATCCCAAAACACCCCACGCTCTTGGACGCTGCCACTGATTGTCCGAGATTGCTTGCTCTTCTTGTCTGCGATGAGCCGAAACTTATTCACGGTTCCTTTCCTAAGGAAAGTGTTCCACGATCTGCAACCTGTGGACACGCTCGGTGGCGTACAGCTCCGCCCAACCAACCAGTAGTCAGCTCACTTCCGGGTAGACGTCAGTCAGGCAGTCGTTCGTCGGGCCGAATTGCAGGGTTGAATGTACACTACTGTGGACGCATAAGTCAGCCGAACCGATAAATGTGCGGGCGAATGTTGTCATGGTAGAAGGGACAACACAGGCGATTCCGAGTGATGATGGAAAGTTGTCATCCAAGACGGACTTGAAAGGGATCATTGAGGCGATTGAGAAGCCACTGGCAGCTGTGCATGTTTGATCAGAGATAGCACACCAAAACGAGAAACCGAATGAACTTGGAGCACGACTTAGCGTGTGCTTTTGTCGAAAGCGCACCAAATATACCGTAGATTGTTGAAACCAAGCAATATTAACCGTCTGGTTAACGTATGTCATCTCTTGCTTTAATAAAACATTGATCAAAATTAGGTGTTTTCCTCAATTGTTTGATAACAATTAATTAAAAAGGTATTAATTTTACGTTACTTAGTGGTAAAGATGAAATACTTATAGGCAAATAGCTTTCAAACTAAAATCTTTTGGGATAGTTGTTCATAATGAACCCGCTTTGTGGCCAACAACCTCAAAACGGTTGAGAACCATTGTCCTATAATGATTCCAATGTCGTCTACTCGTTGCACAATTATAAGTTATCGATTTTCCCATTCGGATGACTGAGAAATCGGTCCTCTCCTCCATTTGTAACTCACCAAAGATTATCATTGCTATGCATACGTTAGGGTCTGGTAGGCAAATAATTCTTAACGCTGTTCTCTCCTTACACACTTTCGTGTTATTCACTGTCCGTACGTGATTGCAAAATTTGCATTTTTATGACACTGCAACTTAACGGTTAACCTGCTCGTTTCGTTCGGACGCACTCCGTCATCCTTGCCACATGAGAATCGACCGTGGCGCTGCCATAAACGAACATTTCGCTTCCAATTCCAGTGGTGCACGGGACGGTCTCAATTTGTCCTCGATTATCTTGCCAGTTTCCTATAACTACCACCCCAATGCTCCACTGGTTTACTCGGCTGGCTTGCCAAACAACCTCCTCGTGGTGGCAGCTGGGTGTTTCGCGTTTACCCCGTTCCATCGTTCCCGGCGGCAGTGTTCCTGGGCGTGGTGGATTTTTGCCTGGCAAGCGTTCTCCCTATTAAAAAACCACAAATGTCTGTTTAACAACACTGTGACGTGGCGGTTGTGACTCGCCACTAACTAAAGTCACCCATTGCTTTTCCGGACAACCGCTTCAAGTCCACGAACACCTAGCATCTCTTTATGTTGCGGGCACGTCAAATATTCCCGCAAAAACACGCCAGAAATCCCGGCAGAATGGCTGTGGAAAGCGAGGTCCAATTCCTCCCCACAACGCAGCAGAGCTCAGCCACTCCGAGCCGCGTCCCAACTACGCCCCTTTTGACAATGGCCTTTTACAAACTACCACCTCGTCATGGTAGAAATTTTCCCTTACTTAATAACCCATAGCACTGGCTGTGATCGCCCTTTGTCGGTCGTAAAAGAGCCTTCAGAGGACCACTTGCCTTTTCTTTCTCTTCGCCTCAGTTGGGAGTCGGTCGGGTCGCGTGATTGCGTGTGAGTCGTTAGCTGGCCATCCTTCGCGTCTAAGTCATTAGCGCGCGTCTATCGTACCCCCCTCTCGTGTGCGTCCGTTCCGAGGGGTCAGCGTCTATCCGAACACTTGCGGCTAGGATCGGTCACACGCTCGCTCAATTTTCCGTCTCACCGGCTAAGCTAGCGTCATCAGGTCAGCGCAACTCCGTTCGATTGGCCAGCGTTACAAGCAATTATCGTAGGCATGCTCCAACCGGGCCAGCGACAATCTTATCAGGCAATTACGCAATCCCTATCGAGAGGCGGCGTTCCCTCAATTATAACAGTGGCGACTCAACTATAACACTTTACCACTGGCGACACGAGCAAAAGTGCAGGAAAGCATTTTCAAATCCCATAAACACGGCTACACATGACTGCATGCACACATGGTTGGCGGCATCCGGTTTCGGATTTGCCTGTCACTGTGGCAAGCCACAGGACGCCTGCGCCTACAGAGGGACCATGGATGGCTTGCGCTGCACCACCCACAGCTCCAACCACATACCCCATATCCAGTGTAAACCCGAAGGAATAAGACCGGGAGGCATGCGGATGGGAACCACGTTTCATCAACGGAGCCGGCCCACACTCCTTCACAGGCAAACACAAGCACGCTGTATTTGGGGAATCAACCGCACACAAGGCGGTGGCTGGACCGTAGTCCGCTGCACACTGAGTGCATGGAACCGCTCTTTGAGCCTAGCACGGCCACAAGAACCGTGCACCCCGTCCCCTCCAGCAACGACCAACTGTCTCCTGGAGCCAGTATGAACGATGTAGTGGGTAATAGACAGGTAGGCACCTTGTCAACATACACATCAAGCGCAACCATACCAGAGATATCAAACAACAGCCATTCACTTTAAACGACAAGCTGAAATTAAATAAATCCAATAATGCATACAGATACGGTGGCATAACTCTTCGCTAGATTACCATATGAAGTAAGTTGGTTAGCAACAAATCCGTGATAAGTAAGAAATGTCCACAAGTTACTTAAAATGCTACAAACGCAACAAAATTACCGAAGATAAGCGCAATTAGTGTAAGCAACGTGGCCAGTTAATAGAACATTATTCAGGGAGGCAGAACAAACCAAATAAAGCGGAATGAAATTTAGCCAGCTTAAAAAGACCTAGTTTGTGTAAGTTGGTTTAGCCCAACTGCGGTGAAGAAGCATCAAGAATGCAACATCAGCCTCAGCATGGGGCACACATACATACATACATGGTTGGCGGCATCCGGGTTCGTCTTTGTCTGTCACTGTGGCAAGCCACAGGACGCCTACAGAGGGACCATGGATGGCTTGCGCTGCACCACCCACAGCTCCAACCACATACCCCATATCCAGTGTAAACCCGAAGGAATAAGACCGGGAGGCATGCGGATGGGAACCACGTTTCATTAACGGAGCCGACCCACACTCCTTCACAGGCAAACACAAGCACGCTGTATTTGGGGAATCAACCGCACACAAGGCGGTGGCTGGACCGTAGTCCGCTCCACACTGAGTGCATGGAACCGCTCTTTGTGCCTAGCACGGCCACAAGAACCGCGCATCCCGTCCCCTCCAGCGACGACCAACTGTCTCCTGGAGCCAGTATGAACGATGTAGTGGGTAATAGACAGGTAGGCACCTTGTCAACATACACATCAAGCGCAACCATACCAGGGATATCAAACAACAGCCATTCACTTTAAACGACAAGCTGAATTTAAATAAATCCAATAATGCATACAGATACGGTGGCATAACTCTTCGCTAGATTACCATATGAAGTAAGTTGGTTAGCAACAAATCCGTGATAAGTAAGAAATGTCCACAAGTTACTTAAAATGCTACAAACGCAACAAAATTACCGAAGATAAGCGCAATTAGTGTAAGCAACGTGGCCAGTTAATAGAACATTATTCAGGGAGGCAGAACAAACCAAATAAAGCGGAATGAAATTTAGCCAGCTTAAAAAGACCTAGTTTAAGTGTAAGTTGGGGTATGTGGATGGAGCTGTGGGTGGTGCAGCGCAAGCCATGGTCCCTCTGTAGGCGCAGGCGTCCTGTGGCATGCACACATACATGCATCCATATATCAATATATGTGATGATCCTATTGTTTCCTGTACACTAACCGATCACATTTTGTACTGTTGCCTTGATCATGACTGTGCAGGCGTGCCTCGCGTAGTCGATAATAAGCATTTTATTTATTTATACCAACCGGTTGTATACAAGCCCTATTGCGATCAAAATGCTGGCACCTAACCTCGTCAGCGAAACTGGCATCAATGCGTCGTTGCCCTTAGATTTTTCAGACACTGTTTTTCCTTTTTCTCTCTTGCATTGCGAGATAGCTGGAAATTAGCAGTCACATATTCACATTGCGATTCCTCCCTCATCGATATGACCCCCCTGTGCCATGATTTAAGCACATCATGGTAACAGCTTGTTCACAGTGCTCCGTCTGTTTCCCCTGCGCTGTTGATCTTCCATTATTCGCCTTTTGTCTTCCAACCAGACCTACGTCCCCATGTATGTGACCGTTGCGGTAAATCGTTTACCGTAAAGAGCACCTTGCAAAAGCATTTCCGTGTTGTTCATTTAGGTGAGTGCCTGCTTGTACCTTGCGCCATTGTCAATGGTTTCACTTGTCTTCAGCGGAACAAACATTCTTTTGTTCTTAGGTTTATTTCGGATGTTTTTTGTGCCAATAGTTTCTTTTTATTATGCTAGCTAGTATGCCACGCGTTGGTCTCTGGTAGGACATTCTTCTTTAGACACACACACCCATATATATATATATATATATATATATATATATATATATGCGGTACGTTGGACTCATTTATGTTATTTTCCAAGGTGCCGCCTTCTTGTCAACTGTATTCGCGTTCCGTACATCATTACCAAGAATAGCATATCAGTCATCACCTGAATCTCCTTTACCCCCAGAATACAGAATACACTTGATGTTGCCTCTTCACTTATAGTAAGGCTTTCAAGCGGAAATACATTTTTGAACTTTCGACTAGCCTGATTGCAGCGCCATCATGAACTCCACAGCACTTGTAACAGTCCCAATCATTACCTCTCACGAACCCAGGCGCTGCGAATAGCATTTGGTTTAATCAATAACCATCCACCATGTACATTAAATCTTATCACGCACATCTCCATGCATTCGCGAACGTTCTCCTGAGCGTTGCACAATGTGTTCCTTCCCGACGCCTTCATTGAACGATATTCTGGTGTTCTCCTTATTTAAGGACTCTGGTTTGACCCACTGTTGTTGACCTTTCACTGTCCTCTTTGCCGCTTTTCCCCGGTCCGCAAGCTCATGGCGCACTCGTGTCTGTTTTTAGTGCAACACAATCCTCTCCTTCCGAAAATACCACAATCGTTGTCTTTGCGATGGGGTCTTTTCGCGCTTATGAAGTGCTCGCCTCCCGCGCCTCCTGTTAATTTCACCAACTTTACTCGCTGTGTATCTCCTTGCCGAACGATTTTGTCCACCGTTGATCACCTCACGTAGCCCAGCTCATGCAACTTCTGCATAGTTGTTTGTGCGACATGCGACAGAGAATTATAGTGGTTCTGTTGACCAGTGCTAGAAACGTGCTAACTTGTTCGGCAGTTTGTTGGCCATACTTCTCCGCTGTAATATTGCTATACTCGTATCAATACCCAGATATCTCAAAAGTGTTGATATATCTATCAGTGCTGTTGTGATTGTTTATCACGTGCCACAGTCTGTCTGGCCATGCTCGTGACTCATGTGTGTTATCAAGCGAACCCAGTGCCGACGGGATCCCGCCTGAAGTATTGAAACACGACGGACCCGCCTTGGTGACTGCGCTGCACCACTTAGTGCCACGCGTGTGGATTGAGATGGAGGTACCTCCTGCGCTGAAGGATGCCCTTGTGCTGCCACTGTACAAGGGCAAAGGGAGCAAGCAATGTTGCACGAATTATCGAGGCATCAATTTACTGAGTAGAGTGGGAACGGTGATTGCCCGAATCCTGCTCAACCGACTCGTCAGACAGGTTGTAAAACCGAACGTGGCGGAAGATCACTGTGGATTCCAGTCGGATCACAGCACTTTAGATATGGTGTTTGCGGCTCGTCAGTTGCAGGAGAAATGTAGAGAATGATACCAGCCGTTGTACTCGATTTTGTTTATTTCACCAAGGCATTTGATACGGTGAACCGTGAGGCATTGTGGCTGGTGTTAGGTAAGTGTGGTTGCCCGCGTAAGTTTATAAGTCTAATTGAATGTCCGCACGGTGGTATGCGGGTAAGGGTGCAGCTGAGTGGAGAGACCTCGGATGACTTTGCAGTTGTCACTGGTGCGACGCAAGGCTGTGTCTTAGCTCCTGTCCTGTTTAATATTTCTCTTCATGCAATGATGTCTTGTGCTTTTGATGTCGCTTGTGCTTACGGTGTTCGTGTGGAGCACCGTATTGATGGTGGGTTGCTGAACATCCGTCGTTTCGGTGCGAGAACTCTAGTCTGTGAGACAACTATCCGTATGTTGCTGTTTGCTGACGACTGTGCGTTGTTTTCACACAGCGCGGATGAGTTGCACCACATAACTAGTGCTCTGGCTTCGACAGCGGCAAAATTCGGGCTCACCATCAACACAAGCAAAACTGTCTGTCTCTTTCAGCCTTCACCGGAGGTGCAATCTTCAATATTGCCGTGAATCAGCATTGGTGCTGAAGTATTGGAAACCACCTCCCGCTTTTGCTACCTTGGGAGTATGGTGTTGACTAACCAGTAGCCACACAGTGAGCTTCATATCCGCGTCTCGGAGGCAGCGGCGGCCCAGTATGGAACAAGCATCAGCTTACTGTTGGCACGAAGCTGATGGTGTACAAATCCATGGTGCTCTCCATTATTCTATACGGCAACGAAACGTGAACGATGTAATGGCGGGATGTGCGATATCTCGAGCGGTTCCGTCAGCAGTGTTTGCGACTTATTCTGCGCATCGGCTGGTGCGACAGAGTTGCAGACACGGAAGTGTTGCGCCGAAGTGGAATGTCTGCAGTGGACTGCATACTTTTGCTGAGGCACCTGAGGTGGCTCGGTCGTGTGTGATGTATGGATTCGACGCGGATACCGAAGCAGCTATTATATGGTCAGCTGAGTGTTAGGAAGTGGCATGTGGGGAAACCGAAGCTTCGTTACCAGGACATGATCACAGTGAGCCTGTCACGTTCTAACCTTGATTGCAGGTCATGGGAATCGAAGGCGGTTGATCGGCGTGCATGGCGCGACCTGATCACGAAGGCAGTTGCCGAGATGCAAGAGAAATCCTTCATGGATGCAGAGAAGATGCCTCAAGTGCGGAAGCGGCAAGCGCCGATGGGTTGTACTCCATCGACATCGAGCGCGTGGTGCTGTATCACATGCGGTCGCGAGTGCTTGAGTCCGGCAGGCCTAGTGAGCCATGGGCCACTGGAGGTGGTTGTGCAGTGTTTTCTGGTGGGCAACACCCAATTCCTATCTGCTTTGAGTACGGTCCCAGTGATCGCCGTGACTAAGGCTCACTTCAATGTGAACCACAGTCCACTATACTGAGGTTGCGCGTCGCAATCCAATCACACAACGTGTAGTCCAAACTTCACCCTCCAATTAGTCATTACCGTTGTGACAAATAGGGTTGCCCACCGTGACCCGGTAGCCAAAGGGGTAGTGGTGTGGGCTACTATTCCAATGGTCGCGGGATCGAGGCCTGCTGTCTCCACCTGATGAGATGAAATTACATCGAAACGCGTCGTGGTTGTGCAGTGTTTTCTGGTGGGCAACACCCAATTCCTATCTGCACAGGTATATATATTTAACACAACTACCCCAAGTGCACAACCGCCATTTCGTTCGCAGGTTTGTGTTAACCAGATTCCCGTGCATTTCGAAATTGACACGGGCTGTGGAGTAACGCTGTGCAACGAACGAACGTGGTCACAGAGATTTAACTCCAACGAACCACATCAAACTGTGTCGGGCGCCTCTGCGATTGCATACGTACACGGGTGGTGAAGTGAAACTGCTATGGGTGCAGGACGTTGAGGTTTCATATGGAGTATCGACAACCCTAGGAACCATTTACTTCGCACTCGGAGATGTTCCAAACCTACTGGATCGCGACTGGATCAGTAAACTTTCAGTTCCGTAGATAAACCATCTTTCCTTACCATCGGATATACAAAGACTATTCCAGCAATATGCACCAGTATTTGAGAGACCGGAGGAAGGAAAGTTCACCAGCGGACAAGTTCATATCTGCATCCCACCTGGCACACAACCGCGACTCACTAATGCTCGATCCTTGCCGTATATGATTCGAGCGAAGGTAGAAAAGGAAATTGATCGCCTGCAGATGAGCGGCGTCATAGAGCCAGTACAGTATTCGGATTGGGCTACACCAATTGTTCCCGTACTCAAGGCTGATGGATCGATTCGTATATCTGGGGACTATAAAATTACCGTCAATTGCTGTATTCCGGCTGAAAAATACCCGATCCCGAAAATTTAGGACGTTTACTCGCAGCTCGGTACCAGCAGGTATTTCTCAACCTTGGAGCTCGCGCACGCTTATCAGCAGTTTGAACTACACGAAGACGCCAAAACAATAACGACGATCAGGACCCATCGCGGTTTGTTCAAGTACAACAGACTACCATTTCGTATACATTCGGCTACGGCCATTTTCCAGCGAACAATAGAGAACATCATAACAGAGTTGCCTAAAGCTTTCGTATACCTAGACGACATATTGGTTATGGGGGCGACAATTGATGAACAGCTACAAACTCTGGGAGTCCTTCTGGACCGCCTGGAGGATAATGGTTTGAGTCTGAAACGTGAAAGTTGCGTATTCTTGGCTCCCCACGTTGTCTATTTTGGTTTCCGTATAAGTGTGGAGGGACAGAAGACGAGTGAGGAGAAATTCAGCCTATCCTTGAGGCACCACAACCTGGACTTCAACATGCGTTGAGGTCGTTCTTGGGAATGTACAATTACTACTCAAGGTTTGTTCGGCACTCAACCTGTGTTACACCCGTGGCATCGTTTGTTATGCGAGGGATTCTAGGGGTGTAGTCTGAAACAGAAGAATTGAGGTTTCGTCATGCTAAAGGAACATTGACCAGTCCACCGGTTTTGGCCCACTTTGACCCTGAAATCCACGCTGGTGCTCCAAATCGAGCGACAGTTTTGGACACAGCATCTCCAGTGGTAACTAATCGCGATGTGATCGCTTTGCGTCCATGGCTAGTCCAAATCTGGTGCTATGTCGAAAGTTAGTGCTCGCAAGAAAGGGACGACTATCTTCACACATGTGAAGCAACCGCTCACTGTTATCATTACGGAAGCCTACACCATGTTGGCCGCCCAGATGAAGCTTATCAGAGTACGATTTTCCGACTTAGACGTTTATATCACCAGCAAGCACCACAGTATCAGTGCTCCTTCTGTAACGAAGGAGATCGTGAAGTTGCTGATAGAAATCATCTTTCACCGAATCAGGGTTGCAGTTTGTGGGGGCGTATGCCGCAATGACATACAGGCACCGTTTGTCCCCGCGCGCCTTCGAAGCCTGGAACGAGTCAGCTACTCTAACGGCGCACATCCGGCTGTTGACTGGAATCCAGTCAGTCAGGGCAGGTTCAGTCCGGGGACTCGAAACGATGCCGATGCCAGCTCGACTTTCATTTGAACGTGCGTCATCGCCAGACAATCGCAGTTAGAATGTGCTGCCATTGGGGGACCGCAGTGTAAGCACGGAGCTCGGATCTTGTAGGCGGGTTTCTGACAAACAGCCAATATCGATCGATAGGGTCTCGATTGTTCGGGCAAATGCTGCCTGTTGGCCAATCTGTAGCAAAGTGTGCACGTTGAGGCATGCCAGTCTTAACGAATATCCAGGACTCCAAAGGGAAACGGATGAACTGAGGTCATCCGCTTGGCTCGACTTGTCGATTGGACTGAAGCGACGCCCTGCGATTGCGTGTGAGTTGGAACTACTAGACAAGCGACTACTGACGCAAGATGGGGAGGGCCAATAATTGGGGGTTGAAAACAGGAGGGGAAAGTGAAGTTGAAGCGAGACGATAAGTATGTCAAAGCTCGAGAGTGGAAATAAGAAGATTGGAAGGCTTGAGCAGTAGCATCCAAACCCCTATCTACCCTGCTCGATTCAGCAGATAGGGCGCCGTTGATCATCCTCTAGGACGGCCAGAGCATCAATAAATCGTTAGGAGAATGGTTCATTGTATTGCGTGGGCAAAATACTGTCAGGTTGCCCAGGCCTAGACAGGAGAACGATTAGGGTTCTCAACCAAAGCCTTTGGTTCAAAAACCTTACCGCAAGGCTGGGTTTTGGCACTGGACTATAGAGAGCTCATTTTATGGAGTAAGGAGCCACTCTCACCCCAATCTGGAGGGCCAGAAGACTGAGTTTGTCTGACCTCGAACCATTGACGAATGTGGTATGTGGCTCTTCGGGTGAAAAAGCAGTACCCAGCATAGCTCAATGGATCATGGAGGCACACAAACCATCGCACCACGTTAAGGTCCAGTCTCATCGCGATGGAAAATAGTTCGGCAAGCAAGTATGTCTTTGGAGTGATCAATCGCCATGGATGACTGGATGCTAGAGGTGAATAACGTGACCATCAGTAGCAAGTGCAACGGATTCTGCAATTCTTCTCATCGGGCATAGTCGTGCGTCAGCGACAGTTAGCGATTTCTGCCAGTATGATCTCGATGCGGTATTTTCCATCAATATGATCTTTAAGTGGTAGGTGTGTAGCAAAATATAGGGCGACTCTCCTGAATATATGCTATTAGAACGTAGCGGTTATTGCGTGTATCTTCGCGCACTGGGTCTCCCAGGTACTTGCTTCCAGTTCCGAGATGCCCGCATATCGTCTGCCATTAATTTTCATGCTAAATCCTCGAGTCTTTCTCCATCTTAATCTTAGTGCTCCTATTCTAACAGAGTAACCACCATTCTGTGGCTGCGTTTCCCTTGAGTCTCACTTGTAACTACTCACTTTCTTACAAACACATTAATAAGACGAAAGCTGGTAGATGCATGCATTTCGAACATATATATATATATATATATATATATATATGTTCAACACGGCCAATAGTACGGAGAATACAACAAACATACGAAAGTAAAGGAAAAAAACCATGTTCCTTGGAATAGTGCGTCACAATAAGTCCGCTATTGTGCACCATTTTTCGCCACATTCGAGAGCGCCCGACCACGGCTAATTTAGACGTTAGCTTCTTCATGCTCCTGGCCCTGCTCATACGTTGGCCACCATGCTTTCGCTCCCAGCCGACTTCTGCGTGCGTGAAGAAGGCACGACGAGGTAAGCGATGAGTAGGCATACGGAGTACCTACCCAAGCCACTGAACTCTGCGCAGAGAAATTATACTGCTCAGTGGCCGGCAAAGTCTCTGATCTGAAAATCCTTCTTCGAATATCTTCATTCCTAGTCCGATGTTGCCATCGTACACCAGCAATGCTCCGAAGGCAGCGGTGATCAAAAACAGACAGCCTCTCAACATCCTTTGCGCAAACAGACCAAGTCTCGCAGCCATAGAGGAGAACCGCTCTCACTGTGGCATTGTAAACTCGGCCCTTCAGAGCTAGACTCAGATCACCTCGGCGCCAGAGATGGTGGGCATCGGCAAAAGCAACCCGAGCCTTGGGGACGCGCAAAGGTACTTCATCCGTTTAACCATTAGCGCTGGGGCAGCTTCTGAGGTGAACGAACTTTTCTACCACTTCCAATGAATGACCTAGAATGGTAAGGTCAGGAGCAGTGCTTAGCTAGTCCTGCAGGAAACCCTTGCATTTCCATGATGCGAAGGTCATTCCAAACTGGAAGACAGACATCTTCAATCCACACAGAACATTCTGGGCGGCCTGTGAGGAAGCGCGGATTACGACGATGTCGTCTGCACACTCCAAATCCCGTAGTCGATCCCCCGGAAGCTGCTTGACGCCACAGGGTTCGCATTTCTCCAGAGCATTTTCCAAGCTTTCGTCTATAGCGAAATTGTACAAGAAGGGGGGTGCTGGGCAACCCTGTCTTACGCCACTAGTGACACCAAAGTGTGGCGAAAGTCCGCCATACACCCGTATTCGGCCCGACTTTTGAGAGTGGATGGCTTGAAGTCAGGCGACATACTTCTCGGGCACTCCCCTCCTCAGTAGACAACTCCAGAGAGCAGCTCTGTCGACTGAGTCAAACGCGGCTCGTATGTCTAAGAAGACAACAATTACTGAAGGATGTTTATGAGTAGCGTAAGGTTCGTAGAAAGTAGAAGTCACGATTAAACTCCACACAATAATCTGCCTCGACGGGGAATCGAACCCCGGTCCCACAAATTACCGGTCCGCTGCTCTACCACTGAGCTACCGAGGGCTGACGATTAGGTGCGCAATTTAATACGACTTCTGCTTGGTGCGCGACGTATTGCCAATGAGCTCCCAGTAACTGTCCTGGTGTTGCAGATTGGCTCACTCACTCGGGCTTCGATTCCCCGTCGTGGCAGATTATTGTGTGGAGTTTAATCGTGCCTTCTACCTTCTACGAACCTTACGCTACTCACAAACATCCTTCAAGTAATCTACCATCGCCCTTTGGACTTCAGAAGAATAGTTACTTCGGTCCATTGGGAAGTGACGAGTGAGTGAGCCAATCTGCAACACCAGGACAGTTACTGGGAGCTCATTGGCAGTACGTCGCGCACCAAGCAGAAGACAACAATTGTTTGCTGGCCAAATGTATGACGACGTTCAAGTATTTGGCGGAGTATGAAGATGTGCTCGATGCATCTCCGACCTGAGCTGGACCCAGCTTACTCTTCACGTATGCTCTGTTCGCGTACCAGGCTGAGCTCCCTTAGAAGCAGTGCTGCGAACCCCTTGGAAGCAACACAGATGAGACTAATTTCTCTGTGATTGGTGCAGTCAGTTCGGGTACCCTTTTTGAAGACGACCACGATATCCGCTAGGCTCCAATCAAATGGGATAACTTCAGTGACCCAGATCTCTTGGAGGAGAGCAATTAACTCTTGAACTATTGATGGGCCGTCATCTTTGAAAAGAGCCGGAAGGAGTTCATCTGGGCCAAGGGCTTTGCGGCGCTTTAAGAGGCGAAGCTCGTGGGCAACGTCAGTCTCGGGTGGTGGCGAAGCGTCTACACACCAGTGAGCGCTCTGGGCTCCAGAATGGGAACTTATCGGTGCTGCTGGCCAATTAAACTGCTGCTCGAGTCGGCATTTTTGACAATGGATTGACTCGCCATTCGTTTCACATAAAACTTCCCTTGCAGTCGGCCTTTTGCAGCCAGTCGATGGGATCAAGAGGAAAAGCTTACGGAAATTCCCCGAGGTGGCCGCTTGCTCCATTTCAATGACCCGCTGCGTCCACCAGGCCTCGCGATCTTCCCGGAGAAGCTGTTTGAGCTCAGTGTCAGTAGTCTTGTGTAGTGAATGGTATTTAATGCTAGTAGGAATTGCTCCACGGGCTTCGAGAAGTTAGAGGGATCGTGCAGAGATCCAGTGCTTGACAGGACTACTGGTGAAGCCACAGACCAGGGTTGCAGAGTTGTACATAGCGCCGCGGATCTGTCCATGGGACAGTCTTCATCCGTGACGCCAAGGCATCTTGAAATGCGTGGAAAACGTTTGGGGCAGAAGCTTAGCTACGTCAAGTCGTTTCTGGCGACGCTGCTGGGAGCCACCAAAACGCAGCGCAATCTTGGCACACACCAGCGCGTTATCCGAAGGGAGATAAGTACTCTAGATTGATTTGCAATCCTGTATGCTACCCCGCCAGCGATAGCTAATGGCGATGTGGTCAATCTGTGTCCATGGCTGGCCAGGTGATGGGGGTCTCCAGGTGGCGAGTTCACATTCGTCAATTTCAAGTCTACCGCCTGCGCGTTCAAGTCCCCGCTGAGCACCACGATGTCAGTAAGGCGCTTTTTACGGAGGTCGGCTATTTGACCACAGAACTCATCTTTAACTGACTCCGGGCTGCAATCTGTGGGAGTGTATGCTGCGACAATGAGTAGGCTGCCTTTGCTGGCTTCGCGCCTGGAGAGTCGCACTGAAGTTTCAAGTCGGATCGCACATAGTCGACTTTTAACAGGGATCCAGTCTAGTAGCGCGGCATCAGCACTTGTGCTCAAGGCGATCCCCACGCCAGCATGACCAGCGGCTTCGGCGGTTGAGTCTCCAGATTGGCGCAAAGTGAAAATGCCAGTGGAATTCGCAGACAGTGAAACTAGTCGCAGCGTCGTGCTAGAGTCTTGTAAACGGATCTCGCTAAGACAGCAGACGTCAATGGCCGTAGTTTCTAGAGTGCTAGCAAGGGCTGCCTGTGATCCAATCTGCATCAGGGTCTGAACATTGAAGGTTGCCAGCTTGAATTGGGCACGGGGCGCTAGAAATGGGTTGTCAACACGACTTGGCGCATCTTCGGACCTAGGCTCCTGATCCGCATAGTGAGAACGTTCGCCCAAGGCGGCACGATGTTGTGAACTCGAAAACGGAAGGGGAAGACCAAGAATGGGGGGTTGAACAAACGTGGAATAAACTGACTAAAAGGTGGTGCGGTAAAAGTTTATTTGGCAGGTTCAGCGGCCTGCACCTCGACCGATGAGAGCATTTTGAGAGAGTGAGAGCAGTTAGAGCGAGAGCGGGCGAAGAATTGTTGAGATATAGATCCATAGGTTGTGTGGGCATAGTACTTCCCGGTTGGCCAGGCCGAGGAAGAGGTTTGACTTAGGGGACCCCACCCGGAGCCTTGGGTCGTAAAGACTTATCCCGCAAGGCAACGGGCCGATTGACGTATACCGCGACCGTTGGGAGCCTGCTCTCTAGGTGAACGGCTTTCGAGTAGAGGCAAACTACTCAGGGCGCCTAAAGAGCCCCATTGAAGCAGCAAGGACTACCGAGTTCGCAGCGAAGCACGAAGATCGTTGACAGTCGGGTGGCTCATACTCCTTCATAGAAGCCGGTGACCATCGAGCTTGTTCATCCGCCCTCTGTTAAGTACTTACTTCTGTGACCAGAAGTGAGTGGTCAGTGACCCTATAGCCGGTCACATTGGCTTTGACACAGCGTCTTGCGAGCTCTTGTGGTATTTAATGAGGAACCAGGTGACCAGCCCAGAACCCCTTACGCTCTAGGACGCTGCCGCTGATTGTCCGCGACTGCTTATTCATCTCGTCTGCGAACAGCCGAGACTTATTCACAGTTACCTCCACAAGGAAGGCGTTCCTCGATTCGCAATCTGGGGACGCGCCCGGTGGCGTACAGCTCTGCCGAACCAACAAGTAGTCAGTTCACTTCCGGAAGTTCACCACTACCTAGAGGTCAGTTTTTGACAAATGATTGTTTTTGTATGCTAGCTTCGTCCGGCGTATGGTGACGGCCTCGACAAACCGAAAGCCGCGTGGGTTAACATGACGCAACACCACTTTGAAAGCTGAGCTGAGTTCTATCCGATACCAGTAGGCGTTTACCTTTTGAGGAAGTCGGCAGTCTACGCGTGCACGGAATCTTAGCAACTCTACGCTGATCCCATTACGGCAAATGTTCCTTCATTCTGGAAGTCAGAATCTCATCAGTTCTATCTATGTAACTGGCCCGCACCTGCATTTGAATTGGTATACCCAATGAGGGTTGATCCCGATAAGCTGAGATTCCTTCGTTGAAGGGACGGGCAAACTTCGGCTTCGGTTGATCACAACGAATTGCACCGTGTAGTCATTTCCCCGCCTGATCGAGGTGATGCGCTTACTTGTCTTCAGTGTGTTGAAATCAATTTTGGAAGGAAACTTAATATGGACCTTCTTCTTGGCTGCCTTGTACACTAACTTCCTCCGCCCTCGCAGTTGACTGTAGTTTTCGATAAGTGCTGTGGTGACTAAAGTAAGTCCATCGGTCAGTCGGCCGAACAGGTTCGTCTGGCACGACTAAATAGGGTCTTTATAAGCTTCCGCTTGCACCGCATTGGTGTGCAACTGGTGAAGTGCAAGTATGTGCGGACCGTGTTGCTTTTCCAAAAACAGACCTCTCTACGATTGATGTGGGTGTCCAATTATGGCCAACAATGTTCCTACTATACTTCGCAAGTGACCCGTGTTGTGTACCTACACGCACACTAGGCCCCTGCGCAAGTTGGGTCTTGAATCATTACGGGTAGAGCCCACTAACGGAAACAGTACACGGGTCGGATACGCTCTGAACTACTTACAAGTGAGTCAGGTAAGGTACAAGTGTAATGACCTTGTATTAATCCATTGATGACGCTCATTAAATCGTTTGCAGGCTGCGATGTGTGACAGACATGACTGGAACTTGCGGTAGGCGCTAACACAACCCGTAAGTTGGCTCACTAGGCGCTCTGCCAACCTCTCGAGCTGCTGCTCCGATGAACTCATTGCCACAGCGTTTAGATTAGGGGACTTGGAATATTTTTGTCGAAATGCTTCCTATCATTAACATAGAAGAATCAGCGAGTCCAGGTGCTCCATCGATTTGGCGATACGTTATGTTCTGAAAATGCAAGCCGACATTTTCCGTGCACGGTAGCAGACCTTTTTCAGCAATTTGACCGAAATTTGTAATCATTACCCAGAATGTTCAGCTATTTCACATACACAATCAACGGTTTGATATAGCAGGACATTAGTGAACAAGGATTCCACATCCAAAGAATACAACGTTGTCAAATCGCTTGATTTCATCTAATTCCTCATGAGTTGAAATGATCCCTTAGCGCTGTACGGATTACCCATTGTTTCAGCGACGAAAGCACCTTCACCAACCAACGGACCAGTTTATGCTGAGGCGCGTTCACCATTGAGAGAATAGGCCTGATTGCCACTCGGCTCTTGTGTATTTTCGGTGGCCCACACGACTACGGAATGGTGCTACCACTCGGCTTCAAATTGTTATAAGTGACACTGGTTATTACGCGATGGCGAGGAAGCATTTCAAAATTATGTGCGTGTTTCAATTTCTGCTGTCCCCTATTTTCTTGGGTTGTTTCAGTTTAGTCGTATCGTTGAGTATGGCGTAATTCATGTAAGGCCTGTAGGTGTCGGCCTAAATAGTACAGTTTCAACTTCCTCGGCGTTATCACAGTTTATCTTTGACCCAATAAAGCTTATCCGAAGTGGACTTTCATAAACAATCCGTTCAACTTTCTAGTTGGGACTTTGTAATCAAGTCCAAATGACTAATTGCAACGTATTAGACTATACTTACTGCGATCAAGAGCATTTAATTATCCTCCTGGTTGTTTCCCATCCAATTTTCTCATTGTTGAATGGAACAAATTTCTATAACTTTCGCAAACGACGTATTCATTTTCTGTTTTCTAATTCAGCACAGCGCCCCTATACGTGTGATCAGTGTGGCAAGTCGTTTTCTGAGAAGTCCAAACTGCAAATACACCTCAGATTTGTTCATTCGTGTGAGTTTAAGGTTGTAAATCGAGTTCAATTTTGCCACTTCCTTCCTTTATACTATCCTTAATGATGTCACCTAGACTCGGTTTGATCAGTCATGCTACTTGCCGCAGATCCCCGTTTTATTGTTCTCACGGTCTAGTCATGTGATTCCGCGTGATTTTCCGTTTTTCAAATCATCCGCAATGCATTTTGGTCTGTAGTATGACGGTCATTGATTTCAGACACAAACCCGGTGACCGGGCTGATTGAGCTTCATTTTTAATTAGTTAGCAATCCAATTATGATTGCCCCACGTCACACATTTGCCACTTCGCACGAGCCAACGGCAATTCCCTTGACTCTGTGACGCTGGTCTCCCGTGAAATTCGGCAGTACCTTGTTGAAGACATATGTCTGCAATCTCTACTTTTGTCTTTCGAGTTCGCTTCTCAGCGTTTTTCCACCACAAATTGACTGGCGTTCTCATACAGCACGACTCATCACTGATTGGCTAATGGAGATCGGAACGGACCATTCCAGAGGACGATTACACATCTTGCGATTGGCTAAATTTGACTTCCGCACTAGTTTTCGGTTGCATCTCTCTCTTGATTTGCCTGGTATATATATATATATATATATATATATATATATATATATAAGCAGCGCTTGTGTTTGCCTGTGAGAGAGTTTGGGCCGCCTCAGTTGATGAAACGTGGCTCCCATCCACATGTCTCCCTGTCTTCTTCCTTCGAGTTTACACCGGATATGGGGTGTGTGGTTGGAGCTGTTGGTGGTGCAGCACAAGCCACCCATGGTCCCTTCTGTGGCTGGCCACAGTGACAGGCAAATCCGAAACCGGATACCGCCAACCATATATAAGCAGCAGTATTTAAAATCAACACTGAGCCACTCAAAACCATGGAAATTTGACTAATAACAAGAATATATACAACGATATCAAAAGGTAATGAAGAATCAATAAGAACTTTTCACACGCCGTTTTTTTTTAGTTTTTTGTCTTTCTAAGCAGTTATTGCTTTTGGAATCGGCAGTTCACGCAGACTTGCAGACTTTCTATTGCAACCGTTTTGCGTCATTGTTCCGAGGGCTGTAAGCCATCGACGTCCTTCCTCTTTCGGTCCCTAACCGGGAAGGTGTGTTGGACCAGCAGTCAATAGACAGAATGTGAAAAAATTAAATACTTTAACACCAGGTGGTCGTCTGGCCACCACGCGGTTTCTTCCAATGCAACCTTGTAGCACAAATAGGGTGCGGCGTGGCAATCGCTCGTCAGGCATGCGCAGAACATGGTCAAGCCATCTCAATTGGCACAGTAGAACAAACTCATGGAGCTGGTGATTAGTTTTGCCAAAGACGCGTTGTCTGTTATCCTCATTGCGCACCTGGTGTTGCCACCATAAACAGGCGAACCTCTGCAGACAGCCGTTATCGAAGGCCGAAAGCCTACGCAAGTCGTCCACTCGAATCGGCCAGGCTTCGCATCCATAAAACAGTATCGAGCGAACACAGGCTTTGTATATCTTACCTTATTGCAAAAGCGAGATGTCGCGGCGACGCCACAGCTGTTTCAAATTGGCAAATGCCGAGTGAGCTTTAGCGATGCGGAGAGGCACCTCTTCTCTAATGCTTCTGTTGGTAGAGGTACTGCTCCCAAGGTAAACAAAACTATCCACCTGCTCAAGACAAATATTTTCGATGGCGAGCTGAGCAACAGCAGCTTACCAATCTTGTATCAGCATTTTGACTTATTTAGTGGAAAACCGCAAGACGTCTTTACCTTAGTAGCTTTCAGTACTTCCACACTTTGCCAAATTGGCAAAAATTCGTTGCATAGTGTCCGGTTTTATGCGAATTACAAAACGCGGTTATTACCTAGTCGGCCCACACTCCTTTGACGCGCACATCAAGATTCGGGAGTGCATGTGTGTCTAGAGCAGTTGCCTGACCCTTAGATAGTCCCATTGCGCGACTTATCTCTACAGGCTGAACATCGTCATGATGTTTGCGTGTATTTTCACTGTTTTTAAGGAGCCGAACTTACAGCGTCTCTGTTTGAATGTCGCATGAATTGCCAGCGTTTCGGCCTTCAGTGATGAGTGGTGATAAGACTTCCCCTTCCCGTTTATCCATCTCTGATTCCGCACCTTCTGGCCAGGAACCAAAGAACTTTGGAGTGTAGATGACTTCAAACGTCTAAAGATTCATCGCCAAATCGAACTCACTGGAGGATCTGTTGGTTCTTCTAATTGGTGATTCAATCCTTACCATACGCTGTGTGGACAGCTAAAGAACATTCGGTTTAATCTTTCATAACAATTGCCTTTGGCGTCTCTCTTATCAGTGTCTGGATCCAGTGCATCCTTATGTGACAACCCTTTTCCACGCCTTCGATTATTCCAGCGAATGTGCCTCATGTGTACCATATTTTCTGTTGTACTGGGTCGAGTTTTGAAAGCAAATTGGTTGCATCATCCTTTAGCTGTGCAGAATTTCATTCACTCATTCTGCGTATCCCTCATGTCTCTGACTCGAAATAACAGCGTGTCTGAGGTACATGGCTGTGTGTGATGCGGCAATCTCTGAACAAATGCATACCAACAATCCGTCCTCGGCGCAGATCACGCTCTGGTCTGTGCAGGCATTTACCGGTCCGTATCCTTAAGGATCATGTGCCTACTTTATAACTTGGTGACCCTGCAGCCCACGCGCGACTGTTTGTGGTTGCGTGGCAGCGAATTGTCAATGCTGCATACCGGCGTACTGCTGATACCTTTTTTATGCGTTTTGGAAGTTCTACGAAACCAAATCACCTACGCATTATACCAACAGGCTAACCAACTCCTCCATTAAACTGGCATGTCGGTCTTCTCCATGAAATGCGTTTGCTGTTGCTCTACCTCAGGACATCGAACATCACTGGAGTCTCTGCAGGCGTTACTTTGTTTAGATCAATCATACTGTGAAACCACTGGTCACTGTCTAAGGCTTTGGATCTCCTCTCACTTGAATTGTTTGACTGTCGCCAACTGAATCAAACAGCTGTGAATTCCGTCTCAACCTCAGACAAGGCATGTGTAACGATCGCGAAAACTGGTGATCTCAACGCGCTTCAGAGATGGAGACAGTAGTTCCCTCTGGAAACTTCCACATGCCTTATGCGCCAAGGACAAAGTAATCAGTCAAATACCCCTCGTCAGCAAATTCAGATAATCAACCATCGCCCTTTGGACTTCGGATGGACAGTTACTTCGGTCCACTGAGAAGTGACCAGTGAGTGAGCCGATCTGCAACACCAGGACAGTTACTGTGAGCTCATTGGCAATACGTCGCGCAACAAGCAGAAGTCACGTGTTAAATTCCGCACCTAATCATCAGCCCTCGATAGCTCAGTGGTAGAGCAACGGACCGGAAATTCGTGCACAGGGGTTCGATTCCCCGTCGAGGCAGATTTTCGTGTGGAGTTTAATCGTGACTTCTACCCTCTACGAAACTTACGTTACTCACAAACATCCTTCAAATTATAAACATCCATTCTGAACAGAGTAATTCCGATTTGCGAGCTACAGACCCGTGGAGAACCGGCTGTTTCCGCCCCTTCCCCGTTTATGCTCCACCAACTTCTCGATCAGCGTCGCCTTTATCTCTAGCTTACCATTATCGCCTTTTTGGACAGCTGCGTTCAACTGGCTCGCTCTGTATGACTTATGGCGTTGTCTGCTAAAGTATGGGGTACGCGCAAAGCATACCGTCATCCTTTGAGCTTTATACAGTAATATCTCGGCTAGAATGAGGACTTACGATAAGCCGTGACTGGCAGTGTACGACCAGGATCTCCCATGTTCCCGTTACTCTTCAGTTCTGTGCTTTAGCACGTTCTATTGGGCATCCGGGAAGGTTTCAAGACTAGCGTAGAGCTTTGATCGGGCAACCGCACTACTTACTTGGACTGTGCTGACGATATTGTCTTGACCGTTGGCCACCCACAGAGTATGCGAGTCAGTTTACGCCATTTGGTGATTGAAGCTACCAAATATGGCATGACCTTTGCCCCACGAAATGCATGATTTGCACCTACCTACCCCAGTGCTGTCTATTTAACACAGCCTGAGGAAGTTGATACATCTGCCTACCTTGGGAGCTGCGTTTCTACTGGTAGCAACGTTGGAAGAGAGAATTCTCCTCGTTTTGTTAAATCCCGTTCAGCTTTCGCGAATCTGAGACATTTGCGGTGTTATGGTAAAGTCTTCCTTTCTGTAAAGGACATGGTCTACAATTCCTGTGTTCGCGTGCCACTCTGGTACTGAAATGTGTCTTGGCCTATCTGTGTAAATACCATGCGTCGGATTTTGGCTGTCGATAACAGTCGTCTGCGGTGGATAACTCGTCTGTGCCGGGGACACCACGTTTGTAACGCGGATGTCAGACCTCGCTTCTTAGGTAATGCGTACATCCCACATTACAGAATTGTTCCGCTGCGCCAGCTGAGATGACCGAGACACGTCGTACTCCTCTGTGCGTGCAACCGCCAAGACGCGCTCTATTCGTTGGCGAAAGGCCGCACTGAAAGGAATCGCGTAGTGGTCAATGTACCATATGGCGACGAAACCTCGTGACGCTGACTTCCTGTCTGGCTGTTGTCGGTCCCGTACGTCTTCAGAATTGAGATCCAGGGATTGAAATACCGCTGGTTGGAAACCGTGGAGGACGTGACCCAGAATCGCACAAACTGGCCAATTTGTATGGAATGATGCGTTGATCCAGCAGATCAAAATCGCTATAATGTCTTGTATAGATGGTTACTATGGTATATATACATATATATATGCATTGGTCCTGGAAACATATTAAGGATACTTGCTTACATACTGTATGCTTTTTGTCTTTACACAGTGAACCTCTTCGCTTCTCACTTTGTTAGGTTTTGGGATTACGGCGAATGGTTAGAATTCGCACCTAGTGAGGTATTAACACATGACCTTACACAAACTGCTATAACGCTTGAATGCCTCAGGCGATCGGATTGAAACAAGTCTAGACGTGCAGCCACCAATGCGCCGATATTCATCAGTGAGGTGTTACCTTGTCTGGTAGTACTTGGTAAACTCAGTGCACTTACTTTTGAGAAATCGTAGTGTACCTTCCGATGACCGAAAGGGATTATGGGCTTGTGTTGTAACCCGGAGGTCGCTGGTTTGAATCCGCGGTACACCCAGTCCACATGCTGATGGAATTGGTCACGTGGCGGCGAAACGTTGGCATGTTGTGCCAGCGTGCCTTTTCACTTGCCGTATATAGTTAATGTCTAGCTTCCCTGATGAAACAAATGTTATTTAGCCTTTATATCTAATCGTCGCACTTTCCAGACACTACTCATTGCCGCACCCTTAAGTCCTGGATGGAAGAGTATTGGGTGAGCTGTTCAATATGAAATTCATGTCATTCATCTGGCATGTGGCATCCATGAGAACAGGTTTTTATTTGTCTGAAGCCAGCGCCAATCCCCACACTCGACACTAGGATTTTGGAGGTGGAAGATCACAGAATACGTTGTAGTGTCTCACACAAGTCATTCGCGTTGAACGCATAGACGATTTTATGTCAGTCGCGTATATAACTATAATTCAGTGTTTGCTTTCTGCATTTGTCATCAATATAGGTGAGAAAAAGAACAGGACCCAGGCGACTGCTTTGGATTCCCCCACTGGTGACTCCCGTCAGTTACAATATGTTGGTATCGTATTTTTTCAATTGGTTTCGGTCACACGTGCGACTGTAGCCATGTTAACATGAGGTTTATAATGCCTACGGATCAAAACTTGTACGATAATTTTGTGCGCAGCATCTGATCCAAGCCTTACATAAACTCTGTAAAAACTAAGTCTATTGCTTTTCGAAAGTCAATGACTGTTATCACACTTGAAACAGTTAGTTCCCTTTAGTAATTTGAAAAACGCAGTAAAAAGACGAAGACTGGTGAATGCACGCATTTCGTATTGTCTCATCAGTGCCTTTAACAATAACGCAATAATATTTATTCAGTGAAGAGTGTTATCACATTGTTGAGAAAATTCGCTTGACATTCACGCATCTTCGTGTCTTTACAGACATTCGTTGACCGGCAACTGCAGAAAGGGAATCCATTATGGGGGAGAGAGATCACTGCTGCCCATGTTGTGTGAGCAGATGATGTTCTGTGGCTGTTACCCATTCCAAGAGATGGTTATTGTTCTAGCTACTGTACCCCTAAGGTTTGACTAGGCAGTCTGACCCACAGGGTGGTCGGTGACCGCGTAATGCCATGGGGTATGTCACATGTATCATTGGAAGATTTGGGACGGTTGATCAGTGTGACAGCAGTTGCTACGCTTAGCGGCCAATCAACAGCACAGGCTTTATTTCTTGTGACGAAGGCCGGCACACTATACAGCCAATCAAAGACCTAGACTGTGATGGAAATCGATACACTTAATTGCCAGTCACCAGTCGTCTGTGAGACCAAAAAGCAAGTGGAGAATGCATTTATTCGTGAGGTGGTTACTACACTAGACAACCAATCAGAAGCACGGGCCGTCTACGCGCAGAAGACCGCTGTTTGGGCGGGCGAAGGAGTATGTCAGACACATATCCAATCACCATCGCCGGGGGTCAGAATGACACCGCAAATCACCTGCCGTAGGGCATAATACACGATCACCGAGAGACGGCGCGCAGAGCCAATCAACATCACCGTCTCTAACGTGTTGCGGTTGGATGAACGACCCAGAATCGAGTGACGCGAACCAATGTATGTAAATGCATGGCCAGCGCAGAAGCCAGCGAGGCGCGACGCAGCAACTAGTAATATGTGGTAAAAAATAAAGTGGCTCAGCATTAGAGATTTCCGTGTCACTGCACAGTCTTCGTTCTGAATAACGGAGGGCCTCTCGTTTTACAATCTGTTGTTCGGTTCTTTTCTCTAGTGCATCTCTGACCACGGCTATCCGCGGATGATCCGCTTGGTTCCGGTTGCTGTGAACACACTTAAAAACTGGCATTCTTCGTTCCTCATTAAATCCCGGAAGTATGCAAACCATCATATCGCGCTTGTGTCCAGATTTCTTACGGTAGCGCAATTACCCGATGCCGTTAGGTCATTATTTCTTAACATGTAGAACTAGGAACTCGCCAATCTCCTTTTGGAAACTGACAGACAACCTGGCACTTTACGTTTTGGCTCACATTTTACACTTGACTCTTTGTGGCATGCCTATTGACTGCGCTGAGCTTTTAATGGACTAGCTTTGAGTCTTCACGGCCGGCCATATCTCGTGTACGCAATTTGATCGAATCATAGATGGTCGTGTTCTGTTGAACACAGGTTGGTAAGTAGGAAGAGGTTATCGATCTCTTTGGGAGGAACCATAGTTAGCTACACACTGTGACAATTTGTACATGACGCTTGCGTCAACAGTCCCTCTCGTATGGAGCTGTTTTGCTCCCCAATATGCACTTACCCTTTCTTCATACCTCTCAATGGGGTCACTACCATTTGGTTCCCGCATCTGTTCACCTCGCCTTACTCTTCTCTCGCTTGTAACGCAATCCTGATTTCATAGGCTCCTTAAGATAAGCCGCTGTTCGATGTTATGTGCACATCTATTGGTTTTGCTTCTTATTGTCCCTCTGCTTGATGGCACTGGCTACATCTGCTGCTGGCTACCGATATGTCTTCACTCAGTTCGCTTTGCACATCATGTTCTTTGAGTAATAAGGCCGTTTGTAAACAACAAACTCCGCGGAATATAGCCCTCAGCTATCTCGATTGTGCTAACAAAGTAGCCACTATTTCAGCTTTCGAATTCCCGATTTCAATGGTCGTTATTGGGACCTTCATAAGGTGTCCGATGCGTACTCATAATCTGACAGATTATCCTCTTTTTCATGTTTATTTTCCAAGTGTGATTCATCTGCAGTTATTCGGTTCTTGCTTTCCAATCCAGAACAACAATCCCTCAAAAATGAACTCTGTGATGCATCGTTTGCTCGAAGTGACAGTCCACAAAGGGGTATCCAGTCTAATGACAAAGGTGAGTGTACATTTTTGAAAAGTAATAATTTCGAAGTTTTTCGACTAGAGATCGGTTTTTACAGGCTTTTATTGTGCAGCGTTTCGCGTCCCCCTAGAAACGAGTCTGAATACAAGGTCTTACTGAAACATTCTGCGGTAGCGTCATAGGCACTCAACTCGGGACAGGAAATCGACTAGGGCAATGTGGGAATCATCAAGAAAGAATTGAGAGCACCAACCCAGATAATTATTGCTGAGACGTTAGAGATCTCCAAAACCGCTAACTCCGTAAGCAGAATAGACGGAGTGGAGCTATCGAACGCGTGACAGACTGTCTTAACCCGGCCAGTCTGAGCAGCTTCGGCAGGCGGACTCAAGTTTGAGCGAAAATGTCGGATTAGCATCACTAGAGTCAACATCAACAACCATAGTGCTTCACCTGTTAATCACTCGTTGCACGGGTCAGTTGGGTTTGTTCCACGTTCATAGTAACACCAGGTTAACGTCTTGGAATTGTAACCACATTTATCCACTGACTCGGATTATCTCACGCGATCGTCATCCTACTTTGCTATAAATATCCAAGCCGATTATGTTTTACTTCTCCTGGCCTGAAGAAACTCAGGTGTCAAGAGTGAAACATTGCTGCAATGCAAGGTTATGCACAACCTATCACTACTCCGAAATCTGATTTTCTGAAATCCCAGTCGGTTCCAAGATCATTCAAAATTCTTGAATCTGGTTGCATTGTTTTACTATGGGTTACGCTATCGTTCATTATACCACTTGACTTCGATACCTTCAACCATGCTACCTACAACGCCAACTTTTTTTATTGTTCCTTCTGCTGACGCGCATCTTTTCTCCAACTGTGAAATCCTTCTGCCTGTTAGATCATCAGAACGACGCACAGTGGTAATTTTTTCACCCTGCCAAAATCAGCGCTATCAATTGCAATTGACAGCCTACTTCCTTGGATTTACCTATTGTCGTGACTGTGCGAACAGCCGTGGGACACCCATGCATGGTACGCATGTGGTAGAATGGGTCATGTGTATGCGATCCGGTGCCGCGGCCCTTTAGAATGTAGCTCATTGACGTAAACCCGGGTTGACTTTGCCGAATGAGCGCTTGTCACTGAAGCACTGAGTTGTGCAATATGGGGGCGAAAATTGTAGCAGTTTTGATAAGCTAAACTCCTCAATGTAAGCTGCATCTTTAAGTCCAAAACGAACATCCTTTTTCGTTTGACTCAATTAAGCAAACGGTGAGTAGCTTGCACGAATGTCGACCATTCCTTGTCCAGCAATCGAATCCCTTACATCCGTCTCCCATTGGCTATTTGGTTCGCTCGTTTGGTCCATCCGTTCAATCTAATACGGCACTTCCATCACATCTAATTTTTTGTGTTTTTGCTCCTCCAAATTTCTGTGCACCCCGTGCACCTCGCCACTCCGCGTCATCTTCGCTGTATCTTCGGCCGTGTTCTTGTCCCACGCCATAGGACGCACCACTCCCAATCCACATTGCTGTCCCTGGTGTCGTCTCAAATGCAGTCGACTTCTTCTGCACGTTTTCCCCCTAACATTTATTTTGCGTGACGTGACATCGACCCTCACAGTCACTACATCCAGCGTCAATAATCACGCGCTAATTTAGTCGAATCCACGTAGCGATGATTGAAATAATGGAACCCGCATGTGCAGTTTACTTCGCATTTCTATGGATCCTAGGGAGAGCGGACTTGTTTTATATTCGCCTACAGCCTTTGAGCGATGTCAGCTGTTTCACTTTTCATGCAGTTGCTACTTTTGGTTTAAACAGTCGAGATAGACGCACTCCAAACTGATTTGCGGACAGCCGTCACAGTTTTAGGCATTCAGATCGTGTGAACGAAGGCGTGTTATCTTTACCGATAGTTAGTCGCTCCATCGATGGTACTACGTGTTTACCACGCGAGACCGATGATACTTCTGAAGACTCACTTTGGTTCTGTAGCCAATGATGCGTGCGGTTGGACAGACTAGTCTATTCAGTGCTTGTTCAAGTCCTCAACTTGTTTTCTTGCGATTGTACCAGGCGAAGAAGCGTCTGTTTTTGCGGGTTTTTTAGTACTGGACCTGCCTCAGTATACTAGCCGTAGTCAGAAAACCATGCAACCTAATCGTTTCAAATGGCTTTGCACTCGGGCGTAAACACTATTCACGCGTACATCCCATAGATAAGGATTGTGTCTGATATAATCTGTCAGTTGGTACCGTCTCAGAGTGCACTCTCTTTAGAAGTAGTGGCTTAACGCATCTCACAGCTATGAATATACTTTCTCTAATTTGCTACTTTTGTTGTTGCAACTTCATGATATACATTTATTTCATTTCTCATTGCTTTCCAATCTGTTGTAGCAGTTGCACACTCAGCTTCGTATGACAACTCAGTTGCACAACTTGTATTAAAGCAGGAATCCAAAGTGCAAGTCTCCTCATAATGTGGCGATGGACTTCATTACATGAAGTGTGCTTGGAACTCTGCTCTTCAGTACTATGATCTTCCAATGTGAATTTATACCGGCAGCAATGCGACGTTTACGTGCACATTATTCTTCTTGGACACCTTGACTGACCAAGGATAATCGGCCCAGTGAATATGCCTACAGTCCTCCTCTGTGGAACGCATCCTCACTTTGCATTTGTGTCACACCAGAACGTTTTTGTTATTACTTCGATGCATTTGTATATTTGTGACTGATTTTATCTGATGTTTATTATTAAACCCCTTTGACTTATGTGCATGCGCGTGTTGCTCCAAGGGAGGTTTTAGCTATGAAGAGGTAAGTGGCCTGCGTCTACACGGGGCCATGAGTGGTTTGCGATGCACCACCAACAGCTCCATTCCCAAACCCCATATCCAGTGTAAACCCTAAGGAAATAGACCGGGAGGCATGTAGATGGAATGCACGTTTCATCAATGGAGCCGACACACACCCCTTCACCATGTCCATCAGCAGCACTCCTGACTGTCTAATTTTAAATCATGCGTACACAAGGCGATGGCTGGACTGTCTGGCTTCACTTGTTGAGATTCGCTCCGTTACGAGGACGGTACACTCCGCTGCCATCGGCAACGATTCCGTGTTTCCGGGAGACTATTAAACAGGTAGGCACCTTGTCAACAATCACATCAAGCGAAGTAAAACTGGGGATATCAAACAACCAACCTGGAATTTGTGGGAAAATAGACACTGAGTATCAATATCAGACATACACAACGTAGTGTTTGGGCCGTATCCCGTTTCACACTGGCGCATAGAATGACTTTGGCTCTAGTACGCTAGCTGCTTGAGCCAGTATAACGGGGGTAACGGTATTTTGACAAGTACGCACCTTGGAAACCTTCACAACAAGCGCAGCAAGGGATTGCATATCACTCTGTAGATCTAGTTTATCAAACGCAAATCCGGCAAACAGTTAGTCGAGTTTAGCACGACTGAGACGAGAAATCACATCATGTACTTCATCAGTCTCGTATGTAGCAACTGCATGATGGCATTTCGAATGTTGCATGGTCACGTGCACTCCCATGAATTTGTCCCCACCTGTGTATGAAGTACCACAAACTGAATGAAAAGACATACCCTCGTGGGTTGGGATTGGAAGCAAGGCTAGCAGTCATATTTGTCAAGTTATGAGAATTCACACACGCAACGGTAAGTAGCCAATGTATCAAATCTCATTATACACCTTAGCTAGAGGTGAAAACACCTCAACTCCTGCGCAGTAATACAAAAGAAAAGACACAGAACAGGTCACCCCAGCTGAACTACAAGTAACGGATGGCCATCGTTCCAGGAAACTACCAGCCGACTACTATGCAGCCAAATAAAACTTTCTTAAGCAAAATTTGTATTATGCTAAGAAATGAGATCGCGATTGGAGGGGAGGGACAAAGGAACTCACAACACGAACGCCACTAAAATCGGCTTCCTATCATCGTTTGCGCGATGGCACTAGCTGCATCTGCCGCTGGCAACCGATATGTCCCCACTCAGTTCGCTTTGTACATCATGGTCTTTGAGTAATAAGGCCGTTTGTAAACAACAAACTCCACGCAACATAGCGCTCAGCTGTCTCGCTTGTGTTACATAAGTAGTCACTATTTAAACTTTTGAATCCGCGATTTCAGTAGCCGTTATCGAGAACGTCGTGAGCTATCAGCTGCATAATCCCAGTCTGACGGATTACCCTCTCTTCCGTGCTTGTTTTTCCATGTGTGTTTCATCCTTACTTGTTCAGTTTCTGCTTTGCAATTCAGAACATGCTTCCAAAAATGAACTCTGTGATGCATCACTTGCTCGGAATGACAGTCCCGAATGGATAACAAATCGACTGTCAGGGCTGAGTGTAAATTTTTGAACACATCGTTTAATAATTTCGGAAGTTTCTTGCTTAGATATCGGTTTTTTACAGTCTGCTATTGTGCCACGTTTCGCCTCCGCCTAGAAACGAGTCTGAATACAAGGTCTTAAACATTCTGCGGTAGCGTTACACGCGCTCTACTAGGGCAATATGGTTATCATCAAGAAAGAATTGAGAGCACCGACGCAAATATTAATTGCTGAGACGTTAGACCTTCAAAACCGCTAACTCCGTAAACTGAATGGACGGAGTGGAGCTATCGAACGCTTGACGGACTGTCTTAACCCGACCAGTCTGAGCAGCTTCGGTGGGCAGACTCAGGTTGGAGCGAACATATTGAATTATCGTCACTGGAGCCAGCAACCGTAGTGCATCTCATGTGAAATATCGGTTACACGGATCCACTGGGTTTGTTCTATGCTTGTAGTAAGAGCACATATGTCCGCTGACTCGGAATTTATCTCTTGCAATCCTCATCCTAATTTGTTAAAAAAGGCGAAGCCTGTCATGTATTGCTTCGCCTGGTCTGAAGTAGCTTTTATGTCATGTACGAAGCATTACTGCATTACAAATCTATACAAAATCTATTTCTTTTCCAAAACCTTCCGAAATTATGAAGTCTCAATCGCTTCCAATTTTATTCCTAGCTTATTGAAACTTGATGCATCGTTTTAGCCTGATTTTACGATCTGGGTTGCACTATCTGTAATGATTTCAAGTGGCTTCGATAAGATCAGCCATGCTATGTATGACGTCCCCTTGTTTTATTGTTCCTCCTGCCGAGACGCCTCTTTTCTGCAACATGCGTTTTGTGAAATAGTCGCACCTGTTAGAATGTCAGAGCGATGCACCGTAGGAGGTTCTGCACCTCGCCAAATTCATGGCAATCGGCAGCATACTTCCTTGGATTTACCTATTGTTGTGATTGCGCGAACAGTCGCAGAGCACTCATATATAGTGCATGGCTGGTGGAATGGATCATGGAGTCGTCGTGTATATATGGTCCAGCGCCACACTTCTTTGGAATGCAACTCATTGACGTAAACAGTGGTGTCAGCGTGAGTAAAATCTCCCAGGAAAACTCAGTAATTCAATGGGAAAACGATTTGAGCCAATGGTGTACGAAAGAAACATCACGATATTTCAAGAATGTTCGCATCAGGAACGTTCAGGTCCTTACGACGCAGGTACCTACCTCCCCATTGGATAGCGGAACTGAACAACAAATCAGCGCAAGTGACGTAGCTGTTACGTAAGGCAAACATTCCTGGGTAGACCAATACGTATTCAGTGGGTTCCACTCTACTTGTATCCGGTTCGGTAGCTGGTTCCATAACACTCGTCTGCCTCCAAATTTTAACTTCTGGTTTTCGGCGGGGGTTGGGTGATGGTAGAGAACGAGTTCAGTTCGGGCGGAATCGCGTAGCAAGAGCGCGATCATATAAGTCGGGAACTCGAAGGCGCGGGCATGGAACTATTGTCTGGAAAGAGCACTATCACGAAGACTGCAACCAGATTCGCTTCCCTATACGGCTCAGTCAACAATGCCTATGTTGAAATGATGTTATCTGGAGTCTTGTGCTATCGAATTCACGCTGACTGTCTTTTTAGATAATTTTTGTCGTTTAGCTCCCACTTGGTGACCATATATCGAAAAATCCCCCTACTGAATGGTAATTTAATATTTGTCCTCAAAGTCTTCAAATATCATGTGTACAACACTGCTGTGTAGTGGACCTTGTGACCTTTGCAGACCATCCATTTTCATCTGCGATGGTAGAAACATGCGTAGCTGGATAGGTTGCGTACTATATCCCAGTTCGCTTACAACTTAAGACGGTCTACCATCGTCCCGCGTATTTCAGTGTCAATAGCTGCTTTCCAGTTAGCGCAAGCTGCTAGCGGTCATGGGTTCCGTTCCGTAAATGTGACGGAGAGAATTTGCACCACTGACGAGTCTCATTAGGGCGAAGCGTCTGTTTGGGGTTTTTCCATATTCCTGGTTCCGTTTTCCAGCTTGTGATCTGATGGGACGAATCTTCAACATATGAAATCGCTGATTTCATGTCTAGCCGCCGTTAGTTGTACGCATCTTTCTGGCTGTGGACCGATGGGAATGGAATGCGGGTGACTCGAAATGCTTGGATATATGTTCCGTAGCCAAAATTAGAGGAAACTACAAGTGCGTTGTAGTTTTGCTTCGATTGTTTAGTGTTTGCTATTTGAGAACGACGAAATAGTAAAGATGATGTACGAAGGATTCCTTGATATTTACTTCGGTCCTCCTCTAGGAAATTGCTTTCCACGGGCAACAATTCTTGCATTCTTATTTTCCCATACCATCGTGTCGATGGCAGCGCTGTAGTCACTGAGACAACTGGGTTGTTTGCTCCAATCACCATCTCCTCAGTATAAATGATCACCCGCTAGTTCCGACGTCTTCACGTAGCCCTGACTGAAGTAGTGGTGCATTGTCAGTTTTCTTCGTATTTCTATGAATCCTAGGGAGAGCGGATTAAATATACACCGGTCTGCAGTGGTCGAGGGCGGTGTGTGTCTGGTTCACTTCTCATGTTTTTGTTAGTTTAGATTCGAACTGTCGAGATAGACGCAATTCAAACTGACGTGCGGACAGCCGTCACAATTTTGGGCTTTCAGATCTTGCGAAGAAAAGCGTGTTATCTGTACTGCCCGGTTAAACTGGTTCCAACGATGAAACTGTGTGTTTTTGATGTCTTTGCCTCCGGCAAACCTTTCCTGTTTGCCGATGACATCAAAATTGTTTACACTTTTAATCCAACTGAGGTCAGTGATACGCTTAGCGAAATCCAGCATGACTTACGTACACTGGACTCATGGAGTTCCAAATGGATGATGACATTCTCTACTGATAAACGCCACGTGATTAACAATGAAGTTCACACTCACCAAGACGGAAATGTGCCCTAGAGTTCCTCTCGAGCAAATTATTTCGCATTTGTTCTGCAACGCTAATTATTTTCTACTTATCTTTTCCCCTGGCCCCCTCCCTTAGGTACGAGCTGCTGTGTTACGTGCTCAGCGAAATCAATGTTGATTTAATCCTTCTGCTTTTGGACTGGATCCATTTGATAACACCTTCCGAAAATCTACCATGATCTTCCACGCTTACATTCACTCCGAACAAATCCCCTCAACGAAATCAGCTTCTCCTCTTACCGCACACAGCTGAACAGTTGGAACGACAGTTAACTTACTTTACTTTGCGTACAGTTTTCTCTCCCTCCGTGAAAAATACCATGCGTACATACAACATTTCTCAGTAACATACAAATTATTTTGCGTTACCAGTTTTCCCATTTTGATCTCCGACAACTGCTGGAGCTATCTTACTATTTCCTCCGAAAATTCTTCTCCTTTTCTGTAAAAAGCATGTATATTCCTGAGGTTATCAGTTACCAGTGAAACTTGTACAATCTGAATCGAACAACGTCGGACGAAAATCTAGCATTTCACGTTACTGTACGTCCACCCACTTTTATTTGCTTATTTCTCTCCTTCCAGTGCTGGCCAGGATTGGGCCAATCTCCCGAGGCTATGGATAAATGCTTCCGAAAAAAATGCAGCACACTCATGCAGTATGAGTTATCACAAACTCACTGGCACATATTACAAGTGCTTGATTCTAATCAGCCAAATGATGGCTGTGCGATGGGGAGAGTTCAATATGAAACACAAGCCCCCACAGTACAGTGCTGGAATTGAATCAGCTAAAAGATAGCTGTATGATGGGGAGAGTTTTTCATTGAACACAGGCCCCCACAATATAGTGCTGGAAACAAATCAGATAAAAGATGGCTATACGATGGGGAGAGCTTAATATATATCACAGGCCCCCACACAACTGTATACATATAACGCCACAATAGCACATGGCCAGATGAGATGTGAAAGAGAAGTGTGGAAGCAGGTCTCCGGGAGACGGTTTCATGATAGATCGTATTACTCCAATTAAACTGACAGTTTATATCCACTTTTATTCTTACTCTCAACTTCTACTACTCCTACTCCTTTACTATTTTTAATTGATTTAGCACTGAAACATCCCTATGTGAACACAATAGATCACTGAATATCCCTCTCCACTACCCGACTTTGTTGTACCACATGATCAGGCTCATAGTCTGCCTGTGTCTCGCATGTCGAGAAATATATCATTTATTTATTTATAGACTGTTGATTCTCCAGAAGATTCACTTTGGTTCTGTAGTCAGTGATGCTTTCGGTTGGGCGGACTGGTCTATTCAGAGCCTATTCGTGTCCTCAAGTGGATTTCTTGCAATTGTACCAAGCAAAGAACCCTCGGTTTTTGCTTCTTTATTCAGTATTGGACCAGTTTCTGCATAATAATCGTAGTCAGAAGACCGTGCGACGTACTCTATTCAAATGGCTTTGCAGTCGTATGTAAGTACTATTCATCCGTACATCCCATTGACATTGATTGTGTCTAAAGAAACCTATCGGTTGATGTAAATTCAGAATGGACTCACTTTGGGAGCAAAGGCCAAACGCATCTCGCAGTCGCGCATGTACTTTTATTTATTATTATTGCGACTACACGACATACGTTTCTTTCATACATTATTCGTTTCTACTTTGTTGTAGCGGTCGGATACTTAGCTTTAAATGATAACACTGTTGCACAAGGGGAATTGAACCAGGAATCTGTTACCGGTCTCCTCATAATGTGGCGATGGCCTGCAATACATGAAATGTGCTTGGAACGCTGTTCATCAGAACTTTGGTCTCCCAATGTGAATGGACACAGGCGGCAATGCGACGTTTACTTGCACATCATTCTTCTTGGACACATTGGCAGACGAAGGATAATCGACTCAAGGAATATGCCTGCAGTCCCCTCCGCTTTAAAACACGACTTTGCACTTGTCTCATACCAGAATGTTTTCGTCAGTACTTTCGTTGCATTTATATATGTGTATATATTTGTGCCTAATTTTCTCTGGTATTTGTTATCAGACCTATTTGACTTATGTGTGTACTTACGTTGTTTCAAGAAAGTGTTAACTGTGGAGCGATGGTGCGATACGGATAAAATGCTAATTTCTGGCAAGTCCCCTTGGTTGATCTGGTTAAAGTGCACAGATACTGTGAAAGCGGTTGGCAATATTATACACCGCTCATCTATGAACTCACTATTAAACCTGTTTGGTTGGCGGCATCTGCTTCCAGATCTATCTGTCACTGATGCCCCGATTGGGGTAGGGCGCCTGCGGCTGGAGAGGGATCATGAGTGGCTTGCGCTGCACTACCCACACTTCTATCCATTCACGCATTGGGGTCATCCGTGTTCGGATTCGCCTGTCACTGTGGCCTCCATGGGAATGTCCACAGGACTAATGCGCCTACAGGAGACCATGTGTGGCTTGTGCTGTATCACCCACAGCTCCATCCATACACGCATGTTCACTTTAAATCCGAGGGAATAAGACCAGGAGGTATGTGAATAGGAGCCACGTTTCACTAACGGAGCCAGCCAACACTACTTCAACATGCACAGCAACAGCATTAATGTCTCTATTTGGGCAATCATTCGTACTAGAAGTAGACATGACGAAGCCTGGGCCGCATTTCTCTCCACACTGGATGGAATCATTGCTTGAACCTAGTATGGCCACCAGAACCGTGCAACTTTCCCCCCGGCAACTATTCACAGTCTTCCGGAACCAATATGATTGCGGTGGAGTGTGTTAGACAGGTAGACACCTTGTCAACATCCACATCAAGCGTAGCCAAACTTTGCATATCTCACGATTGGTTTTATTTGTTAAACATACATCCGACAGTCAATGGAGTTTAGTCCGACCGAGAAGACAAAGCACATCATACACTTTATGATGGTATTGCCAATGCTGCATACTCATTTGCACTCACATAAATTTGTCCTCACCTGAGTGTGAACTACCACAATCATATCATACATCATACTACACGTTAGCTGGAGGTGGGGAACACCTCAGCTACTGTGCCGCAATACATAGAAAAAAACTACCACAAACTGAATGAAAAGCCGTACTCTCACGAAGAAGCATAGATTTGGATTGGAGGCAAGGCTAATAATCATATTTGTCGACTTATGAAAGCTCGCACACATAATGGTAAGTACCCAATACGATAGGGTCTGTTGAAAAATGTAAACGCAATTTGTACTCCACGCGTCTCCCCAACAGGCCTACTTTACGCTTTCCGTCTCGTTGCATAATCTGACTGTCCGTCCGTCGCGATATACAGGTTAATGATTGGAGACCCTTTGCATTGTTACTCGGTTGTCGCGTGTCTCCGTGTCAATGAGTGCGGGTCAAGCACAATACTGTGCTAGACTATGAATATGTCTCGACTTGGTGACCTGTGCGAAATGCACCTTGAATGTGCGGCAGAGAGACAGCACTGATCAAGTAAAAAGAAGCGGATTAAGGCGGAACTGAGTTCGTGATAAGTCAATGCATGCCACTTGCAGTGAAGTAGCATGGTGTATGCAACGTCAACCTTGACATGGGGCACTCGTTAGGGGGGCAACGACTTCCGGAGTGGCCTGTGGATTTTTACCTTTTAGAACAAGTACGGAACGTCTGCGCAGAGACTACGAGTGGTTGTCGCTGCACTGTAACACTGCATCACTTAGTTGTGTGTCAGCGTTTGGGAACGGGTATTCCGTTCGGACTCATCATCCACCTCGCATGGTGGTGAAACACATACAATCAAACTGCCAAGATCGATGTACCAGTGAACAATTCCTCCATGCTAGCTACTAGAATGTGACTTGAGCTATCTTAATTTGTATCCCATTAAGAGCTATACGTCAGTCCGAAGTGCTCCGTTTTACCTCTGGCCTGTTCGGCATAGTTCCATCGTGACCTGGCTAGACCGAGGCACCAATGGCCACATGCATTACAGTTCCATGTGGAAGTTGCCCATGGGCTGTGGTCCGACGGCATATGGCGCTTTCATGCCCCACAGTTTCATTCTGAATGCACGAGCAATGCTTTGCACCTGGACAATGGTCAGCGTGATAAGATCACACCAACATTAGCGATTCCATGCCACATCCTCCCACCTCATTAGGTCAATAAATAACTGGGTCAAACTAACCTTTATATTGTTCTGGTAACATAATTTCGGACTACCGACATTCTGACTACCCGAACTCACTTGCTTATACGGCAGTTGCCTGTAAATTCTGATCGCATCCATGAGGCGTACATATTCGAGCCCTCTGACGTGTGAGGTGAAACGGTTCACTGTGTACACGTTCTTCCGGCGGCTCGCTGACCCTTATGTGCCCCACAATTTCGTTATCAACACCCTAGCTGTCTTTTTGCTCTTGGGCAATGGTCAGCGTGATGAGATCACTACAACATCGGCGATTTCTTGCCACATACTCCCATTCCATTAGGTCAATAAATAACTGGGTCAAACTAACTTTTATATTGTCCTGGTGACACAAGTTCGGCTTGCCTACATTCCGACTGCCAGAACTCAATTTCTCATATGGAAGTTGCCTCGGCGTTGTGGTTGTATCCCTGCGGCGCACATATTCGAGCCATCTGAGATGTGAGGTGAAACGGTCCATTGCGTATACGTTCCTTCGGCGGATCGCTTACGTGCCCCACAATTTCGTTCTCGACACATTAGCTGTCTTTTTGCTCCTGGGCCATGGTCAGCGTGATGAGATCACTACAACATCGGCGATTCCTTGCCACATACTCCCAACCCCATAGGTCAATATTTACCCGGGGCAAACTAACATTCATATTGTTTTGGTAGCGCAACTTTGACTTGCCTACATCCCAACTGCCCGCATTAATCTGTTCATACGGCAATTGCTGCATCATTCTGGTCGCATTCATACGACACATGTCCGAGCCACCTGTGGTGTCTAAGCAGCAGCAGGCAGTCTATGGTGTACACTTCGTCCGGGTAGATCACGTCAGGGTCAAGCGCATTATCCCACCAGTGGATGCGCAAAATTCGGCGCAGACACTGTTTATGGATAGTGGATATCTTTTCCGTACAGTTTTTAGGTTTCAGCCCCATAGTTAAGGACCGAGAATACCATCGAATCATGTACCATTATGTTGGCTCTAACGGTGAGACGATCTTTGCACATCCGATATTCCAGTTTAATCTAAGCCCCACTCACCTTCGCTACAAGAGGGTGCAGGTCGGTTGACAGCCTACTCCCGGGATAGCAGATCGCCAACATGTTCTGCAGTACTGTATCAGGAATCCGCATTTCCATACCGTTCATTGAATCCACTTCCGGTGCAGGCATACCGTGTTTTCTGTTTATGCTCATTCCGAGCATGATCGCCATGGAAGGTAATGTAGTCCTAGTGCGTTGCTTCTTCATTGAGCGCAAGCAATGC
This sequence comes from Dicrocoelium dendriticum, assembly GCA_944474145.2. Lineage (NCBI taxonomy): Eukaryota > Metazoa > Platyhelminthes > Trematoda > Plagiorchiida > Dicrocoeliidae > Dicrocoelium > Dicrocoelium dendriticum. The sequence goes on from OX104069.1 coordinate 24,518,794, forward strand.
CCATTTGTCGGTACATGGCTGGATCTTGGGTCTTTTCTCCAATGCGACGGATTTTGAGCGAACCTGCAGCGAAGCGGTGCTCAGTTGCCGCACCGTACTCACACGTGCGGTATGCACACACCACACCGGGACGACAGTCTACTGACAGTCCGAAATGTCTCAATTAAACATGCTTCGGACTTGAAACATTGAGTCCCCTTCAACCAATTCATTAAGGCAATAAGAAGACATAGGTTGCGATATGTTAACATTTCGATTGCTCTCGTCAGTCGCAACGCAATACAGGCAAGACAAAACACGCAATATATAGGGTTCACACTTAGTAACAAAGATAAGCAGATAAAAATGATAAGAATGACGTAATCAGGTCCAAGGCAACCTAATTGATTGTCTCAACTGTTTCTGGGCACAGAGCACGGGACAATTCAACCTCATCAGTAGCGCCTCGCCAATTGCCAACAACCTCGGGTTCCTGTTGCGCAATAACACCTTGAATGAATCGATTGGGTTCACCTGGTGACGAGTCGTCATGAGGTGTTTGATGATAGACGAGGCAGGGTTCCGGTTAATTCTTTGGTCCGCTCCGCCTTGGTTAAACAGCAACTGCCTTAGCCGCAATAGGAAGTGTTCCGCCACCCTTTGAGCCAGACGGGGACCAGTCTTGCCAATGTAAGAGTCACCGCAACTGCAAGTGAACTGCTAAATAATGTTAGAGGCCAAACTGATTCGCGAGCTACTCGGACGGCTGTGGAGAGGAAACCTTCGTGTAATGTGGATAAGTCGTAGTTGGGCGGTAGAGTAGGGACGCATTAGAGCGGACTTGAGCTTGTGACGAACATCAGTTGCCACAAGATCCCCCTTGAACGGTAGAAACAAATAAACATCCTTCTTCTTCGCTGTTTGTACTGTCAGCTTCTCCATGGGGGGTCTGCTACGGGTCTGAATGAAGTTCTCCGGATAATCATGGGATAGCAGAGTCCGGTATAAAAACTCTTCTTCAGCCTTGAGCAATTCCGGACTGCAAATTCGCCTGGCCCTGTAGAAGAGAGCTTTTACGAGGCCGCGCTTGTATGCAACTGGGGCGAAGCTAGAAAAATGTAGGTATTTTCCCCCCAGGTCGCTTTTCTCTACACAGTGCGCTGCAGTGGGCCATCGGTCCTTCTCTTGATGAGCACGTCCGGAAACGGCAGTCTGTTCTCTTGTTCCCTCTCCCGTGATACAGAAAGGTTAGGATGAATTGAGTTCAGGAGGGCAGAAAGACAGTCAAAATGTTCCTCATTGGTGAAAACGAGAATATCATCTACATAACGCTTGTAAAGCTTGGCTTCACCAATGCAAGCAGCAGCTTTCTTTTCAATCATACCCAAAAAGGAAAGGAAAGCTGCTGCCTGCATTGGTGAAGCCAAGCTTTACAAGCGTTATGTAGATGATATTCTCGTTTTCACCAATGAGGAACATTTTGACTGTCTTTCTGCCCTCCTGAACTCAATTCATCCTAACCTTTCTGTATCACGGGAGAGGGAACAAGAGAACAGACTGCCGTTTCCGGACGTGCTCATCAAGAGAAGGACCGATGGCCCACTGCAGCGCACTGTGTAGAGAAAAGCGACCTGGGGGGAAAATACCTACATTTTTCTAGCTTCGCCCCAGTCGCATACAAGCGCGGCCTCGTAAAAGCTCTCTTCTACAGAGCCAGGCGGATTTGCAGTCCGGAATTGCTCAAGGCTGAAGAAGAGTTTTTATACCGGACTTTGCTAGCCAATGGGTATCCGGAAAAATTCATTCAGATCCATAGCAGACCCCCGAAGGAGAAACTGACAGTACAAACAGCGGAGAAGAAGGATGTTTATTTGTTCCTACCGTTCAAGGGGGATCACGTGGCAAATGAAGTTGGTCACAAGCTCAGGTCCGCTCTAACGCGCACCTACTCTACCGCACAACTACGACTTATCCACACTACACGAAGGATTCCTCTCCAGAGCCGTCCGAGTAGCTCGGCCTCTAACATCATCTATCAGTTCACTTGCAGTTGCGGTGACACTTACATAGCCAAGACTGGTCGGCGGCTAGCTCAAAGGATGGCAGAACACTTCCCAATGTGGCTAAGGCAGTTGCTGTTTAACCAAGGCGGAGCGGACCAAAGAATTAACCGGAACCCTGCCTCGTCTATCATCAAACACCTCATGACGACTCGTCACCAGGTGAACCCAATCGATTCATTCAAGGTGTTATTGCGCAACAGGAACCCGAGGTTGTTGGCAATTGGCGAGGCGCTACTGATGAGGTTGAATTGTCCCGTGCTCTGTGCCCAGAAACAGTTGAGACAATCAATTAGGTTGCCTTGGACCTGATTACGTCATTCTTATCATTTTTATCTGCTTATCTTTGTTACTAAGTGTGAACCCTATATATTGCGTGTTTTGTCTTGCCTGTATTGCGTTGCGACTGACGAGAGCAATCGAAATGTTAACATATCGCAACCTATGTCTTCTTACTGCCTTAATGAAATGCTTCGGACTGTCAAAAGTCTGTGAGCAATTTTTAGTAGCGCATTCCATATTCCTCTCCAGGTGGGGTTAGGATACTGGGAAACATAGGGCAATGCGCATCGTCCTATGTTTCCTATTCTCTTAGCCCCACTTGCTGCCTTTGTTGTGGCACGTGAACGCACCTAACACAAGTAACTTCGTGGAAACACATAAAGGTTTATTTCTACGGATAATCTGCATATTCGTCACAGAAACGAGTCATTTCCCTGGAACGAAGTTCACACCGTCACGCTCAGTTGCATGTTTAATCCAACATGTTTTATTGCATGAAACCAGTTACAACTTATCGAGAGTCCGCCTCAGAATGTCAGCGGACTCCTGACAATCCAATTGTGCTGGCAGAGTCACATCAGGGCAATCAGATAGATAGTGAACAGAGTGCTCTCTAAAACGCATCATTGATTCACACCAATCCTAATTTCAAAGTCGTCTGAGGTCTGTACCCTCAGATGCGCGCTTGCTCGCACACCGCTATGCAGGCGTTCGATTAGATAATCAGCCACCACGCCTAACCTGTTCGCAAACAGACATTTCAGAGATGTTTGTTTGTCTTCTGTTGCCCGCTTCCGATTCATCCAATCCGCAAGTTCGGTTTTCACAATGAAAGCCGTTTTCGTATCCTTCGCATTACATCACGCTCTTTGACGTCCGCACATGTTACGTCCCAAATTCCTACCCACATCTTAACTGAATATATATATATATATATATATATGTAGCGGGATAGCCTATGGTTCGCTGAGGCTGTTGGTGGCTAGATCCTGACAGATAGTCTACCCACCGCAGCTACTGTTGTGCCTTTGGCTCATGTCCTGGGCGCCTCCTCGTGTCGACCGCTGGGTGGGACTTCGGTTTCGCCCTTCTCCCTGCTAAGATCCAGGACACCAATCCGCCCGAGTCAGTGAACTAACCATGTGCTTGACCTGCTGCCTTTCGAGTGTTCATTTAATCGAAGGCTTTGGCTGAGGACCCGAGTCGTTCTCCTGTCATGTGTGGGCGCCCTGCCAGCATCCTAGTCCATCCTCTTCGGAGGTTAGGAAGTGGTCGATGGCCCTCTTCCCGTAAAACCTAGCCATGGGAGACAACAGGTCTACGGGTTATAAGCTCACAGCTCGATTGGCGTAGAGCACGAGCACCACGCGTTGTCTCTGACGGTGGGAGGGCACCTCCGGTTGTTCAATGGTTTGCTACTGCCCGCCTCAAGCCAGGCAGCCCCTGGTCAAATTGGTGCAAACGCGCCAAAAACCCACCTGCGTCTGGCCGTGGTCGCAGGTGTATCCTACTACGGTCGAAAAATATATAAAAATCGTTCCAGTACCGCCAAGGCTGCGTGTGACGGCCGTCAAGCAGATCCCAACCTGTCTCTGCGATCACATTCCCGAGCTGAATCTGATCCCCACTGCCTTGTGAGTCAGGCTATTGAGCCAAAGTCTCCGGGCGGAGTCCCTCAAGCAAACCTCCGAAGCACAACGAACACCTCGCGTGCGGTTGCTCACCAATACAATTGTATGCCTGCGCGAAAATCACTCAGCATCTGGTGCTGGAACGTGCGCACACTACTGAACCGGAACTCCAACGAGCGCCCGGAGCGACGCACTGCACTGGTCGCGATGGAGCTGGCGCGCTACAACATCGATATTGTGGTGCTCAGTGAAACTCGGCTCGCTGAGCAAGGTAAGTTACATGAAGCAGGTGGTGGCTACACATTCTACTGGGTGGGGAACGCCGCCTCAGCACCACGTGATCATGCGGTCGGATTTGCAATATCCGCTTGCATCCATGGCCAGCTGGTGGGTGAATCAACTGGCATCAGCGCGCCAATGATGACTGTTCGCTTACGACTCGGAAGATATAAGTTTGCCACTTTCCTAAGCACGTACAGTCCAACCATGTGTTATTCTGATGACATGCGTTATCACTTCTGCACTCAGCTATCCTCCGTGATACGGTCTGTGCCGAGGAGCGACCGACTATTTCTGCTAAGTGATTTCAACGCGCGTATTGGGCGTGATGCATCAGCGTGGGCAGATGTTATCGGTTCGCGTGGCATTGGTTCAGCGAATGGAACGGTGACAGGCTGTTCTCATTGTGTGCCACTCACGGCCTGACGAACACGAACACTCGGTTTGCAATGACTGCGAGTGCTATAGCAACCTGGACGAACCCACGGAGTGGTCACGCTCACCTGCTCAACTAAGTCATCGTACGTCAGCGTGATATGCGTGAAGTACGCATGATATGTGTACTGTGGACCTGAGTGTGGCACTGATCACAAATTGGTGCAGACCAAATTGTACATATATTTTCGTAAATATATTTATTGCACTCCCGATGTGAATTGGCGTAAACTTAACATCCTCTCCCTCGGTACTGTGGCGAAATGTACTGAGCTGGAGAAGGCGATGGCTGCACGCCTGCGTGACGTGGACTGCATAGCCACAGTGGGTGACCTGTGGCACCACATTCGCGACCAGGTGACAGCTGCTGCCGAGAACATCGGGCGCGCAAACTGTAGGCGGCCTGATTAGTTTGATGAGAACAATGCGACGATTGGCGCATTGGTGTCGGGGAAGAATGCAGCATTTGCTGCACATGCTGCAGACCCCAGTGACTTGGGGAAGAGTAGTCAGTTTCGCAAACTTCGGCGGCGAAATGACCCGAGAGCTGCGTCTCATAAAAGATGCATGGTGGATGGGGAATGCGAAGCAGATGGAATGCTACGCCGAACGCCGCCAACACAAGGAATTCTTTGACTCCTTGAAGGCGGCGTATGGACCGAGATTGGGACCGCTGAGGACGCTGATCGTTGGTAGTTCAGGCGCTATCTGCACACAGACTGCATACATAATGCAAATCTGGCGAAATCACTTTGACTGTCTCTTGAACAACCGTTCAGAGATCGACTGGCCTACATTGAACTGCCTAAAGCAGCACGATATGAAGACGAGTCTGGCGAACACACCGACACTGGATTAGACGCAGAGAGCACAAGCTCAGCTGCGAAAAGGCAAATATGCCGGAGCCGACGGGATCCCGCCTGAAGTATTGAAATACGGCGGACCCGCGTTGTTGACTACACTGCACCACTTGGTGCAACGTGTATGGATTGAGGAGGAGGTGCCTGCTGAGCTGAAGGATGCCCTTGTGCTACCACTGTACAAGGGTAAAGGGAGCAAGCAATGTTGCACGAATTATCGTGGCATCAACTTGCTGAGTTGTGTGGGCATGGTGATTGCCCCAATCCTGATCAACTGCCTTGTCAGTCAGGTTGCGGAACCTGACGTGGCGGAAGAACAGTGTGGATTTCGTTCGGGTCGCAGCACTATTGATATGGTGTTTGCGGCACTTCAGTTGCAGGATAAGTGCAGAGAACGACACCAGCCGTTGTATTCGCTTTTGTTGATTTCACCAAGGCATTTGATACGGTGAACCGCGAGACATTGTGGCTGGTGTTGGATAACTTTGGTTGCCCGCGTAAGTTTGTAAGTTTATTTGAATGTCTGCACAATGGTATGCGGGCGGGGATGCAGCAGAGTGGAGATACCTCAGATGACTTTGCGGTTGTCTCTGGTGTGCAGCAAGGCTGTGTCTTAACTCCTGCCCTGTTTAACGAATATCTCTTCATGCCATGATGTCTTGTGCTTTTGATGCCGCTTGTGCTTACGGTGTTCGTGTGGAGCACCGTATTAATGGTGGGTTGCTGAACATCCGTCGTTTCGGTGCGAGAACTCTAGTCCGTGAGACAACTATCCGTATGTTGCTGTTTGCTGACGACTGTGCGTTGTTTTCACACAGCGCGGATGAGTTGCAGCACATGACTAGTGGTCTGGTTTCGACAGCGGCCAAATTCGGGCTCACCATCAACACAAGCAAAACTGTCTGTCTCTTTCAGCCTTCACAGGGGGTGCAATCTCCAATATTGCCGCGAATCAGCATTGGTGCTGAAGTATTGGAAACCACCTCCCGCTTCTGCTACCTTGGGAGTGTTATATGGACTGATCAGCAGATACACATTGAGCGCCGTATCAGCGTGTCGAAGGCAGCGGCGGCATTCGGGAAGCTTGAGTACCGAATAGGGAACAACCATCGGCTTACCATTGGCACTAAGCTGATGGTGTACAAGTCCATGGTGCTCTCCATTGTTCTATACGGCAACGAAACGCGGACGATATAATGGCGGGATTTGCGATATCCCGAGCGGTTCCATCAGCAGTGTCTGCGACTTATTCTGCGCATCGGCTGGTGCGACAGAGTTGCAGACACGGAAGTGTTGCGTCGAAGTGGAATGTCTGCAGTGGACGGCAGAGTTTTTCTGAGGCACCTGAGGTGGCTCGGTCGTGTGTGATGTATGGATTCGACGCGGATACCGAAGCAGCTATTATGTGGTCAGCTGCGTTAGGAAGCGGCATGTAGGGAAGCCGATGCTTCGTTACGAGGACATGATCACAGTGAGCCTTTCACGTTCTAATCTTGATTGCAGATCATGGGAATCGAAGGCCGTTGCTCGGCGTGCATGGCGCGATCTGATCACGAAGGCAGTTGCCGAGGTGCAGGAGAAAGTCCTCATGCATGCAGAGAAGAAGCGGCAAGCACCGAGGGGTTGCACTCCATGGACATCAAACGCATGGTGCTGTAGAACAAGCGGTCGCTGGTGCCTGAGTCAGGCAGCCCTAGTGAGCCATGAGCGAGGCCACTCGGGACCACTGCAGAAGCGACGACGGGTCATGCAGAGAACGTGGGCGGAACCGGCTCAGCGTTTGTAGGTACGCTGCATTCGATTTACTAACCGCGTGCTTGCATGCTAAGTCTATTAATTTTAGGTGGTGGGTTTTCAATTTTGTCCTTATGCTTTAATTTCTCAATTAAATGTCTACATGTACGCTCTACTATAAACTTGCACAACACGCTTAAGCCGATTGTAGTTAATTTCGATAACATTATCGTGTTGGTGGCATTTCCGTAATGTATACTTTCTGATCTTTTGAACATATCTCGGATCCTTTGTTAACCACTTATTTCCCATGCTCATTAATTTAAGTTTTATACCACCGTTTCCTTAGGCATTACTCGATTTATTTTCTTCCTTGGATTTGTGTCAAGTGATTGGCTGTTACTTGATATCCCCGGTATGGCTGCACTTTTTGTGCATATTGACAAGGTGCGTACCTGTCTATTACCCACTACCTCGTCAATACTGTCTTTATGGACAGTTGGTCGTTGCTGGAGGGAATGGGGTGCAAACTGCTTGTAGCAGTGCTAGGTTCGAATAGTGGTTCTATGCAGTCAGTGTGGAGCGGACTGCGGTCCAGCCACCGCCTTGTGTGCGCTTGATTCCCCAAATACAGCGTGCTTGTAATGTCTGTGAAGGAGTGTGGGCCGGCTCCGTTGATGAAACGTGGTTCCCATCCGCATGCCTCCCGGTCTTATTCCTTCGGGTTTACACTGGATATGGGGTGTGTGGTTGGAGATGTGGGTGGTGTAGCGCAAGCCATCCATGGGCCCTCTGTAGGCGCAGGCGTCCTGTGGGTGGCCACAGTGACAGACAAATCCGAAACCGGATGCCGCCAAGCATATATACATATATATATATATATATATATATATATATATATATATATATATATATGCTTGGCGGCATCCGGTTTCGGATTTGTCTGTCACTGTGGCCACCCACAGGACGCCTGCGCCTACAGAGGGACCATGGATGGCTTGCGCTGCACCACCCACATCTCCAACCACACACCCCATATCCAGTGTAAACCCGAAGGAATAAGACCGGGAGGCATGCGGATGGGAACCACGTTTCATCAACGGAGCCGGCCCACACTCCTTCACAGGCAAACACAAGCACACTGTATTTGGGAATCAAGCGCACATAGGGCGGTGGCTGGACCGCAGTCCGCTCCACACTGACTGCATGGAACCACTCTTTGATCCTAACACGGCCACAGGGACCGTGCACCCTGTCCCCTCCAGCAACGACCAACTGTCTCCTGGAGCCAGTATGGACGAGGTAGTGGGTAATAGACAGGTAGGCACCTTGTCAACATGCACATCAAGCGCAGCCACACCGGGGATATCAAACAACAGCCAATCACTTGAGAGAGAGACAGAGAAAGAAAGAAAAAGAGAAAAATTCGATTAATGCATAAGGAAACGGTGATATGAACCTTAATTTAATGAGCATATGTAATACGTTGTTTACAAACAAATCCTAGCTAAGTGCACGAGGTCAGGAAGTATAGTTCACGGAATGCCATGAACACAAAAATGTTATGGAAATCGAATACAATTGGCTGAAGCGATGTGTGCAAGTTAATGGAATAGAGTATAGGGAGATATTTATATGAGAAAGAAAAGCATTAAGGTAAAAACTGTAAACCCACCACCTGAAATAAAGAGACTTAGCATGCAAGCACGCGGTTAGTAAATCGAATGCAGCGTACCTACAAACGCTGAGCCGGTGCTGCCTAAGTTCACTGCGGGACCCGTCGTCGCTTCGGCAGTGGTCCCGAGTGGGCTCGCTCATGGCTCACTAGTCCTGACTGACTAAGGCACTCGCGACCGCATGTTCTACAGCACCATGCGCTCGATGTCGATGGAGTACAATTCATTGGTGCTTGCCGCTTTCGCACTTGCCGCTTCTTTTCTGCATGCATGAGGGCTTTCTCCCGCACTTCAGCAACTGCCTTCGTGATTAGATCGCGCCATGCACGCCGATCATATATATATATATATATATATATATATATATATATATATATATATATATATATATAATGTCTGCAAGAGTCTATAACATTGACATCGAACCATTCAAACCATCAAGTTTAGAATAATAATATAACCTACAAAGCATGTAGAATTATTTGATAGTGAATGAAAAACGGGAGCAACATCGTTTTATGGTTTCACACGCGCCCCTTTTGTAAATTTTGCGGTTTTTTAGAGTTAGTGTTTTTGTACATGTGAGACTAGGCAGACTTGTGCCCACTTCTTCTATTGCGCTCGGTTTTGCGCCATTGCTTCCAGGGTTTTGAACCCTTGGCACTCTTTATCTTTGGGTCCCCAGCCCTGGAGTCGTACAGGGCCAGCTATGACCAGGCAAGATGTCACTAATTTTATGCATTGTCACCAGGGGGACGGTTGACCTCCACGCGACCTCTTCCAAAATCACGCTGCGTGCGCAAACAGGACGCGGCGTGGTAAACGCTCGTTAGGCATGCGCAGGACGTGACCAAAGCATCACAATTGACGCAACCAGCGAACATTACAAAGCGGAGTATCCGCCTTACCCAAGATGCAGTGTCTAACGTCATCTTTACACACTCTGCGCGGCCAACGCAATCGGGCAATCCTCCGCAAACGGCTACTGTCGAAGACCGAAGGACTATGTTTGGGGGAAGTTCATCTGAGCCGGCCGCCTTGATGCGCTTCAACTGACGAATCTCAAGACAAAACTCCGCTTCGGTTGGTGGTGCTAGTTGCACTAACCATAGCATGCGACTGGGTGTACTGAGTGTAAAGGCGGATGGCGAGCAACAAATGAACTGAGACCGGAAGTGCTCATCCCATCTGTCCATGCGTCTCTGCAAGGTGGTGATTTGTGACCCGTCAGCCTCACAGACATGCTCGCTGATGCCAGACATGTGTCCAGCGGTTCGAATGAACTGAAACAGCTTACGACTTTTCCCAGTGAAGGTGGCGGCCTCCATCTCCGAGGCGCGTTGGGACCAGCGAAATTACCGGTCGGTGCGAAGGTTTCGAATTGATTCCAACTGATGCGCCTTACGATAACCTCAAAGCCGCCATTTTAAAGCGCACCACGCCTTCCTACGAAGCTAGACTGCGACATCTTTCCAACCTTGAGTTAGGCTATCGCACGACTTCACAAATCCTTAGAAACATGCATATATTCGTCAGTTCCACTAAGATCGACGGTATTATTCTGCGACAGCTATGGTAGAAATGTCTCCCAGCTAGATAGGGACAGAGATCGTCAGCTGTGCGCCGTAACGGTGTTGCGCGACCACCACCATTCGCGCATGGGCGGAGTATACCGCGAAGGTGCATGCCCCGACGCGGATTCGAACCGGTGGCTATATGATTGCAAGCAACGCACGCAGACCACGTCGACCGGCCGAATTCCGAAGACAAGCAGGGAAAAGACATGCACAAAATGACACAGGGTTAATAGATTTGAATAGGGTATGTAGGACAACTACTACAACGCATTATAACTTACCACACAGGGAGAAATCGCGAAATACAACAAGCAAATGAACAGCCATGAAATGGAGAAATATATCAGTAATGTCCTGGGAAACGGTATTTTGAGATCCACGCCGTAAAGTGAACATCATTTCACAACGGTGGATGCTGGAAAATCAAAACAAAACAAAACAAATAAACGTGTTTAAGTGAGGGCAATGAAACAGACGAGAGAAACAAACACACCCCGGGAAGTAAAACATTTCAGCAAGTAATGGACCGTGTCGTCCGACCTGAACGTTTTGATGGTGATCCCAACAATGCAAATGCTGCGAAGCAATGGACACTTTTACGTATTTTTTGGACACCATTGACACTTTGTCGCTTAACTGATTGAGGATCCTCGCTAGTTACGCATCTCCTGGTGCGAATGATTGCATTAGACAGTGAAGGACATACGAACTTGTCATCGAAACACTGAGGAATGTATACAGCAATTCGAAAAATGAAATCTTCGCACGCCACCAACTTGCTACCAGCAGACAACAAGGCGATGAAACCCTAGACGACTTTATGCAGAAGTTGTAGTCACCGGCTCAGGACTGCAACTCCAAAATGGTATCGGCAGAGAAGAACCGCAAAGAGGACATTCGTGATGCTTTTAATCTGCGCTGCAGTTCCAAACGGTAGGTCAAATCCTCTTGCAAAACGTGTTGCTTGATCTCCACACTGTTTTGAACAGGCCCGATCCCAGGAAATGACCAATCACCAGTCACATTCATACTACTTGGGGAACACCTATGGTGCATCTACCGCATGCCGGCCAGAAGCATTGCAAACAACCTGGGACTCAACGTCTGGTGAGAATGTGACCGCTACTGTGTCGCACAACAACCGATTTTTCTGTGGGTTTAGAAGACATAGTCGGTCTCGGAGTCCTGCTCGTGACGCTGTTTGTAACGATTGCGGGAATAAAGGACACTACCACAAGGTCTGCCGTTCTACTGCTAAAAGCACTGCTTCAGTAGTTCAAACGAATGTCTTGGTCGTCCGATAACAACGCGCAATGTGCCGGCGGTAGATTCAGGGTGATTGGAGCATACAACAGTCGGGGCAATACTTTTGGATCTCTTTTGCCTTGATCTACAAGTAGGGTACTCGTTTTTCCTGATCTTACAAGTGTTGCTTGTTTACTGTTTGTCTCTCTATTTGCGTTAATGGTGTATTTAACAGAAGAGGGCGCAACGGCGGCCTCCAGGCGGACCTATGCAACAATCTCTGCCTACGTAACTGATATGCCCCGGGGGGGCTTTGTCTCGAGAAGGGAGATTTGAACAACTGGTACCGAGGTTTGGTGTTCGGTCGCCTCATCCTTGTTAATGCTAGAAGTCAGGTCTAGTTTTCATTTGCTTAGTCAGACGTTTCGAGTGGTGCCTGATTTTTGTTGCCGTGAGTACTGTTTGACTCGCGAAGGTACGGTCCCTTTTCGCCCGGCGTTCTCCCAAAGTTGGAGAAGACAATGGAGATGGGGACGTGGCTGAGTGCGGTTCAAGGAAAGCGTATTGTGCAGTAATCCGTTGCTTAGAAGCCGCTACGCTTCCGTGGTGCATATTCGCTCCCATTGAAATAATGTTTTCGTTCATCCTCTGCTCGGCTGCTGCAGTTAACCGGCCGCACTTCTGGACTAGGATAAGCAAGCACTTACCGAGTAAAATGGTGGAGCACGCAGTACGAAACCAAAGTGCACCTTGGGAGTTAGTTCGCTCTCCTACCTGTTGTTGGGACACATTTGCACATTTCATATGATGTCACTCCAGTGTGGGCAAGCCAGACAGCTTTTAACTACTCGATGACAATGGAGCAATGGTTTATTACGAGTAAAAAGCATTGCTTAACAAGTCCCGTGGGATGGAAATTATTGCGAAAATCAATAGCATAATAAAGTGAAAAGTATTGTGGTGGACGCACCATAGACTTATGTGGAATAGCGGAGATGTTCGCGTGCTAAACGTATAAATCCATAAATCCATTGGTTAGGCGTTTGGCAAGACCCCGTTTGATTGCGTTTTCTAGCCCCTGGCTAAGAAGTCATAAAATGAAATGTAAGTGAGACAATGCATCGTCAACACGTTTTGTATATTTCGCCAGATTGGGAGCAGAGACGACATACTTAGGGAGGGCGTGCCAAGGCTGGCACACACGGAGGGAAAAATTTTTTTACGGCATTCAAGCCGGCTATACTGAATTGTCAGTTTCAGAGGGTGACCTCTTAGTTGAGTGTTGGGGTTCAATTCCAGCAGCGGGCGGCAAATGTGGTTTGGGTTCTTCAGAATCTGGTAAACCATTATGAGATCCCCCCGCAGAAGCCGATATCGACTGCTGTACATTCTTAGAGATTTCAGTCTAAGCTGATAGGGGAGATGTAAGAGACCCCTGACGTTCTTGGTTGCCCTTCGTTGAGGAGTCTCGAGAGCAACAAGATCCTGTTTCTGCCACGGCTGCCACGCCTGAATAGCATATTCCACGTGAGGTCGCACGTAGGCGTTAAGCATTTGGGGGAAATATTGAGGGTTCAAATCGACTGAAGGCTCTGCGAAAAAGGCCGAAGTGTTGATCTCCGGTTCTCTTCGCCTACTCTGCTTGTTTTGAACACCCAAGATCTTCCTGTACCAACATACCCAGTTCACGCTCCTGAGAAACCTTCGCCAAGGTGTGGTCTCCAATCTTGTAAGCGCTCATCAGCTGGTGAAGCAGATGTATCACCTTGCACTTAGCTATGTTCAACTGAAACATGTTCCTCTTTGACCATTCGTAAATGCAATCTAAGTCATGTTGGAGCAGATCCTGATCTGGCTTGTTACAAAGCGCCCACCATATCTTGACGCCATCGGCGAAAGGCAGGAAATTTGAGGAGATGCCTCTTGCCAGGTCGTTGATAGACAACAGGAATAAGCGCAGTCCCAGCACTGAGCCTTGTGGGACACCACATTCCACTTCAATTGGGTTAGAAAGTGATCCTCTAACACGTACTTGAAGCTTCCATTGGTAAAGGAAGCTGCCAATCCAACCAAGTACAGGATCTTCGATTCCGTAACTCTGTAGACGTTGAAGTAGGATGCGGTGATCAAGGCGATTGAAAGCTTTGGAGAAGTCCAGATAGATGACGTCGACTCCGACCCCATCATCGACCACTTCCGTCCAACTACCTCGTGCAATCAGTAGGTCGGTGGTGCATGATCGGTGTTGACGGAGGCCACGCTGTTCCGGTACCAAGATGTTGCATTTTCTAAATAATCCATTAAAGCCACAGCGACGACTGCTTCCATAACCTTCGCGAGCACAGGGGGGAGAGTCACTGGACGATAGTTTGCAGGATCTGAACGGCTACCGCCTTTAAAAATAGGGGTGATATTGCTACACTTCCACATAGTGTGGAGTTGTTGTTCATCAAAGCACCTTTGGAAGAACTGTGACAGTGGTTCAGCTAGCTTGGTGGCCATAACCTTCAGTGCCTTCGGGCGGATGTTATCTGCTCCCGGAGAACTATGTTCACGCAGTGAGAGTAACTTCCTTAGCCCAATTGATGGGTTGAAAATAACATTTGTAAACAAAGGTGTCGGTAATGAGCTTGATATTATGAGACAGGTAGATGTTGCGAGTTCAAAAATTGGGGCGTATTGCAGCCGCAGGACATTAGCTGCTTCTTCGGCGTTTTGTACTCTACCGACTGTCGTGAAAAGTGGAGGGATTCCATGCTTCACTTTACGAAGCTTATGGACATGCCCATATAGCAGTTCGTTGTTTTGCTTGGAATTTTTGGGATAGGCACTGTTGATAAGTTACTTTGTCCTCACAGAGGAGTGCAGTGCAATGGTTGCGATCGGTCAGAAAATTTCCACAAGTCTCTGAGTAGGGGTTAATCTTGTAGGCACGCCATGCTGCATCCCTTATCGCCAGGCATTCTCGAGTCCTACTCTTTATAATTGAAGGCATTTTCGCGGAACGAAGGGGCTCAGTCTCTGATGCTTTGTTGACGATGTCGTTGAGTCTATTAACGAACTCTGCCCAAACGTTGTCAAGGGGACTTTGGTTTGAGAATTCCCAAGCAGCTGCGTCGGCGAGTTCTTTCAATACGTGGTAGCGTGTTATTGTATGAGTTAGTTCCGAGTGTTCAGATGGATACTCTGCATAACACACAGTCAAAAGTTATTACCACATGGTCACTGAGACCTAATGGACTATTCATCATTAACTTGTCAACCATGAGCTCATCATTCGTGAGCGCAAGGTCCAATATGGACGGTTTGTTTGCTGTGCTGAATCTAGTGGGCGTGGTGACATGATTGTACAAAGGAATATTAGCGATCAGTTCATGCAAGTTTGCTTTGAACTGCTCACTGGGCGAGGCCGAAATCTCCAGATGGTGTAGATTGAAGTCCCCAGAGACGAGAATGTGGCTGTATCTAGTGCGTGTTACTCTATTTAGGCCACGGATCAAGCAGGAATCCATTTCCAGAGTGGACGTTGGGGGGCAGTAAACGATAGGTAGGAGACATGCGTCGTTGTATCTTAGTTGGAGACGGCACCAGAGTGAGTCGGTAACGTATGCTTCCAGATCATCAAATATGGTACATTGTAGATCGCTGTGGTAGTAGAGTAGGACCCCACCTCCTCTGCTGGGGCGGTCGTTCCGGATGAGTGACATTCCGGCTATCTCAACCTCAGCATCAGTCACCTCTTGGCGTAACCAAGTTTCGGTAATAGAAATTAGGTCCCAAGCATTTGCCACCTGACGTAGTAGAAGTTCAGTAATTTTAGCGAGGAGCCCTTGGGCGTTAGTGTACATGCATGAAAGCTTCTCAGATTTAAGCAATGTTTCAGAAGTTGTACAACTCATACATGACGTTTCGCCAACCAGTGAGTGGCCGGCGACTAATCGTTTTATTGATGTGTACTTGGTGAAGCGTTTAACGTCTTATTCATCGTCCGTGTAGTTAGTCCCGTGTCTAATCTTCGACATACAGTGTAAAGTGTCTGGTCAATATCATCTTCTGCAGGTTGTATGAGCTCATTCGGCACACTACTGGTGCATCGTTCTTTCATATATCCCATCGCGTTTTGTTCGTTTTGTGACATATCTTCTCTAGGAGGCATATCGCTGATTGTCTTCAGCCGAATCTCAGATGGTAGCTTGCACCGGAACATGTACCAGCTTTTTAACATCCGGGTTACCATATGTTTTGAATGAAGGACTACCTTCAACACTCTCGGGCCACTTCCTTTGTAGTTCGATGAGGTACGCAATCGTGACACGGATTTCGCTAACACCTCATCCAAGCAGAGTGTCTCACGAATATAACACCACTGTTCTTTATCATGAGTTATTGTTTCATGCTCACCACATGCTTCAGTTTCAGGAACCCCGTGAAGAAGTATGGTTCTGGTTGAAGTTCCCTTCCTGTAGTCCTCAAAGTTGCGGTTAACTTGATAACGATCCCCCCATGGGATGTCTTGGAAGATATGGATGGAGCAGCGTTCATTCCTGAGACTACCTGTCGACAGTAGTACTGGTTCTACTTCAGCGATGGAGATCAGCACAACACACAGAAGTCTTGTCTCTCCGAAATGTTTAGAGTTAGGGTGTCGTGTAATACGCATTACATGTACAGGTTTCAGTACAACTCCGATTAGGTTACTAATAATATCCAACTGCTTGAGGTTATCCAACTGCCTGCTTTTTATTGATGTCCACTTTGATTCTGGGATATTGGAGCACAGTACGCTCAGTACAAGTAGTTATTTCTTTGTACCTTTCGATATGTCTCGCTTAATGAATGAACTACTCGGAGATGTACCGCAGGAAACCGGTGGTGCTTGCACTAAGAAAGCTCCACTACGCTCCTCATTTTCCGATCCAGTTGCGGGTGATGTTAATTTTAAATGACTGCTCTTCTTGGGAGCAACTGTAAACTAAATTACGCTAGTACCGGCTTGCTCTTTTTTTACTCACTCTGTCGGGAGTTTGGAAGTAGCCTCACGTTTAGTTACTCCGATCGAACTTGGAACCGCTTTAGTGAAATATGAGCCACAGGTGGTATTGGGACAGCTGTTGATGTTCTGGACTCTAGGTGTCGTGTTGCTTACCGTGTTACTAGCACTTCTTCGCGGGATAGGAGCAGAACTTATGGAAGAGGTTGGGTTGCACAGTCCGCTACACTTACCCCAACCGCAGTGATTTCGGTGGTCACCATTTCCTCAAACTTGGCTAGTAGCTGGTCATGGTTGGCGGCATCCGGTTTCGGATTTGCCTGTCACTGTGGCAAGCCACAGGACGCCTGCGCCTACAGAGGGACCATGGATGGCTTGCGCTGCACCACCCACATCTCCAACCACACACCCCATATCCAGTGTAAACCCGAAGGAATAAGACCGGGAGGCATGCGGATGGGAACCACGTTCCATCAACGGAGCCGGCCAACACTCCTTCACAGGCAAACACAAGCACACTGTATTTTGGGAATCAAGCGCACACAAGGCGGTGGCTGGACCGTAGTCCGCTCCACACTGAGTGCATGGAACCACTCTTCGAGCCTAACACGGCCACAAGGACCGTGCACCCCGTCCCCTCCAGCAACGACCAACTGTCTCCTGGAGCCAGTATGGACGAGGTAGTGGGTAATAGACAGGTAGGCACCTTGTCAACATGCACATCAAGCGCAGCCACACCGGGGATATCAAACAACAGCCAATCACTTGAGAGAGAGACAGAGAAAGAAAGAAAAAGAGAAAAACTCGATTAATGCATAAGGAAACGGTGATATAAACCTTAATTTAATAGCATATGTAATAAGTTGTTTACAAACAAATCCTAGCTAAGTGCACGAGGTCAGGAAGTATAGTTCACGGAATGCCATGAACACAAAAATGTTATGGAAATCGAATACAATTGGCTGAAGCGATGTGTGCAAGTTAATGGAATAGAGTATAGGGAGATATTTATATGAGAAAGAAAAGCATTAAGGTAAAAACTGTAAACCCACCACCTGAAATAAAGTGACTTAGCATGCAAGCACGCGGTTAGTAAATCGAATTCAGCGTGCCTACAAACGCTGCGCCGGCTCGTCGTAATTCTCTGCAGGACCCGTCGTCGCTTCTGTAGTGGCCCTTATGGCATAGCTCATGGCCCACTAGACATTTATATGAGAAAGAAAGGCATTAGGAGAGAGCCGAAAACCCACCACCTGAAATACAGAGACTTAGCATGGAACCATGCAGTTAGTAAATCGAATTCAGCGTGCCTACAAACGCTGCGCCGATGCTGCCTACGTTCACTGCGGGACCCGTCGTCGCTTCGGCAGTGGTCCCGAGTGACCTCTCTCATGGCTCACTAGGCCTGCCTGACTAAGGCACTCGCGACCGCATGTTCTACAGCACAATGCGCTCGATGTCGATGGAGTACAATTCATCGGTGCTTGCCGCTTCCGCAACTGCCGCTTCTTCTCTGCATGCATGAGGGATTTCTCCCGCACTTCAGCAACTGCCTTCGTGATTAGATCGCGCCATGCACGCCGATCAACCGCCTTCGATTCCCATGACCGGCAATCAAGATTAGAACGTGTGAGGCTCACTTTAATCATGTCCTGGTAACGTAACTTTGGTTTCCCCACGTGCCGCTTCCCAATACTCAGCTGACCATATAATAGCTGCTTCGGTATCCGCGTCGAATCCATACGGCTCACATGACCGAGCCATCTCAGGTGTCTCAGTAAAAGTATGCAGTCCACTGCATACATCCCACTTCGACGCAACACTTCCGTGTCTGCAACTCTGGCGCCCCAGCCGATCCGCAAAATTCGTCGCAGACACTGCTGATGGAACCGCTCGAGATATCGCAAATCCCGACGGTACATCGTCCACGTTTCACTGCCGTATAGAAGAACGGACAGTACCATGGATTTGTACACCATCAGCTTCGTGCCAATGGTAAGCTGATGGTTGTTCCACACTCGGTACTCTAGCTTTTCGAATGCTGCTGCTGCCTTCGACACGCGATTACGCAACTCAATGTGCAGCTGTTGATCAGTCGATATCACACTTCCAAGGTAGCAGAAGCGGGAGGTGGTTTCCAATACTTCAGCACCAATGCTGATTTGCGGCAATATTGAAGACTGCAAATCCGTCGAAGGCTGAAAGAGACAGACAGTTTTGCTTGTGTTGATGGTGAGCCCGAATTTGGCCGCTGTCGAAGCCAGAGCACTAGTCATGTGCTGCAACTCATCCGCGCTGTGTGAAAACAACGCACAGTCGTCAGCAAACAGCAACATACGGATAGTTGTCTCACAGACTAGAGTTCTCGCACCGAAACGACGGATGTTCAGCAACACACCATCAATACGGTGCTCCACACGAACACCGTAAGCACAAGCGGCATCAAAAGCACAAGACAACATTGCATGAAGATAGATATTAAACAGGGCAGGAGCTAACACACAGCATTGTTTCACACCAGAGACAACTGTAAAGTCATCCGAGGTCTCTCCACTCAGCTGCACCCTCGCTCGCATACCACTGTGCAGACATTCAATTAAACTTACAAACTTACGCGGGCAACCAAACTTACCCAACACCAGCCACAATGTCTCGCGGTTCACCGTATCAAATGCCTTGGTGAAATCAACAAAAGCGAATACAACGGCTGGTGTCGTTCTCTGCACTTCTCCTGCAACTGACGAGCCGCAAACACCATATCTATAGTGCTGCGACCCGAACGGAATCCACATTGCTCTTCCGCCACGTTTGGTTCCACAATCTGACTCACGAGGCGATTGAGCAGGATTCGGGCAATCACCATGCCCACACAACTCAGCAAGTTGATGCCACGATAATTCGTGCAACATTGCTTGCTACCTTTGCCCTTGTACAGTGGTAGCACAAGGGCATCCTTCAGCTCAGCAGGCACCTCCTCCTCAATCCACACGCGTTGCACCAAGTGGTGCAGCGCAGTCAACAATGTGGGTCCACCGTGTTTCAATACTTCAGGTGGGATCCCGTCACCTCCGGCACATTTGCCGTTTCGCAGCTGAGCAAGTGCTCTCTGCGTCTCATCCAGTCTCGGCGTATCCGCCAGATCCGCCTTCACCTCGTGCTGCTTCAGGCCGTTCAATGTAGGCCAGTCGATCTCTGAACGGTTGTTCAAGAGACAGTCAAAGTGTTTCCGCCAGACCTGCATTATGTCTGCAGTCTGGGTGCAGGTAGCGCCTGAACAACCATCGATCAGCGTCCTCAGCGGCTCCAATCTCGGTCCATACACCGCCTTCAAGGAGTCAAAGAATTCCTTGTGTTGGCGGCGTTCGGCGTAGCATTCCATCTGCTTCGCCTTCTCCGTCCACCATGCATTTTTAATGCGACGGAGCTCTCGGGTCAGTCGCCGTCGAAGTTTGCGAAACTGACTACTCTTCCCCAAGTCACTGGGGTCTGCCACATGTGCAGCAAAGGCTGCATTCTTCTCTGACACCAATGCGTCAATCGTCACATTGTTGTCATCAAACCAATCAAGCCGCTTACAGTTTGCGCGCCCGATGGTCTCCTCCGCAGCAGCTGTCACCTGGTCGCGAATGTGGTGCCACAGGTCGCCCACTGTGGCTATACAGTCCACATCACCACACAGGCGTGCAGCCATCGCCTTCTCCAGCTCAATACGTTTCGCCACAGTACCGAGGGAGAGAATGTTAAATTTACGCCGATTCACGGCGGGAGTGCAATACATCGATTTACGAAAATATATGTACAGTTTGGTCCGAACCAATTTGTGATCAGTGCCACACTCAGCTCCACGCAGTACACGTGTCATGCGCACTTCACGCATATCACGCTGACGTACGATGACATAGTCGAGCAGGTGAGCGTGACCACTCCGTGGGTGCGTCCAAGTTGCTATATCACTCGCACTCAGTGCAAACCGAGTGTTCGTGATCGTCAGGTTGTGAGTGGCACACAGTGAGAGCAGCCTGTCACCGTTCGCATTCGCTGAACCAATGCCATGCGCACCGATAACATCTGTCCACGCTGATGCATCACGCCCAACGCGCGCGTTGAAATCACCCAGCAGAAATAGTCGGTCGCTCCTCGGCACAGACCGTATCACGGAGGATAGCTCAGTGTAGAACTGATCACGCGTGTCATCAGAATAACACATGGTCGGACCGTACGTGCTTATAAAAGTAGCAAACTTACCTCTTCCGAGTCGCAGGCGAACAGTCATCATTGGCGCGCTGATGCCCGTTGGTTCACCCACCAGCTGGCCATTCAGGCGGTCGGATATTGCAAATCCGACCCATGTTCACGTGGTGCTGAGGCGGCGTTCCCCACCCAGTAGAATGTGTAGCCACCACCTGCTTCATGTAACTTACCTTGCTCAGCGAGCCGAGTTTCACTGAGCGCCGCAATATCGATGTGGTAGCGCGCCAGCTCCATTGCGACCAGTGCAGTGCGTCGCTCCGGACGCTCGCTCGAGTTCCGGTCCAGTAGTGTGCGCACGTTCCAGCACCCGATGCTGAGTGCTTTGCGCGCAGGCATACGATTGCATTGGTGGGCAATCGCACGCGAGGTGGTCGTTGTCCTTCGGAGGTTTGCTTGTGGGACTCCACCCGGAGCCTTTGGCTCAATAGCCTGACCCACAAGGCAGTGGGTGGTTTGGAGGTTTGCTTGAGGGACTCCACCCGGAGCCTTTGGCTCAATAGCCTGACCCACACGGCAGTGGGTGGTTTGGAGGTTTGCTTGAGGGACTCCGCCCGGAGCCTTTGGCTCAATAGCCTGACCCACAAGGCAGTGGAGAGCAGATCCAGCTCGGGAATGTGATTGCAGAGACAGATTGGGATCTGCTTGACGGCCGTCACACGCAGCCTTTGAGGTTCTGGAACAGTTATCATATGTTTTGCGACCGTAATTGGATACGCACCTGCGACCACGGCCAGACGCAGGTGGGTTTTTGGCGCGTTTGCACCAATTTGATCAGGGGCTGCCTGGCTTGAGGCGGGCAGTAGCAAACCATTGAACACCCGGAGGTGTCCTCCCACCGTCAGAGACAATGCGTGGCACTCGTGCTCTACGCCAATCGAGTATTGAGAATATCACCCGTAACCTGTTGTCTCCCATGGCTAGGTTTTCCGGGAAGAGGGCCATCGACCACTTCCTAACCTCCGGAGAGGATGGACTAGGATACTGTCAGGGCGCCCAATCCCGACAGGAGAACGACTCGGGTCCTCAGCCAAAGCCTTCGATTAAATGAACACTCGAAAGGCAGCAGGTCAAGCACATGGTTAGTTCACTGACTCGGGCGGATTGGTGTCCTGGATCTTAGCAGGGAGAAGGGCGAAACCGAAGTCCCACCCAGCGGTCGCCACGTGGAGGCGCCCAGGACATGAGACTATGGCGCAACAAAAGCAGCAGTGGGTAGACCATCTGTCAGGATCTAGCCACCACCAGCCTCAGCGCACCATAGGCTGGTCATACTTCTGAGATAATAGGAGTATGCTTTTTATCTGTGGGATCGATGTGCATTCCACACAGAATCATAGAGAGTCTGATTTGTCTAATCACTTGGCCTGACTAGATTTGACTTGGAGGCATTTCGTTTGGAAAATCTTGCAACCGTTACGGTACAGAATGCCCCCCTTAACAAGTTTGGAAAATGATCCACATAGGTCTTTAGACTGTGGCACACTGGGCATCGCGCTTTTTGAGCCAATGTTATGAACCATTTGTATGAATCAGCCTATATGGTAGAAAGTTGATCTTTTACTCACGTTGTCGGTAAGGTCACAGTGTTCATGTTGCAGTTGTGTGCTTGCAGACTGTCCTCAATGGCGTGCCAGTCGAATGTGTTGGCTTGAACGTGGGGCAGAGTACACGAAGGTGTGATTGAGAATTTTTGTCGTTAAGCCTATGGATCGCGCCGGGTGAATTTACTTTGAGACCTGTGGCTGCATCAAGCAGTGCTATATTTGAACGAGTGACAGTTCGTTTGAAAGCTGTTGAAATGGTATAATCGAGTGTGACCAAACAATATCTCCGACGGTTGGAGTTAGACAACTTTTGGCGCTTGGATATCAGCGAAACACCGCCCGGAAGTTAGAAATCAGGGTAAATGTAGAATGCACCGGGGTATACCCGGGAAACTGGTATCACAAAGTAGAACTTGTAGAAGCACGTCGAATGAGTATGGATCCAAAGGTGTGCGACAAAAGGTTGCTAAACCACAGTTAAAAAACCACGAGTGCACAAGTGGGCGATTAGCATACAACTTCTCTCAAGGTCACTACCATGACATTCTCCTAATCCGCAAGTGCCTTTTGCTCGGAGCTTTTTCGATTTCGCAGTTCTGACATTCAACGTGGTGTCATTAACTGACCCCTTTATGGGTTACCGTTGTGTACTTTTCAACATTGAGAGCGGCACGTATCGGTTAGGCAAGTTTGGTGGTTACAAGGTCAAATGTAGTTTCTAAATTCCCACCACCGTGATTGCTCCTGGCACATGAGATCCTGTGTACCAACAACTGAGGGATTTTACTTTGCGAGCTAAGCCTCAGTGTACACAAGGAGTTCAATGCCTAAGTAATGAGGAAAAGTTAGGCTATCGCAATATCATGCAACTTTTGCTTACATGCAAGCAGTGGTCGATGGTAATCCCCCAGAGAATACCATCTTTAAGCGGCTAATTTTTCAAAGGCTTCCTACTCATGTTCAACAGACATTGGCTAACGCTCATCAGGATACTGATGAAATAATGGAGAAATAAGCGCCAAAGATCTCAAACTTATCACTTTTTGCATCTGACGACAAACTCGTCCAAGCCGTGCGCTCCATACCAGATCAACTGGCGTTCATTTTCATTGCTATTCGCAGACGCGTTCCTCGGTTTTATTAATGGGGTACTCGAAGTGTTACTCATTCAGTGACCTTTGCTGGTAGTGTTGAAGGTCTAGCAATAGGGTACAGAAATGCATAAAGCTGTGCCGAATTTCCAACTTGGGAAATGAAGACGCCAGCTCGTTTGGCGAAATCACAAGCGGGCAGTTGCAATCCATGTCGCCTCGTTTACTTGCGGGATTTGATATTCTGCATGTCACTCCTCCTAGGCACTAGTGCTCAAATTTGTGGTGTTCCCCCAAGTCCGGAGAACCGAAGGCACTGTTCGGTATAATGCCTGCAGGCAGTAAACCGCACGCCCCTCCCTACCTACGTAGGAATTTAACAGCATATAGAAAGCCGGATATCACCCTGGGATTGTCAAGTATGCGATGGTTTATAGGTTGACGACAACATGTAGTCAGAATTTTCACCGACCACGACGATTAGCGCCCCATAAAGTTTGCGTATTGAGGGCCAAACTGTACCATATGTTACAGTTAGACCTAATACGTAGATCCAGCTGTATGTGAGCATCACCCCTACAAATATTCCCGAAGAACAAACCAGGCGGTTGGAGACCAGCTGGGGATTATCGGGGACAGAACGTCATCACCGTCCTCCACAGGTATCCCATTTCATATATCCAGGATTTCTTATCCTCACTGTACGGAAAAAGTTGTGCAGCAAGATTGATTTAATGTGGGCACATTACCAGATGCCCGTTTATTCTAAAGATATTCGTAAGACTGCCTTCACTGCGCCTTTTAGTCTACTTGAGTTCTTGCAAATGCCATTATGCCTTCGCAATGTAGCCTAAATTTTCAACCTTTCATGGATTAAGTCATTCGCAGGTTTGATTACGTCTTCGTCTATACTGACTGCGGATAACGACGTCCTTCTGGGTATACTGTTCCGCCTAGGTATTCCTAGTGAAGAAAAGCGACAAGATAGCGTATCTTATGGGAACTTCTCGCCGAAAATTTGAACTTTGTCTGATAGAACGCACCAAGACCACCAAATGCTTGGATTGCAGTAAAGAGTTTACGTCCCGCTCGAAAGCCGTTCAATGCTTTTTGTGCATGGATGGCTACATAGTGCCTGCTGTACTATCGATGCGCTGATGTACGAAAACCTTCAGCGGTGTACCTTCCCAATTGTCAACTGCCTTTGTAACTCTTGTCGAGTCGTACCGATGGATGAACGTCTCGCGGCCGGTCTACCAACGCATAGTCCACCGTGTATTCCCGATAAGCCTATGGTTCGTACGACGGAAACAACCCAAGTCTCTCTTTATGTCGACTTGCGTCTTTCCCAAATACTCCTTAGGGAAAGCGAAGTCTAGTCTCATCTGTTCCATCTCCGGAACCATTGATGACGGTTGAGCAGGGTAGTCCATGTGAGCCAAAAACATATGCCGCCGTAGTGAGTCAAAATGCTATGTCAACAAAGAGACTGTGTGAATCTGGGCGCAAAGTCCAAGCGAAAACGAATTAAAAGCCTGATACAACCTAACTCTTTGATTCCCCAACTGAAGCTGGTTCTTTACAAGATGAATAAAACATGAATACTTAGTCAAGGCACACCCAAAAGCATAATCGTCACCTGTTTCCGAGGGAAGCAGATTTTCTTCCTCGTGAACGCTCCCGAAACCAACAAGGAAACGGCAGCCGAGAGGATAGTTGATGATCAGGTTTTCCTAAAGCGGATGATTTCTATACTTTTCGCGAAAGGGAACAGGGCTCAATGGCGTCCCTGCTTTTCGCCTTGGCCGTAAGCAAGAGGACACTTCAAGTTGCGTCCGCTGAAAATCGTTGTCAAAATGAAGATTTATGTCGTCTCATTCTCAGGCGGACTTCGCGCCTCACGTGAGAAACACCATATCTTGATGGATCTCTTCCCTGAAGACTGAGTGAAGACGAAGAACGCCGTTTACGAAATTCGGACTCGCCGAGCTAATGGTAATGTCAGCCATCGTATTGTGGATTTTTCTGTAGTTCAATGGACTTCGAAACCTCGATGGCGGCCAGTTTTTTTAGCACCCGGGCTCTAGAGTCTAAGTTTGGATTGCTTGTGATGTCCGCCAATGTGCGGAGCCTGCAAAATAAATTGGATGAGATTCGTCTCCAAACTTTGCGGTGTCATCCTGACCTGATGGCCCTTACTGAGTTCTGGCTGTCATCGAGTATTCTGGATTCTGAAATGCGCCTTCCTGGTTATCAGTTTTCACGGGCTGTTCGTCTTGGTACCAGATCTGGAGATGTCATACTCTACTGGAAGTCCGAGTTGAAGTTTTATACTGTAAAGGCTTTTTGTGACACAGTTGGTGGTTCGAAGATTCTTTGGTGTCGTGTCCACGACGGACACAATTTGTCTACAGACCCCCGATGGCCTCCGGATCTCGTGTGGTTGACTCGATAAAATTGCGTGGTAAGGGCAGGAATTGGTTAGTAACGGGAAATTTCAATGTCCCCAGCGCCAACTGGGATTTACTTCGCTATGATTTTGCCCCAGAATCCTTCGATGCTGTTCTACCGAAAACTGTCCTTGATATGCGTTGTGTCAATGATCTAAATATTTTTGACCTCTCTTTTGTCCTTTCAGATCGGCGGCCGGACAAGCAATCAAGAAATTTGGGCTGTTTATCAGGTGAGAATGAGGTTAAAGAAAAATAATAATAATTATTATCGTACTTCCTACTCCGGTTGGTGTACAGTTAAGTCCTTTTGTTTCAATTACCTGAATTTTGGACCTTTGCCAATTACACGCTGCCATGTGCACGTTGTGTTTTGCCCTGAATTTATTCGTGTGCTGTGACCACTGTAACGCGTGCTACTATCGGAAGCAGCTGTTCCCTGCCTTTTTCAGCCATTGACAATCTTTCGTGTCCCCCTGGATTATTGCACACTACAAATGTTAAACTTTAGCTAGTATAACAAATTTTTAGCTCTTATCACCACAGTAATGTGGTTACATTATTTCCACCTTAAATTTTTTATTTATATGTAGGATAACTGATAAATCCGTGTATCTAAACGCGTAAGTATATGGCTATAGATTTTCATCATATGTTTATTTGATGTTAGATTTAAATTATTTATAACTTTGCTTAACCCCTTATCTTTTCAGTAATGTGTTTACATAATCTACACTTGCATTTACTTTATTAAGTTCAGCTACTTCATCATCGCCACTCTCAGGCAGCAGGCTTAGGCTAGTCTGGAAAAGCACCAGACACCGGCGTTTCGATCTTATGGGTCTCATCAGTGGTGCTCCTCCCAACCGGGTTCCTCCCCCATGACTTCAGGATGCCATCAGCTAGCGCCAATTCGTAATGCGTGACAGCCACGGATCTGCGTGGTTGACAGCTGACTATGATATAGCCCGGCTCATCTTCCACTGCCATGCCAGTTACGAACTGTGCAGAGGAGAATCGCTAACCTCACGAGCTAGGGATTTCCGCATAGCCCCAATGCACCGCATTTGACTTAGAAGCTATACGGACAAATTGTATAGTACTGATAAGTAGTGAGGATATTGACATAATTCCTGGTGTTTGGGAGTGGCGATGATTAAGTAGCAGAAGTATGCGAAAATCCTCACTACTCATCAGTACTTTATTAATTTACTCGATACCTTCATACCTGTTATATGACCATAATTGATTCTGAGAACGCCCACTACAAACTGTTTACCGCCAGTCCTTCGTTTACGGGTTACCTAACGCAGTATCGTAACGCTTGAAATTGCGCCAAGTTAATGGCCTTATATTTGTTCCCAGCGTTACTTAATAATAAAACTCCTACATTTTTACAATATTACCATACAGAACGTTCGTTTGAATATGCTTAGTATTTATATATTGTATTCAAAATTTGTTAAATAAACATTTGGCAGAGTGCTACAATACATGAGTAACAGTAACTAAAAGGAGGAAGGGAAAGTGTCAGAGAAAGGGCTGCAAATTTTCATGTGATGAGTCGCAAGACAGCTTCCCGGTTGCCCAGGCCAAAGAACGGTTGATTTGAGGAGTCCCACCCTGAGCCTGTGGTCGTAAAAACCTAAGCCGCAAGGCAGCGGAGCCATTCATGGAGACCGTTGAGAAACAAGTGGCTCATGCGCCTTTGTTTTCGACATAAATCCACCGAATCTTGTGCCCAGCAAGGTTGCTGAGCCGCCCTCCTTAGGTACCCACCGCCAATTACAAATTTAGGGGTCAGCGACCCTATAGCCGGTAGCATGTATTATCCAACTTGTTCCTTATTCTCAGTAATTATGTGATTCCTAGCCTGGTGGTACGACCAACATAACGAATATGTAGAGTTAACCACCATTGTGAAAGCAAACGGTCTCTATAGTGAGCAGCAGGCATTTTAAAGTGCAGCGGCGGCTAATTAGCAGGCTATACGTTACTACCGGAAGTATATATCAAAGCAGTTTCTTCTCTAAATACCGCTCTCGCACGTTGAAATTGCGCGTAGAATGCCGGACGGATTGAATGTTGGAACGGAAATAACTATTAATCCCTGTTACCGACCAGAATGATTGTTTGCGGAAACCAAACGGACTCGAATTTGGATAGGTAACTGGACGCCAAAACTGCAGCGATTAGCTTGTGTCTAAAGCTGCAGAATGGAATCACGAATCTCCTTGTTATTCTAGCGAATAAACGTACGAAATATCACCCATTCATCTGCCACAAAGCATAATAATTGAATCTGTTTCAGTAGCAGCATTTTTAGTGTGACATGGGGCAGCGAACTTGACGGCTGAGGGACTGCCGCCTGCCTGATGGAACTGTTGGTGGGGGAAGAACTTGTGGTGAGGATGTTTGCGAATAGTGGCATGGGACTGAACCTGGGTTTCAAAAATGGGGTGTGTAGCAGAGTTCGCTAGGTCCAGGCTTTTGTTATATGCTATATCCGATGAGCTTGTGGGCCAGAGTGCAGCAACGGTGGCCAGTCGCGGCGGTCTCTTCGGACTGCAAAGAAAACTGGCCAGTCCAAAACATGCCCAAACGACTTTTCCTCCATTGCAGTGCCGATGATGTGCTTTAGCGTTTTCACTCTTACCGCACTGCAGTCCACGGTCCTCGTCCCACGAAGGAATCCGGCCTTCCTCGTCGGCAACGCTCTTGGGGACTAATTTCTTGATGATCATCCGCGGTCTAGGATGACTGATTGTACTTCTTTTGTCAACGGCGCTCAGCCAGCAAGCGAGTCAATAGCGGGTTGCTTTGAAAGTTTCGGTGTTTAGCTTGCGCTAAAGCAGAATTAAATGGAGATGTGCAAGATTCGGGGGAATGACTTGACGCCGCAGGATGAAGATTGCATGCATGATAAAAGCAAATACGTATTTTTAAGTTTACAAAAAGGCTTTGTGTTTACTTTCGGCGAGTTTAAAACACGTTTTTCGTTGGGACGCATGCATACCAGTAAAGACGAAAAGACATCCCAAAGGGAATGGCAAAGGTTTACTAGGCTGAAAAACGTACCTGTCGTTTGACTGGTATGCCGCGTAGTGCAGATGCTGAGCTGGAGACGTGGTAGTTTGTTGCTCAAGGGGAATATGGGGATTCGTGGTATCTAGTGCTCTGGAAGTCACTGCAGTTATATGTGCTTGTGTGGTGGCAGCAGGAAGTGTTGCAACCGGAGCGTCAAAGAAAACCACCTGGATGTAGTCGCTATAACCCTTTTTCAGTGTGCATTATAGTCTAAAGTGCAATGCTTCGGAGACAGTCGCAAGCCTCTGAACGGGTCAGTGTAACGAGGCTAGAGGGGGCGCCTCGCGGCTTCGATGCAGAGGAAGGCATGAGGGCAGGCAGAGTTTGCTATGTATTTGCCCACGTCTGGTCTACTCGCAAGGCTGATCCAGGCGTAGTGAAGGCATGTGATGAGCTTGGGAAGACGCATTTAAGCGAATGTATGCACAGCAATGAGGAGGCGAAGCAAATTTGCCTGGCAAGTTTGTCGTTGTGCTGTAAACCAACTCTTCCAGTGCATCTTGCAAGTCAGCTTCCATGCTATGGTGAATGGCTAAGAGTTAGATCGGAACATATTCGCTACAGCTAGGACCATAGGAGGCACAGGGCAAGGCTTTTAGCTGTTTATGGAAGCATTCATCTAAACCCTTTGCTGCGGGGTGATACGCTGTGTTATGATTGCGTCCGCAGCCTAAACGCTGCTGAACGTATAGAATTGCGCATTTTCGTATGGCGCTCTATGGCCAGTTGGGATGGTGGGTTGGCATCTGTATTGCTTGACCCACCAATCTAAGAGGGCCCGGATAACAGCTACAGCTGTGCAGTTTGTTATGGGAATGGCTTCTGACCATCTGATGAAGCTGTCGAGACGTATAAGTATGTATCGGAACCCGCGGGAAAGCAAGGAAGCTACAAACCTCAGTTTACATGCGAAAACCGTGTCGAGGACAGCAAATGAGCCCAAGGGATTGTTGGTGTGACGATGTATTTTGGAGCGCTAGAAATGAAAGCAGGCGCGATGCCAGGTACAAACATCATTGTTTACGCTTGGCCGAATGAAACGTTCGGTGACCAAATTCAAAGGCATGGATACTGAGGTGTGATAGTGTGTGTGCAGTACGTCAAACGATGCACACCTTGTGCCGAGCGGTCGCAAAAAACTGTCCTCCTGCGTTATTCGCCTCCAAATCTTTGGATTTATTCTCACAGAGACCTACGTGCCATCATTTGATTTGGCTCCGCGAGCTCCTCCTGCCACTGTTCCTCTATTGGATCTGTCATTTACGGATCACCAGCCAACTATGCTATTGCAACTTCGAAGTCGACCGTATTTGAACCCTATCGGAGGTCTTATTTTTCCTCTCGTCGCATAAGAACTTTTGTGGTCTTATTTCAAGATCTTTTTGAGAGTCACCCGATCAGCTTACTACCATTCCTTCAAGTCGCCCAACAAAGCGATAGTCGTCAATTTGATCCGCCCTTGGAACTGCCACTGTCGTCATTAGACAGTATTTTCCAAGTCACCTTGAGTTGCATCAGTCCTACGTCGCATCGCTGCATACCCTCTACCGGCTGGATCGATAGCACGCACATCGCCTATCTACACTAAAGAACGTGTGATACATCTGGCCCCGACACGCCTGGACCCGCTGACCTCAAACCAGCGCCGAGCGCCACGCAACGGTGCGTCAGTATCTCTATCCTCTTGCCACCCCGTAAAACAACACCCCTACTGTGAACATGTCTCGTATGAACAGCAAATGCAAGTCATGTGCTGAAGTGGTAAAATGTGGTCTGGTGTGTACCATGTGTTAGAAATCCTACCACACTACCTGCCTTAGGAAGAGGTCGACAAGAGCAAACACCGCAGAGGCGTGTTGGTTCTGCCAAGTATGCAAGTCTGTTCAATTTGTTAGCTGTCTATCTGTGCTACTGAAGAGGTGCGAAAGATTAACCGCAGCGGTCAAGCAACGGGTGAGCGCCCGAGTAACACCTATGGGAGGAAACGGACCAGCACTTGTGAGTGAAAATAACACCCCGAATTCCCTAGTCAGGCCGAAGTAGCGAGCCAGGCGTCCCAAACTAACCCCAACGACTCAGCCGCCAGCAGTATCAACTCCATTCTCTCTCCCTCCTATAAGTAAAAACATTGTCTGTAGCGCGCCTGCCTCAACTTCTGTACTGTGTGCTGCACCTAGTAGTCTGTTCGCTACACTCGAGACTGTAAGCTACAGTCAATCAGCAATAGTGAACAACCCGGCAACGTACGCATCGGTTGCCGCCAAGAAAACACCGGAAAGAGCACCGGAAACCTTCGTGCCAGAAATAGAGAAAACAAAACTGCCGCAGCACGGATGGCATCTACTAGTGCCGTTCACAAATTCACAAAAACATCGGATACTCAGCCTCTAAATCCAAAATCAGTAGCCACCAGGCGTAACCATGGGGCCCTAAACATTGTATGCACAAATGTCCCCGCATCCAAATTCAATACAATTAAGAGTAAATTGATGGACGATCAACGTCAGTGGGGTTCCATCTGTACGTCGATCAGTGTCCATGCAAATCCCACGTAAGTAAGGAGAACCACGCGCCACCCAAACACGTTGCACTACGGCGAACCCCGGTTACTTCGGGTAACACTAAACTCGACGGACGAGACTGAGGCCGTTCTGCTGTCTGCGAATCGTCGCCATTACGACTCAATTGGAGTGCACATACTATCCGAAATCCCGTAGAAAGAACGTTCAGGGGATCCCGCTAACAAAGAGAGGTACAGAAAAAGTCAAGTTAAGAAAACAGTGATTGCTCACGGTGTTCCTGAGTTTACTGACTCCTCTTCCGACGATGCTCAGATGCACGACAGCGAGCAATAACACTACATCCGGGACGCACTTCCTCTCTAAAATGTGGTGGCCACCTCGTTGACAAGGATCCTCATATCACCAAACTATAAGGGGTGCGGTCCCAGGCTGTTAAATCTTGTGTTACAGTCAGAACTAATGGCACAAACCTTACTAGCGAACTGAATTAAATTCCATTGCATATTGCCAACAGAAATACGTCTGAAAGCAGCAGGAACACCAGCACCTTCTACTGACAATTCAGTAGAGGCAAAACCCTTAATGAGAACGGCAACTGCTGGACCCGACTCGGGGACGGTTTCAAGTATAGCCATACTATCCGGAGGGGCACAGCAGAGCACGAGCAAACACCGGAATTTGGGGCATCTGATACCTGTTTATATATCAAATACTTCTCGAGAGTATGCAACCCATACAAAAAACGATTCGTCGCCGACCCTTTAGTGGTCGGCGTAAACTCATTTGCTTCATCCATCCAACCTAACCCACCCTTGGTCTCCGAGAAGCTCTCATGCATGTACACAAATGCCAAAGGTCTACTCAGTTAAATAGCTGAATTAAGACTTCGACACGCGTCTGCAGCTTGGGACCTCACCGCTGTCACCGAAACATGGTTGCGCTGCGAGATAACGGATGGTGAAATTGCACTAACAGATATGTCCGCTGTCCGGAAGGATCGAACCAGCAAAGGTGGTGGGATAGCCCTTTATTTTCGTAACAACTTGCAATGCGAACGCATAAACGATTCGATAACTGACGTACCTGATGCCATTTGGTGTAATTTCCGGCTAAGAGGGAACGATCTTGGACTACCGGTTGTTGTTTACCGCCCACCATCGTCTACACCTGATAGACTGCAATTTGATGGCTGCGTTGAGGCAAGTGATAAACAGGAAGTACAGTCACATTCTAGTCACCGGTGACTTCAACTTACATGCCCTCGAATCCCAGGCCACACCAGTAGAGCAATTCAAAGCAGTTTTGCAACATCTGGTTTCAGACCACCAACTTTATGGCCACGTCACTACACAAATCATATTCAGGGGAACTGACAGGCCATCTATGTTGGACCGAATATTCACCAATGAAGAATTCATGGTCGAGAGAGTAATAACGGATACTCCTTTGGGCCGCAGTGATCATGCGACGCTGTTGTTTCATTACATGTACCACGCGGATGACCGTAAAGGGCATGCCGAGGAATATCGTATTGTAACCAACTATGAAGACCTGTCTGACCTCATTGCTGTAACCAGCTGGTCGTTCTTAGCTAAATTAAACCCCGAGGTGGCCTGCGGTGAATTCGCCAACATATTTAACAAGGTCGTGGCAAGGACATCTGAAACCAAACTATGCCGGCCTAAAAGGATGAAGTCTTTCGTAAGGAGCAGAACATAAAAGTGCATGGCATTAAGGGACTTGGCATGGCACACCCATATAGCCTCCCCGAACGACCATACCTGGGATGTCTACACAATACAAAGGAATCACTGTGTCAAACTCGTCCGGGAGGATAAACTTAAAAACCAACAAGGTCTAGTGGAAAAGTTTTGCTCCAATTCCAAACTGCTATACAGACACGTAAACAATTTGCGCCGTGTTAAGCGCGGTATCCCTGCTTTGCAAACAGCATGCGGGTTATCCCAAACCGCACAAGAGGCAGCCAACGTCTTTGGACAACAATTTGGTCGTACCTTTCAAAGCGTGCAATCATCAGACATCTTGCCTAAGCATATAATGCCGCCATCAGGGATTAATCACATATCGTTCACCTCCGCAGCTGTACTGAAGAGGCTGGTGTCTCTGCGCGAGTTCAGCTCCCCGGGTGCGGACGGCATTCGTCCGAAGGCGTTGAAAGTTGCTGCTATGAGTTTGGCAGCACCATTAGCAATTTTCTTTCAACGATGTCTGAGCGAGATGCACGTCCCCACGATGTGGAAGCACGGAATCATCACGCCTATCTACAAAAGTGGTAGCCTTGCTGTACCAACAAATTATCGCCCGATAACACTACTTCCTGTGATCTCCAAGGTTATGGAGTCCATCGTAGCTGAGGCTTTGATGGGTTACCTAGAGAACAACAAAATTCTCGTTCCGGAGCAGCATGGGTTTCTCCAATATCGCTCCTTTACCCCTAATTTGTTGATTGCTCGTGCAACCTGGACGGAATTTGTGGACGCTGGTGCAGGAGTCGACGCGGCCTACTTGGATTTCTCAAAGGCATTCGACCGTCTAGACCATCGCATTCTCCTCCACAAATTTCAGAAATATGGAATAGGTGACCCAGTTCTGAGCTGGATAGGAGACTTTCTCGTGCAACGTCACCTGAATGTGAGGGTTCGAAGCAACCCATCAGAATCCATCGAAGTTCAGTGCGGCATACCTCAAGGCCCGGTACTTGGACCCCGCCTGCTCCTGGTCTTCATAAATGATCTCGCGAGCGTGCTATCTTCTAACTGCTTGCTATTTGCTGATGATCTAAAGGTATGGCGTACTATAGCTGCGGTGGAGGATCACACAGTCTTACAGAAGGACCTGGACAAAGCGTACACATGGTCCATCGAGAACATGCTGCATTTCAACGTCACCAAGTGCAAAGTTCTCAGTATACGGCGCAAGAGTATGCACAACTACCGCCTGGGACCACAAATTCCACAGCGGGCTTCTCACGAGTGCGATCTCGGTGTGATAGTTCAAGATGACCTCGGTTGTTCCAGGCAGGCTGGAAAAGCAGAGAAGAAAGCGAACCAGTACCGCAGCCTTCTTCGCAGAGCCTTCGGGAATTTTGCCTCTTCAGTCTTTCCAAAAGTGTTTAATGCGTACGTGAGGCCGCACGCGCAATACGCTATCCCAGTGTGGCAACCCTAGCTCAAGCACCACCTCACCGCGCTCGATACTGCACAACGTGGGGCAACGAAGAGCGTCAGAGGTGTGACCAGCCTCCGCTACCCACTCAGGCCGAAGACCCTAAAAGTAGACAGTGGAGGTTATCGGCGTCTAAAAGGCGATCTCGAAGTGGTGTACCAGATCCTGAGAAACCCAACTACCCATGCCATTCCCTTCTAATACTCAATCAAAACACCCCGTTA
Organism: Dicrocoelium dendriticum; assembly: GCA_944474145.2. NCBI lineage: Eukaryota > Metazoa > Platyhelminthes > Trematoda > Plagiorchiida > Dicrocoeliidae > Dicrocoelium > Dicrocoelium dendriticum. The sequence goes on from OX104069.1 coordinate 24,553,897, forward strand.
AGAGGTCACCAGTTTAAGTTAGTCACGCGGTACAGCCGCTTGGAATGTCGGCGAAACTATGTCTCCCTTCGAGTGTCACAGCCTTGGAACGCCCTCCCAGAACATGTAATTAATGCACCCACTCTATCCCTTTTCAAAAAAGGCCTTGACGATACCCTGTCTCATTTACACTACGTGCTATAGCTCATGGCCACCAGATGCTGGCATTAATGCACAAAAGACAGTGGATAGTGACATAACCCTACTCGAGAATGAATCATTCCAAACGTCTTGCACGAAAATGGATAAACGCTACTACTATAGAAACTGGATTTCTGTATCCCGTCAACCCAAGATAATTGCACACGAGTAAGCTTGCTATCTTTGTTATTTTTCGCTTATGATGTGAACAATGACCACACCCCTTTTGCATTGTGTGCGTACATTCACATTTTAAACTCCCTTTATACGACAGTGCAGTTACATCTGTAAGCGCCTGAACTGACGACTCCATTATCCCTTCGCTATCTTTTTTGTCACGCTAAACACCCTGCGGAACATGTCAAGCACCTGCTTTTTTACCCGTTATAAATCATTGTTCATTGTTCATAGACTGAATCTGAAGGGGACGGGCACGAGGGTCCTAGGATCACTTGTGGAAGCGTCACAGAGCATGGATCCTTCCGTGGTTTAGAGAATAACAGGTTGCACATGCAGCAAAATGGACTGCAGTGCGTTGTATGTCTTCCTTGTGAGATTGCGTCGATGATAGGTCGGCAAATGCGATGACAACCAAACACGAAAAAGTGAGGTAGACGAGTGAGGAAGCGACGGTGACGGGATGGTGGAGACCTAAGATGTGACGTATGTTAGCAGTGTAATGCATGAAAAGTTCTAGATTCCCAGTTCCCAGAGGTGAGTAGTTGTTTGGGCTGAGTTGAAGGCGGCGAAGTAAAGCTTATGGTGGGTGTAGATCGGGCAGCGTATGAGCCATCAGTCGTGATATAAAGGGACGCAATCTGTTCGGATTGAGGGAGAGGAGCTAAGTTGGTGAGGACTGTCTGTGCTGTGTCCGGGAAAGCAAACTTAAGTTCATTTCTTCTGAACAGGACCGTTAGAGGTTGCAAGAGTTAAGCGTAGCGACAAACGAAGAATCGGTAGTAGATGGCTAGGCCAAAAATTCGGCATAGGTGTATGAATAAAGTCGGGGCTGGGAAGCATTTGATGGATTGGACCTCGTCCACAATGAACTTGATACCAGTTACTAAGACGAGGGGGCCCAGGAAATCTTCCGAGGACATGCAAATTTCGCGCTTAGTCAAAATAACGGTGACGCTGTGTTGGGTCAACCGCTGGAATTGGGACTGATGAGCTGAAGGCTCTTCGTCGAACGAACTGGCCCCTAGCACGACGTCGAGTTACGAATAGGTTGTTTATACCAAGAGTGACATCTCGGAAAAGCGCTGAAATGATTGTGCAGCATTACATAATCCGAAAGGCAAGCTCAAAAATTTCTACAAGCCGAAGGGAACGGCTGTTTTAGGTATGTCATTTGCCTCAACCGGTATCCGGTGATAGGTTCGAACAAGATCGACCTTGCTGATGAACATCTTAACTGTGAGGCATGCAGTGAGGTCCTACGTATATATGATTGGATATCGGTCAACAGCCGTTAGTTTGTCTAGGTCCGGTTGAAACCTCAAGGCGCCAGTCTCCTGATTTCTTTGTATACTTCTCCAGAGGAGAGGAGTCAGGGCTGTCGGAAGGAAGAATTAGTTTAAGTTCGAGTATGTGCTCAAACTCCGCACTCGCTACCATAATTTTCTCGGGCATTCGTTGGCGTGAACGGCATAAGACTGGTGGGCTATTGGTCCGTATGTGGTGTGCGAATCGTGATATCATGGGCAGGGCTGCATATGTAAGCTGCAGGAGCTTGGAGTGATGAGATAAAAGGTTGGTGTTATTTGGAGATGTTCGGGAAAGACGTAGACGGTGGTACTGGATGCGATATCTTCGGTGATACAACATTCACTGATCTATTTGTGGTGTCGACAATCAGCTGACTTTTTGCATCGACCAAGAGGTTAAAATGTCTGAGTTGGTTAATGCCGATGATGGTAAAGTGGACTGCAGCAACAGTGAATACCCAGCGGATCACGCTTCGAAGACTTTAGTCCAGGATAAGCGACCGCTGATAGCAGGTGGCAGATAGCGTGCCGTTGGCGGCACTTAAGCTTGTCGACAAAGTGGCATCTATGTTAACCGGAATAGGGAGAGGACGCTGACTTGTGCCCCGGTAACAACTAAGAAATGGGTTTCGGAATCAAAATTCTTAATGTAGATGAGACGAATGTGGACTTTGCCGACACCGTTCGTCGCCCTAACGGGCCGATATCGAAGTTACCTTGCTTCGCGACTGAGAAACTGCATGATTGCTTTCACTTATGGGCTTTATTACCAAAACGTGATTGGCCAAAGTAAAAGCCGGAATCGTTACTCTTTTGCGACGGGTGATGAGCTAGAGCAGCTGCGCTACTTACGGTCTAGGGAGTTTCTGGACTTAGTGATTTAATGATGCTAGTTCCGAGGATAAAGCGTTCATTGTTGACAGCACGATAGTGGCGGAGTTAGTTGGTGCTGCGATGGAGCTAAGGCAGGTGAGCGTCCTTGATTCGTTCGTTGGCTGATGTCGCTCTAAAACACGGTCTACTATATTTGCTACGGCTGCAAGAGGTAGGGCGCTTGCCACTGTGAGGATAGAAGGTGTGTTTTCCAGGTCGGTGCATCCACATTTCGAGGCGAATCCCTGCTTCCATGCTGGCGGTGCCTAGGAACTGTTGCATCTGTTGTAACAAGGCTGAAGGCATTCTGTCCCTCAGTTGCAGGTGCCTAAACAGTCGTTACAGTTGGACCGTGTCAGAGGTTGTGATTTGCTGGATGATCGGCTGCGTTAAAGTCTCATCTTTCGTATCGGGAGGAGGACAGGCTACGATGTCACCCATCTGAACGATACACTTTGTGGAGACCGACATAAGTTGGTGATAGTTAGCACAATCAGAAGAGACTCTAATATTCCAAATGTGCCAACCATAATAGTAGGTCATTCTACCAAATAGGTGGGGAGGCTAGCTCTGCGGTACCAACCACGTACTTGATGGTTTATCCTTTGAACTATTTATCGTGAGAACTGCATAAATATATACGGCAGGTACGAAAACAAAAAGATAGCGAGTATTGACTCAAAACATCGCTGAAACGAGTTCACCAGAATGAACTCTAAATGGCGGGCAGTGTGTTCTAGACCTGGGTCACATATTTTTGGGTGGCGCCTGCGATATTAGTAGATAATCAAGGACACGTAAAAGATGTGTCAAATGCGGGACAGTATAGCAGTTGCAGGCAGATGAACCCAAAGCGTATTCAATAGGATACAAACGTAGGAAGCGAAGTCAACCATAGCGAGAAACGGTGCAGCAAAGTAATCATAAAAACAATTTGTGTCAACGGAAATGCATTCAGTAAAACAAGTGGACGTTTTGTAGGTTAAACAACAGTAAAATCCCTTATCGCAAAATACTGAAAGCATGTTCTCAGATTCAATTCAGTCTCGAACACAGAGCCAGCAACGACACTGGTAATAAAGCTGTGTGAGAGCACAGAGTGTAGTATGCGTACCGATGTGGGTTATTAGAGCTTCCGCGTCCGAGGCGTTCCTAGTCTATACTAGACCAAAGGGGTCTGAATTGCAAAATAAGTACTTCGCAGGCGGCTGCACAACCATCTACTAATAGTTGGAGCCGCATAGTGGTTGTCTATGTATTCCTATTCATGGCGAATTTGACGGCATTGGCAAAGCCGTTGGTGGTGGACCAAGAGTGAGGTGACTGCTCCACAATTGCAAGGTACAGAGCAACGGAAACGACGACGGCAATCTACGCTACACTCGCCAACAGCTTACTCGTTTAATTGCCACAGTGACACGCAATGCACAATGATAAATCACAGGATAAAAGCAAGTGCTTGACACGTTCCGTAGGATGGTAGCGGTGAATATGATGCAATTAAAATATGTCTGGGTCATCTCTCGAACATCTGTCGAGATGAATACTTTGATAATTAACATCAGTGTAAAATGAAAAAGAAATATCGCGCGTAAACGTTCAGAAATACACTGGGGCGCAGTGATAGTTGAGGTAAAGAGTGATAAAATAAAATGTGGTCGCTCACTTAGGTCCATTTGATACATTAGTACTGTTGAAAGCATGCTTGGCGTAATCCACAACAGAGGAGCTTAGGTAACAAAATGTTGGGAGCTAAGAGCAACATCTAATCGTTTTTTGAAAACATCCAAGGTAGGAGAGGATACAACTGAGTCTGGGAGTGCGTTCCATGGTTTGCAAACCCGAAGGGAAAAGTAATTCCGTCAACACTCTAGACGGCTATATTGTTCCTTCAACTTGAAGCAGTTGCCCCTGAGCTGCGTGTTGTGGCTAAGTTTCAGCAAATGGCGGCATACGTGGTTGGGGTCATTCAGTATCTGATACGCTAATATGAGATCGCCACGCAGCCTTCGATAGCGTCCGCTGAAAATTCCTTGCAACTTCAGCCTTCGGTGGTAAGAGTGATAGCGCAGGCCCTTTACATTTTTTGTTGCTCTTCGTTGTGGTGCCTCTATCGCTTCTAGGTCGCGTTTCAGCCAAGGTTGCCAAGCTTGGATTGCGTACTCAACATGCGGGCGCACGTAGGAATTGTGCATCATTGGGAAGATTGATGGGTCAAATCTCCCGAATGCCCTTCGCAGCATGCCGACGTGCTGGTTGCCTCTTTTCGCAGCTACCTCAGCCTGTTTTGAACAGTTGAGGTCGCTCTGTACGATCACACCACGCAAACGTGCTGCATACAGAAATCGTATTCATTGAATTCGGGATTACCGTAACTTCGCAAGTACAGGAATACAAGGAGGGTACAAAATTGTCCACATACATTCACCACAATGGTGCATATATCAACTGAGCACACAGAGTTTAGAACCAACAGATCTCTCACCAGACTGATAAAACTTCGAATTAGTCGAACAGAAGTGCCCAGTATTTCCTTCGTGCTTCTCGATAAACGGATAATTACCGTGCAGTTGATCAACACTAATTAATTAAAAAAAGTTCCTTGACTGTACCATAACGAATTTGCAATTACTAATGAAACTACCCAGTTTTAATGACTATAAGCAGCACACAACTGACTTAACCCTTGGGCAAATCAAGCGAGCACCTTGCGCACTGAAGAGGTCACACTACCCTAATCTATATGGTGCACTAGTCACTGATACTTGGAGGTCCGGGCATTCCCATCCTATTACTTTACCTTTGTATCATGTTTATGAAGAGCAGTTACTGTCCAGTCATGTGGAAGCACACGACAGTCGCTCCAGACCACCTGCAAGAAAAGCGTCAAGTCACCCATTTATTGCCGCTAGGATCCGGAAGAGGATAATATTTGAGGGAGTTCTTGAACTCCTACTATACGGCAACCTCCGTAGTAGGTTACAGCAATGATTTTACCACTAAAAATGTCAAAAAAGTTGTTAGTCTTAAACCCTGCGCAACACAACGCACGCTGCAGTCATGGGGAAGGCATTAGTCATTGCTTTCCTGTACACGCAAATGGCGTTTGATCGAGTCATTCACAAAGTGGCACTCACGAAATTAGCTTATTTTACATAATAACATTTCTTTCTGGGATTAATTGCTGCCTTTGTACCAGAACGCAATCAGTGCAACTGCATGACACAACAACGAATATTTGTCCAGTAACTAGCAGAGCATTTGGGTACGCGTCCTTGGCTCTTTGCTGTTGACTTTACGAAAATGTCTTTCAAATCTTTAGCAAACGTATAGCGTAGCTATTTGCTGACAAGATCAAGGTGGTGTTCTGCTTCGACCCTAGCGGCCTAAAAACGGTCTGTCGCACAATCAAAGTGATCTCTGTGCACTGGAAATCTAATGCGGTCTCTGAAACCTGGAAGTTTTCCGACAGATTTCAACATATTCCAGCAGCCGATGTTCTAAAACCGCAATATATTAACTCTTAACGGGATTTTCTTAGAGAACTGCTCCTCAGTGCGTGATGGCGTGCCTCACCCAAATTCCCCAAATTTGCTGCTTAACCTGGCCATATTTATGTGTCTGCCCCATCCTATGACACTTTTCGATATTGCTTGTTAATTCACGCGTATTTTATAGGATAGTGCTCGATTAGATTCAGCGTTCGTTCCTTAGGCGCCACTCAAGCCTCTCCGCGCTCAATTAACAAGGCCGGGGCAACTAGCTTGGACTAAATAAATAAATAAACCTTTTATCCATCGACAGTGTAAGGCACAGATCACATTGGCTGTGCAGAGTTGAAGTCAACATAGTTTTCCTCTATAACCTACTCAGCATCTCGAACTTGAGTATTAGATATTTTACCGATCAGCGATTCCAGATATATCTTTTGTAAAAGGTCGAACCTAATTTTTTTTACCTAATGAAAGCTGCTATCGATACTTTACAGATCTGCCAGAATTTGGAATAATCTACCAGAAGTGGTTAGAGTAGCTGAGCGTTTAAGCCATTTCTCTTCGGCGACGAAGTTAGTCAATGCCGTTACTAAATTAGCGGAAACCTTGTGTATTTGCTTATCTGCGGACAAGTTTTGGGAACGCGCACCAATGAACAATGAATTTATACGGGTTAAGAAGCGTTGCTTTACAAACCCCGTTGGATAGTTGGTGGGGAAATCAACATAATAATTATGATGAAAAGGATAGTAAAATAGTTAACACTTTAAATACGAAAATAAGGACTTATCGTTTGCTTCGCTGCAGTCCTGCGATCCACTTAGATTCACAACACCCACAGTTAACAACAAATAATTCCAGGGTAAACTCCAGGTGTAGGATGGAGACATAGTGTTAAGTAACAAAGTGTAAGTGGATGAGTGCATCGTCCAACCGTCATTTAAATATTGTTAGTGTCGGTGAGGAGACGACTGATTCTGGGAGAGCATTCCACGGGTGACAGACACGGATGGAAAAGAAATTTCTGCAGCACTCCAGACGACTGTATTGTTCTGCGAGTTTTAATGAGTGGCCCCTGAGGTTTGTATTGCTGCTGAGTTGCAGTAAAGGGCGGCACACATGATGTGGGTCTCGCAGAATCAAGTATGTCATAATCAGGTCTCCTCGTAGCCTGCGATAGCTTCCACTGAACAATCCTAGTCGTCGCAGCCTCTCCTGGTAGGACAGATTGCGCACTCCAGTTACGTTCTTAGATGGCCGGCGTTGAGGCTGCTCCAGTGCATTAAGGTCGTGTTTCAGCCATGGATGCCAGGCTTGAATTGCGTATTCGACATGGGGGCGAACATACGCACTGAGCATTTGTCGAAATATGGAGCTGTTTATTCGTCCAAACGCCCGCCTCAACAGCCCAACGTGTTGATTCCCGGTCTTGGAGGCCTTTTCCGATTGCCTGGAGCAACCCAAGTCATCTTGAACCAGGACACCCAAGTCACGTTCGAGAGTTGATTGCTGCAGTACATCCGTTCCGAGTCGGTATGAGTAGCTGCCCTGATGTCGGATGGAAAGCACCTTGCATTTACTGACGTTGAAATGCAATAAGTTTTGGATCGACCATTGATACACTGTATCTAAGTCACTTTGGAGCACATGTTGGTCGGCGTTCGCCTGGATCCTGCGCCAGATCTTGATATCGTCGGCAAACATTAGGAAGTTTGAAGCGATTCCCTGTGCAAAGTCATTAATAAACACCCGAAACAAACGTGGACCTAGAACCGAGCCTTGCGGCACACCACACTCGACTTGTATGGGGTCCGATAAAGAGCTCCGAACTCTGACCACTAATTGCCTTTGAAATAGAAAGTTAGCGATCCAGCTTAAAAGAGGGTCTCCGATCCCGTAATACTGCAGCTTGGATAGTAGTATCCGATGGTCTAGACGATCGAAAGCCTTGGAAAAATCCGGGTAGATCACATCAACACCTTCTCCAGCGTCGACTGCCTCGGTCCAACTACTGCGTGCAATGAGTAAATTAGTTGTACATGACCGCTGTCGACGGAAACCATGCTGTTCAGGAGTGATGAGGTTGCAGTTTTCCAGATAGCACACCAGTGCATCGGCAACTATGGATTCCATGACCTTGGAGAGTATAGGAAGAAGGGTTACTGGGCAATAGTTGGAGGGATCAGATCTGCTTCCACCTTTGTGAATTGGGCTTATTATTCCAAGCTTCCACATGGCGGGAACTTGGTTCTGGTCTAAGCAGTGCTGGAAAAACTGAGCTAAATGTCCTGCCAGTTGGTTTGCTGCTACTCCCAATGCCTCAGGACGAATGGCGTCGACACCCGGCGAGCTGTGTTTGCATAGAGAGGTCAGCTTTTGCAATACAGCCTCTGCGGTAAAATTGATGTGGGTTAGTCCTGGTGAGCAGAAGACAAAGCTTGGGAGATCGCTTGGTGGCAAGACCCTTTGAAACGTGGGGGCGTATTGCATCTGCAGCGCGTTTGCAGCTTCCATAGACGTTCTTGTTGGGCCATCAGCCGTCTTGAGTGGAGGAAATCCTTGCCTCACCTTTCGTAGGCTATTAACGTGCTTGTACAGCAGTTTGTGGTTAGCACTGAAGGTTTTTGCGATGTTCTGCTGATAGGCGGCTTTGTCTTCTCTTAACAGTTGAGTGCAGTGGTTACGTTGGGCTACGTAGTTGTCCCACGTTTCTGGTGCTGGAGCTTCTCTGTACACTCGCCATGCTGCATTGCGTACTGTCATCCATTTTCGGGTTCTGCTCCTAACGAAAGAAACGGATTTGCACTTATTGTAAGCTTTTATCTCTGAAGCCTGTGCAATCAGCTGACTGAATGTGTTGACGAACTCGAGCCAGGCGAGTTCTGGGGGTTCTTCTTCGAGGAAAGACCATGTTGTGGCGCTGACTAGCTGGGCGAGTCGGTCGTACCTTGTGATGGTTCGCACAGTCTCATCTTTATCATTCCGATATTCTGCATAGCAGACGAAGTTGAAACTGATGACTGCGTGATCACTGCGACCCAACGGGCAGTCTAAAACCAACGCATCAATCATATGCTCTTCGTTGGTAAGCACAAGATCCAACACAGATGGCCTAGATCCAACACAGAACATTTAAAGATCAACCTCAACAACAATAACCTGCGTCGATCATTTTCCGAGCGCTCTCAAGCGTGCCCATATATAATGATTTGATTTCCGTGCAGAAATGTTCATTCTTCAATCGGCATTCGTAGCAACCTGAATTTCGAGCGTTGTTTTATCTGTTTAGGTATACCGGTTCGTCATCCCACATAATTTGGATTACTGCGTCCATACGCACGGCAGTACTTCAGTCTTGACCGAATTGTCGTGTTTGATCGCTGACCGCTCTCAGTGTCTAAGCCTGGAGTATATTGTTAGTAACAAATGCATTTACTTGCTACAACCATTTGATTCTTCTCTGTAAATGAGCATCTAGCCCCACTTATTGTTTACAGTACTCTGAATCCATAAACACTTCTATACTGGCACGCTAAGACGCCTGAATCATACTGCGCGACGCTGCGTCTTAGCTTCCTACATACTGCTGCTCACGTACCATTTACACGCTACAATACCATTGACCATTCGACGTAAACGGGAGTCCAGACCCACCATTGCTTCCATTATTCAGCCTGTAATGCCTCACTTCTTAGCACCTACACCACGGAAGTACAGATGTTCATTTAGGATTGACTTCATTATACTTCTTTTTAGTCTGCCGTAAACGAGCGTCCATTCCGAGTATCTATTTTTCAATCCTAGCCAGTACCAACTCACTTCTCCTGGCTTCCTTGGACGAATCTAAAAGCAAATTTGACGCAGTCCCTTGGTCTGTGCTATATTGATGCTCAAGTGCGCTTTGCCTCACCAATTGGCCTTATACTTTGCTGTAAACTGGTGGCTTGTCAGATCACTAGTGTTCCAGTATGCAGCCTGCATAAGCACACAAGAGTAGCCACTGCAAACGCATTGAAAATGGCTTGGAAAATTCGGTGGGTTCCTTTTACATAATTGGTGCAAATTTATTGACTATGGTCACATACCTCCTAGTCCATGATCCAAGAATGCAGTGAGATTTCCTTTGTCCTTTTCTTCACTATTTTGCAGAGTAAGGGAAGTAACTCAACCGTGCAGGCACCGGGTATGATTGTTTATCAAACGCAGCAATGAACAATGATTTATAACGGGCAAAATAGCAGGTGCTTGGCATGTCCCGTTGTTAGGGAGCTGGCTACTTAACCCTCAGTTTCATGAATTATGTTAGTTGCCTATTTCTTTGTTTGCGCAGTTACCTGCTTCTCCGCTACATTTTGGACACGCTGTTTTCCTCAGCCTCATTCGCAATCGCTCACAGCTAATTTCAGCCATCTCATTCTGTGGACATTCTGATTGGTTTCTTTTGCTCAGCGTTCCTTACCCTTTTCACGTGGATGTATTATTCAGCCGACACATATTTATTATACCTGTTTTTATTTTCCTGGTGTGTATCATTCTCACTATCAAATGTTCTGGCATTTGTTTAGACGCGTCACTTCTCCACACTGATTGGATGCTACTCGTCGTTTTTAATGGTCGCTCACCAGAAGGTTACTCCCAGAGATTAACTCCGCAGACAGTATTTCCTTTGCCGCACTTCATTGGCTCGTAATTTTCGCGATTCTCATTTGCTTGTTCCATTTTGTGTTTTCTCCATGCCTGTTGGAACTCATGCGTTTAGTAGCTTGGATTCGCCCTTGTTTGTAAAGCTATATAACTGGTGCCGTGCTGTAATAGAAAATCTGTTCATCCCGGCTCATTTTGGACTTCTTCTGGCGGTCGTGGGGTGAAGGCGTACTGGGCGTCACAACACCCGTAGAATGTTTAGAGTGACAAAAAATGATAGAGAAGGGATAATGGGGTCGTCAGTTCGGGCGCTTACAGATGTATAAAGGGAGGAATTCACTAGCTTGTAATGATTACCAGCCTTGTCGATAATATCAGTTACCCATTTGAAAGCGTTCCGAATTCCTGCGCATCCCCTTAAGCAGCAGTTCATGACCTTGTGTTTTCCAGGACCAATTATCAGTTGGAAAGAGTACCATGTCTAAAGATACCCAAGATTTGGAAATGTAAAGCCCGGTACACATAATGCATTCGTAGGCTCGTGCTGAAAGAAACACTAGAGCAGCTGTTTACACATTTCGTATTCCGCACTCGCAGCATGCTAAATCATATGTTCGCTCTGCTAACTTCCTTTGAACGAGATCCGATAATCAGAAATCAGGATGTTACCGCATGCTTATTGTAAGAAAACCCTATGCAGTGATTACGGTGTGCATGCTGTTAACCAGATAGTAAAAGAAAATTTCTGCAATTATAGCAGGTGAATTCAGTGTGCACTACACAATATGAAATGGTAACTGTAGGTGGAAATGCTTACAACCACTAGTGAAATTGTAATAAAATGCCGAAAAAGTATATATATATATATATATATATATATATATATATATACATAAATTACTACAAATAGGTGAGTGTTACGCAAGCATCAGCCATACGTACTTTTATGTAATTTCACAGTTTCAATAATCGGAACTGGAAGTTTAACTGTGCAGTAGGAGTAACTGCTCGCATCAATTGGACCTCTGAGATGTGAGTTTAATGTTCTTCGGAATGTGTCATGGTGTGTGATTTGTGCCTAGTTTTTGATAGCCTTTGCTACATCTGTGGCGGTTACACCGAATGAAACAAAGCGTGGAAGTAGTGCCGCTCTCCTCGATTTAGCAAGATGAGAAGTGAACATTGCAGTAAAGCATAGCACCAATATTAGTCTTCCTAAGCGCAAACACATTGTGCGCACCAAAAGTGTTGCTTCTTGGTGCAACGCAGCGAGTTATCAGGGCAGCTATTCTGCTTCCTGCGGCTTGATCTATATACTATCATCTACCAATAGAAATACTTTTGAAATGTTAATAATTTATTTTTGCGTCGGGCTTACACCAGGTGTGCCTCTAGGAGTTGCAGCTACTGTAGCGATGCCAGTAGTCACGTGCGCTATACACATCGGTTACCGCCACATCGCTTCCGACAACGACTTCATGCTAGCTGAAAGCTTTTATAAAAGCTGTTTTACTTCCGGTTGTGGGATACATGCGTATACGAAACATGCCGACACTAGCTATAATGCATATTACGACGTAGTTAATTTCCATAAGTTCCGCATTCGAACACTGTTGCATGTGTATAATGGTACCTTATTGGTTGCAAACTATGATAACTACTTACCAAGGCTAAGCTCCTGCTTTCAACTCCTGGTGGATGGTATAGGTGTTACCATGCTTAGGGATAACGGAAGCGATTATGACTGTAAAAACATCATGGATTTACATAGGAGGATATTGCACGCCAGTTGGAGAGGTTGTTAGTGTTGCGTGATGCTGGTTCCTGGCACATCAGGAACATATCTGCGCAAGACGAGTGGTGCATGCATGATGGCTGCAGTTTCAGACGTCATCCCAAAGTCTAATGGGGGCATTAGCGCGCTGCAGGTGGCTTTAGCCATTAACTTCCTGGTGCGTAGTCGATCTGTCTCCTCCATTTCTCCCAAATATATGTGTTTAGTCGGTCTACATGTACAATATTTTAAAAGCTGTCAAAAATTGTGCAATTTACGTCTAACGCATCAGGTGCATGTTAGTAGCCAATGTATCGCCCGTGTCCTCCCAGCTCCTCTTACTGGCATACGTCCAAGTCAAAGAAAGCTCGTAATCAAAGTCATCTTTATTATAAATTGGTAATATGAATTCCCCTAGATTAGGTGATCAGTGGTCAACATCGAAACGTTGTACAGGTTATGATGGAGTGCTGGGATCAACACAGTCGCGGCTAGGTGCTAGTGATGATATTTACTTCTAGGCATCGATAAGACTTTAGGCACAATACGTATTAACAGCTTGATATAGTTACCGTACTTCAAAAAATTCATGGTAAATGCGCGCTACTCCATTAGGTATACACAGAAAGTGGAATTAAAGATAGCGGCAAAAAGTGGCAAGCATACTGTTTTCACATTCAGGTAATTAGTATGCAGATAGGGAGTGCAATTAAGAGCAGCGAAACATTGAAAATTCCAATGAAGTACGCGTGTAGAACGTTCGTGTAATTGCATGATGTTGTAGAGGCAATGTTAGTACTCAGCATAAGATGCACTTTGGCTGTCTTACACCCTTGAAAGGGAGCTGGCTATTTATTTGGAAGATATGCAACAAGGAAACAATAAATTACCTGCGTCTCACCTTCAAGGTAATGCACACAATGTTATCTAACGCAACTTGGGAAAGAAGCGGTCACATATAAAATGCAACGTACATGTGTGTTAAGAGCGATTATATGATACGTCTATAAAGACCATATAGGTTTTCGAATGGAGGGCAGAGTGTATAACCACTTTGATTATCTATTGGTTGCACTGATCGCAGCTCATACAGATTTTTACAAACCCCAAGTACATAGTTTAGGAAACAAGGTATATAAAATACAAAACTAATAGTAAAGTCACGCTCATTAGGCAATAGAACAAATCTGATGTTAAAGGACGATTCTTCACAACAGTATTGGATTACTACGCAGCCATTTACTTACATCTTCACATGCGTTGCGCATCAGCGTTAACGTCTCTGTGCAGCATACGTCTCAGTACGTATATGTGTGACTCGATAGGGAAGTCAAAGAACTTACCAAACGAGCCGTGTTATTCACGTTACAAAAAATAAAATAGTAAATACATAATGTAATTTCTGACAAAGACTTTCAAGCGTCTTAGGGGACATCTGTGTGGATCTTGAAAACTGCGGGTTGGCATAACACATAGACAGCCACGTGTAGATCAGGAAATGTTCTTAGCTATCCGATGTCAGAACGTGTTGAAGCGGTACAGGCCGAAGTACAACACAAACTGTAGGAACGTTGTATTTTTCAACGAGGAATGGTGTATACGCTCCGACAACACCTGGTGAAGTCACTCACCCAACAAGAATAAGTCCCCTGCAACAGCCTACGTTTGTGTCGGTATACTATACTCTGACAAAGCACCGGCGTTTCCGAGCTACTGTTGTCCATAACGGCAAAATGTGACGCAAAATTACAAAATAAACAGCGCATGCAGCTACTTAGCGACGCGCAGACGGTATCGATAGATAACGATCCAAAAGCGGACAGTTCCTGTCACCTGAACTACCGAACCATAGATTACTTCATAGAAGACAGACTCTGAGTGGAAATTTAGCTTGGAACTGGAATACGGTCTCAGTAACACACGCTTTAGAAAACTACCGTATCTGAAATAAGCCTAGGTAATTTGCACGAAGGTACTCGCCAGGACATCACATCTCACCGCTGATAACCTGACCATGGTATGGGATATTCGGTATGGTAAGATCACTGCGCGTGACCAAACCTCCGCTAACTCGTGTATGAAAGGGCCCAAAACTCATTTGCACCTTGTGGCTTACCTAAGCCACCGCGTAGATCAAGGACCGAGGGACCTGAGGCAGTTTTGGACGCTACCTCGATGGACGTATTTAAGCGGGCAATCGAAGCAGTTAGTGGTTTAACAGCAAATTGTATGTTGGCTAATAAGCTTAAGAAACGAAGCAGTAAATTCGCAGTCCTGATCAAACTTAGTGTTAAGTCTGAAGCGGATTTGAGTGACGGTGTGACACACTGCCAGCAAATACGCAATGCAACCATGATTAAGTAGCTAGATCTCACAATGCAAAAACACAAGGTATTGAACTCCGTCCTAGGTAATAATATGGAAACGAGTAAATATCCACTGACTGCAAACAGTGCACCTGCGCATAGAACTTTGCTTGATGATGAGCAAAGCGCCCCTCAGTAACCGCGCAAAATTCCAGACTACAATGCGTATGCCTCATCCTGTAGAAAGATGTAACGGGAAGAAGCGCTTAGTCCGACAAATTTACTTCTTCCAACTTCACAACGAAGATTTTTATGCCAAGTGAGGATGAGCCGAGACACGAAACTCAACACGGCACCACCAAGTAACCCGCTTATATTTCACTGACAGTTCCTGAAACTACAGATTGACCAATAGTTACTCGTGGCTTTTTGCCTCGTCCATAAACCTAGGTGACCACGGCCGTACTTTCTCAATCATTCTTACATGTGCCAGATCAATTAACAAGATGCATATCTGGCACCCATTGGTTTTCTTTGCTGCATCTGACGGGATTTTTAATGAATTCGGTTCACACCATGCAATGTAAGTGATTCTTACTAACATCTGGATGTCAGATTTATGCGCATTCTGATATATATAAGCCAAGTGAATGGTGCGCCATCTTCCTAAAACAAAACTACCCTGCAAGAACGGACATTATTGGCACTATTGAGAAAATAGACTATTTAATGAAAAGAGCCAAATTCATGAAATCCACCGCACTATTTGAATACATTCGTAGAGTCCTTGATATTTCACATTCAAACGAAAAGGTATTCATGGCCACTTTCGAGTGTGCATCAAATCATCTGGGTGAATATAAAGTTGTTGCAGCGGATTTCACTTGCCTGACCTGCAGTGGTTCTCACCTACTGCTCTGACCAAGTATCCAGGTCAGTTAGTCTGCGTCCAATAGGGTAACTAGGCGCAACGGGTTTAAATCACGAACGTAATGTCCACTTCAGTCATCCTAGAAATGCGTGTACCATTAGGTCAGTAGCCATCCAAGTAGCGACCAGTGGTACACTGCTCGCTGTACTTCAAAGTCCCATCACTTGCAAAGCCGGAGCGGATAAAAGCGAGATATACCGCCCGGTGAATTCCATTAACTGGCTATTATGCTCATTCGATCGGGGAATTGGAATGAGTTCTTATCTGACTCCATAGTGCAGCCAACTGAAATATCCTACAAAGAAATTCTCTACTGTCTGGACTACAATGCGCCCTTCTCTAATTTAGAAGGTAACTTGTCAAAAATACAAGACAAACCAATATAGTTATTAATACGTGTCAGCTATGAGCTTCCTACAATAGGAGGTTTGTAGAGACCATAAGATTCCACCGTTTGACTGTGTTCAATATTGTGAAGTGCTATAAAATTATAGTTTTCTTACGTATTAAGTATTTGCTCTTTTTAACTCTGTTCTGGCTTGATTGAGCCACGCGCACTCCCACTCGCTGCGCCAGCTCGGACGTGACCTGTTGCTGACCGCCGTCTTCGCACTCAGCACCTGTCCACATCTTCACTGTGTAGTTCTCTTCTGATGCCTTATTATTAGCCTTAGCTTCCTTATCGAACTCACAGCAAAATAGCTTATTTTTGTATGCTCTCCCTCTTAACTTCCATTGACCGTTAACCTGAGAAGATCTACGTGCAAAAATTGGTTACTATTTTTAGATTCGGCCATCTATTTCCTACATCCTAGAGATTCTCCAGTTTCTTCTAATTGTTGGGCCCACCTTTGCTGGCCCGGTACATTCTCGCCATGAAAGTGATTTCCCTAGATTCTGTAGACCAGGTAAGTGCAATCAGTCCCCCTATCCCGCATTCCTATGAGATAGACCTTAAGCCCTGTTTCACTCAAACAAAATCTCAGTACTTATTAGGTGTTATTAAGTCCGAAATGTTTAAAGTTCACTTGGTATCGGCGCCTCTTCCATCTGCTTTCGACGACATTCTGTAACTGTCTGATAAGCGGAACATTTATGAAGAAGTTGATGCCGCTCTTTTGAGAAAAACAGGCTCATTCGGCCGACAAGGCGTTGCGAAACTCCTAAACCAGACAGATCGCAGTGATCTTACGCCATAGCAGCTATTGCACAAATGCACATCTTAGCGAAACCCACGACGGTGAACGACGCTATCCTAAAGGAGATGTGGCTTTTCGTGCTGCTACTTCAGTGCCTTAAGCCACGGATGCCACAAAACATCACATCCTTATGAAAGGACTGTAGACTTCCGTGAAAGCTAAACGAATTACGACTGTCAGGCTTCGAATCCCTAGGACCGAATTGGAGCACGTGCTCCATCCAGGTATCGTTTGACTTTCGAAGAGGCCGTGTCCCTCAGTGCTTCACATTGTGTCCAGAAACGCAAGAGACTGGCGTCCATTTGGCGATGGCTATGATCCTAGCAGGTTCAACACCGAAACCCTATAGGTCACTGTAAAGACATCACGGCTAGCATACATGGCACCCGTGTTTTTGAAAATTAAGCCGATGTGCTCTTACCACTAGATCCCGGTTACTGACTACCGTCCAGTACTACACCGGAACTCGAGTGAACGTCTAGAGAGACGCAATGCTATGTATGCGAAGGCAATTTTGCGCTACGGCATTGAGATTGTCGCACTATGTGAGACGGCTCGCTGATCAAGGCAAGGTGCATGAGCCTGACGTTGGGTACACGATATACTAAAAATGGGAAACGCCCCCACACCACCACGTGAACATAAGATCAGGCTTGCACTAACACCTAAATGGCCAGCAGGTGCCAGAGCGGACTGGCCTCAGCACACGACTGATGAATCTTCGCATGCGACTTGGAAGAAGTAAAGTTGCCACATTTATTCGCATGTATGGTCCAACCAAGTGTTATCCTGATGACATGATGGATCATTTTTACGCTCGGTTATCATCTGTGATACGGTCTGTGCCGAGGGGTGACCGTCTATTCCTACTAGGCGATTTCAAAACGCACGACGCGTGAATGCCGTGGTGTGGACAGAGGTCACCAGTCTTTGTGATATTAGCATAGCTAATGTGAAGGGTGGCCTGCTGCCCTCACTGTGCGTCACTCATGATTTGATGATCACAAACATTCGGTTCGCACTGCGTGCGTGTACTGCATGGAGCTGAATGCGGCCCTGATCACAAGTCGGTGCGGACCAAAGCGTATATAAATATATATTAGTAAATCTATGTACTGTTCATCTACCGCGAATCAGCGGTGCAAATTTAATACTAATAGACAAGCGGTGGAACTGGAACATGCGATGGCTACACACATTGGTGATATCGTCTCCATAACCTGAGTCATCGACTTGTGGCATCACATCTGCAAATTGGTGACCTCTGCGGTAGAGAAAAAGATCAGGCGAGCAAACCGTAATCGGTCCGATTGGTTTGATGACAACAAAGCGACCACTGGCGTATTGGTGTCTATGAGGAATGCCGCATTCGATGCATTTGTGGACGACACTGCCGACTCCGAGAAAGTAATTCAGTTCCG
The DNA here is from genome assembly GCA_944474145.2 of Dicrocoelium dendriticum. Taxonomy (NCBI): domain Eukaryota; kingdom Metazoa; phylum Platyhelminthes; class Trematoda; order Plagiorchiida; family Dicrocoeliidae; genus Dicrocoelium; species Dicrocoelium dendriticum. The sequence continues at coordinate 24,572,206 of OX104069.1, forward strand.
CAAATTTTGACATTCATGGACTAGAGAGCTCCGTCACATCAATCAATCGCGGTGAACGGAGGCGGTGTGATGGATAAATCAGGTCAAAATGGTTTTACTACATAAAAGAACTCCCAGCCTTTAAGAATGCTAGACTTGACCTTCAGTAAAGCACGAGCATCGGTGTTGTATACTAAGTGGCACAAGCAAGAGCCGAGTTGAGAACGACGTTTCGGTAAAAAAAATACCTACTGTAATCTAACAGGTGTCTAGCTAGGGTGAGTACAGGTAAAGAGATAGGTAGAGAATGAAAGAATAGGAAACCAACTAAGCGTTTACGTGTATGCGCGTGTTTGGGGTTATGTGCACGTAGGGAGTGCCTAGACCAGCTCGCACGGTGTGGTTGAACGTATAGAGTGAACATGCAAGCCTTTTATGCGTATCAAACCATTTCTCCGTAGCTAAAACCTTCCCTTGGAATAACACAAACGCACACAAGTCAAGGGGGTTTAATAATAAACAAGATAAAATCAGACACAAGTATATAAATGCATCAAAAACATTCTGGGGTGAGACAAATGCAAAGTGAGTTTCTCCCAGAGGTATATGCATGGGGTCAATTATTCTCCGTCTGTCAATGTGTCCAAGAAGAATGGATGTGCACGTAAACGTCGAATTGCCGCCTGTGTCCATTCACATTGGGAGACCAAAAGTTCTGATGAACAGCGTTCCAAGCACACTTCACGTATTGCAGGCCATCGCCACATTATGAGAAGACTTGTAACTTAGATTCCTGCTTCAACTCCCCTTGTGCAACAGTGTTATCATTCAAAACTGAGTGTCCAATTGCTACAACAGATTAGCAAGCAATCATAAATGGAAGAAACGTATGACATGAAGTTGCAATAATAAAGGTAATAAAAATGAAAGGATATTCACAGCTGTGAGATGCGTTTGGCTTCTACTCCTAAGGTTAGTGCACTCTGATACTGCAGCAACTAACAGGTTGTTTCAGACATAAGTACTGTTAATGGGAGGTGCGGGTGAATATTGTTTATGCCCCATTGCAAAGCCATTTGAAATGATTACGTCGCATGGTCTTCTGACTACGACTAGTATGTAGAGGCAGGTTCGGTGCTGAAGAAAACCGTAAAAACTGACGATTCTTTGCTTTGTACAATAGCAAGAAAAACACATGAGGACACGAACAAGTCTGTCCAACCGCATGCAGCACTGAATCCAGAACCAAGGTGAATTTTCAGAAGACTCACCGGCTTCGCGTGGTAAACAGGTAGTTCCATCGATGGAGCGAGTTAACCGGTAAGTAGAGATAATGCGCTTTCCTTCATACGATCTGAATGCCTAAACTGTGACGGCAGTCCGCAAGTCAGTTAGGACTGCGTCTATCTCGACGGTTTGAACCGAAAGTAGCACTTGCATGAGAAATGAAGCGGCTGACACCGCTCAACGACTGTAGGCCAATACAAATCTAGTCTAATCTTCCTAGGATTCACAGAAATGTCAAGTAAATTGGCATGGCCGGCTCCACTGCTTCAGATATCGCTCAGTGGAGTTGTTGGAATTAGTGCGTGATCATTGATGCTGAGAAGATGACGGTACGTTTAAACGGCAAACAGCATGGTTGGCTTAGCGACTACAGCGCTGCAAGATGGTATGGGAAAATAATAATGCAAGAATTGTTGCCTGCGAAGGGCGATTTCCCAGAGAACCGAAGTAAAAATCAAGGAATCCGTCGCCCACCATCTTTCCTATTTTGTGGTTCTCAAGTATTCAAGACATAAAGCCTAAGCAAAAATATGTTGCATATGTAGTATGCTCTAATTATGGCCATTCCCATCGGTCCACGGCCGGAAAAATGAGCAGGACCAACGGCGGCTAGACTCGATATCAGAAATTTCAAATGTTGTTGATTCGCACAGTAGATCACAAGCCAGACCGCCGGACCAGGAATCTGGAAAAGCCCCAGACGAACGCTTCGCCCAAATGAGGCTCCTCAGTTGTGCATATTCTCTCCGTCATGTGTACGGAAAGAAAGTTATGCCCGTTAGCAGCATGTGATAGCTGGAAAGCAGCTGTTGCCATTGAAATACGCGGGACGATGGTAGACCGTCTTATAATTTGCAAGCAAACTGGGAGTTGGTGCAACGTATGCATGTTCCTACCATCGCAGATGAAAATGCCTGGTCTGCAAAGGTCACAACGTCCACTACACAGCAGCATTTTAAACATGGTGTATTTGAAGAGTGCGAGGACGAATTATCAAGCACTGTTCAGTAGGAGGATTTTCGATATCTCATCACCAAGTGGAAGCTGGACGAGAAAAATTAACGGGAAGAATTTGCGTGAATTTGATAAGACAATACTTCATATAACAACATTACTTCAACGTAGGTATTGCTGACTCAGCTATACAAAAGAAGGAAGCTGGTTGCAGCCTTCGTGACAGTGATCTTCCCAGATCATATTTCCATCACGGTCCTGTACACGCATACACCTTCGATTTCGCCAATGTTTACGTCAATGAGTTGCGTCCTAAAGGAGTGCGGAGCCGGACCACATACACATGACATCATGGCCTATTCCATCAAATATGCACTATACATGGGTGTTGACATGTGAAGGGCGGGGTTTTCCAAAAGGTAGTTACCGTTGCCTCCTGGAATATCGTTTATTTTGGTGGTGGAACTGTTCGCAGAGCTCGGCAATTTTGTTGCAAATGTTTTGTTACCAATCGAGGTGACATCATCAGTGCGTAGTTTAGTGGCGCTACTCTACACTACTGCACGCCACTCAACTACGCATTGATGATGTCATCTCGTTTGGTGACGAAATGTTTGCAACAAAATTGTCAAGCTCAGCGAACAGTTCAACCGCCATCTAAGCAACTTGAGCTACCAGTCTTCAATTCTTTGTTTATTTTACACTATCTACTGTGGACCTATAACTTTTGCTGTTGTGCTTTATCAGTCTTGTTTAATTGATCCATATCCTAGTTACCAATATTATCCTACTATGCCGCCTTTCAAAATCAATTTGAAGTCAGCACGTAAAAAGCCTTAAGACGACTACGGTCATAAATCCAGTACACTTTAAACGGATTGTGAGAAAACATTATGGCAACAAAAGGAAACATCATGCCGGTTGGAAAGTTGGTCTGCGACGATGTCCTGTGGAGAAAATGCAAATAGCACACATACTTTCAAGCAATGTGCGTTTATTCCTAAGAAAAATCACTGATTTCACAGCTTTTATACTACGAAAGGAATATCTAAACCCAGGTATTATTACATTACAAGAAAGCCGGTTTTACCCTGAGATTGGAGTTGGAGTCATTAGCGTCAGTGGATCCGTGTGATGAGGTCCGGTCGCTCAGGTAAGCCAAGGAATCATGATGGTGGCGTCATCACGTAAGTTAACCAACTCTGGTTCAACTCAGCCAATCAATTATTCACTCACTCTACAAGCTTTATTAGCTGTCATTTACTTAAATGCAAGCCTCAGTGGCTTTCAGTCTGTTGTTATCGGAAACTTCTACACTGCCCCTGATACATCATCATTATCCGAATTGAAGCTTTTAGTTGAGCAACTTTCATCAGTATTGCTGCGGAAATTAGTATGCTCCGCCTGCATTGTCGCCAGTGACTTTAATAAATGTGATACAGCGTTTTTCAAGTCGCTTTGTCAGGCAAATCTAGTAACTTTCCCGACCAGACAAGACGCACAGCTTGGTGTAGATTACACAAACAAACCTCGTTTGTTTTCCATACAAAGTGTGCACCACTAAGTAACTTGGTCCACTGTATTCTAAAAATTTGCCCTACCTGCTACAGTGAAACTAACTATGCCGCATTGACGAAGCGACAATATAAGACTATCTGACGACGCTATTGGTCGACTGAAAATATCGCACGAATTCAAGCAACGCTTACTTCAACCGATTTTTCAGTTTTTACAGATGAAGATCTATCGCTTCCACATGATCATCTCACGAGTTACGTAAACTTATGCTTTCACATATGCTGCCCTGTCGAGAGGATATACCTGCGAGCAGACAGATTTTCTTCACTTCTGGTGAAACAGCTTCGAAGAAAAAAGGAACGAGTCAAAAGCCTGACGTGAGCAATTAAAGCTGAAATAACAAGACTAAACAGTTTGTACATTTAAACGCTACAGGGAAACCATAACTGCCAATATCTCTGGAGGCTGCTGAAGTAAATCTGTGGTAAAAGTACCATCGGATGTACTGGAATCATGGATGTTGACAAACTCACTTCTGAGTTTAGTTCCTCTCCGTCGAGCGCTTTGCCATTACCTTCCTTCATTAGCTCATACCCAGCCGCCTTATTTAATCAAGCTGACGTCAACAGAGAACTCGAGAATCTAAATTCAAACAAAGCTTCTGGTTCTGATACTTCATTACCCGTGGTTTAGAAGCAGTATGAAGATTCCTTTAAAATACCCCTGAATGATACTGTCGATAAGTGTCTCAAGACAGGTGCCATACCCGACATCTGGAGGCTAGCCAGAATAAAGTCAATTCTTAAAAAGGAACCTCAAAGGTATCGGCCTATTGCTTGCACTTCCGTGCTCTTAAAAAACCTCGAAAAGCTACTAGTTATACGGATTTCCACAGCCACACGTACTGATGAGGTCTACCCATTTGCATGTAGACCACAGCACTCTAGATCAAATGCATTCAATAGCCTCTGCGTTGGATAAAAATTGTAGGTCTGTACGGATTCTTTTTCTTGACTATTTAATTACGTTTGGGAGCCTTGACCGATCAGTTCTGCTTAGCCTAGTTTATTTGAACCCAGTCCACCGTGATATTTACGTCTTGTTGCATGACTATTTCGCACATCGTGCGCACTTTACTCAGTCAAACGGCAAAAGCTCTTCTATGCTCTCCGTTGACTATGGTGTTTTGCAATGTGCGATCCTTTCACCCTTTTTATTCACTTTATATGTCAAAAGTCTCCTCATACCATCAACATTCACTGGATGCAAATATGCTGACAATGTTGTGCGCACGCTAAAGAACCATTTGCTTCACCAGCCGATTGTCCGGACTTCGCGAAGCTAGACATTAGCTATATACGCCATCTGAAAATGCACGCTGGCACATCGTAACAACACTTCGCCGCCATGTGACCACTTCCGTCCGCGCGTGGACTGGGTGTACCGCGAAGTCGCGCGCCCCTACACGGATTTGAATTATTGACCTCCGGATTCCAACGCAGGTGCCTAATTCATTCGGTCATCGACAGATATAGGTTACACCCACAATGGAATATTAATCATTTTCAGCTACTAATGTGACAAAGTGCGATAAAAGGATTTTTGAGAGGGTACAGAAATGCTTTACGTAGCATTAAACAGGATACTTCACCACTATGACCCACTATGAAATTGATCAAGAACTTGGTATTCATCCTTTATAATTACAGGGGCTGATAAGCAAACTCTGCTGCTTATAGTGAACGGTATCACTACGGAAACAATGCATCGAGGTGCCGCATAGGATGAACGAGAAAATCTTCCTGATATTGTGTTCAAAAATATGGATCAAACTGACGGAATAAATTAGATGGATCAAACGGTCTACGAGATATACATAAAGGCATCTTATAGTGTACATCATAGTAAAAATGCTGAGTTCAAGGAGTCAATGAAGACTTTGAAATTGGAATAGTATACAACGAGAAATGGGCAATCAAAAATTTTCGTCATCATCAAACGAGATTCCATACAGAATACCCATGAGTTAATCAACAACACATTCTAGGATATTAACTTTACTACTGAACTCGAACGGGACAACCAATTATCATTCGTAGATGTATCTGCCCAAAGAAACACTGACGGGAAGCTTCAAACATGTGCATGTCAAAAGAAGACCCGCACAGACCAAGTGTTAAACTACCACAGCAACCATCTAGTGAACCACAGCGGGAACACGTAGATTAACGGGTCGTGCTTCCTTACACCAATAGGGTGTCTGAACTAACATGGAGATTGCTACGATCACATGGAATCTTGGTAGCCCATAAACCAACTAGAACTTGGAGAGGATTGCTTTCAAAGCCGAAAGACAAAGTCGAACAAGGCGATCAGAATGATGTCATCTACAAAATAAACTGCAAAGTGTGACAAACACTACATCGGACAAACTGGAAGGAAACTTTCAACATGGATCAATGGACACAAAATGTCCATACGAAGACACGACCCACATTCACTGGTCTCTATGCATGAAGATCAAAAAGGCCACCACTTCGACCTAGAGAACGCAAACATCCTAGCCCCTGGAAATTCGAGGCAAGCTACAGAATTCTTGGAAGCATGGTATTCTACAGACAATTCAATAAACCGACGCATGCAGCCGTAGGTATGAAAGAACACCGAATAAGTCAACTAACTCAAACGGAACAGAATGCCGGACAAATGTCTCAAATGACGACGTAAACCAAAGAGGCACACGTGCATACGCTGAGACAAAAATCAGAGATCGATTTCGATGGTCAGGTGCCCATGGAACGATCCAAACTCAGACTGATGGCTTGTCCAACTAGAAGATGGATCACTCACACTCACTGACGTTTCGTACCGCGTCGCTCTGCCACATAAACGCAAACTGACGATGTCACCTCGATTGGTGACGAAACGTTTGTAGCCAAACTGCCGAGCTCAGCGAACTCTCAGATCAACATATTTCTTCCCTTACTCAGTCTGCCTGCGTCGCTGTTCGTATATCCCCATAAAATCCGAGGAAGAAAAACAAAGTGAGCTATGTCAAGCATTGCTCGGGGAGCTCAACGGCCTAGTGATCATGGCGATAGCCGCCAAGCACTATGCGCCGAGTTCCACTCCCAACTCAGCTATCCTTACCTGATGAGTCTAAACCAGGACAAAACTGTCAGTCGTGGACTGCAGGGATGGCAGAGAAAAACCGAAACCCTCCACAAAGAGAGCTTGCCCCTTCAGTTATCCTAATAGTTCAAACGTTAGTCGACCTCGCAGTATGGATGGCGCAAAACCGTACATGATTACCGATGTGAAGCGAACCGGTTTCCATTCTCTCCATAATCATTGTTTCTCCAAACACTCGTAGTTCTTTCTTTAGGTGGAATTTTAATCATTCGCTGTACTCAGAAATCTTAAGAAGATGAAATGCTAAGGAAAGTCACTGTGCAAAAGCAAAAAGCATATGGTAAGTAAGCAAGCGTCGTTAATGTGCTTTCAGTACAATATACGTAATAGCGGTTTTGATCAGTAGAATCGATGTATAATTTCATACAAATCACCCAATGTACCCGATCCCGCGCCAGAAAGAAAGGAAAGCATCAACAGTACGCCGGTAGTTAGTACCGACGCTTTGCTAGAGTGCAAGCACCACCAGTCGCACGTCGGTTAAGGATACTGAGAGGGTGACCCGGTCCCTATACAAGTTCGAACCAGCACCCCCGGATTACAAGGCAGGCTTGTGATCCTAAAGGGCCGGTTTCCGCGTCAGGTCCTTAAAGGTTTCCAGCCAGCAGTGTCTTTAATCGCTAGCTCCTAAACACTGTGGACGTACCGGACCGACAACAGCTAAACGGGAAGCCCGCGCCTTGAAAGTTTGCTGCCATGTGACAGGTTGACTACCACGCGGACCTGGACGAGCGAATACAGCGTGCCGTGGTGGCTGCACGCACGAATGCGTAGGACGTAACCCAGGCATCTCAGCTGGCGTAGCAGAACCAGCCTGTCGAGAGGGAGGTCGGTATTCCCTGAGATGCAAGGTCTGACATCCCCCTTGCAAACGTGGTGTTCCCGGCACAGACAAATTATCTTCCGTAGACAACTGTTATCAAAAACCGAAATCCAACGCATGGAATTTACGCAGATCGGACAGGGCACACTTCAGTATAATAATACCGCGCAAACACAGGAGTAGTAGGCCTTGTACTTAACGGAAACGTCAAGACAACACCGCAGATGTCTCAGATTAGTAAAAGCTGGTCGGACTTCAACAATACGAAAAGAAGTTACACTTCCAATGTTGTTACCAGTATAAATACAACTGTCCAGGTAGGCGGAGGTGTCAACTCGCTCAGGCTGCGTGCGTTAAAGAGCCAGCACCGGGGCAGGTAGATGCCAACCATGCATTTCGTGGTAGCAAAGGTCATGCCATACATGGTGACTATAATCGCCAAGCGGTTCAAAATGCCTTGCATACTCTGCGGGTGACCACTGAGAAAGGCAATATCGTAAGTGCGGTGGCCTGGCAGAAACTGTACGCCGGAATCCCGAAACCTTCCAGAATGCTTAATAGGACACCCTAAACAGCAAAAGTGAGGAGAAACAAGAACAAGGGAGATTCTCTTCGTACACCGCCAGTGACAGTGTAATGTAAATATTGCTTAATGTAAGTTCTTATTCCGCTGTATAAAACACGAAGGATGGCCGTATGCCTTTCGCGTACCCCATTCTCATACAGACAACGCCATGAATCATACCAACCGACCGAGTCGAACGCAGCTCAGATGTCCAAAAAGGCTATAATGATGGTCTGGTGGTAAAGGTGACGCCGATCCAGAAGTTAGTGAAGCGTAAACTGGTGGGGGGGGGCGAAACAGCCAGTTCTTCACAGGAGTGTAGCTCTCGTATCGGAATTACCCTGTGGAGCAGAATGGATGTTTACAATTTGCCGGCGAGGGACCATTACCATGGTGCAATGGTTTGGGTGCCTCAACGATCTATGGAGCTATGCTAGGTAGTGTTCTTTGCACCTTCACAGCCACTCATTCCAGATTGGCCAATGGGTAGAGGCCAAACAAACACAATCTCCTGGCCCTCCAGGATGGGATGAGGGTGGCTCCCTATTCCTTGAAACGGACTCCTTGTAGTCCACTGCCAAACGCGATACCTTGTGGTTAGGTTTGTGAACCAAAGGCTTTGGTTGAGAACCCTTATGGTTCTCCTGTCTAGGCCTGAGCAACCTGACAGTATCCTGTCCACGCAATACCATGATTTGTTCCTTAAACGATTTCCTGATGCCCTGGCCACCGCAGAGGATAATCAGTAGGGCTACATCGGTCAGGGTGGACAGGGGTTTCGATGCTACTGCTCAAACCTTTCCGTCTTCTTATTCCCCCTCTTACGCTTTTTCACCCTTATCATCCCGCGCCAACTTCACTTTTGTCCCCACGTTTGCAACCCCAATTCTTGGTCCTCTTCCTCCTCTCTTTGATAGGCGTTTATCTTCCTTCTAGTTTCAATTCACATGCAAACGCCGAGCATCACTTTTGCTCTATCGACAAGTCCATGTCTAACCAAACGGTCAAGCCCAGTTCATTGGCTTCTATTTGGAGCCCCGATCCCCCTCCAGATTGGCATGTCTCAATATACGCAGTGTTACAGATCAGTCAACATGCAGCACCTGCCGAACATCGGAGACCTATCCCGAGACGATGCAGCCTCGAATATCGGCCAAACCCGTGTTGGTGTTGCCATGAGTCCACGGGCTGAAGCTGTTCTGGTTGATTGGATCCTAATCAGTAGCCAGATGTGTGCAGTATGACTGGCTGGCTCGTTCAACGCTTCGAAGTCGCGCGGGCTTAATAGGTGTCAGTTTGTCATCGCTGCTTACACCCCCACAAACTGTAGTGATGACTCGGTAAAAGAGGAGTTCTGTCGTCAACTAAACGAGCTCCTTCGCCACAGAAGAAGTACGGACACTGTAATGTTGGCTGGGGATCTGAACGCTCAAGTTGGGAAAATGTCAATAGATGAGCTGTATCTACGCGGCCAACATGGTGTAGGAAACCGCAATGATAACGGTGAGCGGTTGCTTCATTTGTGTGAAAATGCGCGCTTAGTTCTTGCGAGCACTAACCTCCCATACAGCACCCGTCGGAAGCCCCGAACCAACTATGTATGCAAATCGACCACATCGCGATCAGTTATCAGAGGAGAGCCTGTGTCCAGAACTGTCGTTCGATTTGGAGCACATGTGCAGACACTGATTATGCGCCTGTATGTGCTGACCTGCGGATGCGTTTTGGCGGTAGGCCTCGACTACCCTGGGAGCGTAAAGATATCGGTCAACTGGCGAAGCCAGATGTTCTGAATGCGCATCGAAGTACATTGACGTTCGGGTTGAGCAAGCGCACATTGAATATAGTTGAAGGTCCCTGATCGCATGTCCACCAGACCTTACTGGAAGCAGGTAAATTATCGTGTGGTAAATCCAGAAAGCAAAATAGACATTGGGTCACTTCGCAGTCTCTGGAGCTTAACGATGTTCGCCGTCACATTCCGGCTGGAAGAGAACACAACGAAATCCGTAAAAACATCAGGGCAAGACTCCGTGCTACCCAGAAGACAGACCGCGAATACTGGTGGTCTCGTTGTGCGTCAGAGAGGGAAGTGGTCGATGACCTTGGTAATGATCGGAAGTTATGCCGTCTGATACGGTAAACGGGCAGCAGGAGACCAGGTGTTAGTGAAACTATTTATGACGAGAGCGGACAGTCTATCCACAAGTTGTCAAGACAGATAGAGCGTTGAGCTGAGTATTCTAAAAGGCAATTTAATCGGCCGGAATTGTCAGATTCCTCATCGGCCACTGATCGCCCTGCACTCTGAGCTGTCCGTTTGGATTCGTCCTCTCGCTCAGAAGTCGAACGTGAGATCAGACTGTTGAAATGGAATGAAGCCGCGGGACTAGATGGTTTTCATTCAGTCCTCTTCAAATTCGGGGCCCTGCTCTTGTTGATGATTTACGTGAATTGCTAGTAAAATTGTGGGAGCATGAAACTGTTCCAAAAGGCTGGAGCCACTCCGCAATTGTTCTGATCTTCAAACAGCTCGAGTTCAGAATGCGGTCATTCATCATTATACACGATAGCTAGAGGTGGGAAACACCTCAGCTACTGTGTCGCAATACCTGAAAGAAAGCAAAAAGTGCAACAGATGCATGTCAACGGAGCTACCGGTAACGGATGGGCATTGTTCCGGAAAGCTATCAGCCGATTACTATGCAGCAAAAAAAGGTTTTATGCAAAATTATATTAAGTTAAAAAGTAAGAACGTGGTTGGAAGAGGAGGCTAAGAGGGAGGGAGTGGGACAAAGAAACTCACAGCACGAATGCCATTGAGGTTGGCTCCTTGTCATGTCAGCAAGTGTATTCAGCTAAACTATGAATCTTTCCTCAAACAATTTCGGAATGCCGTAACCATAAACCAGTCTGATCCACATCTCCTCTAAAGTATCTGCCTCTGTAATCCCTAACAGAGTGGTTGGTGCTCGGGAAAGCCAGATTCGTGAGTAGCAAGCCGGGTTTCGTCGAGGTAGAGATGCATTGACCACATACTCACCTTGTGGCAGTTGTTAGAGCGCCGTCATATATAGTAGCGGCCCACTGTTGTCGTGTTCCCTGAAATCGAAGGTGCCTTCGATTTGGTGGATCGAAGTGCACTTTGGGATTGTCTGCTAAGAATAAGTGTGTCCGAAAAGTTTGCAAATATTATGCGAGCGGTTTAGGCGCGCAGCTCAGGAAGAGTAAGGGCTTAAGGCAAGTTGCCGCCGCCTTTCAATATCTCTAGCGGTGTAAGACAAGAATGTCCACTGTCCCCTATTCTCTTCAACGTCGATATTGACTAAGTCATGGAGATCGCGTTCACAGGACACGACTTAGAAGATGTGGACATGCTCACAGATGAACGAATTCTTGGCTTGGAGTATGCTGACGATATCGCCTTCACCTGTGACAGCTCACAAACGTGCCAAGCGGCATTGGATAGAATAGCACTGGCTGCCAACCGTGTCCGGCCATTTTTTGCACCCTCGGAGTGCAAAACTATCTTCCAAGATTAGCAAGGACCGCCTCCTGCGCTGGCCCTTGGCGGGGAACAGCTAGAAGTCGTTCAGAAGTTCAAGTACCTGAGTAGTTGTATCAGCGCTGTTGGAATTGAAGACGAAGTCACGAGCCATATAAAAAAAGTAGGAGGTGCTTTGCTAACATTCGCCACCTATAGCGCCGGCGCGACACCACACTCTCCTTGAAGGATAGAGTGTACAATGCAGACGTACATTCGACCCTATTGTACACTTGTAAAATCCGGCTCATTAGACAAGCCGACATAAAGAGACTATAATAAAATAAATACTCGCCAGCTGCGCGCCGTAACGGCGCTTCGCTGCCATGCGACCACTACCAATCGCGCTTGGGCAGAGTATACCACGAGGACGCCCGCCAGTACGCGGATTCGTACTGGTGACCTTATGGTTGCAAACCAGACGCGCATACTACTCAGCCACCGGTGCCTTCGTAGTTTGGCTTATAACTGGTGGGAACACCGCGTGAGCAACGAGCGAGTGCGACGCGTTGTTTATGGTGCAGGAAGAAGAAGCGAACCGCTTAGCACCGTTATCTCAAGCACCAGGCTCAGATGGCTGAGCCACGTGTTACGCATACCAACCCACCGACTCCCGCGATGTTTGCGCGCCTAGGGTGCGAATGGAAGGGGGCGAGCGATGACTTGATCAAGAGGAATGAAAGCCCTTACATCGAAGTTGGCCTCGGTTGGAGCCTCTCAGTTCCCTGTTTGGTACTGAAGGATGAGGAACACGTTTGGCTGGATACACTTGTTGACATGGTTAGGGGACGACCTAAATCGCGTTTGCGTTGTGAGTTTCTTTGTCCCTCTCCCACCCGTTCAGCATCCCCTTCCAACCACGAGCTCATTTAGTAGGTATAATATCTTTTTGCGATATAATAGCCGGCTGTTAGCTCTCCGAAAGGACGTCCATTCGTCAACGGTGACTCAGCCGGTATGCCTCCGTTTCGTGTATTTTTTCTTTTCTCCTGTATTGCGGCACAATAACTGTTTTCCACATGCAGCTAATCTGTATAATGATGTGGCGAGGGATATTGGACTGATTCGTTGGCGCAAACGGCATGTGCCCTATTAGAAGTAGGAAAGCTTGAAGGAGTTGCAGTCTCCGTCTCTGAAACGCACTGAAACCACCACTTTTCGCGATCGTCCCGCATGCTTTCTGCGGTTGCGGTGGAGTTCACCGTTGTTTGAATCAGCTGGCGACGGTCGAACAATTCCAGTGAGCGCGCGGAGATACGACATCTTAGAGGGACCAGTGATCTTACAGAATGATTGACAGGAAGAAAACAACGCCTTATACAAAAACTCAAGTGATGTTCGACACTCTGAGGTGGAGTGACAGCGGACGCATCTTATGCCAGTTTAAAAGCAGAGTTGGCTAGCCTGTTGGTATAAGGAGTATGGTGCTCGGATCTCGAAGAATTTCCAAAACAAATGCAGATGTCCGCACAGACCAGAGCGTGATCTGAGCCGAGGGATTGAGGGCATTCATACGCCAGACATTGCCGCATTGCGCGTAGCCGTGTGCATCGAACACGCTGCTATTCCGAGTCAATGTTGAAGACATGAGGAATAAGCAAAATGAATGAAATTCTGCACATCTAATGGATGATACCCTCATCTTCCTTTCGAAGCCCGACCCAGTACAACAGAAAATGCGGTACAGGTGAGGCACATTCACTGCATCCGAGGTAAACGGAAGTGCTGTCACATGCTTCATGCATATTACCGAGTAAGGATGCCGTAAATATAAATTTTGATGAGAGGAACGCTGTATGAAATATAAAACCAAATATTCTTTAGTTGTTCACACAACGTTTGGTAAGGACTGAATCACCAAGCAGAAGAATTCACGGATCACCCAGTGAGTTCGATTGGATGACGTATCATTAGACGTTTCGAGTCATCTGCATTCTAAAGCGCCTTGATTCCCAGCCAGAAGGCGCGGAATCAGATGTGAGTAAACGTGAAATGGAAATTTTACCACCACCCATTGTCGAAGATCAAAGCGCTGGCGCAAACAATCTATGCGCTGTAAGTTCGGCTCCCTAAAACCAGTGAAAATGGACACAAACTTCGGGACGATATTCAGCTCAGAGGCTAAGTGTGTAATGCGGTCAGGTCACCGCCCTAGGCATATCAGCATGCTCGAATCAAAAAGTTTGTGGGGGGTGAAGGAGCGCGGGCTGACTACGTATCAACCGTGATTCTCATTCGCAGAAAGCTTTTCAATATGCAACAAATTTGCGCCAATTTGGCAAAGGGTAGATAGAACCGTGGGTGAAAAAGTGAAAGCCACTTATGATTCTTGTGCACATAAAGACGCTTTGTGGCTGCCCACGAAATCAGACAAATCAGGAGGGGAATGTGACCGGTAACTAGTGAGGAAGTCAAATTCAGCCGATTACAAGATGCGCAATCATACGGTGAAACTGTTCGCTCAGATTCCTATCAACGAATCAGTGACGGATTGTGCTGTACGAGAATGTAAGTCAATTCAAGATGGATAAACGTCGGAAATCGAACTCGAACCGCAAGAGTAGAAATAGCAGGCAGGTGTTTTCACCAATGCACTATCGAATTCTGCGGGAGGCGCGTGTCACAGCGTTAAGGGGCTCGCTGTTGGCTCGTTTGGAGTGGCAGATTTGTGACGTGGGGCAATCATAATTGGATAGTTAAATAAACAAAAGTGAACCTTCTTCAGTCCAGGCACTGGGACCGTGTGTAAACTCAACGACCATGCTACATGTAGCGGCCGATTTGAAAAACGGATTTTGCAGAATTACATGACTAGATTGTGAGAACGATAAAACAGGGATCTACCGCAAACAGTATGACTGATCAAACCGAAGCTACGTGACATCATCAACGATGACATAAAGGAAGTGGCAAAATTGAACTGACACCGTCAATTAAACTCACTCGAATGAACAAGTATGACGTGTCTTCGCAGCATGGCATTCTCAAAAAATGATTTGCCACACTGATCACATGCATAGGGGCGCTGTGCTGGATTGAAAAAAAATGAATGCATTCATTCAACAATTTGAAAAGGGCAGTGAGCAAATTTGATGGCAAACAACCAGGAGAAACTCTACTTGCTCGTGATATCAGAAAGTACGTCGTAAATTTACCGAACGTACAACTTAACACGTTGCAGTTAGAGGCTTTGTCGTTTGAACTAGAATACAAAGTCCCACCTTGAAAGTTCAACAGACTGATTATAGTAGAGCTATTTTGACCAGTTTAATGAGCTTTAATCAACCAATTCGGGTAAACTTAATTGAATCAGAGATAAGCTAAGTGATACCGCTCATGAAGTTAAAACTGTTCTAATTAGGCCGACACCTTCAGGCCTTAAGTGAATTACGAATTAAGAAGGCGGTCGTATTGAAACTGGAGTGGTGATCCTGAACAAAACCGAATATAATCAGAAAACGTGCGCCATACTCAACGATACGAGTAAATTGAAACAACCCCGAAATAGGGGACAGCGGAAATCGAAATACGCACATAATTCTGAAATGATTCTTCTCCATCGCGTGACAGACAGTGACACTTTTAACAATTTGAGGCCGAGTGGTAGCACCATTCCGTAGTTGTGTGGACCACCGTAGATACACAAGAGCGGAGTGGCATCCAAGCCGATTCTCTCAATGGTGATGGTGCCTCAGCGTAAACTGGCCCATTGGTTGATGAAAGTGCTCTTCGCTGAAAAAACCGGTCTATCAGTACAGTGCTAATGAGGAAATGAACGAAATCAAGCTATCTGACAAGGTTGTGTTCCTTGTAATGTGGAAATCGATTTCTTTGAGTGACTCATTTTCCGAGCAATGCGCAATACCTTGTCGTTGGCGCTGTTTTCGCCACTAAAAAGAGTTGTTTCCTTTTCGCTTCCTGTGGGACACCGCGCGGTAGATCACACACACACACACACACACACACTATACACGCTAGCTAGAGGTGGGAAACACCTCAGCTACTGTGCCACAATACCTAAAAGAAAAGAATAAAAAAAATGATACAGGTGCAAGCCAGCTGAGCTACAGGTAACGGATGGAGATCGTTCCGGTAAACTACCTGCCGGATACTATGCAGCAAAAAAAGTAATTTCCTATGCAAAATTATAACATGTTAAGTAATGAGATCGTGGTTGGATGGGGGAACCTAAGAGGGATGGGGTGGGACAAAGAAACTCACAGCACGAACGACAGACACTAAGGTCGGATTCCAGCCATATCATAAACTGTATCCAGCCAAACATATTCATCGTCTTTCGGACCCCAACCAGGGAGCCGAGACGCTCCAACCGAGGCCAGCTTCGAAGTGAGGGCAATCATTCCTATCGACCAAGTCATCGCTTGACCACCCCACCTCTTCTTCCATCCACACCTACGAGGCGCAAATAACGCATGTCGCAGGAGTCGGTGGGCTGGCATGCGTAACACGTGGCCGAGCCATCGGAGCCTCGTGTGTGAAATAACGGCGCGGAGCCGTTCATTTCTTTTTCCTATGCCGTAAACAAGGCGTCGAACACGCTCGTTGCTCACGCGGGGTTCCCATCAAATATGAGCTAAATTGCGAAAACACCGGTGGTCGAACGTAACTAGCCTCTTTAGGTCCGCTGATCTAATGGGCCAGGTTTCACAACCGTACAGTAGGGTCGAACGTACCGCTGCATTGTACACTCTACCTTTCAGGGCAAGAGTGACGTCGCGCCGGCACCATAAGTGGCGAAGGTTAGCAAAAGCACCCCGAGCTTTTGCTATACGGTTCGTGATCTCATGTTCAATCCCAAGACCGCTGATACAACTTCCCAGGTAGTTGAATTTTTGAACGACTTCTAGCTGATCCCCACCAACGGTCAGCGAAGGAGGCGGTCCAGACCAATCTTGGAGGAACGCTTTGCACTTCGAAGATGCAAAGCAAAGCCCGAAGTGACGGACAGCCAGCCCTAATGTGTCCAGTGCAGGTTGACACGTCTGGGAGCTGTCACAGGTTAGGGCAATATCATCAGCATACTCCAAGTCAAGAAGTCGTTCTCCTGGAAGCAGATCCACACCTTCTAAGTCATGTCCTGTGAACGCGATTTCCATGATTTCGTCAATAGCGAATTTAAAGAGGAAAGGTGACAGCAGGCATCCTTGTTTCACGCCGCTGGAGATATTAAAGGACGACGACAACTTGCCGTAAGCCCTCACTCTGCCCGAGCTACGAGCATATAATGCTCGGATGATATTCACATATTTCGCAGGTACACGTTACCTGAGTAGACAGTCCCAAGGTGCACGCCCAACCACCGAATCGAATGCAGCTTTGATATCGAGAAACACTCAACGGTGGGCCGCCAATAGGTGTGACGGTGCTCCAACAACTGACGCAAAGTGAAGATGTGGTCAATGCAGCCACAACCTCGACGAAACCCGGCTTGTTCTTCACAAATATGGCTTTCACAAGTGGTAGTCAGTCTGTGAAGAATAACATAGGCAAGTAATTTGGAGGCGATGGAGATCAGACTGATTCCTCTATGGTTGCCGTATTCCGATCGTGAGCCTCCCTTGAAAATTGGGACTATGACCGTGCGGCGCCAGTCGGTTGGGACAGTTTCCTTCTCCCACAGTTTCACTAGTAACTCGTATAAATCATCCACAAGAGCAGGTCCCCCGAATTTGAAGAGGCCTGGAGGTAGATCATCTGGTTCCGCGGCTTTATTTAACTTCAACAGTCCGATCTCACGTTCGACTTCTGAGCGAGAGGGTGGATCCAAAGGGCAGCCCACGGAGCGGGGCGATCAGTGGCCGGCGAGAAATCTAACCATTCCGACCGATTAAATTGCCTTTCAAAGTCCTCGGCCCAAAGCTCCAAACGTTTTGACAAGTTGTGGATAGGCTGTCCACTCTCGTCACGATAGTTTCACTAGCACCAGATCTGCCAGCCGGAATAACTTATGATTTCACAACAGACCGACTACTGGGGAAAGAGAACCAAAAGACAGACTTTTACCACGCACAATAAACAAGAGTGATCTGCCGAGAGTTGTTTCTGATATTAATGGCATATTGATGGAGCATAATCTGCGACAGCTGGTAGCCCAACAACGTAATGCCAAGCTCTTGCTCAAAGTGATCACAGCATGAATATTGCATCAATCGGTAGTAAGGAATAACCGAAACCAACAGCCAGGATCATTTGTGAGAAATTTGGAAATACTGCAAATAAATGAGGCCGGAATCCGGATGTGGACGCAAGGAGGAAGTGTGATTACGGTAACAGTGATTCCAAAAAAAACTACAGCGGAAGCTGATGATCAAATTTCATGAGATGACACGCGTTAGTTGAACCAGGACCAACGATCTGCTGAGACAACCCGCCTACCAGCCAGACATTAATAAGAACGTCGAGCTATGTGCTTTCGCGTCAGCAATGTTAACTCTTGAAAACGGATTGTCAAGAAGCCCAGTAACCAGCGCTGCATATGAGCATACTTGAACTTTGACAACTAGGGTGGATTGACATGATGGGACTGTTGCCAGAGGGGTAACTAATACACATTGTTGACGACCGAACACTTCACTTGTTGGGTTGAAGCAACGTGGATTCCAGATCAATGGGTGAACATAATAATTCGTAGGTGGCAAAAAATGATTACAAATCACGAAATCTCGAAGGTATATTAACAAATCAAGATCTGTTTTATGAGAGCCATTCCTATTAGACACCGTCCTAGTGGCCAGTAGTCGAAGGAATTCCAAGCCTGCATTATAATGCAGAGGTCACCAGTTCGAATACACAAAGGTTTAACCGACAACGCCACGTACCCGATCTACGTATGATGGTCCTGTGCGGCAACAAAGAGTCAGTACGATGTCAGAATATTTATGAAACCGAGAGGGTGCCAGAACGTGCGCACAATACTGGACAGCAACTCGGAGTGAGTGTTCTGAGCGACGCACTGCAATAGTAGCCATGGAACTGGCGCGCTACAACATCGATATTGCGACGCTCAGTGAGACCCAGCTCGCTAAAAGCAAGGCAAGTTGCATGAAGCGGGTGACCGCAACACGTTCTACCGGGTGGGAAACGCCACTTCAGCACATGAGCACGGGTCGGATTTGCAATATCCGATCGCCTCCATGGCCAGCTGGTGGGTGAACCAACAAGCATCAGCGCGCGACTGATGACTGTTCGGAACAGGTAAGTCTGCCCCTTTCATAAGCACGTACGGTCCGATCATGTGTTAACCTGATGACACGCGTGATCAATACTACACTCAGCAATCCTGCGTGATACGGTCTGTGCCGATGTGCGACCGATTACTTCTGATGAATGAGTTAAACGCGAGCGTTAAGCGTGTTACATCGGTGTGAACAGATGTTATCGATCCGCATGTCATTCGTTCAGCGAATGCCATCGGTGACAGGCTGCTGTCACTGTGTGCAACTCACGATCTGACGAGCACGAACACTCGGTTTGCACTGAGTGCGAGTGATATAGCAACTTGGACGATCGCGCGAAGTGGTCACGCCCACCTGCTCGACTATGTCATCGTACGACAGCGTGATATGCGTGAGGTGCGCATGACACACGTGTAGAGCGTGGAGCAGTGTGTGGCACTGATCACCAATTGGTGCGGACCAAACCGTAGACAAATTTTCGTAAAACTGTGTATTGCACTCCCGCCGTTAATCAGCGTAAATTCAACATGCTCTTCCTCGGAGAAGCGTACTGAGCTGAAGAAGGCGATGGTTGCACGCCGGTGTGATGTGGAATGCATAGCCACAGTGGGCGACCGGTGACACCACATTCTCGACCAGGTGGCAGCTGCTGCCGAGGAGACCATCGGGTATGCAAACTGTAAGCAGCGCGATTGGTTGTATGACGACAATGCGACGACCGGCGCATTGGTGTCCGAGAAGAATACAGCATTTGCTGCACATGTCGCATACCCCAGTGACTTGGGGAAGAAGAGTTAGTTTCGCAAACTTCAAAGACAACTGATACGAGGGCAACGTCGCATTAAAAATGCATGGTGGACGGAGAAGGCGAAGCAGATGGAATGTTATGCGGAACACCGCCAACACAAGGAATTCTTTGACTCCTTGAAGGTGCGTTTGGACCGAATTTGGAGTCACCAAAGACGCTGAGCTTGTGCTGAAGAATGCCCTTGTGCTACCACTGCACAAGGGCATAGGGAGCAAGCAATGCACGAAGTATCGCGACATCAACTTGCTGGGTTGTGTCGGCAAGGTGATTGCCCGAATCCTGCTCAACCGCCTCGTCAGTCAGGTTGTGGAATCGAAGGTGGCGGAAGAGCAGTGTGGATTCCGTTCGGGTCGCATCACCCTAGATATGGTGTTTGTGGTTTGTCAGTTGCAGAAAAAGTGTAGAGAACGACACCAGCCGTTGTACTCGCTTTTTGTTGATTTCACCAACGCATTTGATATGGTGAACCGCGAGGCATTGTGGCTGGTGTTGGGTAAGTTTGATTGCCCGCGTAAGTTTGTAAGTTTAACTGAATGGCTGCACAGTGGTATGCGGGCGAGGGTGCAGCTGAGTGGACAGACCTCGGATGACTTTGCAGTTGTCTCTGATGTGAAGCAAGACTGTGTCTTAGCTCCTACCCTGTTTAATATTTGTCTTCATGCAATGATGTCTTGTGCTTTTGATGCCGCTTGTGCTTACGGTGTTCGTGTGGAGCACCGTATTGATGGTGGGTTGCTGAACATCCGTCGTTTCGGTGCGAGAACCCTAATCTGTGAGACAACTATCCGTAGGTTGCTGTTTGCTGACGACTGTGCGTTGTTTGCACACAGCGCAGATGAGCTGCAGCACATGACTAGTGCCCTGACTTCGACAGCGGCCAAATGTTGACTTACCATCAACACAAGTAAAACTGTTTGTCTCTTTCAGCCTTCACCGGAGGTGCAATCTGCAATGCCGCCGCAAATCAGCATTGGTGAAGAAGTGTTGGAAACCTACTCCTGTTTATGCCATCTCGGGAGTGTGGATTCGACTGAGCAGCAACTACACAGTGAGCTACGTATCCGAGTATCGAAGGCAGCAACGGCATTCGGGAACATAGGGTACCGAGCGTGGAACAACCACCAGCTTACCGTCGGCACGAAACTGATGGTCTACAAATCCATACTGCTGTCCGTTCTTCTATACGGCAGCGAAAAGTGGACTAAGTGCCGACTAGAAGTCAAATATCTGGAGCAGTTTCATCAACAGTGCTGCGACGGATTCTGCGCATCGGTTGATGCGACAGAGTTGCAATCACGGAAGTGTTGAGCTGAAGTGGAATGTATGCAGTGAAATGCATACTTTTGCTTAGACACTTGAGTTGGCTCGGTCATGTATGGCGCATGGGTTCGATGCGGATGCCGAAACAGCTGTTATATAGTCAGCTGAGTGTGGGGAAACGACATATGGAGAAACCGAAGCTTCGTTATCAGGACATGGTCAAAGACAGCCTCTCACGTTCTGATCTTGATCGCAGGTCGTGGAAATCGAAAGAAGTTGACCGGCGTGCGTGGCGCGATCTGATCACGAAGGCCGTTACCGAGGTGCAGAAAGCCCTCGTGCATGCAGAGAAGAAGCGGCAAGTGTGGAAGCGACAGTCGCCGATTGGTTGTATACCATCGGCGTCCAGCGCATGATGCTATAGCAGATGCGGTCGCGAGTGCCTGAATCAGGCAGGCCCAGTGAGCCACGGGCGAGGCCACTCGGCACCGGCATCGAAACGAGGAATGTGTCTTGCTAGGTAGGTAAGCAGAACCGGCGCAGCGTTGGTATGTACGCTGCATTCCACTTATTAACCGCGTGCTTGCGTGCTGGGTTTCTTTAGTTCAGGTGGTGGGTTTGCTATCGTGCCTCAATGCATATCTCTTTTTACCTCATCTTAACGTTTACCTGAAGTAGCACACGTTACCACAAGTAATTGTGGTTAAGTTCGCTAACATGTTCCCGTTTGTGGCATTTCTTAATATATATTTCTTGATATCTAGCACTTTTCGCGGATTTGTTTGTAACCAATTTATTACACATGCGCATTCAGCGAAGTTATGTCAGCATTTCCGAATGACTTATTCGATGTAAATTATTTCAAGTGATTGGCTGTTGTTTGATATCCCCGGTGTGGCTGCGCTTGTGGTGCAGGTTGACAAGGTGCCTACCTGTCTATTACCCACTACCTCGTCCATACTGGCTCCAGGAGACAGTTGGTCGTTGCTGGAGGGGAGAGGGTGCACGGTCCTTGTGGCCGTGCTAGGCTCGAAGAGTGGTTCCATGCACCCAGTGTGGAGCGGAATACGGTCCAGTCACCGCCTTGTGTGCTCTTGATTCCCTAGATATAGCGTGCTTGTGGTTGTCTGTGTGCTGACTCCCTTCATTAAGACTGACTCCCATCCACATGCCAGCCGGTTCTATTCTTTCGGGTTTACATTGGATATGTGTGTTTGGTGGAACTGTGGTTGGTGTAGCGCAAGACACTCATGGTCCCTCAGTAGGCGCAGGCGTCATGTGGCTGTCCCCATGGACGTCACAGTGGAAGGCAAATCCGGAACCAGATGCCGCCAACCATATCCAGTCAAACCTGCCTAAAGGCAACTATTCAAGGGATCGGCAAAAAGTGGTCGATTTGGACAAGTTCACGCATAGGTACGTTGGTCATAGGAGAAAACGTCGGGGATACTTTCGGCCGGTCACCATAGCATATATATATATATATATATATATATATATATATATATATATCTGTGTGTGTCAGAAAAGGACGTCCCGCCAGACGCCAACGCTTGGGAATCAAACGATGCACCGGGCACGTAGATTTCAGTGTATACAAGCGGACATAATGAAAATAGACTAACAGCCCAATAACATCAGAATGCAACGCAAAAACGACGTAACGTTTATGCGACTGAAGACAAGTGAAACCATTGACAGTGGCAAACACAAACAGAGAGTACAGTTAGACACTCACCTAAATGAACAGAACTGATGTGCCTTTGCAAAGAGTACTTTGAAGGAAATGATTTACCACAACGGTCACACGAATGGGGGCGTAATTCTGGATTGGAAGACAAAAAACGAATAATTGATGGCCAGGCACGTAGGGAAAATAGGCGGAGAATTTTGGATAATCTGTTACAATGTGCTTACGTCATAGCACACAATGGCTATATTGATGACTGTAAAACTGCAATGTGAAGAGGTGGTTGCCAATTTCCAGTTATCACACAATGTGATTGTGTGAGCAATCTAAGAGCAATGACGGCTTGATGTCAGTTTCATACACAGGGTAAAGCGCCAGGATCTTGATTTCAGAAGGGTTTGTATACTACCAGTTGGTATCGTTTGTGTACAATGTTTCACATTTGACACAAAAGCTTTCTCTAGTCGAGTGAACCAGTGTATCATGGGAGTGCATACTTATAGCAAACTGGCATAACCACGGACCATTTGGGACCGTCCCGTGCACCATTAGATGTGGCAGTGAAATGTTCTTACATGGCAACACCGCGGTCGGTTCACATATGCCAAGGATGACAGAATGCCTCCGGATGAAATGAGCGGGTTAGCCACTAACTTATGGTGTTCTAAGGATTCAACTGTTCCAATCGCGTATGTTCAGTTATGAATAAGGTAACTAGTTTGATTAAATCACGAGGTGGACAGTGAATAACACGATAATATGAAGTCTTTAAAAGTGATCACGATCAGAAATTAGTGTAGTGAATCAGACGCTTAGCAGACCTTAACATATGGATAGCATTGATAATGTGCAGTGATCTTCAAATCGAGTAACAGACTGATCTCTCAGTTGTTCAAACGGTAAAAGCGATAAGTTAATGTTGGGCAATGAGTAGACGATTTTCGAATCATTCTTGGAAGATGTATGGCTCCATTCTAGTAGGTATAATATAACAGAGCTGTTTGAAAACCACATCTCGCCTTCGTAAAATCACGACGAGATGCTCGCAAATCCTATGAGATCCGTGCTTCCTGATACCAACCACGAATGGTGTTACAAGATAGTAAAGTAAGAACATGGCACAAAATTACCCGAAAGACTGGTAGCCCAGATTGAGTGCTCACATGTGCATGAGCACGCCGGACTTGGCAGTCGGGTTGTAAACGATTCATCACCAGGTAAGGGGACATCATTAGAGAATAGCGCACAGAAGCACTCAGTGATTAGTTTGGCATTCTGAAGTAACTAACCCGAATGGGCACGCAAATAAATTGGGTGTAGTCATGACCACAAACAACGTCACATACAACGTAAAGCACCATGTGAAATAGAGCCGCAGTCCAACAGTACATTGGTGATATTCGGCAGAAGTAATGTAAACACATTTGGAAGATTCTAAAACAAGTAACACTAAAAGGAAGTACTCACTCATGTGTACTGTGTTAATGTGTTTGTTCAGAGTGCTCTTCTGAAAGAAGCATCTGCCACAGTGGTCACATCTGTGGGGTCGATCTCCTGTGATAGTAAACACAGTTTCGTTAACAAAGGTAAAAGAACTAAAGAAAATACGACGACAGATCTAAAATGGTTCCAAATCGACTGAAACCAGAAAACGCTTCAATGAGCATTTTCATACCACTAGTAAGACAAGTTGTGTAAATTAGGCGACAGACCTGATGTATCCAAGGTTGAAGGGGGTCAATAGTACGTCGGTACGCAGTACAGATGCTTCGCGGATGCACAACCACCACCAGTCGAGTGTACGCTAAGGATACACCCGCGTTTACAGCGTATCAGTTCGCTCAGTACTGTTGTATGGGTGCGAGTCCTGGCCGATTCGTGTGGAAGACAAGCGTCGTCTTTCTGCCTTCGATAACGATTGCTTAAGGAGGATCGCTCGTGTTTGGTGGCAACATCGAGTTAATAGTAATGACGTTCGAGGTCGCATCTTGGGGAATGCGAGTATTCCCTTCAACAAACTGGTTTTGTTGCGCCAGTTAAGATGGCTCGGTCACGTCCTACGCATGGCATCTGAGCGTCTATCGCGTCGCGCTCTATTCGCTCGTCAAGGACCTGGCTGGAAGTGACCGCGTGGTGGTCAGCCTTCCACTTGGCGGCAGCACATGAAATCGCTGACGTCGTGTCTAGCCGCTGTTGGATCCGTACGTCTTCCAGGATGGGGACCAAAAGATAAGGAGTGCCAATGGCTTAGCACTCTTGAAGACATGGCCCGCAACCGGAATCAGTGGAAGAATTGTGTGCAGTAGTGTATTGATACAGATGTTTAATACTACAAACATTGAAAATGACAAAAAGTGAAAAATCGGCGTGTGAAAAACAAACTAAAAATGTTCCGTTCTACTTTTTGGCAAAATGTTCCATTCTTCCTACGGCATATTAGTTGAAGTGTGTTGCCCACCTTCAACTAGCATGCCACGATGATTATGACGCGATGACTTTTGCTTATCCGCTGATCTCCATGGTTTTATGTTGTCTCTGTGTCTAGTTGATAGACTGTTGAGATTACTACTACTACTACGATACAGCGACAGTAGCCAGATCTCTGAGATGGGCTAAAACCAGCGACCTACAGATTACGAGGTAGGTTTGTGGTCCTCATACTGAGTGACCGGCTCTGACGTATTTGATGGAGCTCAGGTTCGAAAGCCTGGCAAACTAGTTTATGCGATGTACTCAAATAGGATATACTATTGAGAAGATAACGCATGGCTAAAAACTGTGCCTAACGTTAGATGGTTCAACAACGCAACAACTGCGATTCGCATGAAGAAGAGTGCAGAATTACCATAGTACATCGAATGTCGACATAAAAATTTGTTGATACGAAAATGAACACGGAAGTACATATCATTCCTGTGTGTTCAAAGGAGGAAGACGCGTAAGATCGATCAAACGAACAAGGAGTACGCAGAAAACGAAAGTTAAACACGGGATGAAACATGCAGTACCGACAGTACCGTACATACCGTTGGCGGCAATAGATACCAGATTTGTCTCCAATGGCAGACTCTACAGAACAGCCAGAGGGTGTCTGCGACTGCACATGGATGGCCTGCACTGCACTATCCACAGCTCCATCCACACACCGCATATCCCGTGTAAACCCGATGGAATAAGTCGGAGAGGCATGTAGATGGAAATCACGTTTTATCAATGGAACAGGTCTACACTCCACTAGCTACACCATTCCTGTTTACTTATGTGGGGAATCATGCGTACCAGACGAAAACAAGGCGGTGGTTGGGCCGTAGTCCGCTCCACACTGGACGAATCCACTCTTTGAGCCTAGAGCGGCCAGAAGAACCGTGCACTTCGGCTTCCCTAGTAACGACCAGCTGTCTCATGGAGCAAGTCTAATCGAGGTAGAGGAAGAAGAATGCATCAGCAGTACGCCGGCATGCAGTACCGACGTTTCGCTGCCACATAACTGCCACCGCAAGGAAAAGTACCAGACTGCAGTTTCAGCCTATTGGGTATCATCAGCGGTGCGCATCCATCGGATGCTTCAGGATTCAATCCCATGACAGCCAGCGGCTTGCACAGCCAGTCCACAGGGCCATGGGTGACAGTGTCAGATAGACGTGATTTACAAGCTAACTGCAACAGCGCGTCTTCGCCTCACTGCCATGAACGTTGCAGAAGACAGGGTTGGTCCCGAAAGACACGACATCCACCGACAGTAGCTATGTACAACAAAACATTTAGAAACCGTTAGGGTGGATTTATTTTGATTTACACATGAATTGGAGATTTTGAGATAGTTAAATGATGGTTGGTTTCAGCCAGTTCCAAATGAGATGGTCCCATAGATTAAAAACCCGCCAGTAAAGGTTGTATTTGCGAATCTTGTTCATTTTAATCGAACGTTTCTGGTATATATATATATATATATATATATATATATATATATCAAGCCTTAAGGCCGGGAAACATTCATATAATAAAACCGATATATAGTGGGTTAAGGTTTCGGGGTGGTGAGCTGATATCATAAACACCGAAAAGCAACTCGTATTTAACTTTCGCAAGTTGACAACCGGTGTCATTAAGGAAGGCGAAAGCACGGGAAGTCCAACAGGATCAAACGCTCAGAAGCGACAATCGTCCTACCACTGCAGCATGGAGAACTGTACTGTGCAAAACCACATCTCGTCATGAGTATGATAAAGTCAGATGAGCTCAAACTTAGTGACGGCGACAGTGAACAGCTTGCACCGCAGATATCTCAAACAGAACGCACCGATCGATCGAGTCGAACACAAATGTTAAGTCGAGGAACACAGCTAATATTGGTCTGCCGTAGGTGTGGCGTTGCCCTCGCATTTGCCGCACAGTGAATATGTGGTCCATACAGTTCACTCCTGGACGGAAACCTGCCTGCTCTTCCCTAACCTGAGATTCTCGTTCCACAGCGAGAGGACGAACGAGAATTGTGGTCAGTAATTTTGTCACGACTGCCGTGACTCTAATACCCCAGTATTTAGCACAGTCAGTGCGACTACCCTTTTTGTATATTGCCACTATAAGCGATTCACTCCAGTTACCTGGGATGGTCCGTCCCAGACCGGTTCGAACAAGGTCAGTGCTTTTCAAAGGACCTCACTACCATCCTTAAATAATGCGGGCGCAAGTGAGTCCGGACCAGCAGATCGAAAAGTATTCAGAGATGTGGTCGCGTTCCGGACCTCAAATTCAGATGGATCCATTAAACTAATGGACGATGACTCAGCCTACACCACCGGAATTGGAAAGAATCCGGAAGCAGAAGGCCAAGTGATTTGCTTTCCAAAGTGCTCCGCTTAACGCGCCCTACGGCGTTCCTTGTTGTGAACCAGAGCAGTCGTGCTCTCTGGTTTTCTCGCTGAGGTCTGGTGTTTGGGAGAAGTGATGCGGATCAGCTCGAAGAGCTGGCGATAGTTGCCTAATGTTCCAGCCTCTTCCATTTCTTGGGCCCTGCTGGTCCATCAGGCTTCCTTAGCACGCAGGCCCCAGCTTAGTTCGAGTCGAATATACCGCCTAGTTACATTGTACTCTAAGCCATCCGGGAGTTTTCCTCTAGATTCCAACAGGTTCACCGACTTCTCGGATATCTAGTGACCGCTGGTGACGATTGATAATACTGCAAGCAGATGCTCCCGCATCGTGTCTTACAACCGAGGACCTACTTCATTGAAGTGCAATGTCATAAAGACGAGGGAGCGAAGGTCCGGTACGCAGAGCATCCTGGTAGGTTTGTTTGACCAATGACTGAGATATCGTCTCAGTCGCTACTCGAAAGAGGTACTTGGTACGCTCTTCGGTTCATGTGAGAACGACAGGGTACCAAAGCATGATTAAAGTCGACGCAAGTACTCCAGAACGAGCAACAGTCCAGTATGAATCCACTTCACCTATAACTTAACGTGATCAATCTAGTTCCATCGCTGGCCAGCTATAGGTGGACGCCAAGTGGCACTGCGGCGCCCAATGTCTAAGTGGTGCTACTATGAAACAGCCGGTGCTCCGCACACAGCTGTAAAATACACTCGCCGTTGTCCATCTGGTTGGAGTTAAATCCATACTTACAACCTAGTTGAGCTTCTGACTAGCTCAGATGACCATTGCGCATTCATACCCCCTGCAGGAACTATGATATTTGAACTGGTAGCACTGCGATGTAGCAATCTCAGTTCGTGGCAGAAGGCGTCCTTGGCAGCAGTAGAACTGTAGTAGGTGGGGGCAGAAGCGAAAACCACAAACAAACAGGCTGTACCCAAATGCCTGTTCGTGGGAATCCAAACAAAAAATGATGACTCAGGCCCCGGAGTTGAGAACGATGCTCACCCCAGCTTAACCAATGATTGCAGCACCAGCGTCTCCGCAAACAATAGCAAGAGGACAAGCCGAGCGCAGTTAATTCAACAAACCCATGAGGGTAATTGATCCTAGTTTGGGATACACAAAACAGGTCAATACCCAATATGCGTGCATGGGGAGCCAGTTGACCTATTTGCCTCAGAGTACGAACGTTGAACGCCTTATGAGGGACTGTTGCTGATAGGTGTCCAGTAGGTGGTACGAGAAGGTAGTTGCAGATGGTGTAACTCCACTAGCATTGTGTAAAATGTCAATTAAGCTGGGAATCATAGTAGGCCAGTAATGTGAATTGAGAGGGTAGTAGAAGAAACAGATGAAAATGAAAGAAGGCAGGCACCAGTAGTAAAATTTTCCCGCTTATTCGCAGTGCTTTATTCGGCAGATAGGGTGACCCTTGCAAAGCTACTTGGCGGCTGATGAAGGATGTGGTTGACGTATAAAGAGAGAGTCATGGTGGTGCGTGGGCTCAGAAACCGCCAGAGCGCCTAGAACTAGACTGGAGAACCACTGAGGTCCTCAAGAAGAGCCTTAGGCTCAAAAGCTAGTCCGTAAGGCAGTGGGTGTGGCAATGATTCAGTTTTACAAAAATGAACACTATTCCATTTCAAACACCTAACCTATAAGACCAGGTTACTGAGATTGTTTGACCTCTATTGACCAACATGGTAGTAGGTCTCAAGGTGCCCGAGGGCGCCACCCAGTATAGCTTAATGAGTCGCATCAATTTAAGGTCAAAGCCGAAATAGGGCTTATACATCTAAATAGGTGCATTATCAGCATTTACACTATCACTGCGAATACACTGAATGAATGGGACAAGCTAAAAATACATAAATACAGATTAAAGGATTAAATAGACAAAGCTATGTGGATGTCATACAAGGAGCTGCATGCGCAAAACAGTTATGGCTTTCTTAGGGTCGACAAGAAAGCGTGACAATTAAGGCGAGAATACGTTACGATATGAAGAAGTGCGAGCGAATAAAATCCTAGATTTTGAGCGTAGGTGACAGAGAGATAACCTTTGTAAGAAAGAAGTATGTAGCGAATGAGAGCGGTCACTTAGTATATTAGAAGAACAATTAATGCAAGCATCGAACTGCTTACGGGCAATAAAATCAACTGTGGAATCTGTAGGCAAGCCACTCATCTGGAAATATGTTCAATCGATCGCACAATCAAAACATAGTCCTTTTGCAGCAGTCCAGGGAAGATTACTGGGGTGCAGTACAACCATTGGGGTAGTATATATGCAGTTACAAATCTCAAAAGTAAACTTTGCGATATGCAGAACTACTTAAGTCGGAAAGCATAGAAAGATAACCTGCTGATCTTATGAAAAGTTTCCAAAACGTGCATGGACCAAGAGTGGTTTTGTGAAAAAATAGACCCGGAGGTGTTTGATAGTGGATGAACTAGGAATGGTTTTGTCCTCCAAAGTTAATAGAGGAGAGGCAGTTAAAGTTGCTCGCTTTTTGTTAGGGAAGAGAAATAAA
Organism: Dicrocoelium dendriticum; assembly: GCA_944474145.2. Classification (NCBI taxonomy): domain Eukaryota; kingdom Metazoa; phylum Platyhelminthes; class Trematoda; order Plagiorchiida; family Dicrocoeliidae; genus Dicrocoelium; species Dicrocoelium dendriticum. The sequence goes on from OX104069.1 coordinate 24,602,434, forward strand.
AATGTTACATCAATACGTATCAATGCATAGCTGTTAAGGTACCTGGTTTACGACCAACTTACAAGTTCATCTAAACCACGTCGCAAAAGATGGAGCTCTGCATCCCAAGACAACATTGTCAGCATATGTACATCCAATGAATGTTGATGGTATGGTGAGACTTTTGGCATATAAAGAGAAGAGAGGATCACACTTTGTAAAAAACCACAGTCAGCGCGGAGCCTAGAGGAGTTTTTGCCGTTTAACTGAGTACGTACGATCAGTGAAATAGTCACGCAACAGGTTACAAACATCACGGTGGACTCGGTTCGAACAAAGTAGGCTAAGCAGAACTGATCGGTCAAGACTCCCAAACGTAAGTAAATAGTCGAGAAAAAGAATCCGCACAGACTTACACCTTTTATCCAACGCAGAGACTATTGAATGCATTTAACGTAAAGCGCAGGGGTCTAAACGAAAACAGGCAGACCTCATCAGCATGTGTGGCTGTGGAAACCTCTGGAACTAGTAGTTTTTCGATGACTTTTAAGAGGACGGAAGTGCAAGCAATAGGCCGATACCTTTGAGGTATCTTTTTAGGGATTGACTTTATTCTGGCTAGCCTCCAGATGTCGGGCATGGCACCTGTCTTGAGACACTTATCGACAGTATCAGTCAGGAATATTTTAAAGGAATCAGTGTACTGCTTCAAAACTACCAGTAACGAAGCACAGGGCCAGAAGCTTTATTTGAATTTAGATTCGCGAGTTCTCTGTTGACGTCTACTCAACCAAATAAGGCGGCTGGGTATGAGCTAATAGAGGAAAGGTAATGGAAAAGCTCTCGACAGCGAGGAACCAAACTCAGAACTGAGTTTGTCAACACCTATGATTCCAGTACACCCGATGGTACTTTACCACAGATTTGCTTCAGCAGCCTCTAGAGATATTGACAGTTATGGTTTCCCTGTACCGTTTAAATGTACAAACTGTTTAGTCTTGTTATTTCAGCTTTAATTGCTCGTTACTCTTTTCCTCGAAGCTGTTTCAGCAGCGGGTGAAGAAAATATATTTGCTCGCAAGTATATCCTCTCGACAGGGCAGCATATGTGAAAGCGTATGTTTAAGTAACTCGTGAGATGATCATGTGGAAGTGATAGATCTTCATCGGTAAAAACTGAAAAATCGGTTGAAGAAAGAGTTGCATGAACTCGTGCAATATTTTCAATCCAGCAACTGCGTTGTCGGATAGTCCTGTATTGTCGCTTCGTCAATGTGGTATAGTTAGTTTCACTATAGCAGGTAGGGCAAATTTTTAGAATACAGTGGTCCGAGTTACCTAGTGGTGCACACTTTTGTATGGAAAACAAACGAAGTTTGTTTGTGTAATCTACACCAAGCTCTGCGTCTTGTCTGGTCGGGAAAGTTACTAGATTTGCCTGACAAATCGACTTGAAAAACGTTGCACCACATGTATTAAAGTGACCGACGATAATGCAAGCGGAGCATTCTAATTTCCGCAGCAATACTGACGAGAGTTGCTTAACTAAAAGCTTCAGCTCGGATAATGATGATGTATCAGGGGCAGTGTAGAAGTTTCCGATAACAAAGGGGTGAAAGCCACTGAGACTTGCATTTAAGTAAATGACAGCTAATAGAGCTTGTAGAGTGAGTGAATTGATTGGCTGAGTTAAACCAGAGTTGGTTAACCTAAGTGATGACACCACCACAATGATTCCTTGGCTTACCTGAGCGACCGGACCTCATCACACTGATCCACTGACGCTAATGACTCCATCTTCAATCTCAGGGTAAAACTGGCTTTCTTGGAATGTAATAATACCAGTGTTTATATATTCCTTTCGTAGTATAAAAGCTGTGAGGTCCGTGATTTTTCTTAGCAAAAAAAGCACATTGCTGGAGAGTATGGGTGGCATTTGCATTCTCTCCACAGGACATCGTCGGAGGCCAAGTTTCCAACCGGCGTGATGTTTCCCTATGTTGCCATAATGTTTTCTCACAATCCGTTTGGAAATGTTCCTGGCTTTATGACTATGTTGCGTCCAACGAGCACTCGCAACCCGGTGTGCGGTAATGCAGGCGAAGTAGATGAGTGGAGAACGCAACAAAGAACGTAGAAGACAGCAACTGCCAGAGACCAGCGGCGTTGCAAGCTTATGAGATTTCACTCTCCTGAGCCAACGGAAACGAGTCCTCAGGCTCGCTATGATCACGACGTCGAATTTTTACAGAGCCTTATTTTAAAGGCTCCTTGACGGGGGTGGACTGGGGTTGAGGGTGAAGCAAATCGCCCGTCTTGGAAAAAGTGAGGAGGATAAGATTCGGAGCCTATGAGTCAGCTTTGCAGACGACGCCTGTCCGAGACTGGCACTATCCGTCGAACCAAGAGAAACTGAAATCACCTATCATTGAGTTGAAGCGGCAAACCGATAGTGGGGAAAGTAATCTCCGCATCGTAAATGTTCCGGCAGTTCTCGGGATCCGCCGAACACGGACCAATAGGAATGATGCTTCATGCGTATGCGGCGGTTCCTACCGCAGCCTGCCCATGGCCTACACAAATGTTCATAGTTTAACGAATATACCTGATGATCTATATCACTTCGTTGTCACTTGTTGTCCGGAACTTGGCTAAATCCTGAGTTCACTTGCTGGAATTTCCAAATCACAGGATACTTGTGCTTCCGGTGCGACAGACTATCAAACGAACACGGTTGCATGCTAGTATTCATTCGGTCCACGCTATGCGGGAGACTGGTAAACACATACCGAAGCGAAGTTGGCCTGAACGAGCAGCTATGGTGTTCGGTCCGCCTGAAAGGGTGAATTGTTCGTGGATGCAGTTTATCACAGCCCGCGAAATCGATGAATGTCAAAAGCTATATGGGCCGGCTCCGCTTCCTGCTTCTCTCGAATACTGTGGCCTGAGGTTTAACTTCTCCTGTGGCACTGTGAAATTGAGGCGCAGTTTGCGGAGGTGAAATTTAGACTGGGGCAGCACAAGACCTTTGCTAACCGACGTGTGTTACACTATATTCCGCTCCAGCGTGCTTGGACCTACTAGTAACCAGTTGCGAGCAACGTCTAAATGATATTCAGGTCCTGGAGCCTCTGGCAGCTAGTGACCAGTAGATGGTCTTATCCAGCCTAGAGCTGCCGCTGTCCTACTCGCGTCCGCTGGAGCAGTCCTACAATTACTGGAAGTAATAATAATGAATGTGTCAACTGTACGTTGTGACGGCGCTTCGTGAACACCACTAGTCACGCGCAGGCTGAGTATACTGCGAGGACGCCCACTCCTACTGGAAGACGGACTTCGATGGTCTCAATCGAGACGCCAGTGAAGTGGACTGGTCGCTGCCGCATGATTCATCTGCTGAAGCCTGTTGGTCTGTTATACACGAGGGTGTGCAATCGTTGTGCGTTCGTTCCGTACCCCACAATTATAGAGAAGCTGAACCAGTGAAGCCGCATTAGTTCGACAAATAATACGGCCAATTGGCTCGACGGCGACGCTTAATGTGGAATAAATTCCCCGTGTCTAGCTCTATCGACGAGTATGAAGTCTACAAGAGGCAGCGGAATCTATGCAACAGCGTAAAAGCACGAAAGCGTCGACAGTGCGAAGAGGAGCTCGCAACCTCAAAAAAGTCGGCAACTAGGAAGATCTTTGCTTATGTGAAGCGACGCCTGAGGCCCACAGGTGACCTAGCAGTGTTAGAGGGCCCGAATAAATAGACTCTGACTTCAAGTACTAAAAGCGCGTCGGCATTGGCGGCGCACTTCGCTTCCGCATTTACATGTGGGCATGCGCGTATGTCAAACTCGGCGTGTGAAGCACTTACGATTGCAATGTGGAAGATGTCTGCAGTCTACTCGCCCGTCTTGACGGCACGAAGCCTGCCGGACTCGACGGCCTCCATCCGTTACTTCTAAAGTCCCTGTCGCCTATCATCTCACCTTCTGTGACTGATCTGTTTAACAAATCGCTGTGTGGAGGTGCATTGCCGAGCGACTGGAAGTACTCGGTAGTGAATCCGATTGCAAATGACGGTGACGAGACTGAGGCGGACAATTACCGGTCGAATTTGCCTGACCTCTGTTTTGGCGAAAATGCTCGAAAAGGTTGTGAAAAAGGGTCTTCTCCAACTATAAGAGTGGAAAGACCTCCTAACGCTCGCATAGCACGGTTTCACGAAGGGCCGTCTCTGCAGTATGGATGGTTGCAGTCGTTGAACTGGGGGAAATCAGTAGATGTTATCTGGTTGATCTCAGTGAAGATTTCGATAAAGTAAACCATGAAGTCCTCCTCCAAAAGCTAAGGATGTGTGGTGTTGGTGGCGCACTGCATCAGTGACTTCTTTATTGGGAGACAATGGGGGGTACAGGTGGACGACAACCTAACGGAATGATACCCCTCCACTAGCGGTGTACTCAAAGGCACAGTGCTGCGGCCAATATTATTCCTGATCCATATCAACGAAGTGCCGCAGCTTCTTCGGTCGCCTTGTGCACTGTATGTAGATGATTGAAGATATGGAAGGTTATTGATTCCATCGACAACTGTGACGTCCTATAGCATAAGCGCGACCACCTGTCCCTGTAACCTGCAGACATTGAGCTGCCAGACAACTCGGTCAAGTCGTCAATTATGAGTCTGGGGAACGATGGTAATGGGCATAGGTACAACTTAACTGGCCGAGCGCTGCATCCCACAAGTTAAATAAAGGTTCTCACGCTGTGATCTGAAGTCCGTAGCAACACGCTAAAGTCCAGTCTCGTTACGAAAGAGAGCCGGTAGGTGAAGAAGTGAGAGCCACTTATGGTTCCTGTGTCGAGAATGTCATCTTCCGATTGGTCATTAAATCAGGCAAATCAGGAGAAGGATGCAACCGACAAGTAGCGAGGAAGTCAAATTTAGCCGACTGTAACGTGCGCAATCATACGGTGGAATCGTTCGTTTCGATCCCTATCAATGAATCAGTGACGGGTAATGCTGTATGAGAACGTCAGTAAAGTTGAGGTGGAGAAACATTCGTGGTTGCCCGTTTCCAGTTGCGTGTCGCTTCACAAGCTTCAGGCAGAGCCGAAGAAGTAGAAACTGCAGGCAGATGTCTTCACCGATACACCATCGAAATATGCGGGAGACCCGCGTCACAACGTTAAGTGGCAGTTGTGTGAATGGAGAAAATTGGAGCAGTTATAATTGGATTGCGAATTAAGTGAACAGGCCTACTTAGGGCCAATATGTGAAGCTGCTGACGTAAAAGACTGCAGATTCCACAAAACCACATGACCAGACTGTGTTAAGAATAAAACGGGGATCTGCTGCAAGCAGTGTGACTGATCGAACCATTGACCATCCAGGTAGGATAAGCTCTCAATGGGTCCGGGGAGACCACCCAGTATGGCACAATGGGTCAGAGGTAAGCAAACCCTCGCATCACCGCTAAGAGTCAGTCTCGTTAAATTAAAAGATACATGGTGAAACCCGTGACGCAAGAGCTGCTTTAAAATGAAACAGACGAATATTAACAGGAAAAAGTATAATATGCCACCGCTCAGAACGAGATGGAACAAATATTAAAAGCCAGCCAATCGATCAAATGATCAAGCTCAGAGTAGGGAATCACAAGAACAGAACTGTTAAGGGCATCCTGAGAAGCGATCCGGGAAGTGGCTAGTGGGTTAGGAGCAGCATCCAAAAGAATCAACACCCTGAATTCCTCCGCGAATACGGATCAACAGGTTTCTGATGCTTCAGGTGCGCCCACCGGTTCCTACCACGGCCTACGCGTAGCCTTTACTAACGTCTGCAGTCTGATGAACAAGCGCGATGAGCTGTAATACTTGCTAACCTCTCAGCGACCAGACGTATTAGGCCTTGCTGAGATGGTTAAACTCCGACGTAATCGCCAAAGAAGTGGAAATCAGCGGCTACTCATGCTTCCGCTGTGATAACCATCAAATGATAGCGGTGGCGTACTGCTTTACATAAAGTCTTCTTTGTGTGGGAGACTAGTGAGCGCCTACCGAAGCGCTGATGACCTATGTGAGCAGTTATGGTGTTCGATCCACCACAAACGCTGCGAGATGCTCGTAGGCGTGGCATATTGCAGTGCACTGAGCAACTGCTTGGACTGGTTGCTGCATGTCCGCAACCACATGAGTTGTCAGCTGTGCCTACTCATGGGTGATTTCAACTTATCACGAATACAGTGGCCTGAGGGTGAACTTCTCCCCGGCCATTGTGAAGTCGAGAGGAAGTTTAAGGAGTTAATATTTGAAACCGGGGCCACACAACACATCAAGCAACCGACACGCATAACTGCGCGCGAGACTCCATCGTGTTTAGACCTGCTTTTGACCAGCTGTGAGCAACGTGCGCATGACATTCAGGTCTTAGAGCCTCTGGGAGCGAGTGACCACTCTATGATTATGGCCAGCTTGGAATTGCCGCTGCAGTATTCTCCCCTACTGGAGTCAGCCTTCAAGTATTGGAAGGCGGACTTTAATGGCCTCATTCGAGCAGCGAGCCAGATGGACTGGTCTTTACCAGAGGATTCGTCTATTAAAACCAGTTGGATTATCATTAAAGAGGGAGTGAAATTGTTGTGCGTCCGATTTGTGCCCCTCAAATATCGGAAAGTTGGGCCAGTCAAAGCACATTGGTTCGACAAGGAGTACAGCAAACTGAGCCGACGACGACGCAGACTATGGAACAAATTCGTGTTATCTGGCTCTGATGAGGACTACAAGGCGCACAAGGTACAGCGAAATCTCTGTAACAACGAGAAAACAAAAAGCTTAGAAGCTTCAAAGAGCAGCTTGCAACCGCCGCAAAAGCTGCTCCCAAGAGGATCTTCGCCTACGTGAAGCGGCGCCTTAGGCCTGCAGGCAATGTTCCAGTGTTGGAAGGGTCAGGTGGACAGCCCCCTAATCTCGAGCACAGATCGTGCGTCCGCATTGGTGGCACACTTCGCCTCCGTATTTGCAAGTGACCAGGAGTCTGTAACGAGTTCGACGAGTACCGCTCCCGCTGAACTAGACAGCCTAGACTGCAGCATGGAAATTGTACGCAAGCTTCTGGCAAGTCTTGACGGGACGAATCCTGCTGGACCAAATGGAATCTACCCACTAATTCTCACGTCCCTATCGGTCATCATCGCGCCTTCGGTAACTGAGCTGTTCAACAGGTCACTATCCACTGGACTAGTACCGGGCGACTGGAAATGCTCAGTCGTAAAGCCAATACCGAAAGGTGGTAAATCAAACAGTGACTAACTACCGGCTGATCTACGTGACCGCTGTTTTGGCAAAGACGCTCGAGAAGATCGCGAAGAAGAGCCTTCTGCAGCTTCTCGAGTCGAAAAGCCTCTTGACACCCGCACAGTATGGTTTCGTGAAACGTCGTTCGTGCATCACCAACCTACTGTTGACGAGGCACGAATGATTACAAGCGCTGAACCAAGGCAAGTCGGTCGACGTCATTTACATTGAGTTCAGTAAGGCTTTTGACAAGGTAAATCATACGGTGCTCCTTGACAGGCTGAGGATGTGCGGTGTTGGTGGCTCGCTGCACCAGTGGATCAGGAATTTCCTAGTTGATCGAAAGTGGAGGGTCCAGGTGGACAACCATCTAACCGACTGGTATCCATCGAGCAGTGGCGTGCCCCAAGGCACTGTACTGGGGCCGATTTTGTTTCTGATCCATGTAAACGATGTGCCTCAGCTACTCCAATCACCTTGTGCGTTGTTCGAAGATGACTTGAAGGTGTGGCGAATAATCCGCACACCCAATGATTGTGATTTGCTTCAGCAGGACCTTGACTGCCTCTCCAGGTGGTCGGCAGAGGTCAACCTTCCGATCAACCGGGTCAAGTCGCAATTGATGAGGCTGGGTAAGTGTGGGCACAGTCGAACATACACGGTGGCTGGTCAACCGTTGCATCCAGCGCCTATCGTGCGCGACCTCGGTGTGCTCTCACGCTACGACGTAAAGTCCATGGACAACACGTATAGCTTTAGCAAAACAGCCTTCGGATGCTTTGGGCCCTCAGGCGCAGCTTCAGCACTTGGTCCGAAGAGATTGCCTCTCGCCTCTTCGTCTCAACAATACGACCAATGCTAGAGTATGGCTCTCCCGCGTATTGTCCTATCACCCGGGGCGAGGTAGAAATGATTGAACGAGTGCAGCATGTAGCCACCAGGCTGATTCCCAACTTACGAGGTGTGCCGTACGAAGACCGGTGTGAGAAAGTAGGGCTGTACACCCTAGCTTATCGTCGAATGCAGGTTGACCTCATCATGACGCACCGGATATTACATCTGGGAGAGTACCCCATGTTGAGACCGCTGCTTCATCTGCGCACACCAAAGAGCACACGAGGACACTGGTACAAGCTTGTCGTACGGGATTTGAAGCGGGTCGCTCACCAATTCTGTTTCGAACGCAGAATGGTGAATGTATGGAAAGGCTTGCCGCAGCACGTAGTTGAGGCAAAGTCGGTAGCGGAATTTAAGAAGTTCCTGGACAAACACTTTGCCGACGCAAAACATACTGAGCACAACACAACATAACGGGACTTTGTCCCTAAGTGACATTAGATGGACCTAAGCAGAGAAAACTCTACTTGCTGCTTCCAACCAGTAATCAGTAATCAATTCCAGCTACGGTTTGATTTCCAAGCACAATCGTATCCCGACGACACCATCGCTCCGTAGAGATATCCCGGAGCACGATCATCAAGCTCACAGGCACATAAAAAACAGTATAAACAATAGGAGGCAGCTGATGTTCAGACTATTGATCACACGCTCAACAATTCAAGGTGCCCGTCCCAAGAAACTCAGCGGACCATCGGAACAATAGTGTCACAGGATAGTAAAGATACACCACGACACAAGAGCAAAGGAATCGAAACACTGGTAGCGCAGATTGAGTGCTCACGTGTACATGTGCTCGCCGAGCTTGACAGCCGGTTTGCAAACCATTCATCACCAGGTAATATGGTATCATCAGAGCGTAGCACACGGATATACTCAGTGAGAAGTTTGGTTTGCTGAATTCACTAACTCGAATGGGCACGCAAACTAAGATGAGTGAAATTAACGATCATAACAACGTCACACCCAATGCACAGCAAGATGTGAAATAGAGCCGCAGTCTAGCAGAGTACATTGATGATATTCAGCAGAACCACTGTAAGCACATTTTGAATACTCTAAAACAATGAACACTAAAACCAGGCACTCACTTGAATGAACTGTATCAACGTGTCTCTGCAGAATATCCGACTGAAGAAAGCATCTGCCACAATGGTCGCATCTGTAGGGGTTCTCTCCTGAGATTGCGAATACAGTGGATTCAGCAACAATAACAAGAAAAAAGAAAAGGCGAAGACAGATGCGGAGTTTTCCCCCAAGCGATTGCAAACCACAAAGTGCATCAGTTAGCATTTCGACCAAACAATTAAGAAACTTGCAGTTACGAAAAAATAAGCGCTTGTTCTTATGCATTCTGCGGTGCACTAGTCATCAAGGCTGTGCAATTACGTAAATGTGATTCACGTGAACGAGTATGACAAAGGGACACTATCATACACCGAGTGCGATTTAAAAAACCAAAATAATGGAAAGAAGAAAAGTGCGTAAGCACTCTGAGATTATGAATGCACAATGGAGGAAAATCCCCAAGAGCACTTAGATGAGCAATAAGTACGCGAGAAGCAAAAAACGAATAGGGGATGAAACGTAAAATATCGAGAGTATTGTATACGTGGATGGTGGCATCTGATTAAAGAAATACCTGTCATTGCAGCCCTTATAGGATAGGCACATGTCTGCGCGTACAAAGCTGACATGGGTGGTTTGCGTCGAACCACTCACAGCTCCAATCGGTGTAAGCTCAAAAGAATAAGACCGGAATGTTTGTGGTAAAGAGCCACGTCTCGTCAACGGTGCCTGCAAACACAGCTTCAACGTGTACAGCGGCAGCGTGATTGCATACTTCTGGAATCATGCGTGCCAGATGTACACAAGGCGGTGGCTGGGACGTAGCCCCTTCCACACTGGAAGCACGGAACCACTCTTTGAGCCTAGCACAGACACGTGGACCGGGTTCACTCTATCATCCAGAAAAGATCAAGGTGCCGATATTAGGAAAAGTAGGCACTTTGTCAACATTCACGTCATTCAGACCGGTCCCGGATTTGCCTGTCAAAGTGCCTGGGACAGCCACAAAACGCCTGCGCCTACCCAGGGACCATGGGTGGCTTACGCTACACCTTCCACACACCCCATATCCAGTGCAAACCCGAAGAAATAAGACCGGGAGGCATGTGGATGGGAACCAGGTTTCATCAACAGTGCAGGCCTAAAGTCAATCACAGGCAAACACAAGAACGCTGTATTTGGGGAATCAACCGCACACAAGGCGGTGGCTGGACAGTAGTCCGCTCCACACACATAACCCATACGCATGGAACCTCATTTTGAGTTTAAAACTGTCACGAGGACTGGCACCTCGTCCCCTCCAGCAAAAACCAACCGTGTCCTGGAAGCAGAGTAATCGAAGCGCATGATAATAGACAGGTAGGCACCTTGTCAAGATGCACATCAAGCGCAGCCACACCGAGGATGTCAAACAGCAGCCAACCACTTGAAATGAGAAAATCAAAAAAATAAATCAAAAAAACGTACGAATATTCCGACACACTCCTCGCTAGAGTAGTATATAAAATCAATGGGTTATAAATAAATCTGTGGTAAATTCAAGTTGTTACAAGAACAAAAAATGCAACAAGAGAAAAATTACTGAAGTTAACCATCCAACGATAAAGCAACGCGGGCAAGTTAGTAGATGATAATTTAATTTGCCGTAGTTCATGCTTAAGTTTGGACAAACGTATGTGCATATGTAGTTGTTGAACTACCATCGGCTACAGATGACACCAATTCATATATATATATATATATATATATATATATATATATATATATATATATATATATATATATATATATATATATATATATATATATATCATCAGCTTAGCATTGGCACGAAGCTGATGGTGTACAAATCCATGGTACTGTCCGTTCTTCTATACGGCAGTGAAACGTGGACGATGTACCGGCGGGATGTGCGATATCTCGAGCGGTTCCATCAGCAGTGTCTGCGACGAATTTTGCGGATCGGCTGGGGCGCCAGAGTTGCAGACACGGAAGTGTTGCGCCGAAGTAGGATGTATGCAGTGGACTGCATACTTTTATTGAGACACCTGAGATGGCTCGGTCACGTGAGCCGTATGGATTCGACGCGGATGCCGAAACAACTCTTATACGGTCCGCTGAGTATTGGGAAGCGGCACGTGGGGAAACCAAAGTTACGTTACCAGGACATGATTAAAGTGAGCCTCACACGTTCTAATCTTGATTGCAGATCATGGGAATCGAAGGCAGTTGATCGGTGTGCATGGCGCGATCTAATCACGAAGGCAGTTGCTGAAGTGCGGGAGAAATCCCTCATGCATGCAAAGAAGAAGCGGCAGTTGCGGAAGCGGCAAGCACCGATGAATTGTACTCCATCGACATCGAGCGCATTGTGCTGTAGAACATGCGGTCGCGAGTGCCTTAGTCAGGCAGGCCTAGTGAGCCATGAGAGAGGTCACTCGGGACCACTGCCGAAGCGACGACGGGTCCCGCAGTGAACGTAGGCAGCACCGGCGCAGCGTTTGTAGGCACGCTGAATTCGATTTACTAACCGCATGCTTGCATGCTAAGTCTCTTATTTCAGGTGGTGGGTTTTCGGTTCTCTCCTAATGCCTTTCTTTCTCATACAAATGTCTAGTGGGCCATGAGCCATGAGCTGTGCCATTTGGCGCCACTACAGAAGCGACGACGGGTCCTGCAGAGAATTACGGCGAGCCGGCACAGCGTTTGTAGGCACGCTGAATTCGATTTACTAACCGCGTGCTTGCATGCTAAGTCTCTTTATTTCAGGTGGTGGGTTTACAGTTTTTACCTTAATACTTTTCTTTCTCATATAAATATCTCCCTGTACTCTATTCCATTAACTTGCACACATCGCTTCAGCCAATTGTATTCGATTTCCAAAGCATTTTTGTGTTCGTGGCATTCCGTGAACTATACTTTCTGACCTCGTGCACTCAGCTAGGATCTGTTTGTAAACAACTTATTACATATGCTCATTAAATTAAGGTTTATATCACCGTTTCCTTATGCATTAATCGAGTTTTTCTCTTTTGCTTTCTCTCTCTCTCTCTCAAGTGTTTGGCTGTTGTTAGATATCCCCGGTGTGGCTGCGCTTGATGTGCATGTTGACAAGGTGCCTACCTGTCTATTACCCACTACCTCGTCCATACTGGCTCCAGGAGACAGTTGGTCGTTGCTGGAGGGGACGGGGTGCACGGTCCTTGTGGCCGTGTTAGGCTCGAAGAGTGGTTCCATGCAGTCAGTGTGGAGCGGACTACGGTCCAGCCACCGCCTTGTGTGCACTTGATTCCCAAATACAGTGTGCTTGTGTTTGCCTGTGAAGGAGTGTGGGCCGGCTCCGTTGATGAAACGTGGCTCCCATCCACATGCCTCCCGGTCTTATTCCTTCGGGTTTACACTGGATATGGGGTGTGTGGTTGGAGCTGTGGGTGGTGCAGCGCAAGCCACCCATGGTCCCTCTGTAGGCGCAGGCGTCCTGTGGCTTGCCACAGTGACAGGCAAATGCGAAACCGGATGCCGCCAACCATATACCGAAGAAAATCCAAGACGACACTCATATGGCTTTTGAACGGGTAACTAAGTGCAGCGAAACGACACGTTGGCAAATCGAAATTACGTTACCAGGACATGAGCAAGGTGAGTGTATCACGAACTAATGTTGATTTCAGATGTTGGGAATCGAATGCGGAATTGATTGGCGGGAATTCCGTGGGCTGATCAAGTGAGCGGTTACCTAGGTGCAGGAGAAGGCACTATTGCACTCGGAAGAGACGCGCGATGAGTCCGCTGCTATTTGAGTAACTAACCCAGGCCAATAAGACGGTGGATGTGACATATTTGCTTGCATGTTGAGCATTAGTGCATTTCAGGGGATCTGATGTTGGTTGAGCTCCCCGGTGTGGCTGCACAAAATATGTGAATGTTGACAAGGTGACCACCCGTCTGTTACCTAACACCTCGTCCATATTGTCTCCAGGAGCAAGTTGGTCATTGCTGGAGGGGACGCCATGCACCGCCCTTGTGATCTTGTTGGGCTCGAAGAGTGGTTTCATGCATCCAGTGTGGGGCGGACTACGACCCAGCCACGGGATTTAACAAATAAGAATGAATGCTTCCGCTCAGCTTGTTGAAGGAGTCTGGGCAGGCTCCGTTGAAGAAATGTGGCGACCATCCACATGCATCCAGGCATTATTCCTTCCGGTTTACACCGGATATGAGGTGTGTGGGAGGAACTGTAAGTGGTGCAGCGTAAGTCACACAGAGTCCCGGTGTAGGCGCAGCCGTCCTGTGGAGCCCACAGTGACGGACAAATCCGGACACGAATGCTGCCAATCCATTCAGATGGACGTTAAAATGAGGTAACAAAAGAAGCACAAAGACCATATAGCAAACCAACCACCTGAAACAAAAAACTCAGCACGTAAGCACGCGGTTGCTAAATCGAATGCAGCGTCCCTACCAACGCTGCGCCGGTTCTTCTTACGTTCTCAACAGCACCCGTCGTTTTTTTGATGGTGGTACCGAGTGGCCGCGCTCGTGGCTCACTAGACCTGCCTGACTCAGGCACCCGCCGCCACATGCGCTACAGTACCTGGCGCTGAACGTCGATTGACTACATTCCATCGGCGCCTGTACCTTCTTCTCCGCATGCATGAGGACTGTCTCCTGCACCTCGGCAACTGTCTTCGTGATCAGATCGCGCCATGTACTCCGATCAACCGCCTTCGATTTCCAACACCGGCAACCAACATCAGAACGTGATAGGCTCACTGTGATCACGTAATGGCAACGAAGTTTCGGTTTCCCCACATGCACCTTCCCAAAACTCAGCTGACTGTAAACAGCCGCTTCGGTATCTGCGTCGAGTTCATACCGCACATGTTATCGAACCATCTCAAGTGTCTAGGCAAAAGTATGCAGTCTACTGCATACATCCCACTTCGGAGCAACATCTCCGTGTCTGCAACTCTGTCACATCAACCGATGCGCATATTCCGCTGCAGACACCTTTGATGAAACCGCTCGAGATATTTTACATCTCGCCGGTACATAGTCAACGGATCGCTGTCGCATAGAAGAACGGACAGCAGCATGGATGTGTACACTATCAGTTTCATGCCAACGGTAAGCTGGTAGTTGTTCCACACTCAGCACTCTAGATTCCCGAATGCCACCGCTGTCCTCGATACGCGAATACGAAGCTCACTGTGTAGCTGCTGGTCAGTCGATCTCACACTCCCTAGGTAGCAGAAACGGGAGGTTTCCAATACGTCATCAGCAATGCTGATTCGCTGCACCACTGTAAATTGCACATACGGTGAAGGCTGAAAGAGACAGACATTTTCACTTGTGTTGGTGGTGATCCCGAATTTGGCCGCTGTCGAAGCCAGAGCACTACTCATGTGCTTCAACTCATCCGCGCTGTGTGCAAACAACGCACAGTCGTCGGCGAACAGCAGCATAGGGATAGTTGTGTCACAGGCTAGGGTTCTCGCATCGAAATGACGGATGTTCAGCAACCCACCATCAATACGGTGCTCCACACGATCACCGTAAGCACAAGTCGCATCAAAAGCACAAGACATCATTGCATGAAGATATATATTAAACAGGGCAGGAGCTAAGACAGGCCTTACTTCGCACCAGAGGCAACTGCAAAGTCATCCGAGGTCTGTCCCCTCAGCTGCACCCTCGACCGTACACCACTGTGTAGACATTCAAGCTAACTTACAAAATTACTAGGACAATCAAATTTATCCAACACCAGCCACAATGCTTCGCGGCCCACCGTATTACATTCTTTGCTGAAATAAACATAAACGAGCACAACGACTGGGGGCCGCTCTCCGCACTTCTGCAACTGACAAGCCACAAACACCATATATAGGATGATGCGACCCGAACGGAATCCACAACGCTCTTCCACCACGTTCGATTCCACAACCTGACTGATAAGGGGATTGAGCAGTATACGGGCAATCACCTTGTCCACACAACTAAGCAAGTTGATACCACGATAATTCGTACATTGCTTGCTCCCTCTGCCCTTGTGCAGTGGTAGCATAAGGGCATCCTTCAGCATAGGGGGTACGTCCTCCTCAATCAACACGCGTTGCGCCAACTAGTGCAGCGCATTCAGGAACGCGGGTCTGCTGTGTTTCAATACTGTAGGCGGGATTCCGTCCGCACCCGCACACCTGCCGTTTCGCACCTGAGCAAATGCTCACTGCGTCTCATCTAGTGTTGGTGTGTCAGACAGACTCACCTTAACCTCGTGCTGCTTCATGCCATTTAATGTAGGCCAGTCAATCTGTGAACTGCTGTTCAAGAGTTAGTCAAAGTGAGTGCGCCAGATCTGTATTATGTATGAAGTTTGTGTGCAGGCAGCACCTAAACCAAATTCGAGCAGCGGCCCTAGCGGCTCCAACCTCCGTCCATACACCGCCTTCAAGGAGGGTTTTGGCGAGTTTGCACCAATTTGACCAGGGGCTGCCTGCATTGAGCCGGGCGGTAGCAAACCATTGAGCACCCGGTGGTGCCCTCCCACCATCAGAGACAATGCGTGGCCCTCATGCTCTACGTCAATCGAGTGGTGAGCTTGTAATTCGTGGACCAGTTGTCTTCCATGGCTAGGTTTTACGGGAAGAGGGACGTCAATCACTTCCTAACCTCCGAAGAGGATGGGGTTTGGACTAGGTTGCCAACACCTAGCAAGCAAACGACTCGGGTCCTCGGACAAAATCTTCGATTAAATTTAAGCCCGAAAGGCAGCGGATGTAGTACATGGTCAGTTCACTTATTCACGCGGATTGGTATGTGGCCTGGCTCTTAACTAATAGAAGGGAGTAATCCAACTCCCACTAAGCGGTCGCTACGAGGCGTCCAGGACATGAGCCGACGACAAAAAGCAAGCAGCAGTGGGTAGACGATCTGTCAGGAGCTATGCACGGCAAGCAATAGCGAACCATGGGCTCACCCAATGGCAGATAATTGGGGTCATTCGGTTCCGGATTTACCTGTCACTGCGGTCTCCACGAGGACAGCTACAGGACGCCTGCGCCCACAGAGCGACCATGTGTGGCTTGCACTGCATCACCCACAGTTCCACGCAAACACCTCATATCCGGTGTAAACCCGAAGGAATAAGGCCGGAAGGCATGTGTACGGGAACCAAGTTTCTTCAACGGAGCCTGCCACACTACATCAACAAGCAGAGCAGAAACATGCATGCCTAAGTGGGAAATCAGGCGTACCAGACGTACACAAGACGGTGGTTGGATCGTAGCCCGTTGCATACTGGATGCATGGAACCACTCTTGGAGTCTGGCATGGTCACGAGGACGGGGCCCCCCGTCCCCTCCAGCAAAGAACAAGTGTCCCCTGGAGCCAATATAGCAGGGACAGTGGGTAATAGACGGGTGGGCACCTTGTCAACATTTACATCAAGCGTAGCCATACCGGGGATATCAATCAACGGTCAACACCTTGAATATAATAATGTCGACACGCAGGCACACGCACAGACCAAGGGCAACGACGATGCGGTATATGTACCACATCAAGCGCCTCATTGACCTAGGTTAGTAAATTGAATCGGAAGCAGAGATTACCAAGCCCCGCGCTGATGATGAGGATACATTTAGTATACTCGTTTTCTCTTAGACGTTGACCCAATGTGGCGACGCGGGTGGCATACCAAACTCGCTTGGATGAGGCATTCGCGACAGCACGTGCTACAGCACAATGCGCTCGAGGTCCATGGGCTATCAACAACTGACACTAGTCGCGCCCTCAACAGACGATCCTTTTCCACATGCAGCAGTGATTTCTCTTTCAAATGGGGCAACCACCTTTTTGATATGCTCTCGCTATCGGCGCCGATCCACTGTCATCGACTCCCAACACCTGAACACAATATTAGTTCTTGATAAACTCAACTTCATCATGCTCTGGTAACGTAACTTCGCACTGGGGACAGTAGCGCCAGTAAACATAGCAAGAATGAGTGGAGAAGTATAATCCATACATGATTCGTCAGCGGGTGTGGAAGCAGCAATAGCTGTGTTCATTGATTTAAAGAATGCGTTACATTCAGTCGATTGATGCATTCTGTTTGAAATACTTGCGCAGAAAGGTGTTCCCACGAAATATGTGAACATCCTACGTGCTCTATACTCGAACACTACAGGCCGCGTCAGGGTCTACGGTGGCCTATCGGATAGCTTTCCAAACACAAGTGGCGTTCGTCAGGGTTGTCCCATTTCCCCATTTCTGTCCAATTTAGTCGTGGATTCTATCATGCAGTGCTCCCTTGCGGAGTCTCACGATGTAGGCGTTGAAGTGCTGCCTGGTGAAAGATTAGTTGATCTTGATTATGCGGACGATATCGTCTTGCTTGCCGAGGATGTTGCGGCGGCACAATCAACCCTGAATAGCCTGCCTAGAGTGGTCCCATTATTTGGCATGCACTTCGCACCTTCAAAGTGCAAAGTATTGCTGCAGGACCATCAGCCACTTTTTGACCTCTAGAGCCTCGCTAAATAGGAACTCGACGTGGATGATCGATTCACTTATCTTGACAGTTGCATCAGCAACGATGGGCACATAGAAAATGACGTCAGCTCACGAATTGCAAAGGTCAGAGGTGTCTTCTTGAACCTGCGACATCCTTGGCGACAGAAGGGAGTTTCCCTCCGTCTGAAAGGCCGGGTATACAAGGCCACAGAGAGAGCCATTCTGCTCTATGGGAGTCAGACTTTGCCTCTTCGGTCTGAAGATCGAAAGCGCCTTCAAGTCTTTGATCATCGATGTCTGCGAAACGTTGCCGGTGTCGGATGGCACCAGCATGTCCGCAATGATGACGTGCGTAGGCGAGTACTAGGTGGTGATAATCATGCTAGCTCCTTAGAACAACAGATAGCATTGAATAAGTTGCGTTGGCTCGGGAACATGCTACGTATGCCTGGTCACCGCTTACCTTAGAAGAGCCTTGTTTAGTCTACCAGGTGTTGGATTGCGCAAGGCTCGAGGTGGACAGAAGTTGACTTGGCAGCGGGAAATGAAGTCACTGACGACCAAACTGGGTGCCGTTGGTCCGTCTCGTCTTCTGGGCTGGAGTCTATGTGACTCGCCTTGTGCTTGGCTCGAGACTTTACAGGACATGGCCCGCAGTAGACACCAGTGGCGCGTCTGCTGCCGTCTCCTAATTGGATTGCCTGTTTAAAGTGTGTTTGGTGCCGTTATCTGCGGGGTAATGGCTGATTATGGCGCGTGGCAGTGAAAGCCGCAAGGAAGCTGTCTCGCCGATGATGTCTTATCTTCGCACGATAGCTCGCTGTTTGTGATGGTATGTTGTCTACACAAGGTGTAGGCGCCTTGACCCTAAATGTTTTCTTGGCGCATTAAGGTTTTCAGTTAAGTCCCCCTTCTCTCCTTCTTATTATTCTTTAGTTCATGGGTCATCGTGGTTGTGTGGCAGCGAAGCATCAGATCAAATGGCTGATGTACTGCCGTTGTTGATGATTTGATGTGAAACTAGCAAATTGCCCAGGCCAAAGAATGTGGTTACCTTAGGGTGCGCTACGCAGAGTCTTTGACCAAGGATCTAACCAACGAGGCAGCAGGGCGATAGGAAAGCATCTCAGCCGGTTGAGAGCCAGTGAGCAAGCGAGTGGTTCATACGCCTTAATGACCGCAAAGAACCAGAGAGCCAACACACCCTTGGATTACAATGCCACTCAGAGGCAAGGGACAATGAGTTCACTTAGTGACGAGTCACATTTCTCACGTCACAGCGTTGTTCAACGGACGTTTGTGGATTTTTATGGGAGAAACGCATGCCAAGCGAAAATCCACCAAGTCCGGGAACACTGCCACCGGACCATTCGCAGGCACAACGGAGAGATTGTTCACCAGAAAAACAGCCACATAAGATCCCGATACACATGCTAAAAACGGATATGGGGATGGAGCTACGCTCTCGGGTTAGTTCTCTCATGTATACACTGAATTGTCATTCTCAATCAACTTTTGCAACTTGAAAGACTGTGACATCAAGAAAGGCGAAACGGCGAGAAGCCCAATAGCGTCAAAAGGTACGAATCAACAAATCCCCCAAAACACTACATCATAAGTGAAACACTAAAAAAGTATTGCGAAAGCTTCATCTCGCCTTGGCCCTTGTGCACTCAGCTGACCTCCAACTGAGTAGCAACGAGCCTAAACTGGTTATCAGTGTCCCATAGAGATCTCGCTAACGCTTTTGTAGTTATATTCCACAGTGGTAAGATCAAAATGTTGAAAATGCGCCCACATGGGTGGATAATACTATTTTTGACTTAATTTGGAAAGAAAGATAGATAGAATCCCACGAAGACAAAAGAAGCAGTTAATTAAGAAGGTAATTTATATGATTAAAGGCAAAAATATGGCTTAATAAAACAGCCTGAAGATGTACTCAGCGTCGCACTTACTCAAATGAACAGTTTTTAAGTGAGTCTGGAAGTGAGACTTGGAGAAAAACGATTTGCCACAGTATTCGCATATGTGATCTCGTTGCACTGGAACAGAAAACAAAATGTTCCCAGTTACGTACAATATCGAGTAATGAACTACGTCGTGATGCAAAATCAATGCACACTGACCACTGGGGATATTAAAAATGAAGTCATATCTACGACTTGCAGCTGAATTATTGGGAACAAGGCGTAAAACTACTTAAGGGTATATAGCTCTCACTCGCACTAACCGCAGTATCGCTACAGAACAACAACTGGGAATTAACTTATGTCGAGGGTTTGGTATGCAAATAAACGTGTGTCTATTCCATTATAACTAAATGCGCAACCAAATTTGGATTACATGTAGAGATGGGTGACTATCTTTCCGTGTGCTGAGTTCATTCATATGCAGTACGTAGATGAAGAGCAACCGGATGAACGACTGAGAATCAGAGCAAACAGTGATCATAAGTGACTAGAGTGTCAATCTAGGGATCAGCATACGTTAGATTCGGTACAGACGCGACAACCCCGACTAAAGTATAGCCCAGTAATTTAGTAAACTGGTAGCAGTGGTACCCAACAGATGTAAACAGGAGCGATCAAGTCAACCGAACCTAGCAAGGATGAAGTGACGAACGAATTGACCGCACACACACACACACACACATACACGGAATGAACGCGGTCTCAACTCTGAACATTGCGAAACATCGCACTGCATGTCAGTCGGAACATACAATGAGTTCCGATGCTTGTCGTTTGTCGACACATTCAACGGAAAGATTACCGACTCCATAGCCTTTTAGGAGGAAGGGAGGATGCAACAATCCTGGTGATCGAATATATTGGAGAAGTCCAAATAAGTGATTTCGATACCTGTCTTGATAACCGCTCTTTAAGCCCAAGTACCGCAGGTCTGACCATGTTTGACCGGAACAGTGAAGCTAGGGCCCTACGATGTCATCATCCTTCGAAATAATCCAAGAATACCTCAGTACTGACGGCATCCACCAGCCATAAAAGTATCAGGAAGAAGATTGTTGGCCGGCAGTTGGTGGGATTTAACGGTGATCCCAAATAGTACAAAGGTCTGCTGTTCCCACGGCAACTGAGAAAATGCGATAACGGCTCAGTCACTACCGCATATGCCACCATCAGTGACTTCGAGTGAATTCAATCAGTTTCGGGGAACAATGCGTACGCATATGTGGTCGCTCCTCCAACACAGCGACAAAACCAAGGTTGAGATGTGTAAATCCTGGTGATTGAAGCATAAATGAATATGAAACATAGACTGCCGAGTAAAAATAATGGTGCACACTACAGCCACTGAGTGCTGCCCAACACCATCAGTGATTTGCGCCCGTCCAATGTGTGCGCGATTTCACTTAACGGATGAACTGCACGTACAAGTATAGTTGCTGTGACGGCGAACAAATAGGCGACAGGAAGATCGGTAAGCGGAAGTTTGCTGAGACTAAGGACCACCCTTCTTAACTACTGGATTAATAACTATCTGATTCCACAAGGTGTGCTAGTTCATGATTTGTCCAAATACGTTTGTTGGAATATGGCAGAGTTGGCCAACATCCTATAAGCAAGTTACAACGACATTTTAAAAGCATGATCCCGCCTAATACGCAAGTGCCCAGTCATCGCCACAAACACATAACCGCGAGTTGTCCCACACATCATTTGTCTCGGCCACAAGCGAATTAATGCATGATCGCTAGTCCTATCGGTTAACCCAGTGGACCAAACGAACTGAAGTGAAACCGCGAATATGATTCCATGATAGGCACATTTAGAAGAATCAGTCAGTAAAACAACAGCTGGAGGTTGACCTACTCTCAGGCCCATCAACCGGCCGGCTGAACGCAACACGTTGAAGAAAACTGTCCTTAGTGGAATCAGCTGAACCTAAATGGGAAGTGGATGTCATACACCAAGTTTGGAACAGACTCGACATGAAGTTGCTACGTTGACAGGAAACAAATCTGCTGGATCCGATGACCTCCAAGCATCCTTTCTGAAAAGTAGAAGGGACTCTTTCTTGGCTGAACTTGCTCTATTCAACGCCATTCAGGAAACTGAGATTGTTTTCAGACTAGCGACTGCCAAACTGCTGTGAGCATCTTCAGAACAAACTCAACATACTTTGCTATCGAACTACACACGGCTACAATTCGTTGGTGACTTACAAGTTGTTCTGCGATCCTAATCAATAAAAACAAAGCAGGCATTCATCCTGATCGAGACTACTGCTAACCCACCCATCCACAGAGGCAAAAGCTGTCGGGCGAACGACTGACAAATAATTAGTGAAGGCCAGCAACACAGAAGAGAATGACACAGAAGGAAATAGAGGAGCAGCCAATCCATAGCTAAATTACCGGATGGAAAACAGAGTTGTGAAAAGATGTATCATCAAATAGAATGAGCACACCCGCTGGCACACACACACACGATGGCTCCGCTAGAGATCAGCTAACACGAGGTAAACGACATAAGACGCACACTTGATTTTGAAAATTCGAACATTCCGTACAACAATTATGGACTACACTGTGGATATACTGCGATGCTGATCCGGCTCAAATGAAGCGATATCAGTCGCGTACTCACTCAAATGAATACCGTTGATGTGCACTTGTAAACTTTGATATCGGGTAAAGGTTTTACCACAGCGCCCACAGATAAGACCGCGGTGTTCTGAATTAGGGAAATGAAAGTGAGCACGTACTGATGAAGCAAATGGAGAAAACAGGTGCGAAATATCCAGTGATCTGTCGAAATGGGTGTATAGAGAAATGAAAACTGATAACTCGGGTTGTTCGAGTGACGGTGAAACTGTTTCCTGAGCTTTCAAATTTCGTTGCTGAAGTATCATCAATAATCAAAGTGAATACAAGAGAGAAGCTCCGGATTCCATACGCGATCGCACGCAACGTAGAACGCACTAATAAGGTCACGTGGATAAGTGATGAAACAGCTGCAACAAAACTGAGGAGCCCATTTGCGGCATAAGACAGCCTCACTGATGACCAATAAATCCTAGGTTTCCTAGTCTAGAAAGTGAATGTGAATCCAGTTATCGTCTAATATGAAGGACACGTAAGAAATGTCTTAATGGTAACAACGGATGGATGCTAATTTTGAGCGAAAGATCAAGTGTCCCAAAACATTGCATTACCCTTATGATCAGGCATAAAGAAACCAGATGGAGCCCTCACCACAGCATTACTCGATTAATTTAATCCTTAACCCAATGTGTTTAATCTTTTACTCATCAGCTTTCGTCCGTAATGCAGCAAATTTAATCAAATACCCATCTAAATTTATTCCAGATCGCACTGAGAGGTCAGCCGTGGATCGCGCATGAGAGACCTTGCGTACGTGTGGAATGCGTGATCGGTGCCAAACTTTCAGGGTTATTACGCCCAATGGCCTGAGCGGGACAACCTGATAACCAAACGGTGAACATCACCAGCGCTTGCAAAATTGTACTACTGCTGTTCATTTATCCGGCCCCAATATTATCACACGCTCATTTCTCCGTAATTCCATTAGGGACTCCCAGTGGTGTTTGCACAAAATTCTACACCTTTCCGTTTAGGTAACACAAATTGGTTGGCCAGATCCACTGCCTTAGCCTTAAACCAACCGCTTATGTCATCAGTGCCAGGTGTAAGAGTGGATAATTGCTCGTATATGTTTTCAAACTTTACTACAATTTCTATTCTGTCCTCTTCACTCCATGGTATTGAGAAATTAAACCCAAGAGATAGCGTCTCGAATTGTGGATGACTTAGAGAAACGCAGGACCAATTAAGCACGTACCTCTCAGCTTTAGTACGTATCTGACCAATGAAGCACTCCACTGACGTCCAGTTCAGTTGTTGCTTTATTGACAAATGTGTTTTTTAAGCATACCAGGGGGAAAGTTGAATAACTTTACTCCGTATACAATATTCAAACTCTCGGTACATCCTATTCTGACATTTGACTCAGCAGATTGAATGTGGGCTCGGCCAGATCATAATCCGCCTGCTGTAAGCATTTGACTTCAATTCCAAACTTTACTTCTTGGTAGAAACTGGTGCGGAAGACAGCGTTCCATCCCGTTCTCTGGAAAAACGCCCCCTGCAACCAGCTGGTTCAGTTACAGGCGGCCAATCCAACTAAAGCGCAACTTACGGCCAGAAACTAGTTACCTCAAGCCTAGGACTACGACGTAAGATTCTCTTTATTTGCACCATCGTCGATGTGCACGGTTCAGGTCCTCCGTGGCAGAGATTTTGTCTACGTTTACCTAAGAGATATATTGATAGTAAGCGCGAACCCCGATGAGTATATATCACATATCCGAATGGTTCCTGTACGCTTTGCGCATCACGGAATAACCAACAACCCGGACAAATGCATATCTGATGAGCCCATCGTTGAGTTACTGGGTCACAGGATCGATGGTGTTGGTATCAAACCTCTTCCGAATGAGACCCAAGCGATCCTAGACTACCCCATGCCTACGCCGATTCCTCGGCATAGCCAACTATTACGGCAGATTCATACCCAAATGTGTGGACACCCGTTACATCGACAGTCCAAACAACAGTTTCTGATGCATTATCGAGTGTTCATCTGAAACAAATGTTACCGAGACCCATAGACCCGGAGAGAATATCTGCCGCTCAAGCCAATGTTCCGAGTCTGCCTAACTCCGACCAAATGATACATTAAAATACGTGCATTTATCATCCATACGCATCATAAGCCCCTTACTTTTCCTTCACGTGGTTTCTCGAATCGCTTCTCACCTCGAGAATGTCTTCAGTTGAATCATATACCAATCATCGACATTCGGCACAATGATGCAGCGCACAGTGTTGTAGTCGACGCATTGTCCGGTATGGGTCATCACGAAGTTTCGCGCCAGGCAATCAAGTTATAAAAAAGTGCTGCCCATCAAGAAACAGATCCTCGGTTTGAGCAGTTGAAAACATATCTTCTATCAAACTTTCTCAACCGCCGGTTCTCAACTCGGACTCTCGAATTTACTATGATATATCCACCGGAAAACCGCGACCATTCGTTCTGCATTAGTATCGACGAGTTGGGTTTGACCACTGGTATGCAATCTCACATCCGAACAGCCGCGCTACCATCAAGCGGAGTACGGATCGCTACATCTGGCCCAGCATACGCTCTGATATCCAGCAGTGGGCGAAACCCTGTATTATCTGTCAGAGCATTAATATATGTCACCACACGATTACTGTTCCTCAAACCTGTTCTCTGCCCGACGCTCGATTCAAGTACGCTCATATCGAGATAGTTGGACCTCTACCACCATCCAACGGTTTATTTACGTGTCGACAAGTGTCGATCGCTTCACATGTTGGACACACGACGTGCCGCTGCGAGAAGTCTCAGCCGAGACGGCGGCACGAAGTTTCATCGAAACTTGGATATCCGTGTTGGGCAACCCGTCACTATCACACTGATGGAGGACCCCAATTTAATTCTGCACGGTTTCGTGACCTTAATCGCATGCTTGGCTGTTCTCATTTACGCACGATAGCATATCATCCGGCTGCTAATGGTTTAGTTGAGTATTTTTACCGCCAACTCAAAGCCGCACTCACTGCGACGCAATCGAATAGCCAGTGGTCGCAGCGTTTACCAAGCATTCGCCTCCGTATCCGAAACACTGTGAAGGAAAACATTGGTTGTTGTCCCACAGAATTAGTCTTTGATACGACACTGAGACTTCCTGGAGAATTAGTACTAGATTCCGGGGTACCTGGCGAAGTCGATGCTACGCCATGTGTTGCACGACTGGAACAATAATTCAGCGCCATTCGTCCAACGCCACCGCGATTCACTTCCCGACTTGCACACGTGCCCCTTCGTTTTTGTACGCATCGACGCGGTGCGCAAGCATTTGACACCGCCTTACGAAGGCCCTCTCAAAGTCATCGCTCGCAGAGACGGATTTTCTATTGGACAAAAATGGTTCTAAAGACTGCCAGTATGGATCGCCTGAAACCAGCCTACGTTGAATTCCTGTCACCGCAACAGACTCCCGAACTGACGCTGAACAAACTCTGTCACGGAGCACTCCACGGACCCAAATGATGTGCAGTTCCAGTGCTCCCACTCCTCCGCAATCAGCACTTGTCAGAAACACAGACACACAAAAGCGTACACGTTTTAGACGTGCAGTTATTCTTATTTCTAAACTAACTACTCACGTCAGATGGCACATGTCAAGTGTTTATTTTCTGATCTCAAGCTGTAGGGAGGCGGGAGTTCTGTAGCTGCAACGAGTTTCCTAGCCATTACATGAAAACTGATATTCAGAGAAGTCCACAGCACGGCATTCAAAGGCGAACGTGGTACTAGGAACGAACGGGTGCCCGACGGTGCTAAGAAAAAAGTATTCAAAAACGCTACCATTCAAAGGTGGCCAAAATGACAGGAGATTTCGTTACCATCACCGTCAGTCTATGAAAGAATGTTATTAGACCGCTGAGCTTGTGCTTTTACACTAAGGTAACAAGTTGTTGTCTAACACCAACCTGAGCAGGCCAGACTATTGAGTTACCACCTCAAGCATTTACCTGTTTCGCTGTACCTGAGGTAGCGAGTACGTTGACCGAACTGAGCGAACACTGTCCACAAGGATTTCAAAGCATATTCCTCGAAAAATGATCGCAAATGGTCAAACGCTGTCTGCCAGTTCGATCTTTCGACACGTGCTTGACTGCTTCATGTGTGAAAACCCCCGTGAATCATTTAGCGTAATCAACCAACAGAGCGTCGGACGCCTGCTTCAGTTCACTGAGGCTTCGACAATTAGGCGGCCGAAACCCAATTTGTGTAAACAGACTGAGTTTGTCGCCAGTCTCGTCATGCGTTGGTGAGGCTAGGCGGAGTGCCGACTAGCATCAGATGAACTTTAACCGTAGCCTACTTTGATGGAGGGACTCGACCGGGTCGTATGCATTGATCATACAGGAAATCACCGACGCCTATGGTAATCATTATCTATGATATACGCCCAAGAACATGTACAATTTTGCCTAATTTAGCCGGAAAGGCGTAACATGTCTTCGCACTATTGGTAGCTCGCAATGCGGTACATAACGACCGGTTAATAACACCTGGTCTATCACTGCAGCGAGAACCCCCTGTAATCGTAGTTTACAGTAAGTATTGCTATCCCTGAGAGAACCTTCGCAGTGTCTGAGGTAATTCCAACTGAAAGCCACGATGTACCCCAAATTGCTTCTAAAGAAAAACATCAGTGAACGTTAACAAGAAATATAACAGTGATGTTGAACGAGTTACAGATCGAGGAGGGGTATAGTTATTTCGTACATGTTGCAGCATTTGTTGACGGTGGTGCAGCGTCACGCAGGCACGTGCTTCTGCAACAACCTGCTCCAAGAACTACATCCTCCATTCAGTCTTGCTCAGTACGCCATTCGGATCCCCTCGGAGCATTTCGGAATATCACCGCCTCATGGTTTGTTTAACATAGACCTTAATGATACTCCAAATCCCTTCGAGCGGGTTCAGTTGCGGGGAGTACGATGCGAGTCGTAGAAATCTTCCTGGGCTGTAAGGCTTCTCTTGAAACATACGCTCCAGATCGATGTGACATGGTGCGTCACCACAAATAAGGAGACAGCATTCGGCGAAATGGATGCCATTGGTATCAAGCAGAAGCCGCAACCACCGAGCAGATATTTTTATTTGAACTGCCTCTTAGGATAGAATATCCGAGCAATGCTTTCTCATTCATCGCGCTGATCAGGTGCAGATTTTGTCGCCGAGTGTTCGGCACCGTACAGTGCGCAAGGGCGCAACGTGCTGAACATCCTCTTGTGCGAGAGCAGAACAGATTAAAGTTCCTCTCATCTATCAAAACCGCCCGCCGTTCTTCTGCCTACAAGTTCATCAACTTCAACATGTACGCCTTCCTTAGCCTTTTGCTATCCATCATGGATTCCGATATTGCAGGTAATTTCTTCATTGTCATTAGGCGACCGTCTAGGCAGCGAGCGATTGTGCTGACGCTCACGTCCACCTTCAGTCGTAACCGTAGGGTCCGATTCCACCCATTCCACCAAGCAATCCACGTGACCATCAGACAGACACTTTCGACGTGACACGCTACGCTTTCTTGTCGGCGCATTCAATTCTAATGTTCGAATCCAGCTTCTACATGTCTTTAAAGTTACCTGTAACAGAGATGCAATGCCCTTCCGGTCAATGCCCTCTTCATATGTATTCAGAATAAGAGCCTATGCGTAGGAGATGACGGGCGTACGTTTCTCGTCATCCCATCGCGCATACTGTGATCTAAAGGTTAATAAACCATATACATCAAATTAAAGACAAGGTTGGTAGGTGAACTATGAGGAAGATTTTATTTTCGCCTTGTCCGCTGCGTGCGGTTCCCGTGCAATCAAACTGGGGGAAAGCAGTAGTGACAACTCCGCTGACCAGAGACGGACTACCGGAACCGTATGGACGTTTCCACTTATAAGGCAGGCGCGTGAAATCACATTCACGTTTCGGAACTAAATTTATGCTTCCGTATGCCAAGCGCGAGTGATGTTCATCGTCTGGTTATCAGGTTGTCCCGCTCAGGCCATTGGGCGTAATTACCCTGAAAGTTTGGCGCAGCTCACACATTCCACACGTACGCAAGGTCTCTCATGCGCGATCCACGGTTGACCTCTCAGTGCGATTTGGAATAAATTTAGATGGGTATCTGATTAAATTTGCTGCATTAAAAAAGAAAGCTGATGAGTAATAGAGTAAACAGATTGCGTTAAGGATGAAGTCAGTCGAGAAATGTCAGAAGATAAAGGCATGCAAAAGAAAATGAAATCAACGCACCAGGACCCGTTCTATCTGCTGCGAAGTTAACATGTCAGATCTATCCGATATAGAAGAAAATGTAATATACTTGATTTTCCAGTGATGTCGCCTATCATCATCATTAACATCATTATCATCAATATACGTTAGCTGAGGGTGAGAAACACGCCTTCACCAATGTGCCACAATACTAAAAGGTAAAATACTAAAAGGAACACTACAGAAAATGCTAAAAAGCAAGTAGCATAAGGTTAAATATCATATGATTAATTTGTTATAAGGTCGAAATTGGAAGGGAAATCTAAAGTAGAGATGGACAAAGAAACTCACAGCACAGAAAGAGTAGTTCAAGGAGTTGCATTGCGCTAGCAGGACACTATCAGGTTGCCCAGACCTGGACGGGAGGACGTTTAGGGTATTAAATCAAAGTCTTTGGTTCAAAAACCTTACCGCAAAGCAGCGGGTTTTGACACTAAGCTACAGAGAGTCCGTTTCATTGAATAAGGAGCCACCATCACTCCAACACCAAACCTGAAGGGCCAGAAGACCGAGTTTGTCTGGCCTCTAATGATTGACCAAGCTGGCATGGGTGGCTGTGAAGGTGCAAAAAAGCACCATCCAGCATGCTCAATGGATCACTGAGGCATATAAACCATCGTACCACGTTAAGGTCCAGCGTCATCGTGATGGAAGAAGAAAGGCATCAGCAATACGCCGGTACGCAGTACCGACGCTTCGCTGCCGCTCAAACACCACCGGTCGCAAGCGGGGTAAGGAGACTGCGAGGGTCACCCTGCCCCACGCAGGCTCGAACCCGCGCCGCCAGATGACAAGACAAGCTCGCTAACCTTTAGGCTAAGGTCCGGTGTCATCGGTTTTGGCAACCGGGTAACATCCAGCACCACAGGTTCTACATTCATCATTATGTTGCATTCTTCTGTTCCTCAATAGTTAACTAGGTATAAGTCTCCAGCACACACCAATCTGACTTTCGCTAACAATTCGCGTTCCTTCGAATCTACTACCAATGCCATTTTCACCATGGCCAAAAGTCCGGAGAGTTGTTATCCTTCAACCCCATTTGACAACACCCCGCGTACATTTAGAATAGGCAGCAGGCCGACCTAGCATACATCCGGTAGTACCCCATTGTCTATGAATGCTGCCCTTATGAACCCGAGTGAACAAGATCTAGACGCGCACGTATGTGATAGGTTTTGTGTTTTCATCAAGCAAAGTTACACTTGTGATGGACAACTGAACACAAAGAGTAACACGTAGAAAACACTTCAGTGGAAAACCAGTGCGTTGGTTAGTTTTAGCTAGAAAAGTTAAAGAATGATTTTTCAGAAAATGAAGTGATTTTAGTTTACCGTATATCAGTAGCCGTTCAATCGGCGTCTAGCAAATGAAGCAGCCATTATAACAAAACAAAACAAATTAATCGGTCTGGAAAAGCTCAACATTCTATGAGTCGGAGTATAAAATGACTTCACCGGGTTGATCGTGCTTGGGTTCAATTGTTCGCCGAGCTTCGTAATTGGTATGCAGACGTTTCGTCACCACGCGGTGACTTCTTCAGTGCGCTGCAGGGTCAAACGTGATCCGCTGGTTTGGTCGTCGATTTGTGATTGATTAGCAAGCGACTTGCGAATTGGCCCTCTCATTCTGTGCCCTGTGACCATTCGTCTATCCAGCTTCTCTGGTAAATATGGGCGTTCCGTAGGATGGTTTTGTCCCGGTTGTTGCGGCTGTGTTATTAACGGGTCTGTTAACGGCTTTCGACGGTTTTTAAGTTGTTTTAATTCGCTCCGTCTTAGCGTTTCGTAAACCGGGTCAATCTCGACGTGCATGTTTATCGAGTGCTTCGTCGAGTACCATGCCTCGAGGAACTCTCTTCCTTTTCGTGTCTCTCCTTGTGCTAGGATCTCTGCGTTGTTCCAGTCGAAGTGATGTCCTTCGTCGGTATGTATTGAAACAAGTGCGAGAGCATAATGGTTCTTACAAGCGCTCTTATGCTCTAGTATTCTTGTAGACATTTGTCTTCCCGTCTGACCCACATAGTTCTTATCGCAATCTTGACA
This sequence comes from Dicrocoelium dendriticum, assembly GCA_944474145.2. Taxonomy (NCBI): domain Eukaryota; kingdom Metazoa; phylum Platyhelminthes; class Trematoda; order Plagiorchiida; family Dicrocoeliidae; genus Dicrocoelium; species Dicrocoelium dendriticum. The sequence continues at coordinate 24,633,151 of OX104069.1, forward strand.
CCGTATCTTGTACACAGCATTTCGTCTTTCGTGAGCTCCAGGTTTACCTTTGGGTTTCGACAGGGTTCTTCTCAATGTAGCGGTTGGTTTGCGAGCCACTGTAAGACCGTGCTGTTTGAATAATCTTGCTGTCATCTCGGAGTTGTTCTTTACATAAGGTAGAACGATTCGCTTTGTTGTCGTTTGAGCAGGCGGAGAGGTCGTAACTTTGTTGTTTAAACATCGCCGGACAAAGCTGTGTGGATATTCATTTAGTTGGAATGATTTGAATAAGTATAACTCTTCTTACTTCTTCGCCTCAAGAGTGCTGCAATGTGTTTCAATTCTACCAAAGAGAGTCCGCACACAGCTTATTTTGTGACATTTCGGGTGACTACTGTAGTAGTTTAGAATCTGGTCCGTCTGTGTTCCTTTCCTATAAACCGATGTTTGCAACGCTCCGTCAATCGTCCTGGTGACTAACACATCCAAAAATGGGAGTTGGTCTCTCATCTCCGATTCCATCGTAAAATGGATGTCTTCCATGGTGTTATTGAGTAACTCGTATGCAGCTGCTACTTGACTACGTTTTAGTACCACGAACGTATCATCGATGTATCGGATCTGCAACTTTGGGTTGATTATCGGCAGTACATCCTCTTCACGTTTCTGCATTACTATTTCTGCAACGAGTCCTGACACAGGGGATCCCATTGGGGCTCCTTTCATCTGCTCATAGATCTGTCCATCAAAGACGAAGTAGGTCGCGAAGCATAGATCAAGCAGCTTGCACAGATTTTCAGTCGTCAGCTTTCCGACTGTTTTCTCACTTTGTTCCAGCCGTTCGACGATTGCTTGCTTTGCGGTCTGTAAGTTGACAGACGTAAAGAGTGCGGTCACGTCGAACGATACCATTATCTCGTCATGATTTACTCTTATATCTTTGATCCTCCCCAGAAATTGTTGTGCGCTATGTATAGAGTGTTGTGTTCTAATTATTAGGTGCTTGTGACGTCTCCACAACTCACTTGCTACGTTGTACGCCGGTGTACCGGGGAGCGATACGATCGGTCTTAGTGGTGCACCATCTTTATGTATTTTTGGAAGCCCGTAGAATTGCGCTATGTTCGAATCGCAGGCCATCATTCGGACACGGTCTTCCTTTGTGATTTGATTCCGTTCCTGGATGAATTTCAACGTTCTGTTTATTTTGTTTGTCATTTGGGTTGTTGGATTGTTTTCGATGCGGCGGTAGGTTGTTGTATCGCTCAGAAGCTGTTTTGCTTTTCGACATAATCTGTTTTATTCAATATAACAGTCACGTGCCCCTTTTCTGCAGGTAAAATGAAAATGGATCCATCAGCTTTCACGGCCTTTATTGCATCCATTTCCTGTTGAGATAAAAAGTGTGTTGCTTGTTACGTGCTACAACTGGAATAATTGTAGCTCTCAACTGTTTCTGCGTATAATCGTCAAGCCCGCTGGATTTGATTGCACTTTCGAATCCGGACAGGAAATCCATAGTTGTAGCATCCTTGAAATTGTAATTGAGTCCTTTAGTGAGGACTTGTTTTTCTGCTTCGGATAGTGGTCTATTGGATAGATTTCGGATCCAGTCATTGTAATTAGTTTCGCTATTGGCGTTAGTCAACTTAAAAAACTTATTCTTTAATGCCTCTTGTTTTCTTCTCCTAGTATTCTCCACTCTGCGCTCTATTGATAAGCTGAGCTGCTCTGTTAACTGTTGTCCAATAACTCCCAGACAACTGGTTCGATGCTCGTTGATACATCGCACATATTTTCTGAATCTGTTGTGAGCGTCCGTGATCATGATCCGCACCATGTGTTTCCCAAATTGTCGTGCAACTTTCCATGCTTGTGGATGGTTAATCGGGCGTCCATATCTGACGTACAATTTAGCAAGAGAGTTGTGGAGACGTCTCAAGCACCTAATAATTAGATCACAACACTCTATACATAGCGCACAACAATTGCTGGGGAGGATCAAAGATATAAGAGTAAATCATGACGAGATAATGGTATCGTTCGACGTGACCGCACTCTTTACGTCTGTCAACTTACAGACCGCAAAGCAAGCAATCGTTGAACGGCTGGAACAAAGTGAGAAAACAGTCGGAAAGCTGACGACTGAAAATCTGTGCAAGCTGCTTGATCTATGCTTCGCGACCTACTTCGTCTTTGATGGACAGATCTATGAGCAGATGAAAGGAGCCCCAATGGGATCCCCTGTGTCAGGACTCGTTGCAGAAATAGTAATGCAGAAACGTGAAGAGGATGTACTGCCGATAATCAACCCAAAGTTGCAGATCCGATACATCGATGATACATTCGTGGTACTAAAACGTAGTCAAGTAGCAGCTGCATACGAGTTACTCAATAACACCATGGAAGACATCCATTTTACGATGGAATCGGAGATGAGAGACCAACTCCCATTTTTGGATGTGTTAGTCACCAGGACGATTGACGGAGCGTTGCAAACATCGGTTTATAGGAAAGGAACACAGACGGACCAGATTCTAAACTACTACAGTAGTCACCCGAAATGTCACAAAATAAGCTGTGTGCGGACTCTCTTTGGTAGAATTGAAACACATTGCAGCACTCTTGAGGCGAAGAAGTAAGAAGAGTTATACTTATTCAAATCATTCCAACTAAATGAATATCCACACAGCTTTGTCCGGCGATGTTTAAACAACAAAGCTACGACCTCTCCGCCTGCTCAAACGACAACAAAGCGAATCGTTCTACCTTATGTAAAGAACAACTCCGAGATGACAGCAAGATTATTCAAACAGCACGGTCTTACAGTGGCTCGCAAACCAACCGCTACATTGAGAAGAACCCTGTCGAAACCCAAAGCTAGACCTAAAGCACACGAAAGACGAAATGCTGTGTACAAGATACGGTGTCAAGATTGCGATAAGAACTATGTGGGTCAGACGGGAAGACAAATGTCTACAAGAATACTAGAGCATAAGAGCGCTTGTAAGAACCATTATGCTCTCGCACTTGTTTCAATACATACCGACGAAGGACATCACTTCGACTGGAACAACGCAGAGATCCTAGCACAAGGAGAGACACGAAAAGGAAGAGAGTTCCTCGAGGCATGGTACTCGACGAAGCACTCGATAAACATGCACGTCGAGATTGACCCGGTTTACGAAACGCTAAGACGGAGAGAATTAAAACAACTTAAAAACCGTCGAAAGCCGTTAACAGACCCGTTAATAACACAGCCGCAACAACCGGGACAAAACCATCCTACGGAACGCCCATATTTACCAGAGAAGCTGGATAGACGAATGGTCACAGGGCACAGAATGAGAGGGCCAATTCGCAAGTCACTTGCTAATCAATCACAAATCGACGACCAAACCAGCGGATCACGTTTGACCCTGCAGCGCACTGAAGAAGTCACCGCGTGGTGACGAAACGTCTGCATACCAATTACGAAGCTCGGCGAACAAATGAACCCAAGCATGAGTCGGACTTGTGAGAACGTAAAAAACGGACAATCAGTGTGAATGGTGACAACGAAGCCATTTGATAGGGACGATGAAGCGACGAAGCAGATGATAACATCAAGTAAGGTAAAACTGTCCCATTCTTACTTTGGTGTACGATCCTGATGTGTACTCGTAAATTGCTGTTTGTTGTATAGGATCTCCCACAGTGCTCACATAAATGAGCGCGTTTTTCTATATGGAGGGAAGGAAAGTAAGCAATTACATAGAAACCACATGGTCTGATAGAATGTGAGCGCATACAAGTTGTAGTGGAGGAATTTGGTAGCTCACCAAACAAAACATTGGTTCCGATTGTGGAAAATGGCTAACAACCACATCGGGGATGAAGAGGAAAATGACGTGCGTGATATCCACAGGTAGCAACAAATTGATACCAATAACATGATTCGGTGCATACAGTGGAAGTCTCGGTGTGGCGGCAAGGGATTTCAGTTGCAGCCACATCTCGTGCACCTCTGATGATGTAAAATTATGACAGCAGCCACAGTGCCGGTCGGGCCCGATTAGCTACCCTGTTCATCTCGATACGAAGAATATGCTTATTCTGATTTGTCACTCCAAGCGCATTCTTCCGTTGTCTCTCCCAGCACTTTCCATCTGCATGTGATTCCGTTTACAATTGCCATCGATGGCCGCACTCGATCTAATCAAAATTCAAACAGTACGCGGTTTCTGACTGTAGTATCGTCGATGTTCACGTTAACACAGCAAGCACTATTGTGCATTAGTATTAAAGAAAAACGTACCTTTAAGTTGTATATGGGAAGCATTTCATCCAGTCTTCTCATCATTCAACACCAAAGCTAGAAGCATCGCATTAACTGACAAGGCGCGAAATTTGTCGGTGCCATCAAAGAAACAAAAGGCGAATATTTTTGGAAAGTAACTGGTTACGTCTTATCCGGAATCCAATTACACTGGACACGAATAAGCTTGTAAACACAACCCACCGTACCTGAATGTTGCTGAAAAGAGAAACACTTGGTATGTGAGTGGAAGTCGTTGTCTACCGCGCATAAAAACGTTGATACAGCCTTGTCTTCGATCATAACGTCCGCTTCATCGAGGACGAAGTGCAAACAGGAGGCATCAAGTTGGAAGGACCCAAAACAAGGGTGCCAACGCAATGTAGAAGCGCTGATGTCAAGGCCATTCGCCAAATCAACGTCTGTCCACTTCGAACTTTGCGCCACCCTACACCTGGCAGAATAAACAAGGCCTTCCTCGGTAGACGGCGACCAGGCACACGTAGTACATGCCCAAGCCAACGCAACTTATTCAGTGCTATTGGTTGTTCTGATGAGGTAGCTCGTTTTATCACGTCCCTGTTTAATACAGCACATTGTCTCTGATCTAAGTCGCCTTCAGATACCGCCATTTGATGAGATAAACAAACAAAGCAACTACATAAAGCCCAAGTGCAAAGAGCATGCCTAACCGAAAACGTTCTCCAACACCGTAAAAATTGGAACAGAATGACAAACGTACAGCGAGACTCTACTTTGCCCAATTGTAGATCATTCTGTCAACCTTAACGCCACTATCCATAGCTGTGACATCATGCCAAGTATACAGTAATCTGACAAGTGTTAAGTCACATGCACACATGTATGTACGTATACTTTCGATTAATACCTTGTTCGGAAGCAGAAGGCACCGGTAAATCTCCAACCGAAGATATGCAATGTGTGCCCAATGAGCTCATGATGTCGTTGTGCTCGGTTTTGAAAGACCGATCAGGAGTACATCTACCCCTGCGATCCAGCGGCTCCTCATGACGGTCCAGAAAGGGACCAATTTGTTCCCCATTTGGAGATGTTGTTAACGAATGCGCATCCGTAGGCTCCGGCTTCGGTCTCAGAATGCAGACACTAAAAGGTTGTTCCAGCTTTGGGCTCTGTCGAGTGTCGTCCTGACAAACAAAAAACATATTACACAAGTAATCTAAGTACTCATATGCAGCGATCTTATGCACATACACAGTGCAAAAACAAAATATCTACATCAGCAATGGGTAAATTAAACAAGTAATTTCAATTAAGTACTGGAAGTAACTGCACTTATCAGAATTATCATGATTACGTCTGAACTGAAGGCAATCGAAACACTTCAGCTAATGCGCTGCAATACAAATAAGATGCATGAAAAAAATGAGATGAGAACATTGCAGAATACAATATAAGACCAAAAAGGTAGCATGGGTCTTTAGTGCCACCACAACCGTCACTTGTGAGAACGTGGTTGCAGAAGAAAAAGATGTAGGATAGGGAAGGACAAAGAAACACAACACAAATGTCACTGGGGTCGGCTTTCGCCATCTCAACTGGTCTATCCAACCAAACGTGTCCGTTATTCATCGAACCCCAGTCCGGAAATCGGGAGACACCACACATACACCATACGTTAGACAGAGGTGGGAAACACCTCAGCTACTGTGCTGCAATACCTAAAAGGAATGAAGAGAACAAAAAGCTACAAGTGTAAGCCAGCTGAGCGACCGGTAACGGATGGACATCGTTCCGGTAAACTATCTGCCGGCCACTATGAAGCAAAAAAGTGATTTCCTATGCAAAATTATAAAATTGTAAATAATGAGATCGTGGGTGGAGCAAAAGCCAAAGAAGGATGGGATGGGACAAAGAAACTCACAGCACGAACGCCACTAAGGTCAGCTCCTAGTCATATCAACAAGTGTATTCAGCCAAACATGTTCGTCGTCTTTCGGACCCCAACCAGGGAGCCGAGACGCACCAACTGAGGCCAAATTCGAAGCGAAGGTCTTTATTCCTCTGGACCAAATCATCCCTCGGCCCCCTCACCTTTTCTTCCATCCACACCCCCGGTGCGCAAACAACGCACATCGCGGGAGTCGGTGGGCTGGCATGTATGTAATCTCAGCACTCTATCAACTAGACAAAGAGCATGCGTAACACGTTCCCGAGCCATCGGAGCCTGGTGCGTGAAATAACGGTGCTGAACGGTTCAGTTCCTTTTCCTGTGCCATAAACAAGGCGTCGAACACGCTCGTTGTTCACGCGGTGTTCCCACCAGGTGTGAGCTAACTTACGAAGGCACCGGTGGTCGAACGCAACTAGCCTCTTTATGTCCGCTGATCTAAGGGGCCAGGTTTCACAACCGTACAGTAGGGTCGAACATACCGCTACATTGTACACTCTACCCTTCAGGGCGAGAGTAATGTCGCGCCGGCACCATAAGTGGCGAAGGTTAGCAAAAGCGCCTCGAGCTTGTGCTTTACGGTTCGTGATCTCATGTTCAATCCCACGAACGCTGATACAACTTCCCAGGTAGTTAAATTTTTGAACGACTTTTAGCTGATCCCCACCAAGGATCAGCGAAGGAGGCGGTCCAGGCCAATCTTGGAGGAACGCTTTGCACTTCGATGGTGCAAAGCAAAGCCCGAAGTGGCTGACAGCCAGTGCTAATCTGTCCAGTGCCGCTTGGCACGTCTGGGAACTGTCACAGATTAGGGCAATATCGTCAGCATACTCCAAGTCAAGAAGTCGTTCCCCTGGGAGTAGCTCCACACCTTCCAAGTCATGTCATGTAAATGCAAACTCCATGGCTTCGTCAATAGCGAAGTTGAAGAAAGGTGACAGCAGGCATCCTTGTCTCACGCCGCTGGAGATATTAAAGGGCGACGACAACTTGCCGTAAGCCCTCACTCTGCCCCAGCTACGCGCATATAATGCTCGGATAATATTCACATATTTCTCAGGGACACCTTTCCTGAGTAGACAGTCCCAAAGTGCATGTCTATCCACCGAATCGAATGCACCTTTGATATCGAGGAACACGACAACGGTGGGCCGCCAATATATGTGACGGTCCTCGAATAACTGACGCAAAGTGAAGATGTGGTCAACGCAACCACGACCTCGACGGAACCCGGTTTGCTCTTCATGAATATGGCTTTCACGAGTGCCAGTCAGTCTGTGAAGGATGACAGAGGCAAGCAATTTGGAGGCGATGGAGATCAGACTGATTCCTCTAGGGCTGCCGCATTCCGATCGTGAGCCTCCTTTGAAAATTGTGACTATGATGGAGCGGCTCCAGTCGGTTGGGACAGTCTCCTGCTCCCGCAGTTTGACTAGTAACTCGTATAAATAATCCACAAGAACAGGCACCCCGAATATGAAGCAAGTTGAAGGTAGATCATCTGGTTCCGCGGCTTTATTTAACTTCAACAGTCTGATCTCACGTTCGACTTCTGATCGAGAGGGTAGATCCAAAGGGACAGCCCAAGGAGGGGGGCGATCAGTGGCCGGCGAGAAATCTAACAATCCCGAACGATTAAATTGCCTTTCAAAGTGCTCAGCCCAACGCTCCGAGCGCTTTGACAAGTTGTGGATAGGCTGTCCACTCTCGTGATGTATAGTTTCACTAACGCTAGGTCTTCTGCTGCTCGTTTCCCGTATCAGCCGGAATAACTTACGATGGTTACCAAGGCCGGCGGCCATTTCCATCTCTGATGCACGATGGGAACACCAGGATTCACGGTCTCTCTTCAGGATAGCACAGAGTTTCGCCCGGAGCTCTTTGCGAGTTTCATTGTGTTCCCTTCCAGCCGGAATATGCCGGCGAGCATCTATAAGTTCCAGAGACTGTGAAGAGACCCAATGTTCATGTTGGCGATTAGACATACCACATGAGAATTTGCCTGCTGCTAGTAAGGCCTGTTGCATATGAGACCAGTGAGCTTCAATTGCATCCAGTGAGCGTTTATCCAACTCGCATGACAGCGTAATTTGATAGGCGTTCAGAACAGCTGGCTTCGCCAATCTGCCGGTGTCAATGCGCTCACAACATCCTCGCGGGCGTCCGCCAAAGCGCATCCGCAGGTCAGCACCGACAAGTGCATGATCGGTGTCAACACCTGTGCTCCAAATCGAGCGACAGTTTTGGACGCAGCCTCTTCAGCGGTAACATAGCAATGTGATCGATTTGCGTCCATAGCTGGTTCGAGGCTGGTGGGCGCCAAGTCACCCTCCGGCGGGTGCTGTGTCGGAAATTAGTGCTCGCAAGAAATAAGCGAGCATCCTCACACAAATGAAGTAACCGCTCACCGTTATCATTACGGGAGCCTATACCATGTTTTCCTCCCAGATGCAGCTCATCTGTGGATAATTTTCCAACTTGAGCGTTCAGATCCCCAGCCAGCACTACAGTGTCCCAGCTTCTTCTGTGGCGAAGGAGTTCGTTCAGTTGACGATACAAGTCGTCTTTTACCGAGTCATCGCTACAGTTTGTCGGTGCATAGGTAGCGATAACGAATAGACACCTGTTAGTCCCACGCGACTTCGAAGTTTTGAACGAGCCAGCCAATCGGACCGCACACATCCGGCTACTGATTGGAATCGAATCAACCAGAGCAGCTTCAGCCCGGGGACTCAGGGCAATACCAACACCGGCTTGGCCGGTGCTCGAAGCTGCATCGTCACCGGGTAGGCGCAATGAGAAAGTGCTGCTAGTGTCACCTGAAGGGGATCGCAGAGTGAGTACAGAGCTCGAGACTTGCAGGCGGGTCTCCGATAAGCAGCAGATATCGATCGAGAGGGTCTCTAATGTTCGGGCAAGTGCTGCCTGTTGACCGATCTGAAGCAATGTGCGAACATTGAGGCATGCCAGTCTGAAGGAGGATCAAGGGCTCCAAATGGAAGCTGATGAACTGGAATGGGCCGCTTGCTTGGACAAGGGCCTGTTGACAGTGCAGGAATGACGCTCTGCGTTCACCTGTGAGTTGAAACTAAAAGACAAGCGACTATTGAAGCAAGGTGGGGGAGGACCAAAAATTGGGGGGTTGAAAACAGGGGGATAAAAGTGAAGTTGGAACGGGACGATAAGAGTGAAAAAGCGCAAGAAGGGGAATAAGAAGATGGGAAGGCTTGAGCAGTAGCATCCAAATCCCTATCTACCCTGCTCGATGCAGCAGATAGGGCACCGTTGATTATCCTCTGCGGTGGCCAGAGCATCAGAAATTTGTTGAGGGAAAGATTCATTGTATTGGTTGGTGCATCCCAACTGCCCGGCTGGGGTCCTAAGGACGGTGAACACGTTTGGTTGGACACTTGCTGATATGGCTTGGAGCCGACCCCAATGGTGTTTGTGTTGTGAGTTCCTTTGTCCATCCCCTTCTGCTTAGCATCCCCCTCCAATCATGTTCTCACTTGTTAGGCATAATATGACTCTCTTTTATGGCAACCAGCTGTTAGCTCTCCGGAACGATGTCCATCCGTTACTGACGACTCAGCGGGCGTGCCACTGTTTGTTTTCCTTTTCTTGTCTTTTGTATTGCGGCACAACAGCTGAGGTGTTTTCCACCTCCAGCTAAAGTGTAATGATGATGATGGGTCATTTGATCCTACTCGCAAAACTGAGCATTCAGCGAGAATAATAGGCGTCTGCGACAAAACCGACCAGTTCCATAATCTATCGGGAGCCCTTTGTAGGGCCAGTGGACCACAAGGATCATTTACTGTGGACCAGAATTTTAAGTCTTCCGCGAAAATTAGAGATGACACTCAGTTCGTCGGGTAAGTCATTGACGAACAAGTTGAATAGCAGAGGGCCAATGACCGACCCTTGCGGTACACCGCTGTGAACACTGATTTGAAGACAGGCTGGAGCTCACATGAACAAACATCACTCTTCCGGTTAAAAAGACCGAAATCCATTTCAATACTGACCCCAAGATACCATAATTCTGCAACTAGAACGAAAAGCGAGAGTGCGGAAGTGTCAAAAGCTTTGGAGTAGTCGATAAACAATACGTCCAACCGCAACGGTCCAGTGTTCGCGGAAAGCTAACATGTTGGTAAGGCGAGAATAGCCCTTACGAAAGCCGTGTTGGGAGGGGCTGAGCAATCCAAACGCTCTTAAATGGTTTCCAAGGGCATCCATCACAAAGTTTTTCCAGGAGCTTGACCAACACGCTAGTTTGGCTGAGGTCTGTAGTTATCAGGGAGGTATTTGTCACCCGGGCATACAACGGCGTTTTCCAATCGTCAGTGACTTCTCAAACAGTCGCGTAATTGGACAGCAAAGTTTATCTGCCAACTCATGCAGCAGTTTGGAGCGGATAGCGTCCAATCCTGTTGCTTTAGTAGAATTTAACTATCGTTGAAGCTTGAGCACGTTGGCCTCCGATATGAAAACCTACAGATAAGCGTCTACAGGAACTTACCTTTCAAACTAATGCTTGGTAGGTGCGAGTCGCGGACAAATATACCTGAATACTGTTCCCCAAGCAAGAATGTCTTGTCAAGATCAGAGACAGCAGTAGAGCTATCTGGATCGAACAACACCGGGATGGACGGACTCATGTTGCCTCGCCTTTTAATAATAAGCAAAGAAGCGTTTCGGGTTTGATGACGGTGTGAGGGCAAGCTCGATTTCATATTGCACCTGAGCAGGTCGTAAACACTGCCTGCATGCGGTTCGAACTTCACGGTACTTTTGGAAGGTGCATGCCGAAGGAGCAGACACATAGGCACGTCAACATCTGATCCATCTTTCAAACAGCTTCCTCGCCGCGGAATCAAACCACGGTGGTCTGGTTTCAGTCTTATTCCTTACAGAAACCGGTGAGGTAAAGACAACTCAGATAATTAGGACGAATGTGTCCCAGACTGTTTCAATACTGGGAAAATAATCCCTGAGATGACATCAGAAGCAAAACACGGTTAGGAGAACAAGCTTGTTTTCGGTGGTTCGCATCAGGCCAATACACCACAGAAAATGGGGGTAAAACCAACACAATGTAGTTATATACGATGAATCAATGAAGTGAGCTGACCGGTCAATGAGATCAAATGACGACACTGTTTATGGCATCATTAGTGAAAGGGTCAAGCGGGGCGTCATGACATGTGGGTTTTATTCCTATTTACTGTGATGTATTGGCCTGATGCGAGCTACCGAAAACAAGCTTGTTCGCGTAACCTACTTTTGCTTCTGAGAACTGAGAACTGAGAACTGGTGGGAAGCAGCGAGTAGAGGTTGCTCTGTGTAGCTGCATCGTTCGTCGTTTTCGGACATGAACTTTTTATTTATCGTTTCGCTCTTTGTACTTTGCATCTGCAAATTTTTTGTCTAGTAGCATCTTGAATTTAGCCACTGTGTTCGCTTCTACTATATGCTGAGGCAGGTCGTTCCAGACATTCACCACTCTTCGTTCGAAACAGAGTTGATGGGCGACCCGCTTCAAATCCGGGACGATAAGTTTATACCGGTGTCCTCGCGTGCAGCTTTGTGTGCGCAGATGGAATATTGTCGGTGTCTGGTTCAAGTTCAAGTTCAAGTGGGACTGGAAAGATAGGATGAATCCTTATTGAGCGGGTCGTCGATCCAGGAGTTGATAGGGGTGCTCCGACTTCATGATGGGTCTAAAAAGAAAATACCCGTAAAAACACCCTGGTCCACCAATTTGGTGCCCACGTTCCTTACATTAGCTGTCCCAGCTGTCAGTTACGTGAAATAAGTAAGAGAGGAAGAAAAATCGAAGGTAAGAGAGTAGGGGAAATCAGTTAAAAGAAGAGAATAATACCAATGGCGAGGAAAAGTAAAGAAAATAGAATCGAAGTATGAAGATGGGAATTATTGAGGAAAAAGGAAAGGTTTCGTGTTGCCACCCAAGAGCGTCTAGTTGACTCTCAAACCCATTAACCGTAGCTTCCTTGACAACCTTTTGTGGAAGCAGGTTCCAGCGCTCAATGACTCGACGCGATAACCGTGTATCCACTCTAACTCGATCGGACCGCGGTTTGTCCAGCTTTATACAATGCCCGCATAGACCAGATAATCTAGCATGACAAAATAGCTAGGACAAATCAGGGCCAACCTTCCCAGTCAAAATACGGTAGGTTAGGATTAGGTCCCCTCTAATCCTTCGATAGTGCATTGAATGCATCCCCAAACTAAGTAGGCGTTCGGGGTACGTTTGTTCTCGTAACCCCTTGACCAATCTAGTACCGACACGCAACACCCTTTCTAGTGCCATTTTGTCCCGAACAAGGCATGGTGGACAGGCCTGGACACAATATTCTGGGTGGGGTCGCACAAACGCTCAGAAGAGCTTCACAAACACATTATCCGTCAGGGTCCCGAAAGAACGACGGATAAACCACAACATCCGGAACCCTTTACTAGCCGCCTTCTTCCAGTTGTCGCCAGAGTGTAGTGTGGAACAGTGGACGACACCTAGATAAACCTGATGAGTCACGTGAGGGAGTTAACTCCCATCGAGCACATAACTTGTGGAGGAATCAGACATTCCGATACGCAGCACTGAATACTTTGCCCGGTTTATGGACAGCAAGCATAAGACAGACCATTCCCAGGGTCTATCCAGAGCCCGTTGAAGAGCCACAGGACCTCCAAGGATATCAACAATATTCCAGATATTTAGGTCATCAGCAAATAAGAGCGATGGTACCGCAAGCTCCTCCGACAAGTCATTCACGTAGACAGAAAAAAGCAGCGGACCTAGGACAGAGCCTTGCGGAACGCCGCTAAGTACAGCTTGTCGAAACGAAAGACTGCTTCCCACACAAATACACTGTTCCCGTAAATCCAGAAAAGCTGACACCCACTGGAGAGCGAGACCAGATATTCCATACGACCTCAACTTCAGTGAGAGTCGCGAATGGGGGACCGTGTCAAAAGCCTTGGCGAAGTCAATGAACACCCCATCCACCGCATGTCCACTGTCTACGGCTTCAGTCCAGCACTCACGAGCTACCAGCAACTTCATCTGACACGAAAATCCTTTGCGAAAATCATGTTGCTCGACTCTAAGCAGGTTAAACATTTAAATGGTTCTCCACTGTATCTCGTACTAATTTTTCAAGTAACTTAACGACCACGCTAGTCAAGCTGACAGACCTGTTAATTCAGTTCAGTTCAGATGGGGACTGGAACGATAGGAAAATCCCGTGAGTGTTCCATCTTGAGTGGATCGTTGAGCCAGGAATTGATGAAGTGCTCAGTTATCGATGGATCTAAAACGGAAACACCCGTATCGCACCCTGGCCAACCAGTTAATGCCCACGTTTCCTGCCCTAGCAGTCCCTGCTGTGGCAGTCACGTGAAGTAAGCAAAGGATAGGAAGAGAAATCGAAGGTACAGAATAGGGAAGTGCACTTAAATAAGAAAATAATACCAATACGTGAAGAAAAGTAGAGAAAAGAAAATCGAAGCACGAAGATGTGTTACTCAGGAAAATGGAAAGGTTTCGTGTTGCCACCCAAGAGCGTCAAGTTGCCGCTCAAACCCCTTAACCGTGGATTCCCTGATAACACTTTCCGGAAGCATGTTCCAGCGGTCGATAACTCGGCGTGACAGCCGGATTTCCGCCCTAATCCGATCGGACCGCGGTTTGTCCAGCTTCAACGAATGACCGCGTAGAACAGACAATTTAGCGGGACTGAATAGCCAAGACAAATCTGGACCAACCTTCCCAGTCAATATACGGTAGGTTAGGATTAGGTCTCCTCTAAGCCTTCGGTAGTGCATTGAATGCATTCCCAAACTAAGTAGACGCTCGGGGTACGTCCGTCCCCGTAATCCCTCGACTAACCTAGTACCCACTCGTAAAACCCTCTCTAGCTCCATTTTGTCCCGGACGAGGCAGGGCGGACAAGCCTGGACGCAGTATTCCAGATGAGGGCGAACGAAAGCCGAGAACAGCCTCGTAAAGATGCCGCCCGTCAAGACTCCGAAAGAACGTCGGATTAACCACAACATGCGTAAACCTCTGCTTGCGGCCTTCTTCCAGTTGTCGCCGGAGTGTAACGCCGAAGAGTGTACGACGCCTAGGTCAACCTGGCTAGATACACGGGGGAGTTCGACCCCACCGACCAAGTACTTCGCAGGAGGACAACCTCCTCCAATTCGAAGAACGGAGCACTTTGCCTGATTTATGGGCAGTAACCATAAAGTAGACCAGTCCCAAAGCTTATCCAATGCTCGCTGAATAGCTTCGGAACCCCCAGGAACATCAACAATGTTCCACAGCTTCAGGTCATCAGCAAATAGCAGCGATGGTACCTCAAGCTCCGTGGGTAGGTCATTCACATAGATAGAGAACAACAGCGGTCCAAGGACCGAGCCCTGCGGCACGCCGCTGAGGACAGACTGCCTAAATGACAGACCCCGGCCTACTCGTACACATTGTTCTCTACCCTCCAAGAAGGCAGTCACCCAATGAAGGGCGCGGCCAGATACCCCGTAGGAGGACAGCTTTTGCGCGAGCCTCAAATGGGGTACCTTGTCAAATGCCTTCGAAAAGTCGACGAAAAGCACGTCCAGCGTGTGGCCGTTATCCACTGCATCCGCCCAATTTTCGCGAGCCACCAACAGATTCGTCAGACACGAAAATCCCTTCCGGAATCCGTGTTGTACATTGCTAAGTAGATTAAATATACTCAGATGACTCTCGTTATCCGCAGACTTCCAAATGGTATGTTATGGTACGCCGTGTTAAAAGTGGACTATGCCGCTAATTGATGTGGTATGGTGTATAATGAACAGTGTCATGCGGATTTAAGGTACGTGGTAATATAAAAGTTTGTAATTTTAACACTGTTTCGTTGTTCAATTAGATAACGAAGTGCAGTTTTGAGCCGTGGCGCGTCGTTAGAAGCTGTCATCATGGTGGACGAACTTCCTACGTTTAATCGTTTGGTGAGATTGTAATCGCGAAAATTTGCGGACATGGAACAGGATGTGTAGAAATTTCGGCAGGCTAATGCGACTGCGTTTTATAAGCGGTCAGTGGTTACTGGAACTCGGTACAAACGCATGACGGGGGATGATTTGCCAGAAGGGTATCCTTTGTAGCGCCTTGACGAATGCTACACAAGAAATCCGTAGCCCGGTGAGACAGAAGACGGCGGGATATAAAGATCGTCTTGAGAAAATAGCTATGTACAATAGCTATGTGAATATAGCTTGAGGACAATGGGAGAGAGTGGTGAAGCAATGAGTAACACCACGTAGGAACGCAACACAAGGCAACGCGCGGACAAGAAAGCGAACACGGTTCAAAATTGCAGTCCAGTATATATAGGCTTGGGATGGGTGCAAAGTAAAACAAAATGTGTACAAGTCTGAACGTGATGTTTGATGGAGTAAAATATCATGGTCACTACACCATACCAAAATGTGCATTACCCGTGTGTGCATGGTAATCGGCGGAACGTTAGCGGTAAACCGTAAGTGTGGTATTGATAATGCTCTAATATGACCAAATAGTTATAGAATGCTGGGCTGCAAAGCAAGGTTTTCCATAGTTTTGAGGGGTGATTATTACGAGCGTAGTGAAGCGGTTCTGCAGCATAATCATGGTTTCCATTTGGGTAATCCGTGGCCGTATCCGCAGAATCGGCACCTGACGGAAGCTGAGGAGCCAGAGATTGTGAGCCTTATGTCAGTGTTTAGAAGTACCCGTGAGATCCGTCGGGGGCAATTGTACCCCGAGCGTCTACTTAGCTTGGGTATGTATTCAATGCATTACCGACGGCTTCAAGGAGACCTAATTCTTACTTACCGCATTGTAACAGGGAAGGTTGGATCGGACTTGAGCTGGCTATTTAGCCCGGCTAGGTTGCCTTGTCTTCGCGGCCATCCCATGAAGCTACACAAGCCGCGTTCTGACCGAATCAGGGCGGAAACTCGGTTATCGCGTAGAGTTATCGAGCGCTGGAACTCGCTTCCAGGAAGTGTAGACAGTGAACCTACGGTTAAAGGTTTCGAGCGTTAGTTAGACGCCCTTGGGTGGCAACACGAAACCTTTCCCTTCTCCTGACCATATCCATCTTCAAACTTTTAGTTCTTACTCTGTCATTCTCTTCACTCTTTGCGGTTATCCTTCATTTTAATGGCTTTTATTCCCCTTTATCTTCCATTTACTTTCTACTTCTTTCTTCACGTAACATACACAGCGCGGACTGCTAGTGCAGGGAACGTGGGCAATAATTGGTTGATCAGGGTATGTTTCGGATGTTTCGTTTTAGATCTGTCAAAAACTAGCGCCTTATCATTTCCTGGCTCAACGATTTGCTGAAGAAGGAACACTGAAGGGATTGTCCTATGGTTCCAGTCCATCTGAATTTACATGAACCGGAAGCATGGGCCAGTGTTGACGGTAGACGACATAAAATCGGTGACAAATCGTCACCGTAAGCAGCAGGCGGGGAGATGTGCGAGGTGACGGATTTGCTGACGCATAATGGCACATATAGGGTAGTAAGTTACGGAACTATATATATATATATATATATATATATATATATATATATATATATATATATATATATATATAGTTCGCGTCTCAACCTGCACCCCTTCATGGCGGTGGCGTGGCACATGTGCGCACATGGCATTCGCCATCGTTCACATTCGCAAGAGTCATCCATCACCTTATACCGCCGCCGTTTTGCGCCGCGGGTGCATTCCACCACCTAGTGCCTGCCCGCATCACGCAGTGAGCTTATCCCCGCACTTCGCCAGTGCCACAACATCTGCTTACGAGTGCATTGAAGAAACCGAGTCGATATATAGGTTGCAAGCGACAACTCCACAGGTGGAACGTATGGCGTCGCAATGTCTCCCAATCGCCATTTCCCGGTCTTGCATCCAAGAAGAAACTCTCTCAATAATCACAGTGAATAACGATCGTAGGGAAGATTGCTCTGTCAACTGTTTCTTCAGATATTTATTTTCATTCTCCACTCTGTTCGTTGTTGCGCAACCAAACATACCGCGCGCTGACGGTGGCCCCCATGGAAGCCAAGTACGTCGAACGTAACAGTACAACTCCGTACTCTTGTCTGCAAGCGCTCTCAGAATCCCGCTGAAATGTCGAGCATCACGAGTGTACACCAACAAAATCAGCCATTGCCGAAGGAGGTTTCGCACACCGGGATTTAAACCAGCAACTTGTGCACATCGTCGGTATATATCATTCAGGACGTGAAAACGGCAAAATACCACCGCCGCGTTCGAATACGCCGACGTCAGCGGGCCAACTTGCGCCATGCACTTGTCCATAACCAGAGATTCCACTGACGATGTGCAGGGCAGCATCACTTTCATAGATTCCATCGCCAGTCTGTAGCTGTACGCCGTCTCATTTAGCAACAACGCGTAAAAAATGAATACGCAAGCCCCGTTACATCTATTAACATACAGTGCCACAGTATATAGCCGCCATAGTTCAACTGGTGCGTTGCATCGACCAACAACACCTCACAGTAACGGGCAGCTATGGATTCAATGCAACACGGCACGATATATATATATATATATATATATATATATATATATATATATATATATATATATATATATATATATATATATATATATATATATATATATATATATATATATATATATATATATCGTGCCGTGTTGCATTGAATTCATAGTTGCCCGTTACTTAGGTGTTGTTGGCCGATGCAACGCACCAGTTTAACTATGGCGGCCATATACTGTGGCACTATGTTAATAGATATAACGGGGCTTGCGTATTCATTTTTTACGCGTTGTTGCTAAATGAGACGGCGTACAGCTACAGCCTGGCAGTGGAATCTATGAAAGAGATGTTGCCTTGCACCCCGTCAGTGGAAACTCTGGTTATGGACAAGTGCAAGGCACAATTTGGCGCGCTGACGTCGGCGTATCCGAAGGCGGCGGTGGTATTTTGCCTTTTTCACGTTCTGAGTGATAGGTACCGACGGTGTGCACAAGTTGCTGGTTTAAATCCCGGTGTGCGAAACATCCTTCGGCAATGGGTGATGTTGTTGGTTTACACCCGTGCTGCTCGACATTTCAGCTAGATTCTGCGAGCTCTTACGGGCAAGGGTGCGGAAATGTACCGTTACGTTCGGCGTACATTGCTTCCATGGGCATCTGGTTAGGCGGCTCATCGTCAGCTCTTGGTATGTTTGTTTGGTTGCGCAACGACGAACAGAGTGGAGAATGCAAATAAACATCCGAAGAAACAGTTTTCAGAGCAATCTTCCCTACGATCGTTATTCACTGTGATTATTGAGAGAGTTTCTTCTTGCATGCAGGACCGGAAAATGACGATTGGGAGGCACGGTGCGAAGCCATACGTTCCACCTGTGGAACTGTCGCTTGCAACCCCTATATTGACTCGGTGTCTTCCATACGCTCGTAAGCAGATGTTGAGGCACTGGAGAAATGCGGGGATAAGCTCATTGCATGATGCGGACAGGCACTGGGTGGTGGAATGCACCCGTGTTGCAAAAAAGCAGGCGGTATAAGGTGATGGATGACTCCTGCGAATGTGAAGTTCACCTACGATGGCGAATGCCATGTGCGCACATGTGCCACGCCACCGCCATGAAGGGGAAGACTATTGCCAGTATTGTAGGAGATTGTAGATGGAATGCTCCTTGCAGTCCGCCGGTTGACTGCTTCCCGGAGGCTGCAGGATTAACGGATGTGACCTTTGATGCAAGAGATGTCCTTGAGCTACGCGCGGTGAACAGGGCCACTAAACTTTGCAAGACAGAGGAGGAGATGGCGGAACTGAAAACGCAGGTTTGCAGCCTTGGATCGGCGCGGCACGACACAGTGCTGTGGAGTCTTAGGAAGCTGGCGGAGTTGATGTCCGAGGCTAGTGCGGTATGGGTGTACTGCACTACGCGGCATTGCAGTGGCGCTATTCCGCTGGAAGTGGAAGACTGGCTCGATCGCTTAATGGGACGCTCGTGCCACAGAACGGCGAGATGTGGACTGGCAACTGATGGGGACAGCGTGCCGAGCACAAGCTCCGTGCACGCTAAGGATGGTGTTCGTGACGTGCCGGCGGTTATTTATTCAGGGACCACAGCGGGGAGAATGGGAAACCTGCATCGTTTGGATCCAGAAAACGGAAATCTCCCATTAACATGCGAGTGACGCAGATTTCTGCGCAATGCTCCCCGCCATGTCTTTCAAAATTTCGGCGTCTCGGAACCACCACCTCTGCTCGTTCTAAAGCGGAAAAAAGGAGGCGCAGGATACCGGATCCGTCGGTATTAGACCTATGCCCATTTTGTCTAAAGGAAGAGGATAACGCAACCGTTAGTAATGAAGCTCAGTGGGTTATGTGTGACGTATGCCAACGTTGGTTCCATCAAAGTTGCGCGGCATACAACGGCGAATAGGATTATACCTGCCTGCACTGTGATCCCTGATTGGAAGGCTAAGGCGGTGCGTGAAGATCCTTGTGAATGGCAGCCATTTGGTAAGGTGTACGTTAACCGAACTCTCCAACTAGGCCCCTTGCAGTGAATCATTGCCGCCGTAAGGCGCATTCCGGGGATTGATAACAGCGGAAGTGCACTTTCCGCACCTAACGTTTACGATGATATGTCATTGTAGAATGAGTTCACGCGGAAGGAGTGTTTGTACATCATGGTCACACATGTGATGTATCCGTTACCCATCATGTTAATGATTACGTGCGAAATATATGCGTTGCAGCATGAACGACGCCCCCTACACGTGGGATTACGATGGGTAGGTTGCTCACTTAACCATGGTAACTATTTTTACGCAGTTCTTCCCATTTGCAGCGGTGCCGAGGGAACAGCGGTATGGGTGATTATCACCACCACACCGCGCAAGGATACCGATATCGGACATTTTAGCATTAGTCAACAGCTGTTGTAGATGTCGGTGGAATTCGTCCTTGACCGAGTCTCCACTGCAGTCATTTGGAGCGTACACGGAGATAACAAATAAGTTGTGTCTGTCTTCGCGGTGCCTGGTTACCCTACATGAACCCCGAAGCCGAACTGCAGATAGTCCGCTATTATTAGGAAACCAGTCCAGTAGTGCCGCCTCGGCCTTTTCACTTGGTGCTATACCTACACCAGCCAGACCCGCTGAGGCTGCTTCTGGATCTCCAGAAAGACGCAGGTGAGATCTGGCTTCCAATTCAGTAGGGGATGTCAATATAGGTGCATTGCTGGGATCTTGCAATGGGGCTTCTGAAAAGCAGCAGACATCAATGTCTAGGGAATCTAGAGTGCGCGCTAGACCGCCTTGCTGTCCAACCTGCATGGGGGTCCCAAAGTTGAAGCACGCCAGACGAAATGAGGAGCGAGGACGAAGGAGAGCCACGGGTTGAACTCTTTGGTCTGCAGCGCTACTGGAATCGCAGCCAGATTGTTGAACACATGAATCGGGTAACGGAAAGTGAGGGTTGTTAACAACCACACAATTGGGTGTGGTGAAATAGCGTGAAAGTGACTAGCAGAGACAGTAGCAGATGAGCACGTTGTAATGCAGTCCATGAAGTTGGACTCTTTAGCCCACCGACTAAAGGGTAGACGGGCAACTTGCTGACGGATCTACCGAACATTTCCCTCATAATGTACTTTTCGGCAACGAGAGCCTTCCTGGACTCCTGTATAACACACGTCACAATTTCGGAGCCAAAAATTCTCCATCTTCTTCAGGCTCTAAATCCTGCTAAATCCGCATGCATGGATGATAATCACCTTAAGCTGCTGTGCGAACAAGCTAGTGAGCTAGGTGAAGCGTTTGGTTCAAGTGCCGATTCGCGGCTGCTCTTTTCCAAATGACTGGATGCCATCGCTTGTCTGATTCTTAAGAACGGCGACAAGCATCTCCTTCCCAATTACACACCAGTAAGTTTGACAAGCGTACTGGTCAAGTTATTGGAGTAGTTGGTCAGAGATGTGTAGAAGATCACCTGCGGGAGTATGGTATACTCAGTCCACTGCAACACGGCTTTCGCAAGGGTCATTCCAGTATGACTAAGTTGCTAGTTGCAAGCGAGGTTGGGGCGGATGCTTTGGATTGGGGTCATGCAGTAGATGTAGTGTTCATTGACTTCTCCACGGCGTTCGACACTGTATCACATTCTCGCCTTTACTTGAAACGTCGGTCCCATGAAATATCCGGGGGTGCACTAACATGGACACAACGTTGCTGGAAAGAAGGGAGATGTGTGTTTCTGTGGGGTCCAGTCTGTCTTTCCGACAGTCAGTCCACACTTAAAACACCGCATCCAAGCTTGTACGCCTTGCTTAGTCAGGGACAGGATGTCAGTGCAGAGAGAGTGTTGAGAGTTGGAACTAAACTGGTCCATGGACTGCGGAACCATTCGTACCCAGAAAGACTACTTGCGCTGGGAATGTTCTCGATGCACGATCGTCAACATGTAGGCGACCTAGTCTTGACCTATCGTCTACTTACCGGTAAAATTGGACCTGATTTATCCGGGCTATTCCAACTGGCTCGGCTTCCATCGCTCCCAGGTCACTCGCTAATGCTACACCAACCTTGATCGGATGCTGTCCGGGCGGACATTCTTTTATCACGTGGAGTGGGGGATTCCGAGAATGTACTGCACTAGCATGTGTTATTCGCACCAACAGTGAATGAGTTCCAACACCGACTCGACGCTGTTGGCCTTCAATTCTTAACATTCCCCTTCACGTCTTAGCTTATTCGTCCTATTGAATTATGAGATCTATTACGTTTCTTTTCTCTTGACGGCCTTATTACTTTCGTACCTCTCTTGCTTATTTCACGAGTCAGTACGTGGTACTTTGATAAATACACACCTTTTAGCACTGTGCCTCCGAACCGCCTACTAGCCGCCAGTGCACCGCCCATGTGAATGTCCACATGACTGCACTTTGTACACCCGGTGAGTACGTCCTTATTCGTGATTACGATTCCTTTTTAAAAACTATGCCTCGAATCCGCGTCTTACCTGCCATTCCACGGCCTACATGTATGTCCACATGTGTCCACTTTGAATACCTAGTCAGCACGTGGTAATTTGATAAACACACACCTTTTAGCACTATGCCTCCGAACCGCCTACTAGCCGCCAGTGCGCCGCTCATGTGAATGTCCATATGGCACCAATTTGAAAGCCGCGTCAGTATGTCTTTACGTTACTACCATATAGTAATCAGTAACATGCGTCCCCTCCGCACCCTAGCTTCTAGTGCCGTGCGTTCACCATCGCCCAAACGAGTACCTCGCCCAACAGCTCGCCGGCACGTCAAGCGCCGTACCCCGTCTGCTCAATCGTTGCGTCTTTAAGGCTTCACGTAAGCTGTCTTACTGCAATGATTACCTTCTCAGTCCCAGGACGCTTGCCCGTGCTTCCGTGCTTTGTAGCCGAACCCGTTTGCAACACCACTGGTATTAAATTTGCACAACTACCCCCTGGCCCGTCCTGCTCCCTGTGAGTCAGCATTGATAACTACGTCCGCTTTCTCATACCTTTGTGAACGACCCAACGGCCCTTTTTAGGGCCACCCTCTGTCAAATCTCCTTCCGGTGCCTCATTACAAGCCACCAGTGTCTACGCAACGGCTTGCATGCAATGCACCACTTGGCGGCTGGTTCAGGGTGTTGGTCCGTAATCGTCACCCACATTCTCTACCCTCGTATTACATTTCACCTTCCTTACCATATCACCTCCCTCTCCTGGTTGCGATGTACTAAGCGCTTCCAGTGCTGTTGGTACATCATCATGTGCTTGTAACCATTCCCATCGACTGCTCTTTTTTAGATATGCATCCAGTGGACATGTTGCCACATATGCAGCCTAACTGCTCACTTCTGGGAAATATGAGTGTAAGTTGATTACGCAAGTTCACTTTCTGTGAGGCACACGTACTTCATTCTCATGTTTGTTCAAAACACCATTTACCATTCACCGTTTCTCAGTGCTTGCGCGTTGTGGGCTAAGAGCGCGAAAACCGCTCCCCATAATGTCGCGAATATTTGGAATCGGTAAAGACGTCCGGGTTGCATTTCATGCCCAATTTTCAGAGATTATGCAGCCGAAGGGATGTTAATAGTTCGCATTTCATGATCCACAACATCAACTTCCGTATCACATGCGTATACCTTGCATCCATATCATTTACAACCGACTTTCCATCCATGCTTCTGGAACCACCACTTTAGCGCAACTCAGTGGCTTTCATCGTAGGGATGATGACCTCCCATATCACAGGTATATTCCCTGTGTCCATATTCATGGCGGAGGCATGCAAACTCTATGGTGCATAGTTTGACAGTTGCCATTTTTATAACACTGGTGTAGAACCTACAGACTCCCCTCAGCAAGGCATGTGGAAGCACCTGCCGCTGCTTCCATGGTCGCGGTGTTGATGCACCGGCCAAAACACCTACATGGAAATAGTAAACAACGTTCATGGAGCCGTGTAACGTTATACGTACGACTCATGACCGACCGTAATGATGACCCCCGTATGCTGTCAGGCTGCGCTCAATAAACGCCGGCCCGCAACGTTGTGCAGCCAACCATATACCCTAACCTTGTACCTATGATGAAACACATGATATGGGACAAACATAGGATAACCACCAATTTGTACTCAAGGCATTTCCACCGAATATTTGAACCTTACCTAGAGGTACTACTGATGTCAGTGGCTTGGAACATACATGGTCTTAGTAACAACCGTTGATGGAGGCAGGTACAGTTCCCGGCGTTATACATGTTTCCCTATTGCACATACATAGGCTTCAGATAGTGACGCCTAAATGGCTGCCACTTATGTTGCGAGCATGCGTCCCCTCTTATGCCCTCTATAATACTTCTCCGTGCAATAGTCATGCAGACGAGGTAACAAAGTGAGTACTTGTCAGTGCCGACAAGTAAGCCACATCTGTGACAATTACATACGCTTACTACGAATGGCCCACATTACTTCGCCCCCAATTCCGTGTATGGGTCCGTAATTCTACGCCATATTTTCTATGCCTCTAGTACACCTCCGGTTCTAAGGCATAGCCATTCTATGGCGTGAACGAAAAACGACATTCATTTCCCAGCTTTGTCCCTTTGATAGTTATGAGAATTCGAACACTTCAAGCTCAGACTACAGCAGTGCCATTTCGTTATTTTGCCAGTTCTCACTAACAAACTACCGTCCCAGTGACGCATACGTCTCCATTTGCTGTACACTTTCTTATAAATATAAATATAAATACATATATTTAATATAAATAAATATAAATATAAATATATAAATACATATAAATATAAATACATGAAAAAGTATCCCTACCATTCGGACGACATATATGTATCCATACTACCTGGGATATATGGATTTCATTTTTCACTGCAATTTAACATTATTTCTCATAATGCCACCGCTTATACAGTATATATCATGCTCTTTGTATACTTCATTCATCCTGCACCACCGTTCCTCTATCTCCAGTATGCATGGCCCCCACATTGTTACTTCCAAGTAAATTCAGCGTCAATCATTTGCTCATACTTATCCGCCGTACACAACTGTGCACGCCTTATTCGGTTAATATGACCGTTTTCACTTTCTTAGCACGTACTTTATGCAGACCATTATTTCGTCAGCTTTAGTTCTCATACGGAATTTACAACTTCATCAATTTCATTGCATACTTCACAATATCATGCCTTCACGATCTCCGTCCCGGTTTACATTTAACAACCCTACCATTAACGTTTAATATTTATGCCTGCTAACATTTATTGCACGTTGCTGATTCACGGGTTTCTCCGTTGTAGCAAATGAGATTTCATAAAAATTCATCACCAACGAACAATTGCAACACACCATGCAAGGTAAGCCTGACTTATACATTCTACACATTATTTCAGTGGATTTTAATTCATTGGATACTTGAAATACGTTCACGTTTATTAGACGACTAAGATAGTTTAACGTTCAAGACACAATGGAAACACCATTAATTCGCTGCAGTTCATCATTTCGGAATTGCAGGACACGAGTTACCATGGATACGGTAAACTACTTTACTACAAAAGTTAGATTACTTTAACTCCTTATAAATATAATAAGCTCATTCTATTTCATTAGTAAAACCTTATTAATCATTTCTTAACACTCGCCATTGTTTTCTCTATGCTTGCTGTTCCATTTCACCTTGACCCGTAACAAAAATTCCCCCATTGGTTAGAGCCCAGCTCCCGGCTAATTTTTGTCATGAAAAATTGGTTTGGAGGGACTTTGTGTTGCGGTACACCAGGCTAAACGGTGATGCTTTCATAACTGGATTTGAAAGAGATGTGCATAGGTCGCTTTGTGCTTAAGTATGTACAAAAATGGTAGTTGGTAAGATATATTAGTTGTAAATTTCGCTTTCATTCATCGCGATTTTAAAAAATACAAAATATACAGTAATTAGACAAGAGATATGTATACCCCTTATCCAAGCAAGTAACTTACCGCAAGCATAAACTTTACATACATGAAACGGTTGTATTAACACTTATTTGCTCCATAAAACAGCTGTTTACACTACACTTTTATTTAGCGTTTGCCTGCTTTCCAATATGCCGTGAACTTCAACTACGCCTGTAGTCATCACATTAATTTATCATACCCGTTTTTAGGAAGCAAATCCATATAGCATTATTTTCTACTTCCCCGCACCGTAAGGCCACCCAAATTAAGCACATACTCTGCAGCCACTCAAATAAATTTGTATGTTACCGATGACAACGGTAGCGAAACCCTTTCCTGCCATGACAAAAATTTGCCCTTCCCACCGGAACAAACTCACCAGAAGGAATATGGCGAGCAACGTGTTCCTGACAGGGGGTCACCAATTGTTGGGCGGAGCCGGGGATAGTAGTCGGTAAGCAATGGCACGTAAGACGTGTCAAATACGACAGTATAGAAGTCGGAGGCGGCTGAACCCAACGTATATTATGCAGGCTACAAGAATAGGAAGCGAATCAGACAGAGCGAGAAACGTGCAGCGAGGTACTCACCAAAACGGTTTGTGTCAACGGACGTGCAGTCAGTAAAACAAGTGGACGTTTCGAAGGTTAAAACAACCGTAAAATCCAATGTTACAAAATACTGGAAGAGCGTGTTTTCCGATACACTACAGGTACCACGAATTTGTACCTGTGCCCACGGATGGTTCTTGGTACTCGCAAGTGGAGTAACGACCTCAGCATGGGGAAATGACCGAGATGTAAAATACGGTTGGTCATGATCAGATCCACTCGAACACGGCGATACGACAAGGTGTAGAGCTCAGGTTTCATGCACCGGTTTTCATACGATAAGCCTCTCAAGCTGCGGCTCAACTTGGTGGCGACTTGTTGTACTCGTTCGATCTTTTGCGCTTCGCTGCGAGTGATCGGACAGTATGCAGGTGAGCCTTACTGTATCATTGGGCTGACGATGGAAGAGAAGAGGTGATTGGCGACGTCCTCAGACCAAGCGCAGAAGCCGCTCTTCAGCGCCCAGAGCATGCGCCGTCCATTTCGATACAGTTTGTTGGCGTTGTCGACGGACTACAAGTCGCAAGGTGACAGTACACCTAGGTCTTTCACGAAAGGTGTGGGATGCAGTGGTTGGCCGTCTAGGGTGTACTTTCGGCCGTGAACAGCCTTCCCG
Organism: Dicrocoelium dendriticum; assembly: GCA_944474145.2. Lineage (NCBI taxonomy): Eukaryota > Metazoa > Platyhelminthes > Trematoda > Plagiorchiida > Dicrocoeliidae > Dicrocoelium > Dicrocoelium dendriticum. The sequence continues at coordinate 24,660,164 of OX104069.1, forward strand.
AGATTCATGAATAAAGACTGCCGGGTTGACCGGTAGGTGGACTGCAGTAGACCATACTGCGAGGCGGTCGAGGTCTTGTTGGAGAATGTCACAGTCATCGAGAGTATTAATTTCTCGCCAAATTTTGAGGTCATCCGCAAGCCGTGCACACGGCGACCGTAGAAGCTGGGGCAGCTCGTTGATGTGGATGAGAAACAGAGTGGGTCCCAGTTCCGTACCTTGAGGTACATCACTGGTCGAGGGATACTAATCGGTTAGATGGCCATCCACCTGTACCCTCCACTTTCTTCCAACGCGAAATTCATTGATCCATCAATGTAACGATTTTCCGACACCACACGACCTTAGTCTGTCTAGAAGCACTTCATGAATAACTTTGTCGAATGAGTTGCTGAAATCGATGTAGATTACGTCGACGGACTTCCCCGGTTTAGTGCTTGCAACCATTTCTGTCTCGTCACAAGTAAGTTGTTAACGCAAGAATATCCCATCCTGAATCCGTGTTGTGACGGTGTAGGAAGTTCTTTTTATTGCAACAGATGTATTAAACGCGTTTTTCTCTCTTCTCGAGCACTTCGGCCAAAACGGGTGTAAGACAAATTGGCTTGTGGTTATCCACCTTGCTGGGGTCACCACCTTTCGGGATCGGCCACATCACCGAGCGTTTCCAGTCGTTTGGCAATGATCCCGCAGACAATGATTTGTTGAATAGATCCGTTACAGCAGGCGTGATAATGGCAGCTGGTGATTTGATAATTAGCGGACGAAGCCCGTTAGGCCCTGCTGGCTTGGTACCGTCAAGGTTCGCAAGTAGCAGGCGCACCTCGTCGACATCACATACCAAACTGTTGAGTTCTACAGGAATGTTACGTGCTGAGATGGGTACGGTCTCCGCGTCGTTTGCAAACACGGAAGCAAAGTGAGCGGCCAGTGCGGACGCGCGATCGGAAATGGAAGTTAGCAGGTGTCCGTCCGCGTCTCCCAGACATGACATGTCACCTATTGGCTTCAACCGGCGTTTCACGTAAGCAAAGATCTTCTTTGGGGCCATCCTCGCGTCAGTTGCAAGCTTTTCTTCGAACTACCGGCGCTTTATTAATTTCACTGTTGCAAATATTTCACTGTCTTTTATATGCATCGTATTAGTGGCGGAGCCAGAGAGGCGAAATGCCTCCCACATTCTTCGTCGTAACCGAGCTAGCCCACCATATTCCTTGTCGAACAAGTGTGATTTGATTGGCCCGACTTTCTGAAATTTCAACGGCACAAACTGAGAGCAAAGCGAAGCCAATACTTCATGTATTACTGTCCAACCGTCCTCCACCGATGTACCATGCGGTAGAGACCAATTCATTTGGCTCGCTGCTCGATTCAATCCATCGAAATCAGGTTTCTAGTTGTTGTAAGCTGCTTCCACCGAAGATACATTCAGCAACTTCAGTTCCATAGTGGCCATCAGCACGGAATGGTCGCTTTTAGCTAGGGGTTCCTGGATTCGTATGTCATGCAGCCGCCGTTCGCAATTCATCACCATCAAATCAAGGCATGATGGGTTCGAACGAGACGTCATGCGCGTAGGTTGGCATAGCTGGTGGGATGCCCCAGTTTCAAGCAACAAATCAACAAACTGATTCGACTTTAGAATATCCGGGCATGGGTTGGATTTCAGGCCATTGAATGTGGGGACAATTGAAGTCACCCATGAGTAGAAAACATGGACGCCGCATGTTGTTCCCAAGATGCGGTAGCCAATCTAAAGAGCGGTTCAGAGGGCTACGGTAGAATGCACCTACTGTCAGCTTGCCGCGCCTGAGGTTGATCGAGCACCACACCCGTTCACACAGTCCATCTCCACTTCGGTACATGCTTACAAGCCTCCCACGCAGGGAAAACCGTATATAACGTAAGACACCACCACGAGGCTTTGATATTCTATCACAGCGAAAGCAAGAGTAGCCACTGAGATCAACTTCCCCTGCCATTACCTCAGAAGTTAGCCATGTCTCCGCCAGTCCCATGACGTCTGGTCGCTCAGAGGCAAAGAAGCGACACAGCTCATCCCGTTTGTTCATAAGGCTACAGGTGTTTGTGAATGCAGCACGGAGGTCCTGAGAGGCACCGCGGGACGTAAGGATTGTCCTGTTATCCGAGCTGGGCATTTCTTTTGCAGACGTTTCGTTACCAAATTTGGTAACATCTTCAAGGCAGCTATTTGGTGCAGTAATAATGGACAAAACTGACTACATGAAGGAAGCACAAGAACTGCTCGGAGATGTAAACACCTACTAGCCGATAAGGGAAGACCCTACAAACGTCTGGAAAGCAAGCTCAACAAACTCTTCAAAGACTGGAACAAATGGGACAGATCACGAAGTTAGAACACAGCAAGCTGAAACCCGAGGATTCAGTTCTACCACGGTTCTACGGTCTACCTAAAGTACACAAAAATGGGGTACTACTTCGCCCTATCGTGTCATTACCCGGGGCAACAAATTACAAGCTGTCTAAGGAACATTGGAAACGGTTGAAATATCTAATCGCAGGCTCAGAGCACTCAATCCATTCGGCAGAACAATTTCTGAAAAAAGCTTAAGAGAATAACAGTAGAAAGAGACGAGACAGTGGTCTCCTTTGACGTTACAGCTTTGTTCACATCAATTGACATGACACTGGCAAGGCAAACAATGAGGACTTTGCTTGAACAACAAGGAGCGGTAAATACCAGCAACCGAATTGAAGCCACACAAATGATGGAGTTGCTTGGTTTCTGTCTCACCACACATTTCACTTTCAACGGTCAAACGTACAAACAGATAACGGGTACGCCAACGGGATCGCCGATCTCTGTACTGGTATCGGAAGCAGTGATGCAAAGCTTGGAAGAGAAGGCATTGCCAATAGTGGAGCCCTAACTTTGGGTACGCTACGTAGAGGATACTTTTGTCATCCTCAAACGCTCCAGACTACAAGAATCACATCAACTAATCAACAATATTTTTTCCGACATCCATTTCACCAAAGAGGAAGAGAACAATGATCAGTTGTCATTCTTAGGCGTGCTCGTGAGAAGACATGCTTATGGGTCACTGGAAACAACAGTTTATCGGAAAGCGACCCACACCGATCAGATCTTAAACTATCGCAGTAACCATCCGACCACATACAAACGAAGTTGCGTGAGGACGCTTTCCAAACAAGCCCAGACACACTGTAGCACGCCGCAACTGAGGAAGGCGGAGGAGGACCACCTATTTACTATGTTTCAGCAAAACTCGTACCCTAGAAGCTTTATTCTGCGCTGCCTGATGTCAAAGAGCCAGTCAGCACCCGCGTCCATATGTGCAACAGAAAGAAGAACGAATATCCTACCTTACATCCATGGGTTTTCTGAAATGGCAGCGAGGCTTCTAATGCCTCACGGGATAACTGTTGCACACGAAGCAACGGAAACTATACGAAATAAACTTTTTAAGGTGAGGGACAAACTGTCTAAGAAAGAAACATCGGGTGTGGTCTATAAGATTTCCTGCAAGAACTGAGAATACTAAGTAGGCCAGACTGGAAGAAAACTTGGCACAAGACTGCACGAACATTGCCTGGTCATCCGCCGCCACGCTGAGAAATCCTTAATGTCGGTAAACATGGATGCTGAGAACCCTCAATTCGATCCGGAGAACCTTGAAATACTTGGAAGAGCAAGAAACCGCAGAGCGCGTGAGTTCCTCGAGGCCTGGCATTCTGCCCGGAAATCAATCAACAAACGCCTGGAGCTGGAGGGTGTCTATGAAGCTCTGCAGGTTAAGCCAGCATTAGGCACCAGAAGGACAACGAGAAGAGGTGCTCACATGACGGACACGTGAACCGATCGAAGGCTGACATTCGAAGCAGGCAACAATCAATAGTCATTCAGATCTGGCATTGGTTTGCGAGACTCCGCGAATCAGCACCAAATAGCTGCATTGAAGATGTTAACTAGTTTGGTAACGAAACGTCTGCAACAGAAATGCCCAGCTCGGAGAACAGGACAATCCTTTCATCCACATCCAGAGCTACAGGTATTCGCAATAATTTCCAAACAGCGGGACGTGCCTGGAGGTTGATCAACCGACTGATACGGGTTCGTGCACCCTTCTTGCTCACTCGAAAATTTACGGCGTGTAGCTCAGTTTCGTCTCCTTTTGTACGACATTTAAGCTCATGGACTGTAGTCTTCAAGCGGTTCCTCTCTTCGGGTTCCAAGTTTCGGTGGGTGTGAACCCTGGTGCCTTGAAGCATGGAGAGACGAGACAAAATGAGTTGTGGCGTGTTGTGGTCAGCAAAGGTGATTCTTAAAGGTCGATATGATTGGTTAGTATGCTGACCAAGTCGGACTACTTGTTTAATCGTTACGTTGCCTTCACCCACATGCAACAGTTCGTCAACGAGCCCATAAAGGAACTCAACATAGCGATCATAACGATTCTGAGGGTTTTCATCTTTCGACCCTGGTGCATGGAACAGCATGAGATTATAGTGCCTCAGTGAGGTCGGTGACAGACTTGCGGCAGCAGGAGTGGAGAGGTTTGTCGTTTTGGACGGTCACCTCTCGGAAGGGGGAGGCTAAAAGTTGTTGTGTGAACTTTTGCGTTTTTGAATGATCCATTTATCTTCAGTGGGCATAGGTTCACAGGTATGCGCTGAAAGATTGGGGGCTCCGACTCTGAGTAGTCAATCAGTGGGGAATATTGGTTGTGAGAATCGGTAGGGGTAGAAGACGCTGGCGGTGGTGCAGATCGCGGAGTTGCAGGGGAAGGGGAGTTCACAGAGTTACTCTCACGAGCGTGTTTGACCCCAAAGGCTGAATGAGGTGGTTTCGTCTGGAAGATGGCCTTTCCCGGAGCTGGTGGTGTTCTCCGTGCATTTTGTTATAGTAAACCGCGGCATTTATCACACACAACTTGGAAAAATCTATGTCGGATGTCGACAGATTTTCAAAAAACTTCCACGGATAGCCCGATACACGAAATATGAAACAGAACATTACAGCCCAAACAACGAAGTGCATGAGCCTTTTGTCCGACAACTTTCGAACATGAGCCACAAGTAGATTGGCACGGCACCACACGTTGGAGTAAATCCACGATGGCGGACCCAGACGGTAATTTGATATATCGACGAGGTCTCCGAAATAAGTGATAGAATGTTCACCAACTTTTCACAACTTACACCAAAATGAAACTTCTTGGTACACAATTCCCACAGATGAAACCCAAATAACACAGTAATCCAGAAGCGGAAGTAGAATCCAGAAGCAACGCTCAAAAATCCGCGGCGTTCGTGGGTACAGCAGAGAGCGGAGGTCCACTGAGTTCCACTGCCAATTCGTGCGACAATTTTGCATGATCAGTATCTGGCCCGGAAGTCTTAGTTGGGTTTACCTCTCTTAGCCACCGGGGAACTTGGGACTCAGTTAGAGGAATTTCATACAGACTACAGTCCTCAGAGACCCTTGAAACTAACCCTTTGCATGGCGTAGTTGTCTCGCAGACAAAGAAGCTTGGGTACTGCTTACCAAGCGAGCATGCCTTGTCATAGTTGCTATAGGTATGTGTCCCATCTCCTCGAAGCAATGGTGGCATGGGCGAGTTTACACCACAGCGTCTTATAACGTAAGCGAAGAATTTCTTGGGACTTTTCGCAGGCATTGTTAGCTAAGCCCTTCTCCTACTGAAGCCAGGCCTACCTGTGATGTAGCTTGCACTCATTTGGAACCAAACGATACTTGTAAAACTTGCTGTTCGACGGAGCTCTTCGGTACGCTCACCAGCAGCTAGAACGCTTCTTTATCAGGCCAATTCCCCGCGGAATCTATCCATGGAGGCTGCGCTCACGATTCCCTTCTGTTTACCAGTGGGATGTGAGGTGCCGAAATGTCGACGAGGTAAGCTCTATATTTTTCCCAGTCTATGTGAACAGTGTAGGTCTCAGATATCACCCAAGCGATGAACTAACTTTATCACGCATCGCTTGGAAGTCGGCGGCCCAAATGTTCGGATACCAACTGGTAGTAGCTTGGGAAGGCCTGCTAAGGGTACACTGGAAAGACAAGCAAACGCGATCGCTGGCGCCAAAAGGCGAGTCGTATTTAAGGTCCTTTACAAAGTCAAGTGACAGCAAAACAAGATCTAAAATGGACGGCTGCTGATTGATCATGTACCTAGTGGGGGGTCCCCGAACTAGTGTAATGGTACCTGCAGCGTTAAGTCCAGCAGTTCTGTACCGAAACATTCCAGAGCCGAACTGCAAAATAGATCATCCCAACAAACCTCTGGGAGGTTGAAGTCTCCCAGTACCAGACGCTTGTTCGCAGAGCGAGTGCGTATAAAATCAATGATTCCATTGGAGGTGCTCATATGGTTTCTATAAAATAACACGACAGTAACCTGAACCGAGGAAGCGCAAAATAAGACTGCGAGAGCCTCAACAGATTTGTCCAGACTGAAGGTGCTGGTCCTCAATACCTCGATGTGATAACTCACATAAACAGCTACACCACCCCCTTGAAGGCCAATGGAGCCGTCAGCGCGGAACAGTGCGTCCCCAGGCAGATATACTTCGCCATTGGTTTCCTCAGACAGCCGCGTTTCCGTGAAAGCAAGTATAACTGGACGAGATTTGTCTACGCGCAGACCTACCTCGCACATCTTGTTCCTTAGGCCACGCAAGTTACTAAGTACTTCTTGGAGGGCTTCGGCACGACCAGCCCTGGGCAGTACGCAAGTAGCATAGGTTCCGGCAGGGCGGAAAAGGACCGCCGGCTGACCACCTGAAAACCCACCAATCGGAGACTTTGCACGCCAGCTGCAAGCCGGGCTTTTAGGTCTCTGAGGGCTTCCTAAACCCTCAACCTATCCGCCAACGGAAGATCGCGTTGCACAGTAACGTTGGGGTCTCTGAGTTTGAAAGCAAATCTCAGTAACGCCCTGCGCTCTTCTGGGGTGGAGAGGAAAACCTAAGCAGACGGGGTCGAGGATATGGTTGACCACCCGGAATGTTGCCCAATCTGATGAGCTTCTTGAAAGTAACGCCACGGAAACCTGGTGGTAAAATCCCGGTCACGCACACTTTAAGCCAACCAAGATAGTCAGTCTTCTTGTTCCTTCTCCTGTGATACAGAAAGGTTCGGATGAATTGAGTTCAGGAGGGCAGCAAGACGATCAAAATGTTCACCATTTGTGAAGACGAGAATATCATCTACATAAAGCTTGTACAGCTTGGCTTCATCAATGCAGGCAGCAACTTTCCTTTCAATCAAATTTAGGAAGATGTCTGACAGAACTGGTCCCAAAGGACTGCCCATAGCGACGCTGTCAACCTGTTTGTATGCCGTCCCTTCAAACTCAAATCTCACATTCTCAGTACACACCAATATCAAGTTTCGCAGGAACTCTACCGCCCATCTACGACTTATTCACACCACACGAAGGATTCCCCTCCACATCCGTTAGAGCAGCGCGCCAAGCAGTTCGGCCTCTAACATCATCTACCAGTTCACTTGCAGTTGCGGTGACACTTACACAGGCAAGACTGGTCGCCGGCTAGCTCAAAGGGTGGCAGAACATTTCCCATTGTGGCTAAGGCAGTTGCTGTCTAACCAAGGCGGAGCGAAACCAAGAATGAATTTGAACCCTGCCTCGTCTATCTCCAAACATCTCTTGCTGACTCGTCACCAGGTGAACCCAATCGACTCATTCAAGGTGCTATTGCGCAACAGGAACCCGACGTTGTTGGCAATTGGCGAGGCGCTACTGATAAGGTTGAAGTGTCCCGTACTCTGTGCCCAGAAACAACTGGGACAATCAATTAGATTGCCTTGGTCCTGATTACGTCATTCCCATCATTTTTATCTGCTTATCTATGTTACTAAGTGTGGACCCTATATATTGCGTGTTTTTTCTGCCTGTATTGCGTAGCGACTGACGAGAGCAATCGAAATGTTAACATATCGCAACCTCTGTCTTCTTACTGCGTTAATGAAGTGGCTGAAGGGGACTCAGTGTTTCAAGTTTCTTAAAAGAAGACTCCCCGCTGACGTTGTGAGGTCATTGGATCGATTGTTGTCGTTGCGCTGCAAGATCATGGTGGAACGCGTACGGGTTAAATTTTATCAAGAATGTATCCAGTCAGGTCGATTTCCATCTCGGTTTGTTAAAACTCTGTCGAAAAATAAGCTGCCCGCTAACAGTGTGAATCTAGCCAGAATTGCGTCCGCACATATCGAGGCTTGCATTGAACGAGAACATAAGTTCCTGGAGACACAAAAGCGATTCGCGGTTGTTTTGAATGGCTTGTCACTTGTCTGCCGTTTCAAGTTTGAGGCATTTTCTGCTGAAACTCTCCAGCGTACTAGGACCAAGACCCTGCGCGGCCTTCAAGGTACCCTTGTGAGAGCGGCCAACATTCCTTTCCCTACCGACGACCAGAAGCATGTGTACAATCTGTCTACAGCTCGGTTCACGCGAGAACTGTTGGAGGTTCTTTCGCTGGGATTGAAATACCGAATACCGCCGATGAATATGGACAGGATCCACACACAGATTAATTTCGAATATCTGTACGAGCAACTCCGCGACCTGTCGCCGAAATCAACAGATGATGCAGGATGGTTTCGGGCAAAATTAGCGGATATCGCGCACCATTTCCAGAACGCGCCTATTAATCAGAGGTGTTGCTTGAAATCGGAACATTATGTTGCAAACAAGGAGCTGCAGAAAATGAAAGATGTAAATTTCCTGCAACCGGATAAAGGCACGGGTGTAGTAATAATGGACAAAGCGGATTCCACCGCAAAAGTGGAGTCGATTCTCGGAGAGGGACGCAAGTTTCGTATTGACAAGACGCCGGACAACAACATCTTGGTGGAGAAACAAATTACGAGACACCTACAAATTCTTTTGCTTCATGGTTATATCTCCGAGTCACAATAGCGGCAGCTAAAACCGACTGGGACAGAAACACCAAGAATGAGGGGTGCGCCGAAGCTGCACAAGGCGGGAATTCCACTACGCCCAATAACGTGTATGAATAACTCACCCTACCGCAAAGTAGCCCGGTGGTTGGCAAAGCTTCTAGAACCCGTGCGTAAGCACCTGAGCACGCATTGTTTAAAAGACTCCTTTGGATTGGTGAACAAATTGGAACGAACAACACTTGACGTGGAGCTCACGTATTCAATAGACGTGGAATCACCGTTCACGAATATGCCCATACGTGAAAAGGTCGACGACCTATGCCAATTTCTTTTGAGTCGGATCCTCTCTGTAGGCATTCCTCTAGAGTTCCTGCGAGACTTGATATTGGTGTGTACTGAGAATGTGAGGTTTGAGTTTGAAGGGACGGCATACAAACAGATTGACGGCGTCGCTATGCGCAGTCCTTTGGGACCAATTCTGGCAGACATCTTCCTAAATTTGATTGAAAGGAAAGTTGCTGCCTGCATAGGTGAAGCCAAGCTGTACAAGCTTTATGTAGATGATATTCTCGTCTTCACAAATGGTGAACATTTTGATCGTCTTGCTGCCCTCCTAAACTCAATTCCCCCGAACCTTTCCAACCAAGATAATCAAGCATGCGCTCGGTGGGAATAGCGGCAGTGGATTCAGTGACGTTTCTGGATAGCACACCGCTATCTTTGTAAGAATCACTTCGGCGAGGTGTAGTTACACCGCATGCTCCTCCATGCACGCCACATGGTTGTTTGAGAGGAAACGGTGGGTCCGGAGGAGACGGTACGTCTTGTCTCACGCAGGGAATTGAAACACCATGTGGTGTCTCTAACTCAGGCGCTTGTTCTTTGAGCATTTCATTACCTTCCGGTTTGGGAGCGGAGGGTTTGCGCGCTTACCTTGCCTTCTTACGTTTATTCTTCAATGGCCTAGCAGCCCGTGACTCGCGTTCAATTTGGGTCGGGTCATCATCATCGTCATGATACCCGTTGGCTAGAGGTGGGGAACACCTCAGCTATTGTGCTGCAATACACAGAAAAATGGAGCGAGTCAATAATGACATCCAAGGCATCTGTGTCAGCCATATCCATCTAAACTAGAGCGTCCGGTAGGATGAACGCCTCGTCAATGGTCGGACTGTTGTCAGGAGGAACGTCCGTTACAGCGTCCACCTTCGCAATATTTAGGGATTTCATAATCAAATCCACTTTAGAGTCGGACGAGGCAAGAGAGGCGATCCCGGCTAATACCTTCTCAACAAAGGTAAGTCTTGATGCAAGTGCTTTGCATCTAGCACTGGTGAAAGCCGAGGGCTTTGCTTTCTGAGCGCAACAATCAGCACATGTAAACAGGATTTCACTTGACGTTAGCATATTGTACTGATTCGCTCGGAGGTCGGCACTTTTGTGATGACAACAAGAGCAAACATCGCACTGCCTACCACCAGATGAATCCGTAACTGGCAATGAACAGGCAGAATCGTTGCAAGCTGCATTTGACTCATCAAACGAGGACGCAAGGTCAGCGGATCATTGGATGATAGAGAGTAGAAGGAAGTTCCTTTGTCAGCTCCGTCACTACCCAGTCTTTTCGGAGATAGCCTGGGTCATTGCGGAGCAAGGTCCCACAAAGAACCACTGAAGCTGCATTGGAAACAGCTGGATCCCCGTAAACTAAAATGAGAATCCAATAAATGCTTGTAGCATACCTCGGTCACGGCAACGACGATGGACTCCGGAAGGCAGTTCTAGTCATTCACAACTCGCGAGGATAAGGCCAGGCTGGATCGCACTCGATCACACCTCGGTTTGAACAGTTTCAAACTGTGGACTTTTGTTGAATTCTCTGTGTTGAGATGAAAGAACTCCTGTCTTTCCCACCCCAACTCTTCTCTAATAATACGTCGGTTGAAGGTCAAGTCTCCGCGATGACGACGATAAGCCAGGGAAAAGAGGTTCGCTTGTTTGAGTCTGAGGGAACAGGACAGGTCCCGCAGCTTTGCAACAGATTTGGATCCAATCCGTTGAACCTTTTCCGTCATATCACCTTCAAATTTCGTAAGGGCGTAGGCGGCAGGTAGCCCGTATTCCAGATGCAGGCGTACATGTGTAGTAAACAGGAGCCGGAAGATCCCCGGGGTCAGGCGAGAGAAGACTCTGCGTATAGAGTGAAACATTCTATAGGCCGCAGAGCCCTTTCTCGTGGTATCTTTATTAGATTTGAGATCAGACGAAAGTAGCACTCCCAAATCCCTTCCCTAAGTGGCGTTTCTGAGCAAGGAACCACCAATATTGTGGCTTTCAAATGAGGCAAACGCACCAACTGGAAGAACTGAACACTTCTCATTATTCATTGGCAACTGCCGCTTGATTGATTAATCCTGTAGCAGGTCGAGTGCCGATTGCAACGTGTCAGCATCTTCCATACTGGTTACCTCCATCCACAGCTTCAGGTGGTCAGCGTAGATTAGGCAATTCGCCTGGAGTGTGGACGGTAAGTCATTGATGAAGATGTTGAAAAGTACGGGGCCGAGGACAGAACCCAGTGAGACTCCATTAGTCGTGAGAACAGGGGCGGGAAAGGTTTCGTTTACATGTACCAGCTTCGTGCGGTCGTGAAGGAAATCAGCGCTCCAGACGAAAAGATTCCCGGCAATACTGATTCGTCGGAGTTTGAGCGAAAATCGTTCGTGCGGGACCCCGTCGAAAGCTTTGGTGAAATCCACAAACACGTCCAAACGTTTGCCGGAATCTAGCGATTTCGACCATTTCTCCTTAGTAACTAGTAAGATCAAGGTACATGAGCGTGACCTTCGAAAACCATGCTGTGCACAAGAGAAGAGATTCTGTTCGCGAGGTAGAGATGAAGAGCCTGCTTCAAGATCCGCTCCATAACTTTACACAATATCGAGGTTAAGCAGATAGGACGATAGTTGGCTGGATCTTGCCTGTTCCCTACTTTGTATTCGGGTTTTACAATGTTCACTCTAAGCTGACGGGAGACTCCCAGCTTCAAAGGAAAAACGGAAATCCTGACAGATAGCAGGGGCGTTGTACTGCGCGACAGTCCTAAGGAACAGGGGGTGCAAGCCATCCGCGCCGGGTGAAGAATGCGGATCTAAATCAAAGAGAAGTTTAACCACAGAATTAATGTTAATGTCTACTAGATCCAACAGATAAGGAAAACTGGACAAAGTGTTGTCGCAGGCGGGAGTTGCTTTCGCGTACTGCTTGGCCAAAGGACCGGCTTTATCAGCGTATTCGTAAAGTAAATTTCGATGTTCAAATGAACGCAAGGTCTGGATGCCACTGCCAGCCCTGGTGCTTCTTTGTAGATAAGAGAAACGCATTTTTGGTGTTGTTCTGGAATGTGCTGCTAATGCTAGTTCATGTTGCTGACGTTTCTGCCGCTTCAACGTGACACAAGCATTTCTGGTAGTTTTGTAGGAAGAGTAATCGAACGCTGTTTGAGGTCGCCTGAAACAATCCCACCAGTTGCGTCTTCTGTCCATCAGAGACCTCAGTTCACTGTCAATCCAAGGTGAACTCCTCTTGATGGACTTGCTACGGGAGAAAGGAACGACCTGCTCTGTCAGAGAAGTCATTTTGGAGAGCACAAGGTTCCACGCATTATCAAGAGAAATGGGATCAGGAATACTACAGTCCATAGCGCTTGCGGCTGTGCTCAGACCGAGGGGATCTACATGCCAAAAGTTCCGACGATAATCACCTTGGCTATGGATCGTGAGGCAACGAGTCCATTGGAAGGAAACGACACAATGATCTTTTTCCGATGGGTTGAAGAACTGTTAGATTCGTAACGTTTGACTGAGCTGGGATAAGCACAAGGTCCATAATAGTTGGCGTTTGGTCTGCAACAATGCGGATTGGCATGTTGATGTGTTGGAACCAGTTACACTCGAGAACATTCTCAAGTAAGGTAACATCAAAAGAATCAGGTGGACGAACACAAAATGTAAGTCCCAATCGATACAAGGGGCATTAAACTCCCCCACGATAAGAAGGTCCATTCCCGCGCCTTGTTTCCTGATCGAATCGAGCAAATGCACTTCGGATCCGGATGGCGTGCTGTAGACAACACCAATAGGGTAGGATCTGCATCGATAATATATACGGCACCAAAGGGCATCAAAATCACCTTCGTGGACATTAGTAACTGCAATTAAATGGGCATTGAGTTCGGGCTTCCAGTAAAGTATAACGCCGCCACCGGGCCTACCTCCAAGGCGGTCGGTTCGACAGAGGTTGTATCCGGGGATAGAAACCTCTAAAGCTATGATGTCCGCAAAGAGCCAAGTTTCGGTAAAGGCCATCAAGTCTGGGCGAGTATCTGACGCAAGTATCTGTACCGCATCAAGTTGATTTCTCAGATTGCATACATTGGCAAAAATTACACGCAGTCCGCTCTCGTACTCTACGGTCCTAGGTTGAGGAGAATTGGCCTCCAACGGGGTTCTTGGGGTTCTCCGGATTACGCAAAAACCCACGATGTGGAGGTCTGTCTCACCATTCGCTCGGCGGGACCGGAGCTCATCAATGGCTGTTTTCATTTTAATACGATCCTCTGGAGAAAAATCTAACGGCGTAAAAAGGCTCACTTTTCAAAGGTGGGGTTTGCCGGAGGATGGGTCGGCATTCCTCTTCGCTTTGGCGCACGACTTGAGGGGGTGTACCTTTAAAGGATCCTCTTGTTTCCCGCCCAAGCGGAAGGCTAAGATAACGTTTATACCCAATGCATCTTCATCGAATAACACGGAAATCATTCGCTCAAGGAACCCTTGGTCATTCAGCATCTTTCTGCAGAGGTGTATTTGGTGGATTCTGGGGCGTACACAATGATAGGACATCTTCCACGAGAGGGTGGTAGAGCGCGGCCAGAGATCTGAGGCTGTGGTGACGCCCTGTCCTTGGTCAACCTATCCGGCTCGTTTATTTTGTCGAGAACAGGTTTTATTTGGGTCTGGGAAGCAGTTTTCTTGGGTGTGGACTTAGACTGCCTGACCCATTGCGACAGTGGGAGTTTTCCTCCTCACGGCAGCGTATGTCTCAGTCGCGGGCTCACTAGGCAAGGCGTGTGTCAAAGGTTCTGATTGGGAAGCAGATGGGACACGGCTTTATTTACCCGCGGGGGTAGTTGAGTCGAATTAGGTGTTGACGGAAAAGGTGATGAGACAAGAGAGTCCAATGCAGTGGAAGCTTCAACCTTCGTTTAGGTAGAATGACAGCTCAGGGCTGGAAATCCGGCGTAAAGGAGTCAACTGTTTAATGAAGTACGGCAGCGGCGACAGGAAACAGCGATAGACGATGTAGTATATCATTGCAGAGACTCATAGTGTACAGGACAAATGTCGCAACAGGCAATATGCAGTCATGCATCACACTCAGAGTACTATAGGCCTTAGAACGCGAGGTCACACTTACTGCAACAGGCATTTTGACGTCATAGCTAAGAACGCAATTAGCTCTTCCCACTCGATAACTCGAAAGAAATCCTTCACAAAATCCGAGAAATTGGAAAGTGTGTCCCTATTCGCAATTAAACGGGCGAATAAAAGGTGCTTATCAGTCTCGGTTTTTCGCGAGACGACCATGTTGAAGTGGAAAACAGAACAATTTAAAACACATATACCACCGTAAAACGACTACAATAAAGAGAAAAACAGGAAGTAAAACAATTAAAAAAGGGAACAACCGCAAAACTACCAGTAAGCGTCAGGGAGACGCTTTTTCCAGTACCACTTTACTCGATCCAACCTATCTTGGATCATAGGAAATTTGACAATAGTCACATTTCATTTCACGTATTTATTCAACCACTGCTTGCCACGTTATTTCAGCCAAAAATCTCGATCAGTATGGCACGCCAAAACACCGAGTTACCACGTAGTATTCACAGGACGTCAAACAACCTGGCGGTAAATTGAAATTTTTGTGCGTGCTGTCTTTTTGAGGTTTTACTTTCAAAGGACAGTTCCGGAACAGTGTTTACAAGTGTCGTGCAAAAATTTGACTTTTGTCAAATTTCGCTTGATCCAAAGAATTTTGGATCATCGTTTTCCCCGGATTACGTCGTACCCGTTTTCGGGTACTTACCAACGTCGTCCATCTTTTTCGGGTTCAGCCTCTGGCTATTTTCCGGTATTTTTGTGTTTTGTAATCCGTTTTGCACCTTGTTTAACCCATAACTGTTTCTGTTGACTGCCCTGCAGGTAACAGCTTGTCGGTTTTACGTTTTGATACTTGTTTCACACTCTTTGAAAGCGTCATGTCGGATTCACTGAATACCGGCGCTAATGTGTCTTCGGCTGCATTGATCAGCGAATCTAATGCTGTATGCGGCAGCGGGAGCTGCTCAAAGCCCGTGACGGACGAGTCTGGTGGCATGCAGTGCTATGTATGCAACTGCTGGTACCATGAGACCTGTACCGATTTGAGCCCTGATCAGTACGCAATGCTTTCGACTAGCGATAGCATGCTGTTCAATTGTCTTCTATGCCGTCGCCGTCGATCTACGCGTCTTGAGGTCACTGAGGAGACATCGAGCAACGTCGGGCTGGGTAACCAGCAGTTGTGGTCTTTCCTCATATCTCTTGATCGGAAAGTGGAGTTACTGATGAGGAATATGGGAGTCTCTATTGATGTCGGCTCATTGGAGGAAGACACGCAACTAACCTCAATTGCTGTCGATGAAAATCCGACTGAGGTGATGGCTACCGTGTCGTGTGTCCCAGCGGTCCAGAATGCCTCTAAAGGGGCCTCTGATGTCGTACTGGAAGCCGTCCAAAGCGAGACCGAACTTATGGCCCCTGGGCCCAATAAAAGCAAGAGGAAGAGGGCTAAGAAAGTCCGTAAGGCTGCCTCAAAGCCTGAAGGTACTGAAAGCATTAAGGTATTGGAGGTGGAACACAAAACTCCAACTCCAATCACCCCAGTTCCATTGGCGAAGCAACGCGCCGTGTCGACTTCGGCCACACCCGCAAAGTCTGAAAAGACTAGACCGGTGAGGGAGTTGGAGGCAGAGAATAAAGCCTCAACCTCAATTACTCCAGCTCACTTGGCGAAGAAACGCGCCGTGTCATCTGCCAAACCGGTCGAAACTGAGGTCGCGTCGAAGACGCGTGGAGTGAATACGCCTCGTCGAGGTGATTCTTTTACTGATAGTAGCGTTATCTTTCGTAACGTTGCTGAATCCGCGGCAGCTCTTCCAAAGGAACGCATGCTGGATGACCTCCAGTGGTTCAAGCTCTGCGTCAACAAGATGCTTCCACCTGGTTTCCCCGGTGTCACTATCAGGAAACTAACCAGATTGGGGAACGTCCCTGTAGACACGCCAAATCCGCGACCCCGACTACTTCGTGTAGTCCTCTCAACCCCGGAGGAACGCAAAGCGTTAATGCGCTTTGCATTCAAACTCAAGGGTAGTAATGTCAGCGTTCAGCCGGACCTCCCACTGGCAGATCGACTGAAGTTAAAGGAAGCCATCAAAAGCCTCAAGAGCAGGCGGGCGGCTGGTGAGCAAGGCCTTCGTCTTGTGGGTTTTCAGGTGGTCAGCCGGAAGTCAAATTCTGCCCTACCAGAACCTCTCCTGGTAGCGTACGACCCAGGGCTGGTCGTGCCGAGTTCCTTCGGGTAGTGCTTAGTAATGTGCGTAGCCTAAGGAACAAGGTACACGAGGTGGGTCTACTTGTAGACAAATCTCGTCCCGACATACTTGCTATCACCGAAACGTGGCTGTCCCCGGATATCACAGACGGTGAAGTATGTTTTCCTGGCTACGCACTGCTTAGATGCGATCGCTCCGTTGGCCGCCAAGGTGGGGGCGTCGCTCTTTATGTGAGTTGTAAACTCGATGTGTTGAGGACCTGTGTGTTCCAGTCGCCGGATCAAACTGTTGAAGCCCTCTCGACTATTGTGTGCACTTCCTCTGCTCAGTTTACAGTTGTAGTGGTATATCGAAGTCCTGGAAGTATCTCCAGGGAGGTTATTGAATTTATTCGTACTCAGGCTGCCAATAGGTGTCTAATACTGGGTGACTTCAACCTCCCTGAAGTCTGCTGGGCTGATCTATCTTGCAGTTCGGCGGTGGGCACTTTCGGTTCGGATCTCCTTGAGCTAACATTGCAACTGCCTTTGCATCAGTTCGTGGACCTCCCGACTAGATATATGCGCAACCAAATTCCGTCTACCTTGGATCTCATTTTTGCGAAGTCACACGATTTCGTAAGTGATATTACCTACGACTGTCCTCTAGGAGCCAGTGACCATGTCTGCATATCCTTTCGATGTGCTCTAACTAAGTGTCATCAAGCTACCGCTGAGGCATGTCCAAATATTTGGCGGGCAGACTTTAACGCAATGCGAGACAAAGCTTCAGTTTTGCGTTGTGCGATCACCGTGGCTGACACCGTTGAGACAGCCTGGGAGAAATTTAAGGCATACCTCACCGAGATCTCTGCTCCCCACATCCCACTCACTAAGAGAAGGGTGACACGGGCGCAGCCTCCATGGATAGATCATACAGGTAAATACCTGCTCAGGAAGCGCTCTAAGTGCTGGCGAACTTACCAAGCGGCTTCATCAACCAGCACCTACGAAAGCTATCGAGCGGTTAGAAATAAATGTAAGCATCATCTTAGAACTCTTCGTCTTCAGTACGAGGAGGATTTGGCTAACGCAGCCGTAACAAACCCAAAGAAGTTCTTTGCTTACGTAAAGAGACGTAGCGGTACAAACTCGTCTATACCGGCTTTACTACGAGCGGACGGGACCCATGGGCATACCGACTATGATAATGCCTGTATACTTAGCGAACAGTATACTGGTGTCTTTTCTCATGAGGCCTCTCTACCTCAGGTTGAGCTGGTCACAAAAGTTCCGGAGGATTCTTGCCTAACTGAAATCAGCATAACGGAGACACAAGTCTTCGGGCTATTGCAAGGGCTAAATCCTTCCAAAGCTTCTGGCCCTGATTCAATTCATCCGAAGCTGATGCATGAATTGGCCGCTGAGCTAAGTGGCCCTCTGACATGCATGTTTACAATATCACTCGACAGCTGTGCCTTACCTTCGGAATGGAAGAAGGCAATCATCTGTCCGATTTTTAAGGGCGGGGACAGAGTTCTGCCCGCGAACTACCGGCCTGTCAGCTTAACAAGTGTAGTAGTTAAGTTGTTTGAAAAATTGGTCAGGGATTCGGTGGAGAATCACCTGATTAAGTTTAACCTTCTCAGTGCGGCCCAGCACGGATTCCGTAAGGGATTTTCATGTCTGACAAATTTGCTTGTAGCTCGTGAAAGCTGGGCTGAGGCAGTAGACAACGGTCACGCCATCGACGTGCTTTTCGTTGACTTCTCGAAAGCCTTTGATACTGTCCCACATCAACGACTCTCATTGAAGTTGAGATCGTATGGGATATCTGGAGCCGCCCTTAAATGGGTTTCTGCCTTCCTAGAGGGAAGAGGACAGTGTGTACGCGTGGGGCGTAGCGTTAAACTTTGACAAGCTCTTCATAGTGGCAATTGGCAGGGCTCGGTTCTAGGGCCATTGCCATTCGCAATTTATGTCAATGACCTATCCCATGAGCTTGGAGTACCGTCACTATTGTTTGCTGATAACCACAAGCTCTGGAATATTGTGGATATCCCTGGTGGCTCTGAGGCACTTCAGAGTGCCCTGCAAAGGCTGTGGGGTTAGTCAACCTTATGGTTGATGCCCAAAATTCAGGCAAAATTTTCCGTCCTCCGCATTGGAGGTGCTAGTCCCCCACGCGCTATGTAGTCGATGGAATTGAACTCCCTGTTGTTATTCAGCAGGTTGATGTAGGTATCACCCTTACCTCATTGCTTCACTCTGGGGAAATTGGAGGAAGGCTGCTTGTAGTGGGTTCCGTTTGATGTGTTTTAATGGACGCTCCTTCGGTGTTATAACGGCCGATATTTTTTGAAACTGTTCTCAGCTTTTGTGCGACCTTACGCAGAGTACAATATCCAGGCTTGTCCACCTTGTCCTTCAAGGGACAAAATGGCACTGCAGAGGGTTTTGCGAGTGGGTAAAAGGTTATTGCAAGGAGTACGGGGGCAACCGTATCCCGAACGTCTGCTTAGCTTGGGTATATACTCAATGCACTACCGCAGAAGTAGAGAAGACTTGATCCTCACTTATCGTATCTTAACGGGTAAGATCGGTCCAGACTAGTCCTGGCTATTTAGTCTCGCCAAGCTGCCTAGTCTCCGAGGTCACCCGTTGAAGCTGCACAAACAGCGTTCTGACCGGGTAAGGACGGAAACTCGTTTGTCACTTCGAGTTATTGAACGTTGGAACGCGCTTCCGGCGCACGTGGTTAGGTAGTCTAGGGTAGAGGGTCTCGAGCGTCAGTTAGATGCTCTTGGGTGGCAGTACCAAACCTACCCCTTCTCCTAACCGACTTGTGTCTTCAACTATCCTTCGTTCTTTTTAATTTTCTTCTCACCTCGGTATTATCATTATTTAGCTGACATTCCTCCTCTTGGTCTCTTAGCTTACCCTTCACTCTTTTAGTTCACGTAAACCGACCTGGCAAGGACTGCTGAGCAGGAAAATGTGAGCAGTAAGTAGTTGGACAGGGTGTGATGCGGTCTTTGTTTTAGGCTTTTCAACATCTCAAGCAGACCTGTCAACCCTCGATCCGACGACACGCAAAAGAAGGAATATTCACGGGAATATCCTATCGTTCCGGTCCCAACGGAACTTGAACTTGAGCTTGAAAGACAAGTTTTGATGGTGGCCGTTGTTTGCATTGCTTGAAAGTTGACAGCTAAATGTTTGGTCTTCAGATGGTTAGGTCATTAGCAATATGCTTTAAGTTCGCTTGCAAAACAGTCATGCACGGTCGCTAGTACATAGAGATAAAGCGTATTCAGTCTCACAAAGTCCGTTGACTTGTCGGAGACCAGATCCATGGGTGGCGGTACTTGACCCGCCATGAACCTGTAGCGCATGTGATTGCACAGTATTTTATCCTTGATTTTATCATTCCCGTTACGGATCATTTTGTACCGTAGGCTTAAATTCACAAAATTTTGAATACTACAACTTCTACGCGCTCGCGTCCTGCTGCTTTCGCTTTTTGCTGCGGCGGCTGCTTGTGCTGCTGCCACGTCTATCCACTACCCGGATTTATACCTTCGGATCTCTAGTCGGCATCAGACCAACATAGACTAAAGAAGGAACTATAACGCAAGTGTATTGAATTTCTTCTACTCTGTATTTTTGACTATGTAACGATGGCAAATAATTTGCTTAGTTTTCCTTTGCACTTATCTATTTCGCCACAGTTGTTGGACAGCTGTTTCAATTAACTATATATACACACACTAGGTTCTGAGCTCGTCTTCCGTGGCTCTACTTTGCTTGTCACCGGAAGGTTGTGATTGTGTGCGTCGCTGCCTGCTCTATTTACGAGCGGATTATACGTACACGTAACTTCGTCATACCTAGCGATTTACGATCGTCCAACGCTTAGGCTTCTCAGGATATTTTATATGTGAGATAAACAAGACTGACTGAGTATTCTCCTTTGCAGGTTCTTCCACAACTATGACCGTCTTTTGTCTTCGCATTCGAACTCATTACGCACGCAGCACCACTGTCCGATGAATGCCCGTTTGATGTCCACTGGGAGCCAGAGTGGCAAATATTGTCATTCATCGGGCGCTCGCGGAGAAAAATAACGTGGCGCCTCCTCTTGCACGCCCATATTTCCCATATTTCAATAAGTAACGGGTGAAGCCAAAGCGCCTTCTCCTTTCTTCAGATACCACTAAAAGCACTTTAATGCAATCACACACGTTGCATGCAATGAACAATGCCCAGTTCGCGAAAACATAATGTAATAGGGAGCACGTAATTTACAAAGCTGAACCTTGCGGTGATAGCCCTTCGGTTTCCTTCTGTATTCATGATTCACGCTCTTTGATTCCTTGGATCCAGCGTCGCAAGTTGTTAACAATATTAAGCTCTGTGCATCCTGATATTTTTTCTCATAATGGAATATGTTGAGGACATGATGGTTGCTTATAACGTAACATACCAAGACCCCTTGCGCAAATGGTGTGTTCGTTATCTTATTCTTTTCATGCAGGCCATGCCATTTCACTTGTCTGACCAACTTGTTAGTCATGTAAGTAAGCATGACTTTCCGCACACTTTCTGAGATGGTACGGCTGCTAACGTTGGAACAATATTGCGCCAACGACTAAGCGAAGTTGCATGAGACTTACCATGCTGTTCATGAATTAAGCGTTCTCCAGTGCATTGTTTAAAAATGATAATTGCGCTATTGTGTTTATTGGTAATGGAAATGGGCATACGTTGCTGGAACTTGGCGCTTGATGTGCACGCAGCGCATGCAAGGGCAACTCTACAGCTCTCATTCGTTGGTGCAGTGTTATCACTTCGCTCTTTAAATAAATAAATAAATAAACCTTTATTCTCGACAATGCGAGGCACACCAGTACAGGCATGATCATGTTTAGCTAACATAGTGTGATCAAAATGTACAAAGAGTACACGTTTGGCATAACAGTGAATGTAAGTGTATGGGTGTTTGGCTGTTGTTTGATATCCCCGGTGTGGCTGCGCATGATGTGCATGTTGACAAGGTGCCTACCTGTCTATTACCCACTACCTCGTCCATACTGGCTCCAGGAGACAGTTGGTCGTTGCTGGAGGGGACAGGGTGCACGGTCCTTGTGGCCGTGTTAGGCTCGAAGAGTGGTTCTATGCAGTCAGTGTGGAGCGGACTACGGTCCAGCCACCGCCTTGTGTGCGCTTGATTCCCAAATACAGCGTGTTTGTGTTTGCCTGTGAAGGAGTGTGGGCCGGCTTCGTTGATGAAACGTGGTTCTCATCCGCATGCCTCTCGGTCTTATTCCTTCGGGTTTACACTGGATATGAGGTGTGTGGGTGGAGCTGTGGGTGGTGCAGCGCAAGCCATCCATGGTCCCTCTGTAGGCGCAGGCGTCCTGTGTCTGGCCACAGTGACAGGCAAATGCGAAACCGGATGCCGCCAACCAATTGTCTTTGAATGTAGCTTGTATTTTTAAAGGTAGGAATGTGAGAATAAGCGATCGATGTCCGTGAGTTGGATACCATTTTCCGAATGTCCACGGCCCAGTGACTTTATTTTGTGGCGAGTCACCTCCGCCACGTCACAGTGTTGATAAGCAGACATTTGTGGCTTTTTATAGGGAGCACGCTTGCCGGGCGAAAACCCACCACGTCCTGGAACACTGCCGCCGAACTATTTGCTGGAACGGGTTAAACCCGAACCACCCAGCTGGCACCACGAGGAGGTTGTTCGGCTAGCCAGCCGAAGTTGCATGAGACTTACCATGGTGTTCATGAATTCAGCGTTCTCCAGTGCATTGTTTAAAATTGATAATTGCGCTATTGTGTTTATTGGTAATGGAAATGGGCACACGTTGCTGGAACTTGGCGCTTGATGTGCACGCAGCGCATGCAAGGGCAACTCTACAGCTGTCATTCGTTGGTGCAGTTTTATCACTTCGCGCTTTACGTTTCGCAATATGGCTGCAACTGGAGGTTACGGGGATGCTGTGAACCAACAGTTTCTTTTCAAAAGCAGTGCACTCTCAAAGGATGTTCCACTAACAGCTGAACGCTGAGAAAAGTTTTGGTGAATCGGACTGAGTAAAAATAAATGCATTGCTTACCTGGATGTATGGGGATATGCTAATAGATGTTCATTTTCTTTCTCAGAATCGTCGCTTAAGTTTTCCTCCAAATACAGCTTTGGAGGTGGAGGGGATAAATCGAAGTTGCGCTTGTCGTTGACTTACAGTCAGGAAACGTTTTTACTGTGTTGGAATAATGTACTATCTAGCTGCAACATACGTCTTTCGCTTCCTCATCGCAGCATTGGAATTTTGGCGTCGCTAGACAGTAAACCGGCCGAGGTTAGCGAGCTTTCTGTCAACTTCTTATCTTCAAGGTACTCCTCTAAAAATGCGAACAAATCAATCGTTATGTAGCCTCACCTGGAGAACGGTGTGCTCGTACTTTTTGCGTCACAGCAGACGCAGGCGGTGGCAGGCGGTGCATCAAGAAATCCTGTAACTGTTTTGATGATAACCGTCCCCACAGAATTTCTTCATTAGTAACCATCCAGGATGACAGAACAACTGCAACCGAAGCATCTTGATATTTCACCACGCGATACATCTAAAAAGCATGTACGCAGAGCACAGCATTTTCACAAGCATTTTAGAAGAGGTAAATGCTTCCGGCGGAGAAAATTTTATTTGCGATATCAGGTGCAGCAGCGTATGCAGGGGACTCCATGATGTTGTAATGATACCTGTAACAGTGCAACGTCATTACGGTTATACAACGATTTCGCGCACCCAGAGTTGAAGTAGAAAACGGACTGTTAACTGAAGCAAATTAATAAGCTCAATTTCAAGCGGGACTGGAACGATAGGAGTATCCCGTGAGTGTTTTAGCTTCGGCGCGTGGTTGAAACAGGAGTAGGCGGACTTTGAAATACTGATGGACATAAAACAAAGACCGCATTACACCCTGTCCAACCAATTAATGCACATGTGTCCTGCCCTAGCCGTCCCTGATGGGCCGGTTACGTGAAGTAAAAAAGAACAAAAAGTAAACTCCGAAGGCAACATAGAAAGTTGAACGAGCTAACCAAGTGGAATACCAAGATATTGGAGCCAGTAAAAGGAAATGCAAGATGTAGGTGAGTCAGCTAGGAAAGAGGAAAGGTTTGCTGTTGCAATCCAAAAGCATCTAGCTGGCGCGCAAGCCCCTTAACCGTGGGTTCCCTAACCACATGAGCTGGAAGCAAATTCCAGCGACGTATACCTCGGCGCGACAGACGAGTTTTCGTCCTAGTTCCATCAGACGGTGGTTTATGCAGTTTCAGTGGGTGACCGCGGAGATTAATTAACGTAGCGGGACTAAGTAATCCTGAAAAGTCCGAGCAAATCTTGCCTGTCACAATACGAAAAGTGGGAAGCAGGACCCCTCTTATCCACCTGTCAGTGCATTGAGTACGGCACCAAACTGAGTAAGCATTCAGAATACGTCTGTCCCCGTAGACCCTGCACTAACCGAGTGCCCACCCGTAACACGCTTACCAAGTCCATTTTGTCTCGGTTAAGAAATGGCGGACCAGCCTGAATACAATATTCCAGGTGGGGTCGGACGAATGCTCAGAGTAGCTTCACCAACATATTGACCGTTCAGATTCCGAAAGAGCGGCGGATAACTCACATCACACGAAACCCTGGACAAGCAGCCTTCTTCCAGTTGTCTCCAGCATGAAGTGCCGATGCGTGCGCAACTCATAAAGCAACCTGCTGAGTGACAACAGTGCGTTCACCACCGCCGACAAAATATCGGGTGGGAGGATTAGCAGCTCCGAATCGGAGAACAGAGTACTTGGTCCTATTTATGGGCATCAACTATAAGGTAGACCATTCCCAGAGGCTATCCAAGGCATGCTGAATTGCCTCAGGACCCCCGGGATATTCACAATGTTTCAGAGCTTAAGATAGGCAGCACACTTTAGTGATGACAACCCTAGCTCTCTCGGCAAGTCATTTAAATAGATCGCGAACAACAGTGGCCCCAATACCGAGCCCTGCGAGACGCGCTATAGACAGCTGGCCTGAGCGAAAGACTGCGCACCACCTGTGCGCGCTGTTCCCCTCAAGGTAAGCAGACACACACTGAAGGGCACGACCAGATAGCCCGTAAGCTCTCAAAGTTAGTGAGAGCCGAATATGTGGAACAGTGTCAAAAGCTTTCGAAAAATCCACGAATAGCACGTCCGCATCGTGGCCATACTCTACCGCTTCGACCCGGCTTTCACTTGATATAAGTAGAGCGGTCTGACGTGAAAACCCATGGCGGAATCCATGTTGGGCAACTCCGAGAAGGCTGAATCTATTCAGGTCGTTCTCCGCTGAATCAATTATCAGCTTGTCAAACCGCTTGACCACTACGCTTGTCAAACTGACATGCCTTTAGTTCGCGGGTACAGGGCTGTCACCGCCCTTATGAATTGGACAGATAATTGCCTCCTTACATTCCGAAGGAAATAAGGACCGCTTACTTACGTCGCATGTTACCTATAGGTTACCGTTTTCTACATAATTGGTGACCCTGTATTCTTGTTGAAAACCTTGCTGTTTTTCTTCATTATGTATGCTCAACGTTCTTGTGAATTCTAAATTCTCGATTCTGAACTATACTACTGAACATTTACCAGTAGTTCGATTTCTTTACTCGAGTTTTCCTGTTCAAGCAAAAATGTTCGGCTTTAACAAACTGATAAAACCCTGCAATTTTTCTGCATTTATTATCTTTTTTTGATTAATTGTTGTGAACTTACGGTTTGCGTCTCATCGGTTGTAATTTGTTTTACTGTGCCAATTTTACGGACTATTCGCCATTTGCGCAGGCTTAACTACTGACGTGGAATAATTGCTGCTCGAATTAGCGAGTCGCATTACCTATTCGTGAGTTAATTGTATTCTTTTTTTGTTTATTACTGCTATTGTAGAACCACGGTTATTCAGTATACTCATTCCGCCCACTGCCCTGCATTTTAACTGCCCAGACCGTGCGTTAGTTAGGTGATACGATTAGCCTCATACTCTCTGCCGTAACAGTTCTTGTGAACAGTTGTCTGAAAATTCCGTTACCTTTATTGCCATCCTTCGATGTGTCGAACTCACTTGTTTGGTCTATTCAAGTTGAATCTTTCTTACGTTTCCGTTAGATTACCTTGCAGTCTAGAATAAATTCATACATTACTGCTCATTTACCCACGCGCGTGGCTTCAGAAGTCATCGATATCGTCGACCCTAAGCCGACTGACTCACCTAATGATAAGCTTAAGACAGCCACCTTAAAAAGCACTACCTCATCCAACTAGTCACGCCTTCAACAGCTACTCTGACGTCGAGCTTTGTGATCGTACACCGTCTCAGCTCCTTCGACATATGCGACCATTTGTCGTTTCAACAACCTTGGATGATTCCATGCTTCGCCAACTCTGGCTTAATTGCCTTTTTGCAAATACGACGGCGATACCAGCTGTATTGGTTGAGAACATTCCACTGAATAATCTCGCGGAGGTGGTCGACAAATCATATGAAATGTTCCTTAGAAAGCGGTGAATTAGGTGGTTGAGGCGTCTACGGCAAGCACTTCAGAGACTGCCACACTAGACTCTATTAACGATAGGCTCACAAAGTTGGAACTCAGTAGCTTTTACCCTAGCCGCGCTCGAACACCGTACCAAAGATCCTCTTCAACAAGCAGACCTCGCAGCAACTCTCGTAGACGAGCATCGCGCTCTTACTGCTACTTCCTAAACCGATTTGGTAATGCCGCACGAAACTGCCGCCCAGGGCGCACTCACCACCAGACTTTCGCTACTTCCAAATCGGGAAATGTCGAAGCCAGTCAGTAATAGCGGCGGCTGCCGCTGGCCAACTTATCAGTCGTCTCCTGTACGTATTTGATTCCACGACAAAACTATATCTTTTGGTTGACAAAGGCGCAGAAATCCGCGTTATACCACGAAGTTTGGAAAAACGCCCTCTGCAACAAGCGGGACTTTCGCTACAGACCGCTAACAAAACGAAGAGCGCGACTTACGGCCAGAAGGTTCTCACGCTCAATGTTGGACGACGTCGTACCTTTCCTTTCAATTTTTCAATTGCTGACGTAAAATAGCCCACCGTCGGTATCGTTTTTCTTAGCAAATTTGGCCTTGTGGTAGCTCTATGTGGTGTAAGGTTACGTGCTGATTCTAATTCGTTAACTGCATCCGGTAAGCTTACTGCAGTTAATTCCATTAGACGTGGAGTTCTTATGAGAGATCGTTTGCGGTATTCCGCATTGTTGCGGAAATTTCCGTCGCTTGTCGGTGTAAATAACGACGCAACGGAACTCAGGCACAACGTACAGCATCACGTCGGCACAACTGGTCCACCCGTAACGGCGAAACCACGAAGGCTTACCTCTGACAGACTACAGGCCGCCAAGAAAGCGTTCAAGCACATGCTGAATCTCGGGAGCATCTGTCCTTCAAGTAGTTCTTGGCAATTCTACTGCACCGTGTGCTTAAGAAGACCAGTAGTTGGCGCCCATGTGGCGACTATCGTGCATTAAATAAAGCCACAGTTCCCGAAAGATACCCAATTCCGCATATCCACGGTTTTTCGTTAGCATTGGCCGGAAAGTCGACCTTTCCTGAGCTTGACCTTGTCAGGTCGTATCACCAATTCCTCTTGGCGCCGGAAGATATTACAACAACGGCCGAACAACCTCCTCGTGGTGCCAGCTGGGTGGTTCGGGATTTCCCCGTTCCAGCAAATGGTTCGACGGCAGCGTTCCAGGACGTGGTGGGTTTTCGCCTGGCAAGCGTTCTTCTATAAAAAGCCACGAAAGTCCGTTTTACAACACTGTGACGTGGCGGTTGTGACTCGTTACCAACTAAAGTCACTCCTTGCTTATCCGGACAGCCGCTTTAAGTCCACAAGTAGCAAGCATCCAGTTAACACTGGCAACACCTTTAAACACGTTCAAGCAAAACGACGGGACACATTTGCATATCCCATAAACAAAACTAAACACGCCTACATGCAAAATTACATACTTTCATATATAAACATTTGCAACAATCCCATGGTTCCTTTGTACATTAACTGACCACATTTTGTACTCTTAACATGATCATGTCTGCGCAGATGTGCCTCGCTTAGTCGAGAATACACAATTTATTTATTTATTTATTTATTTTGGCTTTTATGAGTTTCTCCGTATGCCACTCGGCCTCCAAAAATCCGCGTAATCTTTCCAACGCTTCATGGACCCAGTTCTCCGTGGAATTGACTTTGTCTTTGTTTACCTTGGAGACGTTGTATTTGCAAGCGCTTGTGCCGACGCACATTTAACATATCCAAGAAAAGTTTTCGAACGTTTCGCACATCCTGGTGCCACCATTAACCCTGACAAGTGCGTATTTGGCCAAACTTCCATCGACTTCCTACGTCACGGAACTACCTCCAACGAGATTAGCCCCTTGACTGACAACACGCAAGCCACATTGGATTATCCATGGCCACAATCCGTTGAAAACCTACGCCGTTTTCTCGGCATGGTTAACTACTACCGACAGTTTTTCCATGGATGTGCTGTCATTCTTCAACCTTTCGTAGATTTGCTCAAAGTAATCCCAAAAAGTTCACTTTCCCTTAAGATGCCGAATCAGCGTTTAACACCGTCAAGCTAAAGCTGAGCCAACTTACTTCAATCGCTTACTTACGAACGGACGACATTGCCACGTTCATCCTCAAGACAGACGCTTCGTAATCCGCCGTTGGTGCCGTATTGCAGAAGCTCGTGGGTAACGAAATGCAGCCCTTGTATTTCTTCTCATGGAAGCTTCAACCTGCCCAGACCAGGTACAGTACGTTCGGTCGAGAGCACCTTGCCATATACCTGGCTGTAAAGCATTTCTCTTACATGTTTGAGGGTTGACGTTTTAGTGCTTTGTCTGGTCCTTAGACGCGTTTGTATGCATTTCGGGCAACTTCTGACCGTTAGGCCCCTAGAGACTTGACATCTTGCTTATCATTCCATTTTGTGTGGATGCTCGCTATATTGACGGTCCTAACAACCTTGCTGCCGACGAATTATCCCATGCTCACATCCACCAGTTTTCACGTTTGCTCACTGATCTACAGCAAGTGTCGGTTGCCCAAGCCAGTGACGCAGCATTGACACGGTTACGATCGAACACTGCGTTAACACTTTTACAATTGCCTGTGCTCAAATCTGACGCAAGCATCTACTGTGATATTTGCACCGGTAAACCTAGACTGCTGGTTCCACAGTCCTACAGATGAGCTGCTTTTGACCATCTTCACGGATTATTGCACCCCAGTATTCAATCTACCGTGAAACTAATTACCGACCATTACATCTGACCCAATATGCGCACAGACATACAACAATGGGCCAAAACCTGTTTTAGTTGTCAGACTAGCCAGGTTCACAGACACACAGTTACAACTCCTGGTACAGTTTTACTCCCCGAAGCCCGTTTCAAACACATCCACCTTGATGTAGTGGGACCGTTACCAGCTTCTAACGGTTTCGCTTATGTGTTGACTCGGGTTGATAGTTTTACTCGTTTCCCCAAACAATTCCCTTACGTGATATATCCTCTGAAACTGTTTCACGTGCGTTCGTTGATTTGTGGATTTCATTCATTTGATGTACCAGCCACTGTAACATCTGACAGAACCTCTCAATTCAGTCTCATGCTTTTCCGTGACTTGAGTGGACTGCTCGGTTGTACACATTTGCAGACGACTGCCCATCATCCTGCTGCCAATGGCCTTGTCGAACGATTTCATCGACAACGGAAAGCTGCCATTACAGTTAGATAGCCTGATGCCCGTTGGGCTGAACGACTTCCAGCTATTCTTCTTGGTATTAGCAATATCGTCAAAGAATATATCGGATTCTGTCCAGCCGAACTTGTCTATGGCAAACCCTCAGACTCCCAGGCGAGATGATACTAGACTCGCGAATAACCCGCGAACTGAATCCTGCTTCCCATGCTGAACGCCTAAAGCTCCAGCTTCGACCCATTAAACCGACTCCCCTCGACTAAGCCCGCCCTAGCAGCGTATACAAGCTGACTTAAACACTTGTCTGTTCGTCGTTATCAGAATCGATGCGGTTTGAAGAACTATGACACCGCCATATGAAGGTCCATCCAAGGCCTTATCGCGAAAACGGAATACTTTGTCCTAGGTAAGGATGGATCCACGGAGTCTGTGAGCATTGATCGTCTTAAACCTACATACGTCCATTCAACTTTGGTTGGTCCAGAATCAACCGGTACTACACACAACCATTCTGTGCCTAGGCCGTTGCCAAATGACAAAAGCCTAACCGATTCCCTAATCTCGGAAGCTCTGTGCCCTCCATAAAGCGATCCTATCCACACAGGTTCGGGTCGTGTTGTTTCATTCTCCTCTAAACTAGCACAATACTTTCCATGAACGCCATATCGAGCTTTGCTTACCAGCGGAAGCTCTAAGAACAGTTCCGTAGTGGTTGTGAGTGCACTGTATTTTATCCATGATTTTATAATTTTCGTTACCGATCATTTTGTACGGTTTTCTTTTATTCACAAAATTTTGAATATTTCAACTTCTACGCGCTCGCGTCCTGCTGCTTTCGCTTGTTGCTGCGGCGTCTGCTTGCGCTGCTGCCCCGTCTATCCACTACCCGGATTTATATCTTCGGACCCCTAGCCGGCATCGGACTAACGTAGACTAATGAAGGAACTATAACGCGTGTATTGTTTTTCTGCCTCTCTGTTGTTGACTCTGATCCTCTTTTTCCAAACACTCCAACCTTTTTGGTAACGGTCCTCTACAAACCTGGTCGGCACGCGTGCCCTTTGGGAGACTCTTTGCATCGTCTCTCCAAATGTTGCACGTGTGCACTTGTCTGAGACATAATCATGGTGGCAAGACGCTCACGTTATCTCAGGCAGCGAACACAGTCAATGAGCATGGCTTATGTAATTGCACGGGCGCAAAGGGACACCTGACTCATGCGATACAAACATTTGGGGGTAAGATGCAACTAATTGAGAAAAGGTTATATTTTTAGGTCGCCAAAAAGGCACGCCAGGAAGATGCGTAAGAAAACGATTTTGAAATACGGGTAAACTGTTACGCACCGAAGCGACTAAGCTCTCCATGCTGTGCACGGGCAAATGCTAAACTCCAGTAGCTAGCCGCTTATGTACCTATTGAAAAACAACATTATGAAGCGCAGGAAAAGTTGTATTTACATGAACAATGCATTACAGAATTTGCTGGTTTAGAGAACATTCTGCTAATTTTACATAGCGGATAGTCTCATGAGCTATTGATAATATTGAATACTACCAGTCTTCCAAAGAAATATGTACGCACAATTGTATCTAAGTAAATGTTTAAAAAATTAGAACGTACCTTACCAATAATAGCCATAGCAAGATGTGTTTCACCGATGCGGTACCGGTCGTTCCTGCTATGCCAATTGACCTTGCGTGCGAGATCTTTGGTCGTGACTATATTGGTTACATTGCGCGTCGCTTCTGCGAGTGGATTCTCTTTCACCTGCGCTAAGTAGTTGCTCTTCAGAATAAATCCCTTAGCAAAATAGCATTACCATCCGTGTCATGGTTTGCATAGTCACCAGTTTTAAAATTAGCTTGGTGTTTATTGAGTTGTAGACGGCTGGAGGTAGGCCCCATGTTAGCTTCGTCGGCTCCAGGTAAGTACAAGAAGCCGTAGTGCATGAGCGACCCGACAGTCGACAAGTGACCAAGGGAGTCCTAGTGGAAGAGTGCTGTCCATGCAGCTTGCGTAAATGGGAGTGCAAACGTCTCCTGGAAGTTTGCTTTACATGTGCGCTGGTAACGGTTTCTAGGAGGCTGTTCTAGTCCTTTATCACCCGACCTGCAGTGGCGATGGCGGAGCGGACTCGGAGCATCCTCAGGTTAAATACCTTGCAAATGTGACTTCGTATTTGACCTTCTGCATTGTGTTGGAAAAACTGCCGCAGTTCTTTTCCAAGTTTCCCTCTTTTATGTGCCTGGTAAAGATAAGGTCGCCACGGCGGTGTCGGTAGTCCAGTGAGGAGAGGTTAATCCCGTAAAGTCGAAGAGGGTAGGGGAAACATTGAAGTCCGAAATCAAACATTAAGCCACCTCTCAGGACCCTTTCAATTAGGGTACACTCTGGCTTTGAAAACGGAAATGTAGCCGGTAGATCGTACTCGAGAATAGGTCGTACGTGAAGGGTGAATAGTAGTCTAAAAATAGTTGGTGTCATCCAAGCAAATGAGCTTCTTATGGCAATCCACATCCTACAGCAGCGGCCACTCTCCTTTTCATTGGTTCATTGAGTAGTAGAGAGCGGGAGAGGAGATCCTTTGTCAGCTCCATCGCTTCCCGACCATTGCTGGTATGCTCGTCATTGCGCAACGGCAAATCTGGAGAGGCCCTCGCACTCGTAGCTGATGCAACACGATCCTGGCATATCAACAGGTGTGCATTAAGTAGTCATTTAGAGCAATCTACCGTCTGTGTATCAACGACGGCGGCGGTAACCGGTTCTATTTATTCACAGCGCGAGTAGATAAAGCAAGAATAGCCCGTACTTCGAGCCTCCGCGGTTTGAATATTTTCCATTGGTTACCTTTGGTTGAACGCCCGATGTTGAGGTGGATGAATTCCTATAACTCCCATCCTAGTTCTCCCCTGAGGATACAAGGTGTAAAATCGAGTTTCCAAGCCGGCGAAGGTAATCCATAGGAACCATATTGAAATGTCGAAGCCGGCGGGAATACGGTAGGTTACGTAACTCTGAGACACACTTCGATTCAAGCAGTTGGACCTTGTCGATCTTGTCGTGCTCAAAATTGGAAAGCGGGTAGGCAGCAGGGCGCACATGCGAGGTTAACAGATGTCTAAAAGGTTCCGATGTAAAGCGAAAGAAAGCTCTTGGGATGGTATGAAACATCCTGTAGTCAGAGGCAACACACTTCATAGGGCCCTAAGTGGACCTTACGTCCGGGAAAACCATCACGTCCAGCTCTCTCTCTGAAGTGATATTTTGGAGCAATTAAACGTCTACGTTGCAAGCGCTGAATGGTTCGGGAGCACAGATAGGCAGGACGGAACCTTTGTAAATAAACAACTAAATAAGTAAATAACTATTTTATTCTCGACAAAATGAGGCACTCCTTTTGGAAGTGATCAGAATATTGTAATATTTTACCTGGTAGCATGTTTAGCAGCATCAAGAGCGGGAGTAGTAAAGACGAAGTTAGGAGTGTGGGCCCATATGGCCCAAAGGTTGTAGAGGTCAATGTCTACAGAATGCTAGATGTAGAGAGGATAATCTGCTCACCAATGTGGAGTATGTTGGTGAGGAACTAGGCCGAGGAGGTTGTGTGCACAAAGCGAATCAGGTGAGTGAAGCATAAGGGTGAAGCTGCAAAAATATTTAAGAACGTTGGCATGTACCTGAGCAATCGTGTCGGCGTGTTCCTGCGAAAGCAGTTATATGCATAGAAGTTGTAAATGTGGCATCGGTCAACTTGTCAATGTGTGATTGGGGCAGTGACTTTGTTGAGTGGCGAGTCACATCCGCCACGTCGCGGTGTTGTTAAGCAGACATTTGTGGCTTATTGTAGGAAAAAGCTAGCCAGACGTAAACCTACCACTTCCTGGAACCATACCGATTGGTGCTATGGCATTGACAAGCTTGCATCCCACCGAGTAACTTCTCGGATATTTGCAGTCAGGCTTGACGAATTTGTTTCCCATGTTTGGGCAGTCTCCTTCGGAGTCGACCGCAGGCTGTTGGAGCTGTTGAAGTCGGATGATTCAAGTGACTTGTATTAATTAGATTTGTTTTTTGGGTTCCCTTAGTGTATCAGTGTTGCAAAGTGCGAGTGAATTCTTTGTTCTGTGTTGATGTGTCCAGGTGAGCATCGCAGGTACGTCCTCAGAGGTGTTCCGTGCAGGTACTATTTTCCTTTAGCACAACGAAGAAAAGCAAAACGGACCGAGCAAACTGACAAGGAAATTGAACATGACTATGTTAGTGTATAAATATATAATCTATGGTAGCGGTTTGCTGGTTAAAGGCAATGGCATGACCGAATATGTTATATATCATATCCGTAGTTCCGTGTGCAAGCGCCAGCCCCAGGTATTTGCTGAAGGTGAGAGGCAACTGCTGTTCGAAGTGAACCAGCGTACGCAAAGGTTGTCCTGTGTGGGAACCGGGAGTATCAGGCGTTAATCCTAAATGAGTTAGGGGAATCAGAATAACATGGTAAGGTTAATACTGCGCTTGATATAAATTAAGCGATAGGTTGACACTGGTAGAGCCCATCGTTCGAAAATGTATGAGAGCCAGTTGAGTTAATATGCCGGATTAAGGACCCACGAAAATAATAACGTAAACTGTTCAGTAATCGGATGCCAGAGAAACCGCTGGGTGAAGGAGGGAGACGGAGAGTCCAAGTTGCTTCGAGAACTGGATTTGCATATTTCAGCTGTAGCGTGTCTATGGTTGCAAAGCCAGCCATAAGGGACCTGGAACAGCG
This sequence comes from Dicrocoelium dendriticum, assembly GCA_944474145.2. Classification (NCBI taxonomy): domain Eukaryota; kingdom Metazoa; phylum Platyhelminthes; class Trematoda; order Plagiorchiida; family Dicrocoeliidae; genus Dicrocoelium; species Dicrocoelium dendriticum. The sequence goes on from OX104069.1 coordinate 24,694,389, forward strand.
GAAAGAGACGGAGACTTCTACAGTGCGGCAAACAAGTCAAATAGAGGGCAGAAAACAGCAATGCTGGGAGTCCGGGTAAATATGAGGAAGAAATTATTATGTCAGCTATGCGATGAGGATATAAGTGGTAAACCTTGCCTACTAGTTGAGTTACTAGGCACAAATGTTCGGAACTACAGTATGAAAGACGAGTCGGTAAAGCATCAGAGATAGGTGGTCCATAGGTGGACATGAAGGCCAGGGTGGCAGAGATAAGTGAAGAACTAGGACGACATAAGTTTATAGATAGGCTTCATAGCCAGATATTGCTGGTCTTACGCACCAAAGTCGGCGCTCCAGGGTGAAGGATAGGTCGTTGGAGAACAGTGGACAGGAATTGTCCAGGAGGGGAAAAAGCCGGAGCCAAACAGGTAAGAAGTAGTGATTAAAAGAGAATATTCAATGGTGTTTTGGTCCATAGGGTAACAATTATAAGAAAGATCGATGTCAGATTAGCGATAGGTCTATACTTGAGTAACCTGGCCTTCTACTTGGGATTCTACGCACAAGACTTCGGTCCTACAGTGTGGAAGGTAAGTCCGTGTAGCATCTGTGCTTGGTAGTTCGTGTGACTTAATGCGCCAGAGTGGAAGAGATAAGTGAAGGCTTAGGACGAGACAAGGGATGGTCAAGCGGCATGGCCAGATATTTGGGGACTTACGCGCCAACCTGCGGAGCTATAGTGTGAAAGATATGTGGGTGGAGCCCCGAAAATAGGTGATCCATAAGTGGTCAGAAAATTCAGGGTCCATGCTGTAAGTGAAGAAGTAATAATTGATTATTGGGTAGGCACCACTGAATCGACCACTTGTGCAGGTGGTCGAGCGTTACTTGCCGTCCAGCCGTATCATCTAGAGCGGATACCTACTTACATATCTTTAGATCATCCGCATAAATCAAGAACTCCGATTGAAGCTCAGGCGGTGGACCGTTGCTGAAGACGCTGAAGAGTTCGGGGCCGAGGACGGAGCCTTGTGGTATACCGCTGGTCATATGCACAGGATCGGAATGGGTTTTGTTCACCCACACTAGCATGGAACGTGTGTGCAGGAAATCGGAAATCCACGAGGGAACGTTTCCAGGGACAACGATTCCTGGGAGTTTGTATAGAAGCTATTCATGCGGGGCCTTATCAAAAGCTTTACTGAAGTCCACGATCACAACATCCAAGCTTTGGCCAACATCCAGTGAAGTTGCCCATTTTCTCTAGCCATAAGTAAGTTAGTAGAGCAGGAGCGAGCTTTGCAAAAACCATGCTTGACACTGGATATCAGGTCCAACCGCTCGCCGGTCGCCGCGTCCTCGCCTTTTATGCTCCGAACTACTTAACAACCGTATCGTATGCCTGCGCTTCATCCGTTTGCTGTCCTCTCTTCATAAAATCTTGCTTAATTCTCTTCTGTGAAGCAAACATAAGTCGTGTGGCCTGCGCACAGTTGCTCCATTGCCTCTCCCTTCTAAACGTCCATTTATCCTTTGCTTGCTGCAACGTCTATGACGCCAGCTCATATAGGATTCCAGACCTTTCACTGGCATTTTCCAGCCCAGTCTACCTTAGTACTAAAATCTTAGCACCATAACAGGACTCAGTATCTGCGCGCCTCTGACTCATATGCTGCGATGTCCTCAGCAGACTTAACTTACGCATGCACTCCGACTGTTTGATGTCCTTCCATATAAACTTTTCAGCTTTCTCTAGCACTCCTTCCAACTCTTCAATTCGGTGCTCAGCCGCTCCTTAGCCTCTCTACTCTAGAGGTTTCATATCTCTTAATTGTTGTAACGTCTTCGACTTTCTCACCTGTAAGCGTCCAGCTATTGGACTAGCTTTCTTAGGCTCTTTCCAAATAGTAAAATCCTAGCACCCTAGCATAAATTGAGAACTTATACACCGCCATGGTTCAGCATTTTATGATACGATTCCCTCAATCCTTCCTCTTAACCGTTGTCCTTTCTTTATCCGACCTTAGCTCTCGTCTGGCGACCTTCTTTACCTCATCCGGTCAGTGCACAGCTGCTCCTTGCTGGAGGCACAGCTGTCACTCGTCTATGACACCTAATTAATAAAAGATCGGTATTCTCACTGGCTTTCCTGGCTCGGTCTTCCCTTGTTTTATTCCTTTAGCACCACAGCATGATCCTATTAAATGCGCATTGCCTATTTTTGCTATAAACTAGTTAAGATCCTTAACGTGTGCCTGAGATTCATGCGTCCGTTGTCCTTTCTTTATGAAGCCTTTCTTTGCTCTCTTCTCTCGTGCAGGCATATCCATGTATACAGCGCAAGTTGCTGTTTTGCCTCACACTTCTTACTCGTCATATTTCCTTACTTGGTGTATTGTCTTAGACCTTATAATATGCAATCATACAACTCTCGGGCTAGCATTCGCTGGTACTATCCAGCTTGGTACTATTATCTTAGCACCCTAGCTGCCGAGATTATGCCTCACTGCTCCGATACTCCAAGCAACCTTACTCTACGCTTGCATTTCGGCTATGCCCTGCCCTTCCGTCAATTAATGTTTCTTAGCCTATTAGTTCTTCTCTCCTCTCACTTGGTCAGCACATAGACGCCCGTTAGCTTCACATTTCTAGGTGTCCATTTCTCACCATTTTCTTAGCACCCTAGTATGACTTGTTTCTCTGCGCGACGCTACATATATATTTGTTCCGCACGTGTGCTTTCCTTTAACTGATCTTTAATACCTCATTTCTATCGATCAATCCTTTCTCCCCTATTAATCTGGATCTGTTTTTACAGCAGTTTTCGACACTTACCTTTGTAGGAGGTTAGCTCTCATAGGCTTTTCCTATTTCGATAGGCCATAGCACTATACTCCTAGTACCCTCTTGTCGTCTTTCTGTCTTGATCACTCGATAAATTTTACTCAGCGCTTGAGTCCTATCTATCCGCTGACTTACCAACTCTTTCGATGTAGACTGGCCACCAGCCGTCCATCCACCATTCTGACGCCGCTGGTCCCTGAACTCTGCTTTCTGTCTTTCTACGCAATAGTCGCATCATAGTAAACTGATACGGCGTTTGTGCTTAATGGCGCAACGCTCTGTATTCCTTGTAGATACTAGCAACCAACTTATAGGGCCACTGCTTTCGAAAAACATTCAAAAGACACTTTCAACACAATCATTGCTGCACATTGTACATCATTCGTCTCCACTCTAAATGTTATAACATAGGAGTTTAATAATGTTTGTATCCACGCCTGTTCGTTGCGGCCTTGGTTGTCTCTCACCTTCCCTTTTCTCCGAGGTCCGGAACTTCTTGGGGATCTGGGATAGTACCGAGAAACCGCTTTTGTCCGGGACAGAACAACCAATAAGGACCTATGAAGCACATGGCTGTACAAGAAACGGATACAACTGCACTCACTACCAGGACCGTTGTCCAGTGATGATAGCTGGACTCGAGAACTTCATACACCTGAAAAGAATACATACTCCTGAAAAATTCAGACGCAAGAAACTGACGTTTCGCCCACCTGGATACCCACAAAGACGATTCTTCGTGAAGCCCACATCCTCGATTCGCCTCAGCCATTATGGCGGCCTTGCCCAAGATACCTGATCAAATAACAGAGGAAATTGAAGGTCATTTGACTGCGGATATCTGAGTGTGAAATCAGTCGACTACTTGGTCTGCCAGTTTTATATTAGTGCACCGACACATTTCTGACAGTGTTCCAGGACGTGGTGGGTTTTCGCCTGGCAAGCGTTCTCCCTATAAAAAGCCACAAATGTCCGCGTAACAACACTGCGACGTGGCGGATGTGACTCGCCACCGAATAAAGTCACTGCCCTGAACTACCTACTGGCAAGTCGACCAGAATCATTATTCAATATTGCCCTGTCACTTTCAATAATAAGTTGCACCATGCGTATATGTATCGTTTTCACTACACATGTAGTGCCCTGACTGTTTCCACTACGCACGCTAGAATTCAACGTTTGTCATTCATTGAAGACTCTATCCCGTGACTACTTACATAATTTCCGCAGACTGTACAACCTTCGGCTTACTTCCGACTACACTCATAGCAACGTGTTTGTTGCGAAGCAATATTGCATGTAAATATTGATCATGCCTTGCTTGGTGTGTCTCGACATATTCGAGAATAAACTATTTATTTATTTATTGATAGATGAAGCCGAAGCGTCAGTTGCAGAACCCGTTGCATGCTTATGCACATTAGCAATATAAGGCAACTGGGCCGGTAGCTAGATGGGTCCTGACGGTTCCCTCCTTTGTACATGGGTTTGATGCTGCCCACCTTCTAAGCGGTCGGAAAAAGTCCGGACTGAAACGATCGACGGAAAGTCTGCGTTATAGGTAAAGCAATGTACTGAGCCACAGTCATGTTGAACAAGGGAGGCAAGTCGTCAGGACCAGCCAATGAGTAAGGCTCCAACTCACGGAGAAGTTTCAACACAACGTCAGGGTTTATATCGACGTGCTCTAACAGAGAAGGGAGCGTGCACACGGTTCTGTCAGTGAACGACGCTGAGGTTGAGTACACTAAAGCGTATTGCCGCACCAGCTGGCTGGCTTTGTCGGAAGGCCACAAGGCAGGGAAACCACTGCCTGCTCTACGGCTCCGTTTAAGGTAGAAAAAAGCGTCAGGAGTGTTTCTAGAAAGTTTAGCTATGGAAAGTTAATACTGTTGACGTTTCGCACGATTTTGATAAGTCCAGATATTCCTACCCGTTTTGTAACTGATGTACGCATGCTCTGATCTGCACTCGTCATGAAAGCGGCACCAAGGTGCCTCGAAAAGGTTGTCATTGTTACGTGAGACCGCAACTAAACGGGAGTTCAGATCCGCCCTCCAGTAGAGTATTACACAGCCTCTCGACTTCCTCCCATGACGATCGGCCCGAGAAAGGTGGTATCCAGGGATAGATATTCCAGAGTAAATGATGTCAGGGAATAACCATGTTTCAGCGAAGACCAGTAAATCAGGAAAAACAACTGAGGCAAGCGTCTGTATCTCAGCAAGTGTAGTTCGCAGACTACGAACATTAACGAACAACACACGCAGTCCGTTCTTTGGCGGTACTGTCCTAAGGTGACAATAATCGGCCTACAACGTGTTCCCTGAGTTTGTCGAACTGCGCAAAAAGCCATGATATGAAGGTCCGTTTTACCACGCGCCGCCGGGTCTTCAGCTCAGCACCAGCTGTTTTTATTTTGATCCTATCATCTGGGGGAGACCTCCCAACACATAAAACGGCTTGTCTTTTAGGCAAGAGGTCAGTAATAGAATGCATCGATATTTCCTTCGCCTTGGAACACCACCTAAAGGTGGCGAGCCCTGTGGGAAGGTTCGTGTTTCCTACGGAAGCGGAAAGTCGTGATAATGTTGATACCCTATTCGCCTTCGTCGAATAAAACAGAAAGCAGTCGTTCTAGGAATACCTAGTCGTCTAACATCCTTCCGGCGGAGGTATCTTTGGTCGATCCAGGCGCGTTCATGATGATGAGACATCGGTCACGGGGTGGTGTTAGGGTACGCCTGGTGCTCTGCGGTTAGGAAGAATGAAGCTACCCAAGCGACGGCTTAACTGAGATTGACCAATTATAAACGGTTAGGTCGGGCTACGTAATCCCAGGTACCATCGTGCAAAGTTTAGAACAGAGCTACCGAGCGATGGGTAGTCTGAGGTAGACCGTTTATAAAATGGTAACAGCAGGCTACGCGAATCTATGTAGCTTTATCCAATACTCAGATTGGAGCTACCAAGCGATGGTTTGACCGAGGTAGGCTAAGTATTATCCAGTAGCATCAGGCTTTGTGAATCCAGGTACCATCGTCCAACGTTCAGAATAGAGCTACCAAGCAATGTTTACCTCCGACGTACTAATTATAAAACGGTTGGATCAGGCTGTGGATCTAGAAAGCATCGTTCACAGATAAGAATGCAGCTAACAAGCGCCGGCTTGGGTCAGATAGACCATGTATAAAACGGTCCCATCAGAGTATGAGAATAAAGGTAGCATGGTCTTCAACACACCCACCAAGCAATGGCTTTCCCAAGATGAACCACTTATAAAGCGGTTGCGGTAAGCTTGGTGAATCATTGTAGAATCGTTCGCAGCTAAGAAGAGAGCACGTTAACGGTGGCTTGCCGGAGGTCGACAAATCATAAAACGGCTGCATCAGGCTAAATCAATAGAAGTAGCGTCGCCCTCTGACCAATACGCAGCTACCAAGCGATCGCTAATAAGAGCTGGTTTGGCTGAGACAGACCAAGTATAATAACGTTACGCCAGGCTTTTAACCCCCATGTAACATCGTCCAAAGACCAGGCTTTATTTGCCAAGCGGTGGCTGGACCGATATAGTCAAATTATACAACGCTTCCACCAGGCTTCCTTATGCTACCTATCCTTTAACCTGAAACTGAGTCTGAGCTTAAGTACTTGAATAATTGGAAATTACTAGGTGGTACGACTATGTGGTCCAAGCAAGCTTTTGTTTCCTTTAATTTGGCGAAGTATAAATTACCTTCATAAGCCTTTCACCGGAAACATTTTGGGCTCCCGGACGCTCAGTAACACGCTGTGTTTTATCTAGTAACATGCCGCTTCCGTGACAAGTACCGGTTTCAAAGCCATGTCCCAAACTTTATACGCAGAGCTTCGTTCCTTTACCCTTTGGAGTCATTAATGAAGTGCCCACGCTGACGTATAACGTTACCATAGCGGTTATAAATGGTTTCACGAATCACGGTAGCTCCTTCCATTGTCCATCTTAAGCCTCGGTATTCCACTTTAATATTTCAACGTCAGTTCTGTGGTATCCTTATTTCCAGCGGCATATATGGGTCAACATGACATTGTGCATAAAGCAGAAATCTACACTTACGTCTATGCGCTTACCTTTTCTGGCGACCACATCCTCTACATGGTAAATACAGCTTCGAATAAGACTCCGGTTTATAGCGGTATAACGCCACAAGGAAACGCATTCGCAAAAACTGCTTTAAATGTTGCATTCCCAGCTGGTGTCCTCGTTATTTTGTGTTGGCGACTTCCCATTTAGAGACGGTATACTCCATGTAGCCTTGGTTAAACTTGGAGGCTCTTGTGGAGTGGGCATGATTTTAAGTATTCAGTGATATCGCGCATCTTCGGGTACATAGGGTTTCTACGGGTAAAATAACCATTTACGGAATCATGTCGCCCAAGGGCTGTACATTAAGCTAAACTGGATGGTAGAATAATTTTACGTTTTCAAATGCCCGCCTGACGCCGGCGCATTACGTGTAATATAGAGTTTGTACGGTAGAAGAAGTCCCCAGTAGCATATACTAAGTTAACTTACGAAAGGCTCTTTATGAATTATAGCTTTCTAGTGTACCGCTCAAAACACCAATTATTTCCTCCTTAAATTGGATGTACTACCTAGCACCAAGGAAACTTGAATTTAACCGCCATTGTGCTATCAAACGGTCCCAGAAGGGAGCATATGGTGATTGACGCTCCGCCTCGATTCAAATATTGCTTTACAACACACTTAAACAACCGTTGTGATTGTAGACGAGTAATTTGTTGTTGACTTCTTAACTTAGTTATAAACTATTATTGTAGCAACATACTAATTTTGTTCCAGTCGTCAGCAACGGTTGCATAATATTTATAGCGTATTTCTTTTTTATCAGTTGTCATGGTATGACAATTTGCTGACGCTAAGGAACGACTTTTCGTCAGCTGTGCTGGGTGGGTAGAGCCGTAGCACCAACTGTAGGATCCCGGTCAACCATTTAGGGCCCACTTTCCATACACTAGCATTTGTCATGTGTCGGTCCCGTGAAGCTAGAGAGAAGTAGGATGAAAATGGATGATGAAAAGGAAGATCAGCTAAATGAAGAATAGCTCCAATAAGTGGGAAAAAGCACAGAATATGAACCCTTATTTGGTAGACAGGTATGGTCAGGAGAATGGAAGGCTTTCGTTTTGCTTTCCCAGGGCGTCTAACGGACGGTCAAACGCCTTAACCTTAGGTTTACTGACTATACGCTCTGGAAATGCGATTGTAGTGACCTGCAGGTTCCCCCTTATGACTATGTAAACTATGCCAATATATTAAATTTATAGCGTTTTTTAGTATTAGGGAATTAGGCGGTTTGCCTGTTAGAACGTTGTTCAGGTTTGTTTTAAACACGATCAAGAAACGCAATTTTGGCGGGCATGAATCCACTGTGAACGACACAACTTCCACGCACTCCACTCCAAACTACAGCCTCGCTAGCTAGCTCTCACCTGGTGCCTTACTTTTAGCGTTAGCTAGCTCTGCTCCCGTTCAATAAAACTTTTCCCAAGCTTAACCTTTCTGTGTTCTACCCATTGCCTTTGGTTGGCCGTCTAGTCTCCTACCGGGTATAGAGCGCACGAACCACGCGCTACAAGTTTCAGCGCTCAGTAACTCTACGTGTTAACCTACTTTCCGCCATGATCCGGTCGAAACGCTGCTTATGTAGCTACATGGGATGACTGCGGAGACAGGGCTTTCTAGCTGGTTAAATAGCCAAAAAATGTCCGGTCCAACTTTGTTGTATTAATGCGGTAAGTAAGGATTAGGTCTCCTCGAAGCCCTCGGTAGTGTATTGAATATGTACCTAAACTATGTAGACGCTCGGGGTACGTATTCCTTCTTAACCCCTCAACCAACTTGTTACCTACGTTCGAAACTACCTTGAGCTCCATTTTGTCCCGAAAGAGGCAGAGCGAGCAAGTTTGAACGCAGTATTCTAGATGGACCGAAAGTCGGTCGTTAAGACTCTAAAAGGACATTGTATCAACCACAACCTTATGTAACCCGTACTTGCGGCCTTCTGCCAGTAGTCACCGGAAAGCTTAGACGAGGAAGAGACAACGCCTAGTTTTATCTGTTTGGAGGCAAGCGTATTGCGCCCTTACCTGGAACGTAGCTCGGAAGTGGAAGTGTTGCTCCTATAAGAAAAGCGGAACACTTAGCTGGATTAATTAGCAGTAGTCACAAACTAGACCCAGTCCAGAATATTTGTAGCATCGCTGAATGACCACAGAAGCCCCATGGACTACTACTACCCCAGCTTTAGGTCAAAAGCAAACTATGGTAATGCTAGATTAATCTCGACACGGAGATCGGTTAATTGGATGGAGAACAGCATTGGTCCAATGTCCAAGCCCTGTAGGACACCGCTAAGGACCGCTTGCCTAAAAGATCAACTACGACCCACGCGTAAATATTTTTCGCTTCCCTGCAAGAATGCCGATACCCAGTGAAGGGCCCGGCCAGATACACCATAGCAAGTCAAATTTTGTGATAGCCCCCAACGGGGCACAGTGGCAAAAGCTAGCGAGAAATTAACAGAAAGCACATCCACTTGGTGACCAATGTACAGTGTCACAGTCCAAGCCACACGAGCAACCGACGTATTCGTCAAACTCGAAGACCTTGCTGGCTTCCGTGTTAAGAGCTACTGATCGGCTTAAATTTATTCGGCTGATGTCCCAACGAACCGCTCCCCAGCTTTTCTAGCAAATTTCCCAGGACTCCAGCTTATTGTTGACTGAGAAGATTCCAAGCCCATTATTACAGATGGCAGAGATGGTAGCTTCCTTCCTTTTAGAAGGCAAGTTACAGCTGTCAAGCACTTGCTGCAACACCATCGTCGGTGGTCTACTTAGTTCCGCCAACAACTACGCATAATCACCGGTTGAATGGAACCAGGCTCAAGTGCTCTATAAGTGTTCAGTGCTTATAGCAGGCTAAATCCATCCGTTTGCACTACAGTAACGTCGGCTGAAATTGTCCCCTAGGGACAAGTTCAACGTTATTCAACGCGGCCGCACTTACAGAAGCCCCTGCATACTACTTACCAAGTATACGAGCCTTGTCAGAGTCCGCATACGCCTGAGATCCAACGGTCTGCAGCAAAGTTGGAATGACAGAATTTGGACCACAGCGTCCCCCAAAGTCAGCAAAGCACTTATCCGGAGGTTCCGAGGCTCCATTAGCCAAGCACTTTGCATACAACAGCCGAGGTTCCCTCAAGTGTTGTTTACAAGCATTTGATCAGTTGCGGTACCTACCATAGGTACTATTTGTCGGAATGTCACGGCAGATCCACCTGCACTTTGGACGCTTCCGGAGGAGGTATTGTCCAGTGGTAGCTATGCACGTGGGCCATGCACTGTCTCTGTATCCTACCAAGCGGGACGTAGGCAGTAGGCAATTCCGGGAGATAAGACTTATGTTAGCCAAGGCCGTCTGAAGCGTAGCCGCCACCGTAATTTCACAACGCAACCCAAAAGCCTTGACATGCCTTGCCTGATAGTTAACATGCCAGATGTTTGGGTATGGCTCAGCAACGTGCCGGTGACTTCTTAATAGAGCACAGCGGTATGATAAACAGAGAGGAGCCAAGATAACTATGAGAGAGCCGTGGGTGAGGTTAACTATGAAGTCTAGTGACTTGGCAAAAACAAAGGCCAAGTTAGATGATAATTGGGTGTCCATATACCAGGACATTATCAAAGTGCGCCTCTCACGTTCTAATCTTGATTGTAGAGTATGGGAATCGAATTCGCATGATCGGCGTGCATGGCGCGATCTAAGCAAGTAGACAGTTGCCGAAGTGGGGAAGAAAGACAATACTTGCAGTGAAGGAGCGGCCAGTGCGAAATCGGCCAGCACGGATGTGTTGTACTCCATCGACATCGAGCGCATGGGGCTGTAGCACATGCGGTCTCGAGTGCCTGAGTCAGGCGGGCCTAGTGAGCTATGAGCGAGGCCACTCGGGACCACTACCGAAGCGACGCCGGGTCCTACAGCGAACGTAGGCAGAACCGGCGTAGCTTTTGTAGGCACGCTGCGTTGGATTTACTAATAGCGTGCTTGAGTCCTACGTCTACGTATTTCGGGTGGAGGGCTTACAATTTTTTCCTAATTATCTTCTTTTTCATATAAACGTCTACTAGTACTCTCTTCTATAAACTTGAATACGTCGCTTAAGCCAATTGTAGCCAAGTGTGATCACGTTTTCTTGTTTGCAACCTTTTCGTAAAATATATATTGTGACCAGTTGAACTCATCGCTTACTACTTTGTAAACAATATATTTCATATGCTCATTAATTTAAGAATTACGCCACTGTTTCCTTATGCATTACTCGAATTAGTTTCTTTGGTATCTTTATCGCACGCTATTGGCTGTTGCTTGATATCCCTCGTGGGGCTGCGCTTGATGTGCTTGTTGACAAGGTGCCTACCTGTCTTTTACCCACTACCTCGTCCATACTGGCTCCAGGAGACAGTTGGTTGTTGCTAGAGGGGACAGGGTGCACAGTACTTGTGGCGGTGCTGGGCTCAAGGGGCAGTTCCATGCATGCAGTGTGGATCGGACTAGCATCCAGCCACCGCGTTGTGTGCGATTGATTCCCCAAATAGTGTGTGCTTGTGTTTGCCTGTGAAGGAGTGTAGGCCGGCTCCGTTGCTGAAACATGGCTCCCATCCATATGCCTCCCTGTCGTATTCCTTCGGGTTTTCACTGGATATGTGGTGTGTGGATGGAGCTGTGGGTGGTGTAGCGCAAGCCACCCGTGGTCCCTCTGGAGGCGCAGGCGTCCTGTGGCTGGCCACATTGACAGGCCAAACAAAAACCGGTTGCCGCAAACCATGTACCTAGTGGGGAGGTTAACGAATTGGCGGAACGGTGCTTTTAATGTGAGTTCAAGAATCTCAGCGTCAAAGTTACCTCCCGCCGCGTTGCAAGTAAGGACTGCCAAGCTAACTTCCGTTAGGTTGAAGTCACAGTATGAAACATCTGTTTGCGGATTGCGAAGAAAGTCAAGCCCCTCTTCTGAGGCCCCTAGGGCTCCTATTGAAACTTGCACCTGTGAGCTGAGCCGAGGACGTGCTAATCACTATCGACGAGGCCTCAACAGTGTTGTCTACTAATTGAAACTTCTAGGTATGCAAAAAGTCAAGTTCACAGCTGACCTAAAGCGCGACGCCCCAGCCTTGCTGACCAACAAAGCTATCGCATCTAACTAGTGCGTGGGCAGAGAGATGTACCTGATCATCTGTGTTCTTCTGAGACAGCCGCGTTTCAGTAAATATGAGGATTTCCCTACGGTACCTACCTAAAACAGACGTAACACGTACAGCTTCTCCCTTAGGCTGCGCACATTGCTGAGTGCTATCTGAAGGCAGTAGCAATGTCCAAACCTGGACCTTGCACTACTAGAGCAGGCACTGGCTGGACAGAAAAGGCCGCCTGCCGAACAGCTGAAAACCCCCAAACTGATACCTGGTTCGCTGGTCGCTGTCTTGCATTTGAGGTCCTTAATGGCCTCTTTTTGCTTCAGCCTGTCCGACAGCGGGAGGTCTGACTGACCGCTAACCTTAATACACTTTATTTAGAAAGCAAGCCGCACCAGCGCGTTCCCATCTTCCGGGGAGGATTAGGCAACACTAACTAAACGCGGTAGAGGTTTTGGTGCGTTAACTGGTATGGTACCCAGTGTAGTCAGTTTCCGAACGGTAGCAACTGGAAACCCAGGCAGGTACGCACATCTTAGACTACGGTAGGTCGTCCGGCGTGTTTTCAGCAGGAAGTGGGACAGTGGATACCACCGCGTTACAAAAGAGCCTGCTGATATCCATGAAGTATCACCTCGACGGGGTGTATTTGCCACATTGGTTGTTGATCCTACATAAAGAGCAGCCGGTCTAGCCGCACGTAATGAAACTGGGCGCACGTTATAAAACGACGCTGAAGCAACTGCAGCGTACTCCTTGTGCTCCAGCATAGTTGACTCACTATTCTTGACGCTTTACAAACTGACCTGAAGACTAGGGCAGTGCGGTTACGTTTGTTCCTTTTTCCAACGGACGTTGGGCCCCTATGCTTAACGGTGTTGTCAGCCTCCAAGGCATATACACTAAGATGATAGGGTGTAGCGCCTGGAGTAGGTACCTCCGCCGTCTGTTTAGCTCGCGATGGCGACATCTTTTGCGTTTCATCCGCTGCCTGCATAGCATTGTTTGAAGCCTTGGTAATTGATTTAGGCGGCTTTCTAGTGCGCCATTTGGCGGGTTGTTCGGCCAGGTATTCAGTAGCTTCCTAGGTAGATCCAGAACTGCAAACAGCAGTCTCCGTGTCATCTATACTAGCCTCCACAAGTGTTCTGACGTGTTGGTTGGCACCACCATTTGACCAATCAAGCTGAGCTACCCATTTGGCGTCACAAAACTGACATCACTGAAGATCGCACTTGCCTTTATTAGCTAGTATACCTTACGGTCGTGAATGGTGAACACTGTAGTGAAACAGAAACCTTTATGCTTTCAATATTAGTGACCTTGGATTGTATTCTTGTTTGTATCCTCCGATCGTTCAGTTGTTTTACTGACCACATATCTGGTTCCCTTTCGATTTTCCTGTGAGTTGTGTGATTCTTTGCTTCATGCTTCGCTAACTGTCTTTCAGTTCTTTGTAGCTCATACATTACAATTTGGATTCGACAAAGTTTCCATTCTGTACACACGGTAGACGTGGTGGCTTTTATTGGTAATTGTCGCTCTTAGTAACTGACTTCGGTTCTACAATTAGTGACCCTGCTCGCGAACGCCATCGCAACCATCTTGTAACCCGCACCTCGGTGAGACCAAACCTTATCGTTTTTGTCTGGTTTTCCATATTTTATCGTTTAGCATTCCCTTATCATGTCTGCTCAAAACGTTAAACTTCCTGGTCCTGCTTCTAATTCTGCCACTGTTCCTGTCCAACTGTTCATTAGCAGTCATCCACGGTTTTGCTTTAATGTATTAGCTTCTGAGTTCACTCGCCATGGGCTCACCGCTGATTCAACAAAGTGTAGCCAACGACTAGCTTGCCTACCCAGCAGCGTAACCTTGCAACTCAGGGATCTTTTAATGCTACCCGTTTCCGAGCAACGTTACGAATCTGGTAAACAGAGTTTCACTAGCAGAAGCACACCATCCGAGGTGATTCGTATTCAGAAGCTGTTCCAAGGCCTACAATTGCGTGACAAGAAACCCTCAACGCTACTAAAAGATATGCACCAAATGCTCGGTACAACTTCCATAGACGAGTCACTATAGCGTGAACTCTGGTTGGAGATTTTACCAGAAACATCCCAAGGTATTCTTACCGATATTCAACTGCGACCACCAGGGGACGCCCCTCAAACAACTGACGCAGTAGCTGATCGTTTTCGTCCTTAGCCCAAAGTGTCAAAGCCCCTTTACCACCGGTAGCTTGCACTTATAATAGCGTTCCTGTGCATTGTTGTTCACACCTTACCCAGCCTGCCCATACTTCATATGAATGTACGACTATTCCAGCGAAACTAGCTGCTTTGCTCGGTGGCTTTAGAAACAGGTCTAACCACTTCGGACGCCACTTACTTAGCGACTCGCCTAACCGTAAGGAGGTGCAGGTGCCAACCGGTACCGCTGGTACCACCACCGATTTGGTGTGCAAGCCAAGAGTTTACCACACTTGCACCTTCAAGGCTACTCAGCAAGGCAACTCTCGGGCCACGACGTAAAGGCGAATAGCGTCCATGGCCCTCCCGACGACAGTCGACCCTTTTATGTTGAGGACTGCAAATCTGGAAGTGCGTTCCTGTTTGATACCGAGGCCGAAGTTATCTTGGCTCCTTCCACACTTGGGGAAGAGACTCGGCAGGACACACTCAGCCTTCCTGCCGCCAACGGCACACTACTCCCCACCTACGGTGCTCGATGCGAAACAACAGAAGATCGTCAAACCCGCAACGACGCTCAGAGTCCCTGGTACCAAATCCGACATTGCAGCTACCACCCCTCTCTACGCTTGGTCACAGCCTTCCTCCAACTGTGTCCAAGGATTCTCTCAGTATAAAATGCTCCTTCAGCCAAATGAATGAAGCTCTTCCCTTGGGCTCTCAGGTCACGCACCGTAACCATGCCAATGGCCCACCCATCTCATCACGCCCGTGCCGACTTTCGCCAGCAAAACTAATGTCCGCTTTGGCGGAGTTTTAGCACTGCATGAAGGTGTAATAACCAGCCCTTCGGATTGCACTTGGTCGCCTCCACTCCAGATGGTCCAAAAGCAATCTGGAGACTGGTGCTCTTTCGCAGACTACCGGGTCCTAAACGAACTTACCGTCCCTGGCAGATGATCCATCCCACATATGCAAGACCTCACCGCATGCCTCACAGGTAAGGCGGTCTAGCAAGATCGATCTTGTTGGTTTATCACCAAACACCTGGTAAGGAAAAATACACGTCTAAAATAGCCGTCATTATCCCCTTCGGCTCGTTGAACTTTTTAAAATGCCTTTCGGATTGTGCAATGCCGCACAATCATTTCAGCGCTTCATCCACGATATCACCTGGGTCCTAGATTTCGCCTATCCCTAACGACGACATTCTAGTTGCCAGTTTGTCCGGCGAAGAACAGCTAGCTCATTTGCAGTCCCACTTCCAGCGTTTGACCCAAGAAGACGTCACCGTCAATCCGACTAAATGCGAAGTTGGCAGGTCCGCGATAGAATTTTTAGGCCATCTCCTCTCATCATCTGGCATCGATATCCTTACGGACAATGTCCAATCCAGCAACGATTTATCAGTCCCAACTTCATTAAAACAGCTAGATTGATTTTGCGGTCTAGTTAAGTACTATCGACGCTTTATCATTTGCTGCTCCCAACTCATGCAGCCTCCGATTGTCATCCTCAGAGGCAAAGGGGTTTACTTTCCAGTACACGGCACACGTGACTTGCATCACCGACATGACAAGAACTCCCTGATGTCGGTACATATGGACGCCGAGAATTACCAGTTTGATTTGCAAAATGTCAGGATCATAGGCAGGACAAAAACTCGAAATGCATGCGAGTGCATCGAGGCTTGGTACTTGGGGAAGAACTCAATCAACAGACGCTTAGATCTATATACTGCATATGAAGCTCTGAGGGTCAAAACAATAACCCGCCCCAGATACACAGGACAAAGGAACGACATTGAGACGGACTCTAGCCAACAGTACGCAAGAGCTGACTACACGATCAGCTCAAGTGTGCCAACTGACTCCTGACGTTCGAAGCAAGTGATCAATAACCACTTGGATCTGTAAGTGGCCCTCAAAAATCGGACTGATGTTGTCAAGCCTGACGATGAAAAGTTTGCAGCCGAATGGGCCAGCACGGAGAACATTAACACGCCCACATCCGCATCCCGAGTTACAAATATTCTCACGGATTTCTAGCCATCAGCTTACATTTGTCACGAAGCTGATGATGTACACACCCATGGTGTTATCTGTTCTTCTATACGACAGTGAAACGTGGACGATATACCGGTGGGATTTGCGATATATCGAGCGGTTCCATCAAAAGTGCTTGCAACGAATTCTGCGCACCGGTTGGGGCGACAGAGTTGCTGACACGGAAGTGTTGCGACAAAGTAGAGTGTGTACAGTGGACTGCATACTTTTGCTGAGCCAACTTAGGTGGCTCGGTCGTGTGAGTCGTATGGACTAGACGCGGATCCGAAACAATTATTATATGGTCAGCTGAGTATTGGGAAGTGGCATGAGGGAAACCGAAGCTTCGTTAGCAAGACATGTTCAAAGTGAGCCTCTCACGTTCCAAGGTTGAATGCAGGTCCTGGGAATAGAAGGCGATTGATCGGCGTGCATGGCGCGATCTGACCACGAAGGCCGTTATCAAGGTGCAGGGGAAAGACCTCATGTATGCAGAGAAGAAGCGGTAATTGCGTTTGCGCATGACGTTGTTTCATACGCGGTCGCGCTTGTCTGAGTCAGGCAGGCTTAGTGAGATATGAGCGAGGCCACTCGGTGAAAACACCGAAACGACGACGGGTCTTGCAGAGAACGTAGGCAGAACCGGAGCAGCGTTTGTAGGTACGCTGCATCCGAGTTGCTAACTGCGTGCTTGTATGCTGAGTCTCTTTAGTTCAGGTGTTATATATTATATATATATATTATATATTATCCTTATGCTTTTTTTACCTCGAATTAATGTCCAACTGAATTATCTTCTATTAACTTGCACACATCGCTCAAGTTAATTGTAGTAAACTTGGATAACATTTTCGCATTTGTGACATTTTCATAAAAGATATTTTCTGACCTCCTAAACCTATAGCTCTATTTTTGGCAAGCACTTTATTTCAATGCTTATTTATTAAAAAGCTAGGTCGGCATATCTGTACGCATTATTCGATTGATTGTATCTGCTATCATCGTTTCAAGTGATTGGCTGTTGCTCGATATCCCTCGTGGTGCTGCGCTTGATGTGCTTGTTGACAAGGTGCCTACCTGTCTTTTACCCACTATCTCGTCCATACTGGCTCCAGGAGACGGTTGGTTGTTGCTGGAGGGGACAGGGTGCACAGTACTTGTGGCGGTGCTGGGCTCAAAGGGTAGTTCCATGCATTCAGCGTGGATCGGACTAGCATCCAGCCACCGCGTTGTGTGCGATTGATTCCCCAAATAGTGTGTGCTTGTGTTTGCCTGTGAAGGAGTGTAGGCCGGCTCCGTTGCTGAAACATGGCTCCCATCCATATGCCTCCCTGTCGTATTCCTTCGGGTTTTCACTGGATATGTGGTGTGTGGATGGAGCTGTGGGTGGTGTAGCGCAAGCCACCCATGGTCCCTCTGTAGGCGCAGGCGTCCTGTGGCTGGTCACACTGACAGGGAAATCAGAAACCGGATGCCGCCAACCATGGGTATGGCTAGAGAAGCCGGAAAGAAAACCCATGAAATAAAGAAAAGCAAGATAAGTGTCAAGCAATCATGTGAGTGCCTGTGTTCGCGAAGCGATACCAAAATGCATACGTGACACCCTCACTTCTCTGGTCAAGACTGCAGACTCCGGGTTGGTACCGATCAACCGGCTTAGACGTGCGTTTTTAGCGTCTTAATTGTGGTTGTGTCGCATCTGATTGTTGTTCCTGGTTTTGTGAAGCAGGTTCTCCGTCCGTTTTGGGGCCGGTAGTAGCCGCCTATTGATTCCGCTCCTGTGGTTCGTTTAAGCGTAGCCGGATTTGGGCAAAATGGCGACGCACCACACGGCCGTCCTCCAGCTGTAAATCCGCTTAGTTACATTTTGAGAAGATAAGTGTAGCAGGTTGCCAGGTTGTTTGGCGAGGCAATCTTATGTACGCCGGATCAGAATCATTAGGACACACTTCTTTTTAATCTTTTCATTTCCGTCTGTACCCTTCGCAATTATCGGTATAGACTTCCTCCGACATTTTGGGTTGCTTGTTGATGCTGGTCGCCACAGACTTTTAGACGACCGTACGAAACTTGGTGTTGATGGTGTCATTTCAGATGCTCCGATAATCAGCCCTGTATTTCGGATCGCATGCGCACCGTCAGACTTCTTGAACCTCCTCTCCGAATACCCGCGACTGGTTCGACCGGCTGCAGAGCTTCCACCAGTCACGACAGAGGTCGCTCACTACATAGTTACGCGCGGTCAACCAGTTAGCGCACGACCAAGACGGCTTGCTCCAGACAAACTACGGGCAGCACGAGCCGAATTTGACCACCTGCTTCAACTTGGTATCGTCAGACCGTCAAACAGCCCATGGGCGTCGCCTCTGCACATGGTCCCGAAGAAGGTTGTGGGGGACTGGCGTCCTTGCGGCGACTATCGATCCTTGAATACGGTAACCACGCCCGATCGCTATCCGATCCCACACATAGTGGATCTCACCGCCAGTCTGGAGGGTAAAAATATCTTCAGCAAAATCGACTTGGTACGCGCATACAACCAAATTCCGGTAGCCGAGGCGGACATCGCTAAAACTGCCGTGACGACTCCATTTGGTTTATTCGAGTTTCTGCGCATGCCATTCGGTCTAAAGAATGCCGCACAAACTTTTCAGCGTTTCATCGACCAAGTTTGTCGCGGTTTAGACTTCGCTTACGCGTATCTTGACGACATTTTAATCGCAAGCTCTTCACGAGAAGAGCACATACGCCACGTACGAACACTTTTTGATCGTTTATCTCAACACGGGGTGACGATCAACGCAGAAAAGTGTTCGTTTGGTGTCGATGCAGTCAATTTTCTGGGACATCGTATCTCTTCTGCAGGCGTCGTGCCACTGCAGGATAAAATTCAAGCCATCATCGACTACCCCGAGCCTCATTCTTTCAAACAGCTCAGGCGTTTTGATGGCCTTGTTAACTTTTACCGACGATTTATACCCAACTGCGCCTCGCTGATGCAACCCCTCACGGACCTTCTCCGAGGGAAACTCAAGAAATTCGAATTTTCTGCCGCAGCACGCGCTGCTTTCAAGTCGCTGAAAGAGGCTATCGCCAACATAGCTTCTATAGCGCACCACGATCCGGCCGCCCCACTGTCCCTCAGTACTGACGCCTCGGACGTGGCAGTCGGCGCTGTTTTGCAGCAACGCGTAGCCGACACGTGGCAACCCTTAGCCTTTTTCTCCAAACGTCTACAACCTACCGAATCTCGCTACAGCACGTTCGGTAGGGAACTACTAGCCGTATATCTAGCGATACGTCACTTTCGACACATCCTAGAAGGCCGCTCCTTTGTCGTCTTCACCGACCACAAACCCCTGACTTACGTGCTCGGTTCGACTACCGACCGATACTCTCCTAGAGAGTCGCGCCACCTTGACTATATCGCTCAGTTTACGACCGATATACGGCATGTCTCAGGTGTGCACAACGCCGTCGCCGATGCACTTTCTCGTATCCAGGCTATCTCCGCTGACGCCGGCACTGCTATCGACTTGGCAGCCATGGCCACAGCGCAACTTAACGACCCTGAGGTTGATCTACTACGCAGGTCTCCCTCATTGGACATACGACCCGTTCCGCTGACATCATCAGACGGCACCATACTCTGCGATCTATCTCTGGGCACGCCGCGCCCAGTCGTCCCACGTGAGTTTCGGCAGACCGTGTTCGACGCGTTGCACGGCTTGTCTCATCCAGGCGTTCGTGCATCGGTTAAACTCGTAACCGCACGATTCGTTTGGCGCAATGTTAATCGGGACGTCCGTACCTGGGCAGCTGCTTGCCTTCCGTGTCAACGCGCGAAGGTGCACAAGCACACGAGAAGCCCATTAGGCACTTTTCCGACGCCAGACGCACGCTTTCATCACGTGCACGTCGACCTCGTAGGTCCTCTGCCGCCTTCCAAAGGCTCGGTATATCTACTGACCTGCATCGATCGATTTACTAGATGGCCTGAGGCCGTCCCCATCCCAAATTGCTCCTCGGAAACGGTAGCGAAAGCTTTTATGGAGCGCTGGGTAGCTCAATACGGCTGTCCCGCCATCGTGACCACTGATCGAGGGTCACATTTCTCGTCGACCTTTGCTACGTTGCTTAAGGATTTAGGCTGTCGCCACGTCCAGACGACGGCGTATCATCCGGCCGCTAACGGCATGGTGGAGCGTTTTCACCGCCAGTTGAAGGCAGCGCTACGTGCGCACGCAGATCCTTCATGGTCTGAAACGCTTCCCCTCGTTCTCCTAGGCTTAAGAAACACGGTTAAGACTGACTTCGACGCCACACCAGCGCAGCTAGTCTACGGTTGCACGCTGCGCTTGCCCGGACAGCTGGTAGCACCAGCCCCATGTACTTCCACTTTTGACTACGGAAGTTACACTGATCGATTGGCTCACCAGATGCGTGAGTTACGTCCACCCGCTCCTCGATCGCAGAAGACACCAGTGTACGTGCCCGAGAAGCTGTCTACTTGTTCACACGTCCTTCTTCGCGCAGACGGTGTTCGACAGCCTCTTCAGTCGCCGTACATAGGACCCTTCAAGGTGCTGCATCGTGCGAGTAAGGCGTACACTATTGACCGCGGTGGTCGACACGAAGTCGTCACCATCGACCGTCTGAAACCCGCCTTTATGGAAGAAACTACCTCGCCTACTTCGTCTAGTAGTGCTTCGTGCGACGTCACAACTCATCGCACCAGCTTACAGCATCCTGGTCCAGTTCATCCAGACCACGATCTCGGTCTACAAGCCGTTCCAACATCTCCCGAATCTAGTCCGCCGCCTCCCACGACCAATCGCCGTGGTCGGGAGGTACGTAAGCCCGTCCGTTTCTCCGACTATGTACAGTGTAAATATTTTTAGCTTTGTAGATATTGTATATATTTGCCCCGTTTTTGGTCGATCAACGTTTTGAAAACAAACAAAAATATCAAAAACCTCCGAAAAACCTTTTTCGAAAAAAATATTCAAAAACCAAAAAATATTTAAACACGCAGATCATTCGTTTGTTCTTTTTGGCGTTTTCTGCGCGTGTTTTTCTATTTTCTCGTCTTTACATGCCCCAACCCTCCCCTTCGATCGACTGGCCCACACGAGGAATGTTTTCGAGGACCCTGACGCGAACACTGGTCGCTTCTCCGCGGGACGAGGATCGCTTCTCCGCGAGACGAGGGTCACTTCTCCGCGGGACGAGGATCGCTTCTTCGCGGGACGAGGATCGCTTCTCCGCGAGACGAGGGTCGCTTCTCCGTGGGACCATGGTCGTTTTCTTCGTGGGACGAGGGTCGTTTTGGCGCAGGGCGGGGTGCGGCGGGGGGAGAGACCACTCCCAAGCGCACCGTTTGGCAGCAGCAGAGGTTGAGGTCCTGTCGGCCTTTTCTGGACTAGCCAGTTTTTTGTAGTCCGACAAGCCCGCTCCAACGGCTCGCCGAAATGCACCCTGCCCTGCATTCAATAAATAACAAATCATAAACGGCACAGCGGACTCCGACTTCCGACGAACCCCCATTTACACGAACGCACGCTCATTTTTACTCGGCACGATTTCGCCTTACGAACCTCGTTTCAACATTCCTTTTCGATTTCGAAGGCTTTCTATGTTCAGCCTTCTAGGGGGGAGCTCTGTAGCGCCCAAAAAGATAACTCTTATCTTTCGTGTACAATTTACTTGTTGACCGATTGTACATTACTCCTTCTTGTTTTAATCTTACAACCGGCTCGACACACAACTGCCTTGTAAGTTCCCGCGCTCACGTGTACGCTCTTGCCTCGCTTCATCCGTCCGCTTCTTGTTGTAGCCCATCGAATACAGTCCGCTGTGTCCGACTCCAATTGCCTTCTGATATCCGCGCTTAATTCCGCGCATCGTCTCGGACTAGTATTAACTAGTCCTACAGGCCCAACAGCAGTCTGAGAAGCAACGGTCGTGAGGACAAGAGTGGTGTTAACGGATTAAGCGTGGTAGAGTTCGACAACGAGTGTTTAATCTTGTCAACTACGGGCTCGAATTCTTGTGACTTGATGTTAACGCATTACTGCCGAAGTTTAAGATTTGCTCCGTTGTTGCATATGTTACGGAAAGCGCTGGGGAGATTCACACAAGGTTTATGTATAGAAAATTGGGATTATTTTAGGAAGTACGATGACTTGTTTAATTGCCTTTCTTTAAGGGCGAGGGCAACTCATGATACCGTGACATGGAAATTTAGCAGAAAACAACAAACCGTATTTTGTGAGCAAAGACACAGTTGCAAAGCTGATGTGGCAGTGTTTATTATTTCTTTCAAAGACAGTTTTTCGCTATCAAATTACATCTCCTCTGCATTTACACAAAATGTATTCCATTGTTCTTGTGTGGTATGCCACAAAACATGTTTCGTATAGTGATATTTCACACACTGGGTGGAGTAGATCAGCTTTGTTCCAACAGGACGGCATCTTTGTCTGGACATTGATTCCAAGTGTTTAACTTACTGCCGTTTGCTGCTTGGTGTAAGAAGATACTGTGTGACATTTAATTCTACGAGATACATCTGCAAGTGGACTTCCGTGCCAGTTCGGTTGAAGGAAGGTCTCATGCTGGTCTTGCTCATGTGTGGGTTATTTTAACTACAAAAGCCAAGCATTGTCCATTACAACAACAAGAAAAGCGAATAGCAGCCACCACCACTATTGTTAAGTAGAACGATTTTATTTTGACCGCCACTCTGGTCCAATCGCTCTGCTTCCCCAGTGAAGTGTTATACCTGCTAACGATAATAACCGAAAACGTAAAGTAGGCGACGCAACTGTTGCCGCTACTGGCTGGCATGGAGTTCCCCTGTTGCGGATGATTATAACTAGATCGACAATTTCTAGCACCATCTCCAAAACAGCGGTGGTACGAATAGAACTGGCGTGCCGAACTCCTGGTGGGATTAGGTCTAGTTTGATAGCCCATCACAAATCAATCCGCTAGAGTCATTCTTCTTAGCCGCATTGACCGTGGATTCAGCATACACACTGCGCTTTAAAGAAGCATAGGTGGATTGTATCGGTTATCTCGACCAGAGCGTCCAAAGAGAAATCCGCTGTAAATGCAGCAAGAAGAGATAAGGAGTCGTCAATCTCAGTGGAACCGATAAATGTACGCATGTGTCTGAAGAGTTGAGGCCGCGTCTGATCGCCTAACTCAATCTTGGAAAATGCTGTCGCAGTCTAGCTTCGTCCGAAGACGTGGTACGCCTTAAAACAGCGGCTTGGAGCTTATCCTAAGGCGCATCAATCGGAGCAGGATCGAGCAGATCTTTGAGGTCAATTACGATATGGGTAGGAAGCTAAACAGTATCTTGCGGGAATATCAATAACTGCAAGATCATGTGAAGGATAGATAAAAGGGCTTCCAACTGTGAAAACGCAACATGGGGATTTGATGAATCAAAGGTAGGCAAGGAAAGACTAGCAAACATTGCTGAAATGTCGATGTGGGAACCGGTGAGGTACTGTGGCTGAATCTTTCGGTTTGGATGTTTTTCTAAATTTATTCGCCTAATTGATTGCCGGCATAGTGGTATGTGGGCAGGGGTGTAGCTGGGTGGACAGACTTTAGATGACATTGAAGTTATACATGAAATGAAACAAGGATGCGTTTTAGACCTCACCCTGTTCAATATCTATCTGACTGTCGTAATGTCTAGTGCATTCGGTGCACTTCTGGAGCACCGCATTTGTGTCGACTTACGAATTACCGTCGCTTTGGAGAAAAGACCCCAGTGCACGAAACAACTAGCAAGATGTTGCTGTTCACCGACAAATGTGCATTGTTCGCACATACTGAGGAATAACTGCAATGCCTAATGACTACAGTGACTCCCAAGTCGACCTTGTCTGAACTGAGCATAAACAGGCAAGTCTGTACGCCATTTACAGCTACCACCGCGAGTGGGTTCGATGTACGGTACAGAAATATGGATTCCTGATAGAGTGGTACAGAACACGTCTGCAATCTGGGGAGCAGATAGTCAACACAACTGCGAATTACCGGCGAGTTGCGCACTCGTGTAGCGAAGGCGGCTTTTAGGTAACTGGAACATCAGGCGTGGAAAAACAATCGCCTCACCGCTAGAACCAAGATGGTAGTGTGCAAAACGATGATACTCTCAGTCCTTATCTATAAGCCGGAAACGTAGACATTGTACAGTAAGGATATCCGCTATCCATAAGCAGTGTCTGCGCCGAATTCCTCGCACCCACTGGCGGTACAATGCGCCTAACACTGACGAGATACGCCGGAGCGACGTGTACACAATGGACCGCCTGCTACTGCTGAGACACCTCAGGTGGCTTGGATATGTGCGCCATATGAATACGACCGGGACGCCGAAGCAACTGTCGGATGAGCAGCTTAGTGCGGGCAATCGGAATGTAAGCAAGCCAAAGTTACCCTACCGAAACAATATGAAGGTTAGTTAGTTCTAATTAAATATAAACCTAATAGGGTAGCAAGGAATCGCCTATATTGTGAACACATCATGCTGACCAGTGTCCAGAAGCAAAAAGACAGCTAGTGCGTCGAGAACAAAATTGTGGGATACGTAAGCGTTATCTACTGGCGGACTACAGCTCATCGGCTACTTCCACATGGAGCTGTAGTGCATGCGGATGTGGGTGCCACGACCCAGTCACCAGCCAGACCAACAAAGTAACTATATGCCGAACATCACGAAGTCATGTAGCCTCTGTTGGGACACAACATAAGAAGGATTTCTTGACGCATCAATTATGAGTTAACAAATGCAAGGGTTCAGGTTAATCGGCAAACATGATGAAGAAAGGTGAGTCAGAACGGAATACCTAATCTCCCGTAGCATCAGAGGTGAAGTCATTTCCGCTGACACTAAACGGACTTAGGCAGTGCAGCGACAAACATTCATAGTCTCTGCGCAGACGTTCCGTACTTGTTACAAAAAGTGGGACATTCCCAAGCTAATCTGGTAGCCGATGCCCCCTACAAGTGCCCCCAACCGAGGTTGATGTTGCAAACACCATGCTTCTTCACCGCAGT
The DNA here is from genome assembly GCA_944474145.2 of Dicrocoelium dendriticum. NCBI lineage: Eukaryota > Metazoa > Platyhelminthes > Trematoda > Plagiorchiida > Dicrocoeliidae > Dicrocoelium > Dicrocoelium dendriticum. The sequence continues at coordinate 24,719,791 of OX104069.1, forward strand.
TGGGTTGCACACGTGATCGTCAGCCCTCGGTAACAGTAGTAGAGCAGCAGACCGGTAATCCGTATGTCCCGGGTTCGATTCTCCGTCGAGGCAGATTTCAAACGTGGCTTCTGCCTTCTATAAAAATTACACTACTCACAATAACCACCAGTAACTTACAATTACCCCTATGACTTGCTCAGTACTGTCTCTGTCTTGCAGTTAGCATGCATTTCGCAGTCTACTACGGTCTCATGCCTTGTCGCGACATATTCACAGTTCAGCGCAAGGTTGCGCTTGATCTGCACTCACTGACGCGGAGCCACGCGACAACGCAGAGGCTCCAATCAGTAAGCTGAGTAGCGCGATGGACAGACAGTCAGATTATGCCACGAAACGGGGATCCAAAACACCGGCTGGAGAGCCAGCCGGAATACAACTTCCGTTCACGTTTTTTGTTAACACCGTGTCGTATTAGGTACATACCATCGCGTTTGCGAGCTCTCATAATTTCACAAATGATTGTTAGCCCTGCCTCCAATCCCAACCAATGTGACGGTATGCCCTCCCATTCAGTTTGTGGTAGTTTACACTCAGATGGTAATAAATTCATGTGAGTGTATGTGATTGTGCAGTTGCTAAGATCGAGGCTGATGAGGCATATAATGTGCTTTGTCATCTCAATCGAGCTAACCTCGACTGACTGTCGGATGTACGTTTGATAAAGTAGACCTCCCGAGTGGATATGCAATGTTTTTCTGCGCATGTTATGAAGGTCGACAAGGTGCGTATTTGTCGGAAAACCGTTGCCCCCATTATACCTGGTAGAGCAGCGAGTTGGTCGTTGCTTGGGTAGACGCTGTACACGGCACTCATGATCGTGTTATGCCCAAAGGGTGGTTCCATGTGCCAGTATGGAACAGGCTACGGCCCAAACACAGAGTTGTGTACGTTTGGTACTTATATTTCGTGTAAACTTTGAGTGTTTACCTTCCTTTAAATTCCATGCTGGTTGTTTGATATCCCCGGTTCTGCTGCGCTTGATGCGATTGTTGACACGTTCCACCTCTATTATACTGGTTCCATGAAACTCTGAATCGTTGCCGGGGAGGGGGTTGCACCGTCCTCGTAACGGTGCGAGGTACAACGAACGATTCCAACTAGTGCGGAGCGGGATACGACCCAGCCACCGCCTTGTGTATGCCTGGTACGCATGATTCCCAAATTAGACAGACAGGAATGCTGCTGATGGACATGGAGAAGGAGTGTGTGCCGGCTCCATTCATGAAACGTGCCTTCTATCTACATGACTTCGATCTGATTCCTTCGAATTTACACCGCATAGACGGTGTGTCAATGGAGGTGCGGGTGGTGCAGCGCAAGTCCCCCATGGTCCCTCCGTAGGTGCAGGCCTTCTATTCGCATTACACTAACTCTCCATATGTAAAACCTTTCCTTGGAACAACACACGAACGCACACAAGTCAAAGGAGTTTAATAATACACACCAGATAAAACCTGTCACAAATATATAAATGCATCAAAAGTAATAACAAAAAGTTTCTGGTATGAGAGACAAATGCAAAGTGAGGATGTATTCCACTGCAAAGGAATGTAAGTATGTTCAGTTGGTCCATTATCTTTCGTCCGCCAATGTGTTCAGATAGAATGATGTGCACTTGAACGTCGCATTGCCGTCTGTGTCCTTTCACAATAGGAAACCAAACCAGGGATGAACAGCTTTCCAAGCACATTTCATGTATTGCAGACCATCGCCACATTATGAGGAAACTTGTCACTTAGATTCCTGCTTCAATTCCACTTGTGCAACTGTGTTATCATTCGAAGATGAGTGTTCAACTGCCGTAATATGGAAAAATGAACCATGAATGAAACGTAGGTTATAAAGTTGCAATAAAAATATTAAGAAAGAAACACAAAGCATACTCACAGTTGCGAGATGCGCTTGGCCTTTGCCTCTGAAGTGAGTGCACTCTGATAGGTTATTTCAGACACACTCACTGTCAATGGGATGTACGGTTGAATATTATTTCTATCCAATTGCAAAGCTGTCTGAAATGATTACGTCGCACGGTCTTCTGACTACGAGTAGTATGCAGAGGTGGGTCCAGCGCTGAAAAAGCGTAAATATCTAGGCTTGCATACCTGATTCAATTGCCAGAAAACCGGTGGAGGACACGAATATTTTCTCACGAAATCCATCATCTCCGTAAGTAGGGGAATCCCGGTTACTGCGAGTAACGTTTGGCAAGCCACGGGGCCAGCATGATGTCCCCTGAGCAAATCACATTTAAATGAGCTCTGTTGTCAGTGTCCGCATTTTTCCGGACAAACCATGGGCAGAACGACAGAAGTGGAAATCTGAGCCGAACGTGTCACGTCAAAAGGAGACAAAATGGTACAGGTTCATGGGATACCAGAATTAAAGCATGACGATAACAGTGAACGACAAAAGCGCGATATCGAAGAGCGGAGGTACATCAGAGAACTCCATTACATGCAAAATGTTGTCGCTTTTGACGTCATCCGTCCAGTTCACTCTCCAAACAACCACAGCAGCGGGCCAAGAATTTTGGAAGTTACGTTGGTTACGCCCGAGTTGGTAAAAATGTCAATCCAAGCGTGACATGACAACAGGAAATTTGGGGCTCCAGATGCAGGTTTAAGACCATTCCTTCGAGCAGGACAAACACCAGTTACAGGTGAGCCAATCTCGGGTATTCCTACCTCAGACAAGCCAATAGTAAAAACACACGTTTCAATAAACGTCAGTAGACCGGCACAATGTGTACCGATCACTCATAGCGAACCGAGCTCCTAATTCGTCAATAAATATAATGCTGCTACACCAACGCACAGGGCCTCTACGCCAAGCTGCCAGAAGTGCGCCTTTGATATGTAACATCAAATTGGTACATCGTAGCAGTGACTGAAACTTGGTTCTCAAACGATATACTAGATCCAGGGATTGAACTCCGTGAGAGGTCAGTCATTCGAAATGATCGTCCATCTCGCGGTGGAGATGTTGTCCTCTATTATCGAGATCACATGAAATGTGAGGCCCTTACCGAACATTCCCTTGTTATTCCTGATACTAGTGATTTTTGTGGGTAGTGTAATTTTCGTAGAAAGCAGAAGTGACGAGTGAGTGAGCCAATCTGTAACATCAGGACAGACTGTGAGCTTATTGGCAATACGTCGCGAATCAAGCAGAAGTCATGTATTAAATTGCGCACCTGACCGTCTGCTTTCGGGAGCGCAGTGGTAGAGCAGCAGACCGGTAATCCGTGGGTCCGCGGTTCGATTCTCCGTCGAGGCAGATTATTGTGCGGCGTTTAATTGTAGCTTCTACTTTCTACGAATATTCCCGATGCATTATTCTGCTGACTGAAGTTCGCAGGTCGAGATGGAGAACCACAGAAGAAGACGAGGGATTCTAGGCTGATAGTAGCTGTCTATAGGCCACCGAACTCATACGCATACAGTGATGACATTCTGTTAAACACACTCCACTATGCAGTTTCAAAAGACACCCTCATTAGCTTACAATGAGCAATTTCAACATAGCTTCAATCGTCTCAGTGTCACCTAATGAGCCCTCATTTAAATCAAAACTCCTTGAATTAATGCAGTTTGTATAATCACGTGCATCGATCAACCAGACACCGCTGTTCAAACAAGCCAGGTCTAATTCTCACAAATGAAGAGTTGATGGTTGTCAGTCGCACATGACCCTCCTTTAGGTAGTAGTGACCATACAGTCTCAACATTTGGTTATATTTTTAAGCCACTATGGCTGAGAAAGAACGCGAAACTTAACGAACTATTAGTATCCCAAGCTTAAGAACCTAGCGACAATCGTCGACTGGGGACTATACTCATAGGTGGGTAAACGACGCATGGAATGAATTGAAAGCCGTAACACCCAAGAGTAATCAGAACACTGGTATAGTAGTAGGAAACCTTTAGTAGGAAGCGTGAAGCAGTACACTACTCAGCAAATGAGCACGTAAAAACTGTTTGCCACGAAATTCACATGGACGCGAGAACGAGTTCCAGTTCGAAAGGAAGCAATGGTGGACGCTGATTAATTGGCATACAAACATGTACGCACACAGGTACACGTGCTCCTAAGCAACAACCTTTTCGGCTGAATAGTGGTGGATGGATGTGACATGACCAGTGACCGTTTCAAAAGGTAAAGTTAATTGGGTCATACGAGCAGCCTCAAAGGTCGTACCATTATGGGTATCACGCCGGACCAACAGTTGGACCCGAAGCAGAACACGTAAGCGGAGATTTGAAAACAACATACACTAAGCCCATGTGATACCACATGGCAGAATTACAAAGCAGTCAGAAACGACTGCACGTCACTTATTAGGGCGGACAAGTACGAATGGCAGGCGACCATGGTACTCAAGTTTGGGAGTAACAACAAACTGATATACAGGTATGTGAACGATAAAAGAAAGGTTAAACCTGAAATACCACCACTCAAGTCGCCGAGTGGCTTGATGACTACCGCTGTGAATACCACGAAAGCTCTGCTCATGCAGTTTAGCTCAACGGCTACAAATACCATAGCAATCTATGCTCTATCAACTTCCGAGCAAGGTCGTCAACTTACTCCGTGTCATTTTTATCCCAGAGGCTGTCGTAAATAAATTACAGTCTTCCAGAAAAAACAATGCACTGGGAATCGATAAAATCGGCCCAAACGTACTTAAAACTCTTACTCCCACCATAGCAGTACATCTTGCAGCGTTATTTTCCAGGGTCTGCTTAACTCCCATACATTCCCATCTGAGTGGAAAAATGGAATTATCACCAATGTACGAGGTAAGCGATTGGATCCTGCCAACTACCGACATATTACTCTCCTACCTGTTTTATCAAAAGTGATGGAATCGGCAATCTCAGAGGATCTGACGCGATAGTTTGAAAGTCTGCAAATCATTTCCAATGTCCAACATGGTTTCAGATGCAGACGATCTTGCCTCACCAATCAGTTCGTTGCCCGGGATTTATGGACCAGAACAGCTGAGGAAGGAGTCCCCATAAATGTGGTGTACATAGATTTTTCTGAGGCATAGAACAGGGTCAAACACTTCGTTCTCCTCTAAAAGGTTGCCGCCCGCACTATCAACGATTCGCTGATCACCTGATTGCAAGATTACATACGAGACAGAACTATCAAGGTAAGAACAGCCAACACTCACTCCGAAAGCTTGTGCGTATCCAGTGGTGTACCGCAAGAATCCGTCCACGGGCCACTACTGTTATCAGTTTACATAAATGACCTCCCAGAAAACACTTTATCCCCAATGCAGATATTTGCATATGATGCTAAAATGTGGAGAGCAATTTTCTCAGCATCAGACCGCGATTACCTCCAGAACGAACTGGATCAGAGTAATGAATGAGCAGAAAGGAACCACTTCCCACTGAACCCTGCAAAGTGCCACCTGCTGACGGTGAGTAGCAGCTTCAGCAACACATCTTCTGAGACAGCACGTTTTGCAACAGGTGACTACTGACGGAGACTTAGGTATCCTCGTCCAAGAAAGTCTTAACAATTCGTTTCAATGCTCGAAGGCAGCGAGTGTGGCGAACTTGAGCTGGAGGTTTTTGAGACGAGCTCTCGGCACCTTTGAGCGACGGCTGGTATCACTGTTGATCAACACATATCTTCGTCCCTTCGATGAATACGAGGTTCATGGTTAAAATGATATATTCGACTCTTGGAGCAACCCCAAATAAAGGCTACCTAGACAACAAGTGGACTATACGGTCTCAGTAACGAACTGCGCCCTCGTTTACTTGTTGTCTCCTCAGAATACCGACGGCTTCGTGGGGAGCTCGTCCGCATATACCGGATACAAACTGAAATCGATCATCCAAGTACATCACTGGTTACCCTAGTCTCTTACAAACAATGTCGAGGCCATCCTCTGAAACTATTGACGCAGTACTCCCGTTTGTATTGTAGGAAGTATGTTTACTCACATGGAATCTGTTCACACTGGAATGCAATAGCAACATATGTGGTGAACGCAACAGACATCGCGACATTCGAGAGGCTTCTGGATTTTCATCTTAGTGCTAAACGCTATACAACAGTGTGAGAAAGTGCGACGTATTTACGACTAATGATTTACCTTCCACGTTGGAGTATTTTTTGACTACAATTTTCTTGTGCGTTCTCCATCCCGTGGGGCTTGTAAAGTAATGCTTTTTATTCCAATATACACCATTGAACTATTGAAGAAACTTGTGTGTATAGCTGCACGCATCACTGACCACAGAACCAAATTGAATCTTCTGGAGAATCATCGATCTCGTGTGGCAAAAAGATACTCCCATCATTGTAGTCCGTCAGCCCGTCGCAGCGAGACTGGACCTTAACGTGGTGCGACGGTTTGCGTACCTTATTGATCCATTGAGTTATACTGGGTGATGCCTCCGGGCACCTTGAGAGCTAATCCTACCAGGTTGGTCAATGGTGAGAGATCAGACTAACTAAGTCTCCTGGTCCTCCAGGTTCGGGGTTTGAAATGGGATGGCGACCATTTCTGTAAAACTAAATCACTGCCACCCCGCTGCCTTGCGGACAGGCTTTTGAGTCAAAGGCTTTGGATGAGGACCCTAATCGCCTTCCTGTCTAGGTCTGGGCGCCCTGGCAGTATCTCAGCCCACATACAACCATGACATTTTCTTCAAACATAAACTTCATCCTGCAACGGCCGTCGCGTAGATTAGCAAGGGTCGCCTTATCTGCTGCATACAGCAGGGTGGATAAGCGAAAACGTGCTACTGCTGGCGCCTCCCTTCTTCCTTTTCCACCTTTTTCTCTTACTCCCATCCCGACCCCCATTACTAATCATCCTTCTATAATTCCCAGCTTAGTTGACAGCAACCGAAGTGCCACTGGAGTAGAATCATCTGCAGCCACCATCTCATAACACCTATCGGAAGTCCCTTAGAAGGCCACGCTATCCCGTTTCCATGGCGACATTCAACGTTCGCACTCTAAGACAAACAGGTCAACAGGCTGCACTCGCACGCACCTTGGACACACTGGGTATTGATGTGTGTTGTGTGTCCGAAACTAGGATCAATGAACCTAACGGGGTTATTGAATTAACTGCACTCGGCTTATCCTCTGGTTATTGGTTGCACGCATCCGGAGACGCCTATGCCGCACTCACGGGTCAAGCTAGTGTAGGTATCATTCTAAGCTCCAAGGCTGTGCCATCGTTGGTTGATTGGATTCTGGTGAACAGCCGTTTATGTGCTGCCCGTTTGACGACATCAGCTAAGGTTGATTCACGAAGTAGTATAAAACGCTGTTTGTTTGTGATTTCCGCTTATGCTCCCACCGACTGCAGTTCAGATGTTGTCAAGGACACATTCTATGACGAACTGAACGCGCTACTACGCAGTGCTACTAGTTCAGATATTATAGTACTTGCAGGGGATATGAACGCACAAGTAGGGCGTCTGAGCTCTTCAGAAGCTCAGCTGGGTGGTAATTATGGGCTTAACTCCGAACGGACTGACAACGGTGAGCGTCTGCTGCAACTGTGTGCGGAGCACCAGTTGTTTCTTAGTAGCACTGCTTTTAGACACAGTGGGCGCCGAAGTGCCACTTGGCGTCCTCCTGTAGCTGGCCAGCGATGGACCCAAATTGACCACATAGCCATAAGTTACAGATGGCGTGGTTCCATCGTGGATTGCCGCTCGTACTGGAGTACCTGTGTCGACTCTGATCATGCCTTGGTACGCTGTCGTTTCTCCATGAACTTTACCGGGAGGCGCACCAAGCGTCCCCTACGATTGGCAACGGAGAAATTGTCAAATTCATCGGTCAGGCAAGCCTATCAAGAAGCACTGCATACCGAAGTTTCGCTGTCTTGTCCTAATGACACTGAGCTTCAGTGGAATAGGATCTCGGCCGCCATGCACGACGCAGGAGCATCTGCTTGTGGCACTATCCATCGTCACCGTACCAGTCACTGGATATCCGAGAGGCCGGTGGACCTGTTGGAATCTAGAAGACACCTTCCCGGCTGGCTCTGAACACAATGTGACCAGACGGGCTATTAGGCGTGAACTAAAGCGAAGCCTACGTAATGACAAGGAAGCTTGGTGGACCAGTAGGGCTCAAGAAATGGAGGAGGCAGGAGCAGTAGGCAATTACCGCAAGCTCTTCCAGCTAATCCGCACCACTGGTCCCAGAAACCAGGCGTCAGTGAGACAATCAGAGACAGCGCGGGTGCGCTGATACACAATAAGGAGCGCCGTATGGCTCGTTGGGCGGAACACTTTCAAGATCAGTTCAGCTGGCCCCCTGCTCCCGGACCTCTTCCTACTCAGGTGATGCAGACGAGCCATGGACGGTTAGTTTAGAGCCTCCGTCGGAGGCCGAGGTCCGAAACGCGATCACAGCCCTTAATCGTTTTCGTGCTGCTGGCCCGGATTCCCTCCCACCTGCACTATTTAAGGATGGAGGTGAGATTCTCTGCAAAGTACTGACCTCCTTATTCGAATGTATCTGGAAGGAAGTGTCCCGGCTAATTGGAGCGAATCGATTATAGTGGCAATATACAAGAAGGGCAGTCGCACAGACTGTTCTAACCACAGGGGTATTAGCCTAACGCCAGTTGTGACAAAATTATTGCCCTCGATTCTCGTTCGTCGCCGCATTGTGGAACGGGAATCTAGGATTAGGGAAGAGCAGGCCGGTTTCCGCCCAGGACGTGGCTGTATAGACCATATATTCACTTTGCGGCAGATGCTAGAGCAGCGCCACGCATACCGCAGACCGACAATAGCTGTGTTCCTCGATTTCAAGAGTGCGTTCGATTCAGTCGATCAATGCATTCTGTTCGAAATACTTGCGCGAAAAGGTGTTCCCACGAAATATGTGAACATCCTTCGTGCTCTATACTCGAACACTACAGGCCGCGTTAGAGTTTATGGTGTCCTATCGGATAGCTTTCCGACCACAAGTGACGTCCGTCAGGGTTGCCCGATTTCCCCATTTTTGTTCAAGTTAGTCATGGATTCTATCATGGAGTGTTCCCTTGCGGAATCTCACGATGTAGGCGTTGAAGTGCTGCCTGGTGAAAGGTTAGTTGATCTAGATTATGCGGACGATATCGTCTTGCTTTTCGACGATGTTGGGGCGGCCCAATCAATGCTGAATAGCCTGTCCAGAGTGGTCCCATTATTTGGAATGCACTTCGCACCTTCAAAGTGCAAAGTGTTTCTGCAGGACCACCAGCCACTTAATGACCCCTTGACCCCTGCTAACGAAGAACTCGAGGTGGTTGATCAATTCACTTATCTTGGCAGCTGCATCAGCAACGATGGGCGCATAGAAACTGACGTCAGCTCACGCATTGCAAAAGCCAGAGCTACCTTCTTGAATCTGCGGCATCTTTGGCGACAGAAGGGAGTTTCCCTCCGTCTGAAAGGCGGTATATACAAGGCCACAGTGAGGGCCGTTCTGCTCTATGATAGTGAGACTTGGCCCCTTCCGTCTGAAGACCTGAGACGCCTTCAAGTCTTTGATCATCATTGTCTGCGAACCATTGCTGGTGTCGGATGGCACCAGCGTGTCCGCAACGATGATGTGCGTAGGCGAGTACTAGGTGGTGATAATCATGCTAGCTCCCTAGAACAACAGATAGCACTGAATAAGTTGCGTTGACTTGGGCACGTGCTACGTATGCCTGGTCACCGCTTACCTAGGAGGGCCTTGTTTAGTCTGCAGGTGTAGGGTGGCGCAAGGCTCGAGGTGGACAGAAGTTGACTTGGCAGCGGGAAATGAAGTCACTGACGACCAAACTGGGTGCCGTTGGTCCGTCTCGCCTTCCGGGCTGGAGTCCACGTGACTCGCCTTGTGCTTGGCTCGAGACTTTACAGGACATGGCTCGCAGTAGATACCAGTGGCGCGTCTGCTGCCGTCTCCTAATCGGATTGCTTGTTTAAAGTGTGTTTGGTGCTGAGTTATCTGCGGGGTAATGGCTGATTATGACGCGTGGCAGTGAAAGCCGCAAGGAAGCTGTCTCGCTGATGCCGCCTTATCTTTGCAAGTAGCCAGCTGTTTGTGATGGTATGTTGTCTACACAAGGTGTAGGCGCCTTGACCCTGAATGTTTGCTTAGGGCACTAAGGTTTTCAGGTAAGTCCCCCTTCTCTCTCTCTTCTTATTCTTTATTTCATAGGTCCTCATGGTTGTATGGCAGCGAAGCATCAGTTCAAATGACTGATGTACTGCTGTTGATGATGATGATGATGAGGTAGTCGGTCAGTAGATATAACACACTTTCCTTCAAACGAGATGAATGACTAAAAATGCGACGGTTGATCGCACGTCGGTTTGGACTACGTTTAATGCGACTGCTTGAACATAAACTAGCAAGAGAACGAGAAATGAAGTCGATGGCACCGCAGTCAACAAATGCAGATCCGTGTATACTTAATCCGCTCTCCATAAGATGCATAAAAATGCGAAGTAAACAGGCAATGCCAGCTCCAATGCTTCTGTCATCGCTACGTGGAGTCGTCTGGATTAGCGCGTGACTATTCATACTGAGTATGGTGACTGCGATGGTAGGTGACAGGTCATAGAAAATAAATGTTGGAAGCGGAACATCCAGGAGAAATCGATTGCATTTGAGACGAGACCGGACACAGCAATGCGGATTAGAAACGGAGCGATCTACGGCGTGGGGCATGGAGAACACGGCCGCAGATACAGCGAAGACGATGCGAGATGGCAAGGTGTACGGGTGTATAGCAATTTGGAGGCGCAACGACACGAAAAAGCACAAGATAGGACGGCAGTGTTATATAAGAGTGAACGGATGGACCAACCGAACTAGCCAGATAACCAATGGGACGCGGGCGCAACGAATTCGATTACGGGACACGGAGTGGTCGGCATTCGTCAAAGGGGGAACTTGATCGACTCAGAAAGGTCGTCAGTTTTGGTGGTGAACGTGCAACATCTATTGAGTAGGTGAGTTGGCCAAACATACTGTAGTCTTCGCCCCCTGTTGCAGAACTAAGTCCATCAGGGACAAGCGTATTTTGGTAAAGTCAACTCGTGTTCACAACGTTTATGTCCATGAATTGCGTTCCAAAGGAGTGCGGCGCCGCACCACATACACATGATATCTCGGCCCATTCCACCCGAAGTGTACTATGCACGGGTGTACTACAGCTGTTGGCGCAATACATGCAAGGAAGTACGCTGCTGATTGTGAGTGATAATGTTGAATTTGATGGGGTGTAGAAAGTAGCGCTGTGTCCCTCTGACCATCTAATAGGCAGAAAAGAAGCGTCTCAGCAGAAGAAACAAGTGGGAGTTAAGGGCACCATGGCTGATCTCGTCGAAGTTGCGTGGTAATATCCATGATGGTGTAATCGAGATGGTAAACTCGGCCAGTGGCCGAGTGGTCTGCACGTCTGGGTTGGAACTATAAGGTCGCCGATTTGAGTCCGCGTAGCGGCGGAGGTCCTCGCGGTATACTCAACACACGCGCGACTGATGGCGGTCGCGCGGCAGAGAAGGGCCGTTATAATGTACAGCGTGGCGGAGCTGTAAGTTTTCGGCCGTGTCTCCACGTTGCGGATTAGGGAATGCCTTACTTGCGCTGGTAACAGCGAATAAGTATTGTTTGCTGTGCAGGCGAGGTGAGCAAGCATTCGCGGGCAACCAGTGGCAGCATCTCAGAGCGTCGCGGTTCTGGGCTGGTCAACTGGTTCCCCATTAAATACCACAGCAGCTCGTACTGGGCTGTGTCAAAGCCAATGTGACCGGCTATTAGGTCATTGACCACTCACTTCTGCAACCAGAGGTGAGTACCTAACGGAGAGCGGATGAACAACTTTGGTGGTCACCGGCTTCTTGGTAGATTGCTACCAAACACGAAGAAGGCGAATGAACCACTCGGATGTCAACGGTCTTCGTGAATCACACCGCTGCCTTGCGGATCATGTCTAAAGGACCAAAAATCGGGGTGCAGTCCGTTAAGTCAACGCCCTCCCTGGGCTTGAGCAATCGAGATGTATGCCCACACAACACATGAAGCTTTTAGACCTGAATCATTCCAATGAGCATCCGGTTTTCCCTTGTTGTTAACCACTTGTTGTGGCACTGCCAATCGTACATTGGGCAAGTGTATAATAGTAATAATAATAAACAATAGTTCCATTCCCACTGTTGAAATAAGGTTGGAACCGACTGGAAGATCAAGATTTCAAAAAGTTTTGGTGTAGAAATCGGTTTTGCATAAGGTTGGATTGCAGTAATATTTTCGCACATCAAACAAGAGCTACTTTAAGCTAGGTGAACCAACCCATAATTAGTTTGACTTTTTGAATAACGAATTGGGATGATGATCGCGTGAGATAATTCGGGTCAGTGGATAAATGTGGTTACAGTCCCAAAGGGTCAATCTGTTGTTACCATGAGCGTGGAACAAACGCAATTGATCCGTGCAACGGGTTATTCACATGTGAGGCACTATCGTTATTGGCTCCAATGATGATAAGTAGACATTTTCGCTCTAACCTGAGTACGTCCGCCGAAGCTGCTCAGACTGGCCGGGTTAAGACAGTCACACAGGCGTTAAATAGCTTTATTTGTCTTTTCTGTTTATTGAGTTAGCGGTGTCGGTGAGTTCTAACACCACAGCAATTAGTCTTCCACTTATTGTGCTTACTCCTCTCCTATCGATATCCACACTGTCCCAGTCGATTTCGCGTCAAGAGTCTAGCGCGTGCAACGCCGCCGTGGAATCTGTTATTAGGGTTTTGCATTTCAGCTCGCTTTTTGATGGACGCAAAACGTGACATAATACAAGTCTGTATAAAACCGATCAGTAATCAGATATACACTCACCCCAGTCAGCAGATCTGATACCCATTTGCGGACTGTCACTTCGAGCAAACGATGCATCACAGAGTTCATTTTTGAGGGGTTGTCGTTCTGGATTGGAAAGAAAGAAACGAATAACTGCAGATGAAGCACACTTAGAAAATAAATCTGAAAAACAGGATCTGTCAGATTATGAGTATGCATCTGATACCTTATGAAGGTCCCCATAACGACCATTGAAAATGGGGATTCGAAAGCTGAAATAGTGGCCACTTCGGTAACACAAGCGAGATAGCTGAGGGCTATATTGCGTGGAGTTTGTTGCTTAAAAACGGCCTTGTTACTCAAAGAACATGATGTGCAAAGCGAACTGAGTGAAGACATATCGGTAGCCAGCAGCAGATGTAGCCAGTGTCATCACGCAGAGGGACAATGAGAAGCAAAACCAATGGATGTGCACATAACATCGAACAGCGGCTTATCTTAAGAAGCCTATGAAATCAGGATTGCGTTACAAGCGAGAGGAGAGTAAGGCAAGGTGAACAGATACGGGAACCAAATGGTAGTGACCCCATTGAGATGTATGAAGAAAGGGTAAATGCATATTGGGGAGCAAAACAGCTCCATACGATAGGGACTGTTGACGTAAGCGTCATGCACAAATTGCACTATGAACAACATTATTCGCTGGGAATGGGTAGCCGCAGAATATCATCTGTGCGTACAACACCGTAACCAATGGTCTTTTCCCTTCCTTTGATGAATTCCCATTCCACATTTGCCGGTAAACATATGTTTATAAAGTCACAATCTTGTGTGACTTGTCAAGCAAATTTTCTCAATGTGATAACAGCCATTGAGTTTAGAAAATAAGTCATCTTGATTTATCCAGGATTGATTTAGGACTTTGATCGGATGCTACGCACAAAATTATCTCATAAATTTTGGTTTGTAGGCGTTTGAAATCACGTGTTAGCATGGCTACAGTCTTACGTATGTGATCAGAACGAATTGGAAAAAGACGATATCAACATTATTGTAACTGACGGGAGTCACCAGTGGGGGAATCCAAAGTAGCTGCCTGGGTCCCGTTCTTTATCTCACCTACAGTAATGACAAATGAAAAAAATCAAACATTGAACTGCAGTTATATACGGGACTGACATAAAATCGTTTAATGGTTCAAGGAGAACGATTTATGCGAGGCACTACAACGTATTCAGAGTGATCTTCCACCCCCAAAATCCTAATGTCGAGTGTGAGGAATAGCGCTGACTTCAGATAAATAAAAATCCGTTCCCATGGATGTCACATGCCAGCTGAATAACACGAAATTCATATTGTAAAGCTCACACAATGCTTTTCCATCCGGGACTAAAGGGTGCGGCACTGGGTAGTGTCTGAAAAATGCAACGGTTAGATATAAAGGTTAAATAAAGGCTAAAGCTAGACATTAACTATATACGGCATGTTAAAAGGCCCGCTGGCATCTCGTACTAACACTTCACCGCCACGTGGACCAGTTCCATCCGCATGTGGACTGGGTGTACTGCGGATTCGAACCAGTGACCCTTGGGTTACAACATAAGCCCATAATCCTATCAACCATCGCCAGGTATATTACCATTTCCCAAAAGTAAGTGTACTTATTTTCCTATATAATACTAGACAAAGTAACACCTCATTGATGGATATCGGCACATGGGTAAAAACGTTAACTGTTTCAAGTTGATCGGCTGAGTTATTCCCGCGCTACAGCAGTTCGTGCAAGGTTATGTGTTAATACATCGCTAGGTTTGCAAACGAGTGAAATGTCAAATAACGCCATGTTATCCACTTCGTGTGGAACAGAAGAAGTCTGCCACCGAGACATTCGAAAAGTTAATGGAATCTTATAAAGATGCCACTATCTAGGACAGGGGTGTCCAAACTTTGCAAAAAGTGCCACATTTTGTGAGGTAAAATATGTTTGGCCATATTCAGATGATATCTGCGAAGCTTTCAGTGCTTATTTTGCCGAATCAATGCTCACTGAATCATCAGACACACCAACATTTATCACGCCGCAAAATAAGGAAGGTCTATGCACAGTAGAATTCACTATAGCGAAAATCACTAGTCAAGTCGCTCGCTTATACTCCTCAACGTGCGTAGGCCCTGATGGACTACCCCCATGTTTAATAAAACGCAGTGGTGGTGACTTCCTTCTGCTTTTGCTCAACATCTTCACACTCTCTTTTAACAACGGAGTATACCCTACTCAATGGAAAACTTCTGTTGTTATCCCGCGACATAAAAATGGCGCTGCCCACGAGGTTAAAAACTTTCGTCCCATAAATCACACACCCATCGTATCTAGAATGATGGAAAGGATAGTAAAAGATGAACTATTTATATTCTTGAACAAAGCTAACATTATCAGCAATTCGCAACACGGCTTCATGCAAGGTCGATCCTGCGCAACATGCCAGACTGACTTTTTAAACCACACAACGGCTGCCATTGACAATGGAAACAGTGTCGTAATCCTGTTCCTGGATATGCAAAAAGCCTTTGATAGAGTGCCTCACAGAAGGTTACTGGAAAAACTGAAGGCTATAGGCATTAGAGAACCGATGTTCTCTTGGCTGTCTTCATATCTAATTGGTAGACAGCAAGTTGTGCGCATAGGCGACCATTTCTCTACACCGAAAGCAATCACTAGTGGAGTGATTCAAGGGAGTGTTCTTGGTCCACTTCTTTTTCTAATTTATATTAACGATATATTCCAGAGAATAAGAAATGGTGTTGCATTTATCTTTGCTGATGACATTAAAGTTGTCTACTCACAACCACGTGCAAATACTCAGGAAGCCGTACGTCTCATTCAGGATGACCTATCCGCCCTTGACTCCTGGTGCCAACTGTGGCAGATGTCATTTGCCGTGGACAAGTGTAATATTTTGTCGTACAAATGCCAAGTACCGCCAGACAGTTTATTACTACAAGGTGCCTATTTCTCGCAATGCAGGACAATTCGCGACTTCGGCGTGCGATATTCAGTTACGTTTAACTTTTCTGAACACTGTGACTTCCAAGTTTCGAAAGCCATGAAGACCATTGGTTATATCTGCCATCATTTTTACCTCACGGAATCTCGCATATCCCTTTACAAAACATATGTATTGCCGTGTATGGAATACTGTTCAATGGTACAATCTAATCTACGGAAATCTGACCAGCACGCTCTTGAGAGGGTCCAGAGACGCTTCACGAAAAAGCTCTGTGGATATTCCTCAAAGTTGACATACAAAGAGCGATGCGATAAACTTGGATTTGACCCAGTTTGGCTTCGGATAATGAAGCTGAACCTATGTTTCCTTTACAGAATCATAAATTGTCAAATTCGCAGTCCTGAAAGCGGTGTTCACATATCTGTAAACAACAGATACCCAATACGTAACAAAGAGGTAAAGGTCATGATTCCAAAATTTTCTACGAGAATCAGAGAACGTTTCTTTCTAACCCAATACTCAAAGATTTGGAACAAACTTCCAAGTGATATCAGAACATGCTATACTCTTTGCAATTTTAAGCTTGCTATTAGTAAGCATTTAACCGTCCAAAACGTGATTAAGATGTTCGGGACATCACAGTCCCTAGACAACGCATTCGAAAACGGTATCCATGTTGTCTGAATAAATTTCTGAAACACATACACAAAACATTTCGGACAACAGCCCCTTTCATTACATTTTTTTCTTCTCGGCCCAAATATCTATCATGTGATTGTAAAGAATCCTGATTCAGTGGCAGGTAAAAATAGCAGAACGATTCTGATTACTCTGTGTAACATAATTTGCAATTGCATCCATGTTTATGTCTGAAAATGTATTGATGAAATGTCATGGAAAAGTTGTACCATTATTTGATCTGTTCCTTATAGAGAACAGCTTCTCGCATAGTCGAGGAATATACAATTTATTTATTTATTAAAACAATAAAAATTATGCATGTACGAAAAAAGACCAAGCCTAAATTTATCATTTCGTGATCAGGCCGCGTGCTAGTTGAAATGTTAAGGCGTGCCACATTTAGCTTGCTGGTAGGACTTTAGACACCCTGAATCTATGAATATGGTTTTTAGGTGGTGTAAAGTTTTCAGAGAGTAAAGAAAATGTTAAGAGACGAAGTCCATTCCGGAAGGCCAACCTTCTTAACAAACGAGCAAAGTGTGGAAGTTATGCGAGCAGTGCTGGCGAAAGACTGCCGCCTGAGTGTCAGAATGATTGCAGAAGAAACTGTCTGTATAAACGTGGGGCTCATATGATGTTAACAAACGTTTACAAATGCGAAAAAGGTTGAGTACAACTGGCGCTTAAAGATTTGTCTGTGGAAAGTTGGGCTGGCTTATTGGGAAGACTAAATATTGAACCAAGTTGTTAGATAAAGTAATAAGAGACGAATCATGGATGTTTGAGTGGGATTCCTATACCAAAAGACAAAGTGAGGAATTACACGCAAAAATTTTCGTTGTCTAAGGAAAGCGTGCACGGGGAGATCCAGGGTAAAAGACAATGATGGTCAATTTTTTCGACAACCATGCATAAAAAATTGGTACCACCAAGACAGGCGGTTAATCAGGTCTCGTACAAAGGTGCCTCGCATCAAATTCGAAAATGGATCCAACAAGTCCAAAATAGGACAGTGTATGTGATTGGGTGCTGCATCAAGACACATAACGTTTTTAGTTCGAGTTTTCGGCGAAGAAAAGCATCCCCACAGTACCACAACAGTCACACAGCCCTGACCTAGCCTATGCTAAGTTGAAAAGTTATCACCATGGAACTGTAGTAAACATCAAAAAGTTTTAACGAATGAACTAAGCACTCTTACGAAAAATGGCTTCCAGTACCGTTACGAACAGATAAAAATCCGCTCTAAACATCTTTAATAGCTCTCCCTTACTCACCCTGTCTGCCGCGCGGTTAATATGTTCCCACATAAGCAGAGGAGACAAACTGAGCTTTCATCTTCAATCATTCTACTGTTTTTGTGTTCAAACATTAGTTGACCTCGTGTCATGGCGAAATAAACCATACCTGGTTACCGATGTGAAAATAAGCAGTTTTTCTTCTACCCATGATCATTATTCTTCCAAACACTTGTAGTATTTTCACTTTGCCCGAAACCGAACAATCCGCTAGAATCACAAATCCTAAGGTGAGAAACTGAGGTTTACTGTGCAAAGACACAAAGCAGGCGGTAGGCAAGCGAGCATCGTTTCTGTGCTTCCGGTATAATATATATATATATATATATATATATATATATATATATATATATATATATATATATATGGTTGGCTGTATCCGGTTACGGATTTCCCTGTCACTGTGGTCAGCCACGGGAGGTCTGCACCTACAGAGGGACCATGGGTGGCTTGCGCTGCACCACCCACAGCTCCAACCACACACCTCATATTCAGTGTAAACCTGAAGGAATAAGACCGGGAGGCATGCGGATGGGAGCCAAGTTTCATCAACGGAGCCGGCCCACACTCCTTCACAGACAAACACAATCACACGCTGTATTTGGGGAATCAACCACACACAAGGCGGTGGCTGGACCGTAGTCCACTCCACACTGAGTGCATGGAACCACTCTTTGATCCTAACATGGCCACAAGGACCGTGCACCCCGTCACCCTCCAGCAACGAGCAACTGTCTCCTGGAGCCAGTATGGACGAGGTAGTGGGTAATAGAAAGGTAGGCACCTTGTCAACATGCACATCAAGCGCAGCCTCACCGGGGATATCAAGCAACAGCCAATCACTTGAGAGAAAGATAACAAAGAAAATAAATCGAGTAATGCATAAGGAAAGGGTGACATATATCTTAAAGTAATGAGCATCTGAAGTAAATTGTTTACAGAAGGATGCGAGATAAGTTCACGAGGTCAGAAAGTATACTTTACGGAAATGCCACGAACGCAAATATGTTTTCGAAAAGGACTAGAATTGGCTTAAGTGACGTGTGCAAGTTTATAGAAGAGAGTACAGGTAGACATTTATACGAGAAAGCAAAGCATTGGGACAAAATTGAAAACCCACCACCTGAAATAAACAGACTTAGCACGCAAGCAAACGGTGACATAAATCTTAAATTAGTGAGCATATGAAATAAGTGGTTTACAAAAGAATAAGCTTACAAAAGAATACGAGGTAAGTTCACGAGGTCAGGAGGTTTATTTTACGGAAATGCTACAAACACGAAAATGTTATCGAAATAACTACCAGTGGCTTAAGCGACGTGCGCAAGTGTAGAGAAGAGAGTATAACTAGGCATTAATATGGGAAAGAAAAGCATTAGGGCAAAATTGAAAACCCACCACCTGAAATAAAGAGACTTAGAATGCAAGCACGCGGTTAGTAAATCGAATGCAGCGTACCTACAAACGCTGCGCCGGTTCTGCCTACGTTCTATGCAGAACCCGTCGGCGCTTCGGTAGTAGTCTCGAGTGGCCTCGCTCATGGCTCACTAGGCCTGCCTGACTCAGGCACTCGCGACCGCATGTGCTACAGCACCATGCACTCGATGTCGATGGAGTACAACGCATCGGTGCTTGCCGCTTCCACACTTGCCGCTTCTTCTCTGCATGCATGAGGTCTTTCTCCCGCACTTCAGCAACTGCCTTCGTGATGAGATCGCGCCACAAGCGCCGATCAACCGCTTTCGATTCTCATGATCTGCAATCAAGATTAGAACGTGTGAGGCTCACTTTGATCATGTCCTGGTAACGTAACTTTGGTTTCCCCACGTGCCGCTTCCCCATACTCAGCTGACCGTATAAGAGTTGTTTCGGTATCCGAGTCGAATCCATACGCCACACATGACCGAGCCATCTCAGGTGTCTCAGTAAAAGGATGCAGTCCACTGCATACATCCCACTTCGGCGCAACACTTCCGTGTCTGCAACTCTGGCGCCCCAACCGAACTCAAACTCCCACTAGGTGGGAGTTGGGTTACGCCCTTCTCCCTGCTAAGATCCAGGACACCAATCCGCATGAGTCAGTGAACTGACCATGTGCTAGACCCGCTGCCTTTCGGATGTACATTTAATCGGAGACTTTGGCTGAGGACCCGAGTCGTCCTCCTGTCAGGTGTGGGCGCCCTGCCAGTATCCTAGTCCATCCTCTTCGGAGGTTAGGAAGTGGTCGATGGCCCTCCGAGTAAAACCTAGCCATGGAAGATAACAGGTCTACGGGTTATAAGATCACAGCTCGATTGGCGTAGAGCACGAGCGCCACGCATTGTCTCTGACGGTGGGAGTGCACCTCCGGGTGTTCAATGGTTTGCTACTGCCCGCCTCAAGCCAAGCAGCCCCTGCTCAACTTGGTGCAAACCCGCCAAAACTCACCTGCATCTGGCCGTTGTCGCGGGTGTATCCTACTACGATCGCAAAACATACATGAATCGTTCCAATACCTCAAAGGCTGCTTGTGATGGTCGTTACGGCCGCAATCACATTCCCCAGCTGGATCGGCTCCCCACTGCCTTGTGGGTCAGGCTATTGGGCGAAAGGCTCCGGGCGGAGTCCCTTAAGCAAACCTCCAAATCACCCACTGCCTTGTGGATCAGGCTATTGAGCCAAAGATTCCGGGTAGAGTCTCTCAAGCAAATCTCCGAAGCACATCCGCCACCTCGCGTGTGATTGTCCTCCAATACAATCGTATGCTACGCGCAAAGCACTCAACATCGGGTGCTGGAACCTGCGGACACTACTGGACCGGAACTCCAGTGAGCGCCCAGAGCAACGCACTGCATTGATCGCGATGGAACTGACACGGTATCACATCCGTCGTTTCGGTGCGAGTACCCTAGTCTGTGAGACAACTATCTGTAAGTTTCCGTTTGCTGAAGACTGTGCGTTGTTTCACACAACGCGGATGAGTTGAAGCACATGACTAGTGCTCTGACTTCGACAGTGGCCAGATTCTGTCTCACCAACAGCACCGGAGGCGCAATATTCAATATTGCCGCGAATCAGTATTGGTGCCGAAGTATTGGAAACCACCTCCCGCTTCTGCTACCTTGGGAGTGCGATGTCGACTGATCGGTAGATACACAGTGAGCTGCGGAACCGCGTGCCGAAGGCAGCGGTGGCATTCGGGAAGCTTGAGTACCGTGTGTGGAACAACCATCAGCTTACCATTGGTACGAAACTGATGATATACAAATCCATGTTGCTGTCCATTCCTCTATAAAGCAGCGAAAAGTGGACGATGTACGGGCGAGATGTGCGATATCTTGAGCGGTTCCATCAACAGTAGTTGCGATGGATTCTGCGCATGGGCTGGTGCGACAGAGTTGCAGACAAGGAAGTGTTGCGCCGAAGTGGAATGTATGCAGTGGACTGCATACTTTTGCTGAGACAACTGAGCTGGCTCAGTCATGTGAGCCGTGTGGATTCGACGCGGATACCAAAACAAACATTATATCGTCAGCTGAGTGTTGGGAAGCGACAATGTGGGGAAACCAAAGTTACGTTACCAGGACACATTCAAAGTGAGCCTCTCACATTCTAATCTTGATTGTAGATCATGGGAATCGAAAGCGGTTGATCGGCGTGCATGGCGCGATCTCATCACGAAGGCAGTTGCTGAAGTGCGGGAGAAAGACCTCATGCATGCAGAGAAAAAGCGGAAATTGCGGAAGCGACCGGCATCGACATCGAGCGCATGGTGCTGTTGCACATGCGGTCGCGAGTGCCTGAGTCAAGCAGGCCTAGTGAGCCATGAGCGAGGCCACTCGGGACCACCACCGAAGCGACGACGGGTCCTGCATAGAACGTAGGCAGAACCGGCGCAGCGTTTGTAGGTACGCTGCATTCGATTTACCAACCGCGTGCTTGCATGCTAAGTTACTTCATTTCAGGTGATGGGTTTGCAATTTTGTCCTAATGGTTTCCTTTCTCGTATTAATCTCTACCTGTGCTATCTACTATAAAGGTGCACACGTCGCTGAAGCTAACTGTAGCCACTTTTGATAACATTTCTCGCTTGCGGCATTTGGTTAAAATATCTTTTCTGACCCCTTGAAGTTATCGCGGATTCGTTCGTAAACAATTTTTAATACGCCCATTTAGGGAAGAGTAATGTCGAGGTATATGTATGCATTATCTGATTTATTTGCTTTCATTTTGTCGTTTCGAGTGATAACTATGAAAAATGGCTATCATGATAAATTTATTATGAAACATTTGAAGGAACGCCATCGAAAGCCACCTAAAAGCATTGCTCCTAAGAAAGACCTTTTCTTACATATACCCTTTAAGGGCCATTCTGCAACTGATACGTTATCCAGACGTCTGAAAGACGCTGCCGAGAAAACTTATTTCGCGGCCCGCCTGAGAATCGTTTTTCACAATAAGCAGTTGCTTACAAAACCCTTGAAGGAAAGACTACCGTGGTTGACCCGTTCAATGATCGTTTATCAGTACTGGTGCTCCTGTGGTGCACGATACGTGGGTCGCACGACGAGGCGCTTATCTCAGAGGATTCGTGAACACATCCCGGCATGGTTTTACAAAGGCGAAATGAGGTCTTCAGACAGCTCAATCATGTCGCACCTCCTTGGATGTGGCCATACAGCTTCAGAGAATGACTTCAAAATCTTTTACTCACTACCTGAACACTACTCCCAAGGATTCCGCAAACAGCTCTTATCCATCGCCGAGGCTATCTACATTCACCATCTAAAGCCGGAATTATGTGTACAAAAAACGATTCATACGACCGATACTACTACCTTGGCCAACGGACACTGTTACTTAGTTATTTGGCTGTTATCTTACCTACTTAATTACTTTGGACTACTGAGCTTTGCGTATGTATGTGTATTTGGTTTACTTGGTTTGCCATCTCTATCACTGTCACAAGTTATCGATTTCGATCATTCAAACAGTCCAGAAGTAAATCCCAGCCCGAGTTGACGCTTTCCCACACAACCAGTGTTATGTAAACGTTTGGGTCCGATGAGAGTTTACCGAAAAGAATACTTAACCCTGAACTGATTTCTGAGATTGATTCATGTTAATGAAATGGGAATCATTGCTTTGCTGAAGACCAGCATTGACCGTGATTCACTAAAAGAGGACCTCTGTGGTCAACTAAACGGGTTCCTTCGCTACAGAAGAAGCACGGACACTATAAGGTTGGCTGGGGATCTGAACGCTCAAGTTGGGAAAATGTCAATTGATGAGCTGCATCTACGCGGCCAACATGGTGTAGGCACCCGCAATGATAACGGTGAGCGGTTACTTCATTTGTGTGAAGATGCTCGCTTACTTCTTGTGAGCACTAACTTCCTACACAGCACCCATCGGAAGCCTCGAAGCAGCTATGTATGCAAATCGCCTACATCGCGATCAGTGGAGAAACTGCATCCAGAACGGTCGCTCGATTTGGAGCACATGTGTGGACACTGACCATGCACCTGTATGTGCTGACCTGCGGATACGTTTTGGCGGTCGGCGTCGACTATCCTGAGAGTGCAAAAACACCAGTCAACTGGCAAAGCCAGATGTTCTGAATGCGTATCTAAGCACGCTGACGTCCGAATCGGACAAGAGCTCACTGAGTACAGTTGAAGTTCACTGATCGCATGTCCACCAGACCTTACTGGAAGCAGGTAAATCATCATGTGGTAAATCCACCAGCCAAAATAGACATCGGGTCTCTTCGCAGTCTCTGGAACTTATCGATGCTCGCCGTCACATTCCGGCTGGAAGCGAATACAACAAAATCAGCAAAGACATCAGGGCAAGACTCCATGCTACCCAGAAGATAGACGGCGAATACTGGTGGTCTCATCGTGCGTCTGAGATGGAAGTGGCCGCTGCCCTTGGTAACCATTGGAAGTTAATCCGTCTGTTACGGTAAACGGGCAGCTGGAGACCTGGTGTTAGTGAAAGTATTTATGACGGGAGTGGACAGCCTATCTACAACTTGTCATGACGGCTGGAGCGTTGGGCTGAGTATTTTGAAAGGCAATTTAATCGGCCGGAATTGTCAGATACCTCATAGGCCACTAATCGCCCTGCATCCTGGGCTATCCGTTTGGATTTGTCCTCTCGCTCAGAAGTCGAACGTGAGATCAGACTGTCGAAATGGAATGAAGCCGCGGGACCAGATGATCTCCATCCATCCCTATTCAAATTTCGGGGCCCTGCTGTTGTTGATGATTTCCAAAAATTACTAGTGAAACTGAGGGAGCAGAAAACTGTCCCAACCGACTAAGGCGCTCCGTTATTGTTCCGATCTTCAAAAGACCCACGGGTTCTGAATGCGGTCATTCATCATTATACACGCTAGCTAAAGGTGGGAAACACCTCAGCTACTGTGCCGCAATAAAGGAAAGAAAAAAGAACAAATTCAACAGATGCATGCCAGCTGAGCTACCAGTAACGGACGGGCATCGTTCCGGAAAGCTACTAGCCGGCTACTATGCAGCAAAAAAATGAATTATGCAAAATTATATTAGGCTAAGAAGTGAGAACGTGGTTGGAGGGGGAGGCTAAGAGGGATGGAGTGGGACAAAGGAATTCACATCACGAACACCATTGAGGTCGGCTCCTAGTCAAGTCAGCAAGTGTATTCAGCTAAACTATGAATCTTCCCTCAAACAATTTCGGAATGCGGTAAACATGGAGAAATCAGTCTGATTCCCATCGCCTTCAAATTATCTGCCTCTGTAATCCTTAACAGAGTGACTGGCACTCGTGAAAGCCAGATTCGTGAGGAGGAAGTCGGGTTTCGTCGAGGTAGAGAGGCATCGACCACATACTCACCTTGTGGCAGCTGTTGGAGCGCCGTCACATATTTTAGCGGCCCACCGTTGTCGTGTTCCCTGAAATCGAAGGTGCCTTCGATTCGGTAGATCGACGTGCTTTTTGGGACTGTCGCCTAAGTATAAGTTTTATGCCAACTAGCTGCTGGCTAGTTAGCGTTAGCCTCTTGCGGTCATGGGTTCGATCCCCCAGTAAGGGACCGATGAATGCGTACCACTGACGAGCCCCAATAGGGTGAAACGCGCGTCTAGTGCTTCGTCAAATTGGTAGCTTACCTATGCGGCTGAGAATCTAACTGCGATGAATCAAATCAAATAAGAATAAGTGTGTCCGAAAAGTATGCAAATATCATGTGAGCGCTTTACGTGCGCATCTCAGGATAAGTAAGGGTTTACGGCAAGCTGCCGCCGACCTTCAATATCTCCAGGGGTGTAAGACAAGGATGTTCCCTGTTACCTTTGCTCTTCAATTTCGATATTGACTGAGTCATAGAGATGGCGTTCACAGGAAACGACTTAGAAGGTGTGGAGTTGATGCCAGGTGAACGACTTCTTGACTTGGAGTATGTTGACGATATCGCCTTCATCTGCGACAGTTCACAAACGTGCCAAGCGGATTGGGCTGAAGAGCACTGGCTGCCAACCATGTCGGGCTATCCTTTGCACCCTCGAAGTGCAAAGCTTTTTTCCAGGATTAGCAGGGGCCGCCTCCTGCGCTGACCCTTGGGTGGGAACAGCTAAAAGTCGTTCAAAAGTTCATTTACCTAAGTAGTTATATCAGCGTCGCTGGAATTGAAGACAAGGTCACGAACCGTATAGCAAAAGCAACAGGCGCTTTTGCTAACCTTCGTACTTATGGCGTCGGAGCGACATCACACTATCCTTGAAGGGCAGAGTGTACAATGCAGCGGTACGTTCGACCCTACTGTACGCCTGTGAAACGTGGCTCATTAGACCAGCCGACATAAAGAGGCTAGTTACGTTCGACCATTAGTGCCTTCGCAGTTTGGCTCATATCTGGTGGGAATACCGCGTGAGCAAAGCGCGTGTGAGACGCTTTGTTTATGGCGCAGGAAGAAGAGCCGAACCGCTCTGCACCGTTATTTCACGCACCAGCCTCCGAGGGCTGGGCAACGTGCTACGCATGCCTGCCCATGGACTACAGCGACGTGTGATATTTACCCGCCTGGGGTGTGGTCGGAAGAGGAGGGTTGGCCAAACGAAGACTTGGTCAAGAGAAATGAAGGCGCTTACATCGGTTAACCTCGGTTGGAGCCTCTCGGTCCCCTGGTTGGGGATTGAAGGGCGATGAACACGTTTGGCTGGATATACTTGTTTACATGGTTAGGAGACGACCGCAATCGCGTTTGTGTTGCGAGTTTCTTTGTCCCTCTCTCTTCCGGTTAGCCACCGCTTCCAACTACTCCTTTTTGCGGTACAGTAGCCGGCTGTTAGCTCTCCGGAACGACGTCCATGCGTCAACGGTGACTCAGCCGGCATGCCTCCGTTTTGTGTATTTTTTCTTTTCTCTTGTATTGCAGCACAATAGCTGTGTTTTCCACCTGCAGCTAATCTTTATAATGGTGTGGCGAGGGATATTGGACTAATTCGTTGGCGCAAACGGCATGTGCCCTATTAGGAGTAGAAAAACTCTCTGAAACGCAATGAAACCACCACTTTTCGCGATCGTCACGCATGCTTTCTGAGGTTGCGGCGGAGTTCACCGTTGTTTGAATCAGCTAGCGATGGTCAAACAATTCCAGTGGGCGCGCAGAGATACGACACCTTTGGGGGACCAATGATTTCACAGAATGATTGACAAGACCAAAACAACGCATTATACAAAAACCCAAGTGATGTTCGACACTCTGAGGTGGAGTAACAGCGGACGCATCTTATGCCAGTTTAAAAGGAGAGTTAGCTAGCCTGTTGGTATAAGGAGTATGGTGCTCGGATCTCGAAGGATTTCCAAAGCAAATGCAGATGTCCGCACAGACCAGAACGTGATCTGAGCCGAGGGATTGTGGGCATTCATACGCTAGATATTGCGGCATTGCGCACAGCCATGTGCATTAAACACGCTGCTATTCCGAGTCAATGTCGAAGACATGAGGAATAAGCGAAATGAATGAAATTCTGCACATCTTATGGATGACGCCCTCATCTTCCTTTCGAAGCCCGACCCAGTACAACAGAAAATGCGGTACAGGTGGGGCACATTCAGTGCAGCTGAGGTAAACCGAAGCGTGGAAAAGTGCTGTCACATGCTTGATGCGTATTCCCGAGTAAGGATACCATAAATGTGAACTTTGATAAGAGGAACACTGTATGCAATTGCCATGAAAGATGAAAGCAAATGTTCTTTAGTTGTCCACACGATGTTTGGTAAGTACTGAATCACCAAGTAGAAGAATTCACGGATCCTCCAGTGAGTTCGATTGGACGTAGTATTATTAGAAGTTTCGAGTCATCTGCATTCTAAAGCGCTTTGATTCCCGGCCAGAAAGCGCGGGATCAGAGGTGACAAAACGTGAAATAGAAGTCTTACCACTATCCATTATTGAAGATAAAAGCGCTGGCGTAAGTAATCTATGCGCTGTAAGTCCAACTCCTTAAAACCAGGGAAAATGGACATAAGCTTTGCAACGATACTCAGCTTAGAGGCTAGGTGTGCAATGAGGTCAGCCAAGGGTCAGGCCACCGCCCTAGGCACACCTGCACCCTCGATTCCAAAGGTTTGTTGGCGGTTGAAGGAGTGCGGGCTGACTACGTATCAACCTTGATTCTCATTCGCATAAGGCTTTTCAATATGCAACAAATTTGCGCTAACTTGGCAAAGGGTAGATAGAACCGTGGGTGAAAAAGTGAAAGCCACTTATGATTCTTGTGTAGGTAAAGACGTCTTGCGGCTGTCCACTAAATAAGGCAAAGCAGGAGGGGGATGCAACCGATAATTAGTGAGGAAGTCAAATTCAGTCGATTGCAAGATGCGCAATCATACGGTGAAACGGTTCGCTCAGATTCCCATCAACGAATCAGTGAGGGATTGTGCTGTATGAGAATGTAAGTCAATTCAAGATGGGTAAACGTCAGAAATCGAACTCGAACCGCAAAAGTATAAATTGCAGGAAGGTGTTTTCACCAATGCACTATCGAATCCTGCGGGAGACGCGCGTCACAGCGTTAAGGGGATCGCTGCTGGGGCGTTTGGAGTGGCAGATGTGTGACGTGGGGCAATTATAATTGGATTGTTAAGTAAACAAAAGTGAACCTTCCTCAGTCCAGGCACTGGGACCGTGTGTAAACTCAACGACCATCCTACATGTAGCGGCTGATTTGAAAAACGGATTTTGCAGAATTACATGACTAGATCGTGAGAACGATAAAACAGGGATCTACCGCAAACAGTATGACTGATCAAACCGAAGCTACGTGACATCATCAACGATGATATAAAGGAAGTGGCAAAAGTGAGCTGACACCGTCAATTAAACTCACTCGAATGAACAAGTATGACGTGTCTTCGAAGCATACCATTCTCAGAAAACGATTTGCCACACTGATCACATGCATAGGGGCGCTGTGCTGAATTGGAAAAAAAGAAAACGAATACATTCGTTCAACAATTTGAAAAGTGCAGTGGGCAAATTTGATGGTAAACAACCAGGAGGAGAAACTACTTGCTCGTGATATCAGAAAGTACGTCGTAAATTTACCGAACGTACAAGTTAACACGTTGCAGTTAGAGGCTTTGTCATTTGAACTAGAATACAAAGTCCCACCTTGAAAGTTCAACAGACTGTTTATAGTAGAGGTGTTTTGATCAGTTTAAAGAGCTTTAACCAACCAGTTGGGGTAAAGTTAATTGAATCAGAGATAAGCTAAGTGACAACGCTCATGAAGTTAAAACTGTTCTAATTAGGTCGACACCTTCAGACCTAAAGTGAATTACGAATTAAGAAGGCGGTCGTATTGAAACTGGAGTGGTGATCCTGAACAAAACCGAATATAATCAGAAAACGTGCACCATACTCAACGATACGAGTAAATTGAAACAACCCCGAAATAGGGGACAGCGGAAATCGAAATACGCACATAATTCTGAAATGATTCTTCTCCATCGCGTGACAGACAGTGACACTTTTAACAATTTGAGGCCGAGTGGTAGCACCATTGCATAGTTGTGTGGGCCACCGAAGATACACGAGAGCTGAGTGGCAATCTGGCAAATTCTCTCAATGGTGAACGCGCCTCAGCACAACCTGGTCCGTTGGTGGGTGGTGTTTTCGTCTCTGATAAAATGGGTCAATCCGTACAGTCCTAAGGACCCATCTCAAACCATTGAGGTCATGGATAAATTAAAGCTATTTGACAAGGTTGTGTTCCTTGGATAGGGAATCCATGTTCACTAAGGTCACGCTACATCAAATCGGATTACGTGTGTGGATTAGCTGGACATTCTAGTTAAGCATTAAAAATTTCAGTCTGAATGTTGCAGAAAGCCTGGTATCGTGCGCGGAATATGTCAGCTTTCATTTTCACAAAAGATTGTATCGCCAAATCAATGGAGTAGCAACAGGCAACCCACTAGGCCCTGTACTCGCTGATTTCCCTCTGTAAATGATAGAAAAAAGGGTTTCGACAAAAGGATTCCAAGTACCCTACCCTAAACACTGCGTGGCAATTTGTTCGTCGGAGCAGCAGATCAGGCAGTTGGTAGAGCGCTTAGTGGGCCAACTTACGTATCACCTGTGAAGCAGAGCAGGAACAGTGTCGGCCACACCGGAACATCCTCATCAGGGGTGGAGAAGTCTGTGTATCGAAAGGCGACCTGGTACGCCCATACTTGCACTTCACCAGTTTCACACAAATGCGGTGCAAGCGGACGATTAGAAAGGTCTTAATTAGTTGTGCCAGACGAACCTATTCAGCCAACTGTTTGACTGATGAACTTACTTTAGTCATAACAGCACTTGTCGAAAACCAAAGTCAACTGCGAGGCCCGAGGGAGTTGGTACACAAGGCAGCCAAGAAAAAGGTTCGTATTAAGTTGGCTTTCAAAAGTGATTTCAACAAACTGAAGGTAACTAAGCGCATCGCATCAACCAGGTGGGGAATATACTACGCTGTGCAAGTCGTTGTGATCAAGCAAACCCGAAGTTTGCGCGTCCTTTCAACGTAGGAATCTTAGCCAATCGCGGCTAGCTCTCATTGGCACATCAATTCATGTGTAAGTGCGGAGCCAGCTACATAGACAGAACTGATAGGACTCTGACATCCGGAATGAATAAACATGTGCCGAAATGGGTATAGTGTACAGTTGTCCAGAATCTGTGCTCGCGTAGGCCGCCGACTTCTTCAATAGGTAAACGCCTAGCGTTCAAAGTGGGGTTGCGTCATGCTAATCACTGCTTCCTTCGGTTTGTCGAGGCGATCACCATAAACTGGATGAAGCCACTCTTTGCATTCAAAAACAAGTATTCGTCAAATTAAAACTCCCTTGTAGGTAGTGGTGAACTTCCGTCATTCAATCCGCACTTTAGGTTTGTCTGATCGCGCCCGATGTTACCTACACATAGGTATACCGGTTACTGGTAATGCTACTGGGGAGTCTATACGAAATGCATGCATCTACCAGTTATTGTTTAGTTAATGTGCTTTAAGAAAGTGAATAATCATGGGAGAAACGCAGCTACACAATGGTGGATGATTTGTTAGAATAGGAGCACAAAGATTATAGTGTAGAAAAACTCGAGGATTTGACATGACAATTGATGACAGCCAATGTACTGTCATCTCTGAACTGGAAGCTAGTTGGGAGATCCAGTGCGCGAGGGTACACGCAATAACCGCTACGTTCTAATAGCATATACTCGGGAGAGTCGTTCTATATCATGCTATAGACCAACCAGTTAAAGATCATACTGATAAAAATGATCTCAACAAGACCATACTGGCATTCAGTTGAAAATGCCACCTGTCGCGGAAGGATGACTTTGCCCAGTGCGTGAACTTTAGAACACATTTCGCTTGCATCTGATAGCCACGTCGTCCATCTCTAAGACCCAGTCATCCATGACATCGACCGCTCCAATAGCATACTTCTTTGCTGAAATCCTTCTACTTTCGACTTGGCAAACACATTGTGTTTGTCTATTTATTATCGCCGTCGGGCTCATCGTGCTTTTAGCGCATCGCATTAAACGGAATAAAGTGCTCCAATTTCGAAGAATATTGACGTCTATTCTCGCGCGCCTTTCATCCCAACCATGCCCATCCGTGTAAGTCCTCGATCCCAACTCTGGCCCCCAACCCAAAGTGCCAACGCCATCTTATTATCAAGCCTGAATGCGGAACATTCTAGTGTTGCTCATCCCAACACTGGCACCCCAAGACCGCGGTTTCGTCCTGGTTGGGACTCATCGGTTGGAGATAGCCTGAGTTGGGCTGGAACTCAGAGCCTAGTGGCTCATGGTTGACGCCATAAGCACTATGCCACTGAGATCCGCGAGCAACGCTTAGTCCAGCGGAAACGAATGCAAAGTTGGACTTGGAGAATCCGCTGGTGGTTGGGTTGCTACAAGCAACCTCTATTGAGACCTCGGTTCACTTGAGGTGGACCTCGGTCATTCCGATCATTTATACTTACGGCCTTTTTGATCGGAATGACCGAGGTCCACCTCAAGTGAACCGAGGTCTCAATAGAGGTTGCTTGTAGCAACCCAACCACCGGCGGATTCTCCAAGTCCAACTTTGAAGCCTGAATGCGCTCTAAGAATTCTGATCACACCTTTACTTGTTTCACGATCATCTATTTTCGGTGATGGACATCTGGCACCGATAGTTGTATCTACATTTTTGAAATGTCTGGACACTGATAAGAGTATAACACCGGAGGCCGCGTCACCGGTGAAATTACACTATCTGAACACCAGTTTGACTGTGTCTCATGCTCATTGCCGCAAACTACCAAGCCTTGGTGACACACGTTGTTAGGGCATTGCAATGAGCGCAGATCGTGGGAGAAACTTACTCCTCCAACCAGTCCGGACTTGTGGCTGTTTTAAACTGGTTGATTCGTCATGTAAAACATGTCACATCTACTCGTCCAATGCATCGGCCATGCCTGTATCACCCGCTGCATCTACGGATATGTACAACGTCCTTACTTTGACAGCAATATCAACATCTACGAACACTGGAGGATGTAAGGAGGAAACGAGTATGGATAGTGGTAGTAATATGGAACTTCGTACTTCTATTACAACTATATCCAGCCGTGAGCTTGTTAAAAGGCTTCGCATTAAGGCTTGATGAACCAAACACAAGGTATATTTAATAAGTCCCTTTAACCCTCTAGCTGGTCATCAGGTGGTGCTGGTTACCGAAACATGACACATCTTCGGTACGCTTAACACGTCTCCTCATATCCCGGGCCACCAAAATTTCTGTAGTGGTCGCGTTACTAGCCGAGGTGGTGGATCCTTTATTAATATCCATAAGCGGTTTCATGCCACTACATTTGAAAGCTTACCTATTGGTAACCCCGAAGATTCAATCTGGGTGCAGATCAGTGGGGAACACAGCTTTTTAATTGGCTGCATTCGTAACCCGCCACACACTACCAACGAATGTGCTAGAATATGTCAAACTCTTCTGCCAAGTTTCCAAACTACTGCTTACAAAATAGTAGGTGAGTAACCTGACATATATTTCTATCACGCACTGTTCGGAATGTGACTGGACTCAGCATGTAGGTGCACCCAATAAACAAGATGTTTTTGACTTATTTTGCACACCAGGAGTCTCCTTCGCCTTCGCGAGTGTGCTAGGCAATATCCAGGGTAGTGACCATAAGCTAGTGTAGATCTCGTTTGTGATGACTAGACTGAGGAGTTGCGTTGTGAAACTAGTGGCCGCTTACCTACCAATTCGGTGTGCTAACTGGGACAAGTACTCCAATCGCTTCTGATCCACGAACTGGAATAGGTTGTTTCTAGCGACTGCGATCCAACTACAAGAATACAAAGGAGTTTAATCTTCTTATGCGCATCAACCATGCTGCAGTGAAGAAACTGACAATCTTTGGTGAAGTCCGCACAGGAGAGTACCGCGATTTTAAGCGCACATCCATCAAAGTCTCTTACTAATCGACTAAAACGTAATGTGATGCCCACCAAGTCACCAGTGCCACCGGATAGAACAACGTTTACTGACCAAAAAGAACCAGACGAGATTCCAAACATGTATTTTCGCAACTCCTTCATCAATGTTAGTTTGATATCACAGCTCACGTACCCAGACTTATAGAGGATGAACCATCCAGCATTACCATTGATCGATGCATGATCGCCTGGGTAATCAAGTCGTTCAAGTTGTCCTACTACCCTGGCCGCGATGGCTTACCGGTAGTGCAAACGATAGGGTGTCATGACGTCCCACTCGTAGTCATTAACGTTTTCACTTTACCAATGAGAAGCAGTACCTTCCCTGCGGCCTGGAAGCATGTTGTTGTGCTACTAAGACACAAAAGTGGGTAACGCTAGAACATTGATAACTACTATCCGAAGAAAAAAGGAGACCCAGAGTACTTTCATCTCCGGTGGGTTGGGAGACGTATTGCCGCAAAATACCTATGCTTAGTAACCAACATCCCTAGGGCACTGAAATGAATGCAGATCGTGCATGAAACCAACTCCTCCGACACACCCGGACTAGCGGCTGTTTCAATTTGTTATAGAAAATGACGTGTATTGGGGCGCTTATACCCTGTGCACGCGTCATTTGCAGCCACATTTTCTGGCCACTTTGAGCAGACGGTAAGTTGATGATAGGGGACTAGCATGAAAGCGTGCCTTTGAAGTTTGTACCTAATTAGTAATGTATTTCGATCCGGCTTTGGCTTTTTGAACTGAATGGTGGGAGAAACAAGTTGCTCAAGGCGTTTCAAGAAACTCGGCGCTTAAACTGTTTTAGCCGCACAAAACATCGTGATGATATTTCCACCTAAAGGAACGTCACCTGAAATTTTTCCGAGCTCCAACATCACCGCTTTTCAGATCAAACTGTTAAAGACTAGATGTGAGAAGGAACTCCCACAGAATGGACAGCAGGGGCATCATTTGCCCTCTACACCCTGTCAATCAATCAATCAACAACAGAAGTACTTCAGCCATTTGAACTGATGCTTCGCTGCCATACAACCATGATTACCTTACTTTTGGTGGACTAAACAAGGCCCTCCTAGGTGGGTCGTGACCAGACATACGTAGCACGTGCCCAAGTCAACACAACTTATTCAGTGATAGATGTTGTTCTAAGGAATTAATTTGATTATCACCACCTAAATACACGCATACGCACATCATCGTTGCGGTCACGCTGGTGTCATCCGACACCAGCAATGCTTCGTAAACAACGATGATCAAAGACTTGAAGGCGCCTCAGATCTTCAGACCGAAAGGGCCAAGTCTCACTACCATAGAGCAGAACGGCCCTCACTGTAGCCTTGCATACACGGCCTTTCAGACGTGTAGGCGATGCTCGTTCCCAGTGTTTGCTTCTATCCTTGCAACTTTCTTCCTCCCAGTCTATGGACCGCGAGTTTGCAGCCGGCTTCGCAACTAGTGAGGAAGTGGATGCATGCAACGCGTCATTCAAACGAATTGTTAGAAGTTGCTTCATTCAATGTTCGGATTCTGCATAGGATCGGTCAAAAACTGCTCACTCTTCACCCCCTAGAAATTGATGCGTGTTGTATACAAAAAACACGTTTATAATACGGCGGCTCCGTGTCGAATCTACCACACACTGATCTCGAATTTGACGGCAAAAGCTGGACTCTTTGCATCAGAGACAGTGGGTCAATGACTGAAGGTATCGCTCTCAGCAAACATGCGAAACAGTAACTGGAAAATTTCCTAAAAGGGATTGAAGAGAGCCCTTTTTAGGTTTTGTCACGATCGGCCATAGTCCGTCAAGGACCACAGAGTGCTTCCTAATGAAAGGGCCGGTGTCAGTGGTAACTTGCAGGCTCTTTACCACTTTCCAGCGAATTTGTACAACAAATGATATTGGCACAGATACGGTCACAACAGGTGAATGTGTGACAGTTGCCAAGTCGTCCGATTGCTCGCATCCATGTAAGTGCGGTGGCACCAGATCCTAGACACTATGTGCGCCTCAGTGACTCTGAAAGTCTGGCCCACCCTAGACCAGGTGACCTTATGGCTTCTCATGCTCAGAACTACGTAAGTCTGTGCACTGCACGTGATTACTTCGGTGAACGCTTGCTTGTCGCGTTTCGTGTACATACCCATAATTGACTTCACTGATAAACAATTATGTCTCGAGTTCTATGTCTGCGCAGCACAAGTAAACTGCATTTTGTTAAGTTGTTTTTGCGAGAACACGACAGAATGATTCGCGTTCCACGTAGGCCACTGAGAAATTCAAGGGTTTTAGATCCTTTTCATTAGGACTACAGAAGTCCAGCCGACTTTTGACCGTACTCAGCGAGAAATAGGAAAATAGGAACTGACTCTAAAGTTTTCAGATGAGTGGTAAATTTTTAAAGCAGTTGTTTCCCTTCAACAATTTGCAAAGCAAGGAAAAATGACGAAGGCTGGTAGATGCATGCCTTTGGTATTGAGTTTACAGTACCAATAACAAAAACCGATGGGCATAGATACAGTCAATAGTGTGTGCGACCAAAAAAATTTGAGCTGCCGAACGAATGACGGCAGTTCATCCCTACGTCCAGGGCAACTTTAAGCTGACAAATAATTGCTTCTGGACGCATAGTACTAGCTTCCCCGACTTATAGCGACAGCCTCAGTAAATCGAAGGAAGCGGGGAGTAGCGTGGCGCAAAATCTTTTTGGACACTGAGTCTAGCTAGCCCTATCCGGTAACCGGAACCTAATCGGTGTTTGCCTATCGAAAAAGTCGAAGGTCTACGTGACCACGGAATTTGAAGGGGTAGGAAATCCGGGCATCTTCAAGCTGAACCCATCTCATCATATGCACATTTAATCGGGAAGTCAGAGACCCCTCAGTTCTGCCTATGTAACTACTTGCGCAGCCACACACAAACTGGTGTAGACAGTGTGAGTTAGCTCCGGTAGACAGAGCTTCCTTCATTGGAGGTATGGGCAAATTTCGGGTTTGGTTGATGACGATAACTTGCGCAAGAAAGTTTCCATACGCCTCGGGCACTTGATTTCACAAGAAGCGAAGTGTTGGGGAAAATAGCAAACAACGTACGTTTACTACGCATGGTGAACATGAACGATATGAAGAGCGTTGTTTCTGGCACTAACGGCTTATTGTTGGAGCGATAGATAAGAGCTGGCACCCGAACAACGTAGTGCCAAGCGCTTGCTCAAAGTGATCACGGCGCAAACGTTCCATCAATCGGTAGTAAGAAAGAACAGAAACCAACAGCCTGGACCATTAGCGAGAAATTTGGATAAATTCGAGCAAATGAGGCCGGAATCCGGATGTAGACGCAAGGAGGAAGTGTGACTTCGGTGTCAGTGATTCCAAGAAAAGTGGAACGAAAGCTGACGATCAAATTGCATGAGATGACACGCGTTACTTGAACCATGACCAACGATTTAGTGAGACAACCCACCTATTGACCAGACATTAATAAAAACGTTATCACCTGTGTGCCTTCGTGCCAGTAATGCTAACTATTGAAAACGGATTGTCAAGGAGCTCAGCAACTAGCCCTGCATATGAGGATATGAAATTAGAGAACTAGGGTAGATTGGCATGGTGGGACTGATATCAGACGGGTAAACAATACATATTTTTGATGACCGAACAATTCATTTGTTGGATTGAAGCGAAGTGGATCCCAACTCAATGGCTGGACACAATAATTGGTAAGTGGCGAAACTCGGTAACATCACAGTAGTCTTAAAGGCTATATAAACGTAACAAGATCTGTCGCATGAAAGCCGTTTGCATTAGGCACAGTCCTATTGGCCAGTGATCGAGAGGATTACAAGTCTGCATTGGAATGCAGAAGTCGCCGGTTCGAATCCGCGAAGGCGCAGTCGACAACACCACATACCACGCATGATTGACGATGGGTCTGTGTGACAGTGAAGAGTCAGTACGATGTTCTAGTACTGCTGAAACAAATTGTGAACACAACCTGACACCATGCAAAGAGAACGTGCCTGGCGTAGCGGAGCAACAGGACTGTCGATTACCTCGATTATCCATGGATTCATAAGCTGGACCACAATCTGTCGAAAACATCTAAAGGAGCGGCAAGGGAGCAAAAAGCCAACTAAACGTAATGGGAAGGTTACTCAGATACAGAAGATGGAAAGATTTCAAACCAGTGGGTGTTTCTAGAAAATTCAAATTGAAATGGGGAAATCTATTAGGTTTTCAGAGTTAATACGGTTTACAATACGTTAAACTGAACAGCAGAATATTTTTAAAAAGTTCGAATAAGTTGCTTTAATCTTGTATATCACCTTGAAGCGAGGTTGATAGTAAGGTTCACAAACATGTTTCTACACTCTAAAAACATGTGATGCAACACGGATGGAAGACAAATGTGTACAATGTTATTGTTCCATTTTAAAGGTGGTCAAAATGAAGAGAGAACAGCTTGGGGTATCAAGTGCGCATTTGGTCTTGGAACCAACAATGACCGTACGGCACAGGGATGGTAACAAAAATTCTCAAAAGGTTACTAGAGGTTTGAAAGTGGAGAGCGTTGTGCGCGGCCATCGGAAACAAACGATGACCAATTAAAGGCCTTAGATGAAGCGACGATCGACAATCGTGTAGCAATACAACGGGGTTCCATTCGCGATCAAGTTCCACAGCAGTTCCCATGATTGAAATTGCACTCAATAAAGGTCTGCGATTGGTCTGATTCACCACAGCTTTCTGAATCCCGGCGAAACTATTACAACCAAGAAGCATAGTCAACAAATTGCAGAAATGTGCCGAAAACTTCAACACATGTTTCTAGCAGCGACCAACAGAAACGGGCCAACTCATCTCTGCTGTTACGCTCGGCCACACGTCGCACAATCAACCATGTGAAAGTTGTACGAGCTGGGTTACGAAACTTGGCCTCATTGACCAAACTCCTCCTCTGACCACTCACCTACCGATTATCACTTTTTCAAGCCACGCGAGGTGATCAAACGGCAAACGACAGTGGGCAAAAGCGTTTGGAAAAGAGATGCACAGCGAGTAGAAGTTAGTGAAATTAACAGGAGGCGCGGGAGGCGAACAATTCATAAAGTCAAAAAGGCTCATTCAAAGGCAACGATTATGGACACTTCGATAGGAGAGGAATGTGATGCACTAAAACAGACACCAGAATGCCTGTAAAATGGGGGGAAGGGCGAACAGAACAGTGCCAGGTCAACAACAGTGGGTCAAACCGGAGATCATCAGAAGACCAATCAATGTAGGCTTCGAGCAAGATCAAATCATGTAACGTTCAGGAAGATGTTCGCGAATAAATGAAGACGTGCGTGATCAGATTTAATCCACATGGCGAATGGTTATCGATATAATCAACAAGTCCACAGTGCCAGCATTCGTGAGAGATAACATCATGCGCTGTGGAATTCATGATAGCGCTGCAATTAGGCTAATCGAAACTTCGGAAATGTACCCACAACTCGAAAGCCTTACTCTAAGTGGAGAGGCGACATCAAGTGGATTCTATATAGAACGGATAAACGCGATTCAGACTAGCCGTCATTTCGGTCACCTAATGTAATGTAATGATGACTGATATGCTATTTATGGTGATGTCGTAGGGAACGCTAATACAGATGACAAGAAAGCACCTTGGAATATGACATATGAATTCAATATACATGGTTGGCGGCATCCGGTGTCGGATTTGCCTGTCACTGTGGCCAGCCACAGGACGCCTGTGCCTACAGAGGGACCATGGGTGGCTTGCGATGCACCACCCGCAGCTCCAATCACACACCCCATATCCAGTGTAGACTAGAAGGAATATATATATATATATATATATATATATATATATATGCGTGTGTGATTCAGTGTGTGTCTAGAGAAGAACGTCCTACCAGAGGGCAACGTGTGACATACTAGCTAGCATAACAAAAAGAAGCTATGAGCACAAAAACATCTGACATAAACGTAAGAACAAAAGAATGTTTATTCCGCTGAAGACAAGTGAAATCATCGACAATGGCCAAAAGCACAGGCAGGCACTCACCTAAATGAACAACACGGATATGCCTTTGCAAGATGCTCTTTATGGGATACGATTTACCGCAACGATCACATACATGAGGACGTACGTCTGGTTGGAAGACAAAAAGCGAATAATCGAAGATCAACCGCGCAGTGAAAACAGGCGGAGCACTGTGAATAAGCTGTTACCATGATGTGCTTATATCATGGCACAGGGAAGTCATATCGATGAGGGAGGAATCGCAATGTGAATATGTGACTGCTAATTTCCAGCCATCTCGCAATGCAAGAAAGAAAAAGGAAAAACAGTGTCTGAGAAATCTAAGAGCAACGACGTATTGATGCCAGTTCCGCTGACGAAGGTAGGTGCCAACATCTCGATCTCAAAAGGGCTAGTATACAACCGGGTGGTGCAGTTTGTGGATAACGTTTCGCTTCTGACACCAATGGTTCATCTGGCTGAGTGAACCAGTGTATCATTGGGGTGGTACTTACAGCAAACTGGCAAGACATTTCCGGATGAATTGGGATCCTCCCGTATACAATTAGAAGTGGAAGTGAAATGTTCGTTTACGGCAGCGCCACGGCCGGTTCTCATATGCCAAGGATGACAGAGTGCCGCCGAATGAAACGAACAGGTTAACCGTTAAGTTGCAGTGTCCTAAGGATGCAAATTTTCTAATCGCGTATCGACAGTGGATAACACTAAAAAATAACATGAAGTGAGTAAGAAAAGGCTAGGGTTAAGAATTATTTGCCTACCAGACCCTAAGATGTGCATAGCACTGACACTCTTTGGCGAGCTACAAATGGAGGCGAGGACTGATTTTCAGTTATCCGAATGAGAAAAGCGATAACTTACAATTGCGTAAAGACTTCGGAAGCATTATAGGTTCTCAGCCGTTTAAAGATTGTTGCCTACACAGCGGGTTCAATATGAACAACTGTCCCAAAAAATTTACTTTGAAAGCTATTTACGTATAAGTATTGCATTTTTACCTTAAGTGACGGAAAATGAATACCTTGTTAATTAATTTTTGTCATAATTAAAGAAAACACCTATTTTGGGCATTTTTAATTAAAGCAAAAGGTGGTATACGTTAATCAGACGGGTGATATTGCTTGGTTTCAACAATTTGCAGTATATTTGGTGCGCTTTTGACCAAAGCATATGCTAAGTTGTGCTCCAAGTTCCTTCGCTTTCTTACTTTGGTGTGCTATCTCTGATCAAACAAGCATAGCTGCCAGTGGCTTCTCATTCGCTTCAATCATCCCTACCAAGTCCATCCTGGATGAAAACTTCCCATCACCACTCTGAATCGCCTGTTTTGTCCTTTCTAGAATGATAACATTCGCCAGCCCATTTATCGGTTCGGCTGACTTATGCTCCCACATTAGTGTGCATTCAACCCTGCTATTCGGCCCGGTGAACGACTGCCTGACTGACGGCTACCCAGAGGTGAGCTAACGACTGGTTGGTTCAGCGGAGCTGTACGCCACCGGGCGCGTCCCCAGGTTGCGAATCGTGAAACGCTTTCCTTACGAAAGTAACAGTGAATAAGTTTTGGCTATTCGCAGGCGAGACGAATAAGCAGGCGCGGATAATCAGTGGCAGCGTCCTAGAGCGTAAGGTGTTCTGGGACGGTCACCCGGTTTCTCAGCAAATACCACAGGAGCTCGTAAGACGCTGCGTCAAACCCAACGTGACCAGTAATATGGTCACTGGCAACCCACTTCTGTGACCAGAAGTGAGGGCGGATAAACTATTTCAATGGCTACCGTCTTCTATGAAGGCGTATGATCCACCTGACTGGCAACGGCCTTCGTGCTCTTCCGTAACATCTAAGGTCCAGGGAATTTCCCCTGGCCCTCGTAGTGCTTCATTCGGGATTCTTGGGCGCCTTGAATAGTTTTTTCTTAATCGAAAGCCGTGTCATCGTCATCGTGGTAGCCGGCTCCCAACAGTATGTGAGATACGTCGATCGCCCCACTGCCCTGCGAGTCAAGTTTTTAAGACCAATGGCCCAGCGTGGGGTCGCCCAAGTCAACCCTCTTCCTGCCCACAGGACTTATGGACCAACGTTTCAACGACTTTCTGCTCTCTCTCCTCACTCTGCTATTGGAAAATGCTGCCCTCTGCAGACGTGCTGGCGGCCGAACATGCTATATGACGCTCAGTTGCTTTATTCCACCGCCCCAGCCATGGTAATTCCTCTCGGATTCCGAGTCTACAACGCCGTGCTGCCTTAGGCGTGTTCTCGCCATTCAGATCGAAAATTTAGGCCCAAGGGCGCGCCACGCCTTGTGTAGCGCCCTGTTCCCATTTCAACCTGACTACCTTCAATGTTGGGACGACGATGCAGATCGGATCACAACAGTCTTTGCGCAATCATAGGACGCTAGCACGACAATACGGCTGGTCTCACGGTCTACGAGTTCCGCTGGCTTTTTATTTTGCGCTTATTTGGAG
Source organism: Dicrocoelium dendriticum (assembly GCA_944474145.2). NCBI lineage: Eukaryota > Metazoa > Platyhelminthes > Trematoda > Plagiorchiida > Dicrocoeliidae > Dicrocoelium > Dicrocoelium dendriticum. The sequence goes on from OX104069.1 coordinate 24,761,202, forward strand.
ATGCAACCGCCAAAGCCGCTGGTCTTGCCGGTGTGGGAATTGCGCTGAACACACGTGCCGAGATTGCGTTAGTAGATTGGATCCCTGTCAACAGCCGACTCCGCGCGATCCGACTTGAAACCCCAGTGCTACTTTCCAGCAGCGGGACAAGCAGAAATTGCTTGTCCGTTGTAGCAGCGTACGCTCCCACAGACTGCAGCCCGGAGTCAGTTAAAGACGAGTTCTACTGTCAACTGTCCGGCCTCCGAGAAAAGCGCCGTACAAACATCGCGGTGCTTGCATGGGACTTAAACGAGCAGGTCGGGAGACTTGGGGTTGAGGAGCGTGAACTCGGTGGTCAACATGCTCATGGCACTAGCAGAAAAGACAAAAGTGATCGCCTACTATAGCTGCGCCGATCACGGGCTATTCCTGTCGAGTATTGATTTCGGTGAAGGTAGCGCCAACGCGCGACCTAGAGGCCTCAGTCTCCTGGCTAATTATAGACGCAAATTGACCACACCACAATTAGTTATCGTTGGTGGGGTTGCATACAGGACTGCAAATCAAATTGGAGTACTTACCTCACTTCGGATCATGCGCTCGTGTGTGCCAAGGCCGCTTTACGCCTTCGTGGCTCCAAACGACCTCGCCGGAAACGGATTGACGCGGATAAGCTTTCTGTCCTAAGTGCTCCGAGAGCGCTTCAAAATGCATTGGCTTCAAATCTGAAAAGCGCCTCATGATGTGACGTTGAAACGCACTGAGCACACATTTGCAGCACCAAGTATAAATCTTCAACCCTGAACTGTAGATTCATCAGTAGTCCTGTCAATCACTGGATCTGTGCACGAACCACTCCAACTTCCCGAAGCTCGTCGGGCAATTCTAGCTAGCGTTGAGTATCATTCACTACGTAGGATCATTAACGCTGTACTCAAACAGCTCCTCCGGGAGGATCGTGAGGCCTGGTGGACACAACGGGGCATTGAAATATTGCAGGCGGCCAGGTTGGGGAATTTCCGGAAGCTTTTCCATCTGATCCGATCCACTGGCAGCAGAAGGCCAAATGTAAGCGAAGTTTTATGGGAAAACAATGGAGAGCCAACAAGGCCGACTTGAGCGTTGGACCGAGCATTTTGAGCAGCAGTTTGACTGGCCAGTAGCACCGATGTGTTCCCATTCGGGAATCCAGAGTACTCCCTGGTGTATAAACGCTTCAACATCAGCTGAGGCTGCTCATGAGCTTCGCCACCTAAAGCGATGCAGAGCTCTTGGAGCAGATGAACTCTCTCCGGCCCTTCCAAAGATGTAGATCCATCACTTGTTCGGGAGTTAAGTTCTCCCCTCCAAAAGGTTTGGATCACCCCTTTGATTGGGGTATAGCTGATATCGTACCCGTGTTCAAAAATGGTGCCCGGTCAGAATGTGCTAACCATAGAGGGGTTAGTCTTATCTGTCTTGCATCTACAGTGCACGCCATCCGGCTTTAAAGGAGACACTGACAGGTACACGAAAAGAATATAACCGAACAGCAAGATGGGTTCCGTTTTGACCGGAGTTGCATCGACCACACATTTTATTCTCCACCAAATATTCCAGAGTAATCAAACGTTCGGCCGATTGACTGTTGTCTTGTTAGACATACGAGCTGCGTTTGACTCGGTTGACCGAGCTGTTCTCTGGAGCATTTTATTGAGAAAGAGAGTGGCTGAGAAATACGTCGACATTCTTCAATCCAAGTGCTCTCGAACATCGGGACGACTGCTGGTGTACGGCGAACATACACCACCTTTAGTATCATAAGTGGCATGAGACCGAACTGCCCAGGATCACCCTTCCTGTTCAATTTCGCTATATATGACACCGCGGAGAGCGCACTGGTGAACTATTGACCCAGAGGCGTTGAGCTACTTCCGGAGGACCGACTCCGGGATTCGAAATAAGCAGACGACATCGCCGTAATCTACGGTTTCTCACAAGCCACCAAAAATGTCCCGTGTTGATTGGCGGTCTCTGCCTCCCCTCGAACTGTAAGGTATTTGTACAGGACCCGCTAGGAGCTGCTCCCACGCTTACAGATCACTCTCTGGAAGTAATAGACAAGTTCGTTTACTTCGGAATCTGCATCAGCAATAGCAGTTTAACGGATGAGGTCTATTTGTGAGACGCAAAAGCCTGGGTTGTGTTTGTTAATCTCCGCCATCTCTGGCATCGATGCGACTTGAGTCACTCCTTGAAGGGCCGAGCCTACAATCCCACGGTGAGAGCGCTCTTGCTCTACGGTTGTGAGACTTGGCCTGTTCGTGCAAAAGACGTTCAGAGGCTGTCTGTCTTTGATCATCGCTGCCTCCGGAGCATTGCTGGCGTGCGGTGGCAACATCACATAAGTAATGAGGATGTTCGCCGAAGGATTTTCAGATCAGACAGACTGCCGGACAATGTGCAGCATAATTCCACTGCACAGGCTTTGGTGATTTGGGTAGTTGCTTCGCGAGCCTACCAAGCGTTTGTTTCACCGTGCACTCTTTGTGCGCCAAAATGTCGGTTGGAAGTGAGGACAAAGTGGTAAGCGAATAACTTGGGACAGAAGTATGAAGGCGCTGAGCTTACATGCGGCCGCGGTAAGGCGCTCCCGATTCCGTGATTGGGGGCGCAATGAGCACAAGTACACACGGCTGGAAAACACGTGGGGCACATCAAGAAACCGTGAGCGATGGCGAACCTATTGTGAAACTACTGTTCTACACTTCTTCTTTAACCAACCTATGCTTTCATCATTGTTGTGTTATCTTTTCCTATACATTGTGGGCCGATCAAGTGATTAAGTAGTTAGGTACATGTGTTGATACATATGATTTTGTAACCAACTTTGTTTGGCGACAGACAATTCCATCATACCCCCTTGGGGGTTATTACCACCAGGTTAAGAACCACTATTCTAGGAAGTTATATGGCTCTATTTTAGGAGGTGCAACATAACAGATCTGATAGAAAATCACATCTCGCGTTAGTAAAAACACGGCGGAATGTGCTCGCAACTCCTATGAGATACGCGCTTCGTGATGCCAACCATGAAAGATGCACAGGATATTAAAGACCGAACACGGCAGAAGGTCGAAAGTACTCGAAAAACGGGAGCCCAGATTGAGTGATCATGCGAACATGTGCTCGCCAAACTTGGCAATCTGGTCGCAAACGATTCATCACCAAGCAAGACGGGACATTAGAGCTCCGTGCATTGTTTTAGTTCATGTGTAGTTGGGCTTGCTGAAGTAACAAACGAAAAGGAGCAGGCAAACTAAAATAGGCGCAATCATAACCACAAACAGCACATCCAACGATTAGTAGCATGTAAGATAGAGCGCCAACACGGCAGTAGATTGATGATACCTAGCAGAGGCAATGTAGCACTTTCGGAATACTTTAAAACAATGAAGACTAAAAGCAAGTACTCACTCGAATGCACTGTGTCAATGTGCTTTTTCAGAGCGGCCTTCTGAAGGAAGCAACTACTACAATGGTCGCATCTGTGGGGTCGCTCTCCTGTGACAATAAATACAGTTATATTTACAAAGGTGATAAGCCTAGAAAAAATACGAGGACAGATGTGGTGGTTCAAAATGGATTGCAATCAAAAGTGCTTCAGTGACCATGATCATACCAACAATAAGTAAAAGCGATAGCATTAATTGAGCGAGACTCCAGAGGTACCTAAAACGAAGAGCATCAGCAATAAGAAGGGTACGCAGTATGGACGCTTCGTTGCCACACAACCACTTCTAGTGAGGCGTACGTTAAGGATTTTGCGAGGGTTGTCCCATTCTATAGACAAGCTTAAACTCGCAAGCTTATGTTCTTCGTACACAAGTAAGAATTCTGATCCAAGAAATTATGGCTTATGTAGGTAGTGATGTACTAGATTTCTTAACATAATGAATATATATATATATATATGTATATATATATATATTGGAGGCGAGCCCATGGAATACTGCACCTAGCGCCACCAACAGAAGGAATTTTTTGACTCCAAGGTGGTGTATAGACTCATGATGAAGACGCTGAGGACGCTGCGTGATGCCCGTACACAGACAGCACATATAATACAGATCTGGTGAAAAAACTTTGATTGTCTCGAACAACTGTTCAGAGATCGACTGGACTATGCTGCACGAACTGCAACAACAAGAGATCAAGAAGTGTCTTGCCGGCACTGGGTGAGCCGCCGAGAACACATGGTTAGTTGTGAAATGACAAATACGCAAGCGTCGACGGGATCCCGTCCGAAGTGTTGAAGCACGGTGGACCGGAATAGCACTACTTGATGTAACGCATGTGGATAGAAGAGGAATTGCCGGTTGACTTGAAGGATGCCTTTGTGCTGCCAGTTTACAAGGGCAAAAGAAGCAAGCAATGCTGCACGAATTAGCATAGTATCAAGTTGTTGAGTTGTGCAGGGATGGTGACCGCACGAATCCGGCTCAATCGCCTAGTCGGTCAGATCGTTGAATCGAGCGTGGAGGAAGAGCAATGCAGAATCCGTTGGGGCCGCAGCACCATCAATATGATGTTTGCGGCTCCTGCAGAAGAATGCAGAGCGTGACACCAGCCACTGTACTCGTTGTTTGTCGACTACACCAAGGCGTTTGATAGCGTGAATCGCGGGGAACTGTGGCTGGTGTTGGGTGAATTTGGTTGTCCAATCAAGTTTGTAAGTTTAATTGAATGGCTGCACAGTCGTACGCGGGCGAAAGTGTAGCTGGGTGGATAAACATCGGAGGCCATTGATGTTGTCTCTGGTGTGAAGCACGGCTGTGTCTTCGCCCCTGCCCTGTCTAATATTTACCTACATGCAACGTTGTCATGTGCTCTTGAGACTGCTTGTGATTACGGTGTCCATGTAGAGCACCGTATTTATGGTAGGCTGCTGAACATCCGATGTTTCGATGCGTGAACAATGAAGTGTGAGACAATCACTTGCATGTTGCAGTTTATAAACGACTGCGCGTTGTCTGCAAACAGCGCGGATGAGTTGCAGCACATGACTAGTGCTTTGGCTTCCACAGCGACCAAGTTCACGATAACCATTTAAGACAAGCAAGCCTGTTCTTTTTCAGTTCAGAAATCATCCCCAGTTGAGTCAGAAGTAAGCAAATGCGTGAAAAATATTCTTTTCGGCACTTCTAATCGAACGTATACAATTATGAATCAAAATACCGGAGGGAACAAAGCTCCTAAAGGCTTGTACAGAAAACACCCAACTCATTAACCAGACAGTATGAAAAGTAAATCAATGGTTTGATCAATCAGACTGTCGCATTAGGAAGCAGGTGACCAAGGCAGGTCAGATGTCAAGTTCAAGGCCAAGGTAGCTTCAGAGCCTGTAGCAATGTGCGTTGTTTGCACAGCTCTGGTTTTAGAACCTAGATTGCAATGGCTCCAGAAATGGTTAGCAGATGTTTCTTAAGCTGTTTTTGAGTAGCGTTTAGCGATAGTATAAACGAGTTTATCTGGATTTCATCTGGACTTGATGTCTAGTGTCAAGCAAATGTTGTAAAACAGAACTGTTGACGGATTTTACGGTACCTTTTCATAGTAGAGTTCAAACTTCAAGGTCATTGGAAAACAGATCAGAAGTGATCGATGGACTATCGCCGGCGTGGCCCTCAACGAGTCGTTGTGATAGAGGGCCAGGGCAAACACAGAATCTGAACGAATCGTTTTTGAGCACATAAGTCTGGGTTCTGGTGGCGGATAGCAATTGCCTCAGCTGCTGCTAGTAAGCGACATTTTACCACACGTGAAAGACGTCCAGGTACACGGTAAATGGGTTGGAAAGATTGGCGGGTGTCGATTTGGTGATTAGAATCAACCAAGTGTGCCAACACGGCGCTCATCACAGTTTTTCTCGAACCATTGCGTAGGTTAGCTGGACAATGCTCGCGTATTCTCTCAGACAGCCTCCTTATAGTTCTTCCGATGTATCTTGCTCGACATGAACATGAGAAGGAATATACACAATAAGAAGTACATGACCAAGAAAGTCTGTCTTTGAGTTGGGGTCTCACGATTGGTGTTGAAGTAAAACTTAGCCGCAAGCTCGCTGCGTAGTACGTATGGCTCATAGCGTCGGATAATCTTCTCGCTGTTGCCTGCGCTATACCGTCCCCATATATTTCAGAACAAAGCTTTCTGGATAGCCGTTTCTCTCGAGGACGCCACTTAAGAAACTGAGCTCGTCCGCAAGTGTGTCCTCACTACAAATCCTTCTGGCCCTTTCGGTTAGACATCTAATCAAATTGCATTTCTGATTTATTGGGACAAAACTGGCAAAATGTACATATTGTCCGTACCACGTTGCTTTTCTATGTACCCTCCGTTGGACTGATCCATCTGGTCTCCTACTAAGATGAACGTCTAGGAAGGACATCATGTCATTGCTTTCAGTTTCTCGTGTGAACTTGGCATTTGGGTGCGCTGAGTTAAAATAGGATAAAATTGCCTCTGGGCAACAATGTCTGTCTGTCACGCAAAATATATCATCCACATATCGTCCGTAGTATGGTAGGCTAGTAATGACTCCGCTCAGATAAGTATTCTCTAATTTGCTCATGAACACATCAGCCAGTAGTGGTCCAAGCGGTGAGCCCATTGCTACTCCATCTTTTTGTCTGTATATGGCCCCGTTAAACTGAAATTGTATGTTACTAGTACACAGCAGGAGTAGCTGCTTCAATCGATCACTTGAAAGCCCGATACCCAGTTGATGGTCTCGAACGGTGTCACATATATGGTCTATTGTCTCTTCTAACGGAATATTGGTGAAAAGCGACACCACATCCAATGAAAACATCTTTCTTCCGGTTAGCTGGAGCTGTCTTATGGAGTCTAAGAAACTGAATGTGTCTCGTAGGCTGTACCTGGAAATATATGGAATGCAGAGAAACGAGAGCTAAACCAGCTTCGGTAGAAAAGAAACCGGTTTATTTGTCGTTGCCATTCAAGGGGGACGGTATAGCGCAGGCAACAGCAAGATTATCCGAAGCTATGAGCCATACGTACTACGCAGCGAGCTTGCGGCTAAGTTTTACTCCAACACCAATCGTGAGACCCCAACTCAAAGACAGACTTCCTTGGTCATGTACTTCTTATTGTGTATATTCCTTCTCATGTTCATGTCGAGCAAGATACATCGGAAGAACTATAAGGAGGCTGTCTGAGAGAATACGCGAGCATTGTCCAGCTAACCTACGCAATGGTTCGAGAAAAACTGTGATGAGCGCCGTGTTGGCACACTTGGTTGATTCTAATCACCAAATCGACACCCGCCAATCTTTCCAACCCATTTACCGTGTACCTGGACGTCTTTCACGTGTGGTAAAATGTCGCTTACTAGCAGCAGCTGAGGCAATTGCTATCCGCCACCAGAACCCAGACTTATGTGCTCAAAAACGATTCGTTCAGATTCTGTGTTTGCCCTGGCCCTCTATCACAACGACTCGTTGAGGGCCACGCCGGCGATAGTCCATCGATCACTTCTGATCTGTTTTCCAATGACCTTGAAGTTTGAACTCTACCATTATCTGCTGTTTTATGTTAACCTTTTCATAGTGACGCTGGACGATATTCAGCGATTCTTTTGGACCAACACCTGGTCATATGTCCAAGAGGCAGGTGAAGTAGCATAAGACAAACGATTCGGACCGAACCGGGAGCTTATGCTCTAAGTGCTGAAGTATCAATGGTCTTGTTTCGGCAAGTAGTTTCAGATTGACGGCTGGAAATGTCGTGGCCACTGTCGTCGGAACTTTTCTATCCAACAGTTCGAACACAACGTCATCTTTAAAGGGAATTGTTAGAAATACATCCCTTTTGGGCACTGTAGCGACACACTTACCAGCATCAGGCTGTTTGGAGTGAATTTTGATAAAAAGCACTGGATACCCATTTTCTTGCAGTATGTTAAAGATGAGGGTGGTTTCGTTTTCCAGTGTCTTTCGGCTGCTGATTGCTCTGGCGCGATATAAGCAACGAACTAAATTCCTCTTGTACCTCAGTGGTACAAAGTTAAGAAAGTGGGTGTACTGACCTACTCACGTCGCTTTGCGAAAAGCACTCATTTTGATCGTCTCGTTTTCAGGCCGATGCAATAGAACGTCTAGGAACGCCAAGCAGCCACCTTGCTCAACTTCAATGGTGAATTTTAATGATGGATGTACCCTGTTAAACTGATCTAATAGGGTTAGATAATCGGTGGAAGAGTCACAGACAACGAAAATGTCGTCCATGTTCTTTTTCAGCCTTCTTCCCTAACGGAATCCTTTCGACATACTAAAAGATAAATTGATGCTGCAGTTTTGGAAAGCATATAGAGGTTGTATTATCTTGGGAGCATACTGTCTACCGACCTGCACATGACCGGCGAACTACGCGTGCTCCTATAGAAGACGGCTGCCGTATTTGGCAAGTTGGAAATATGTGTGTGGAAAACCATTAGGTCAATATTGATACGAAGCTGATAGTATACAAGTCAGTGGTGCTGTCCGTTATACTATAAACAGCGAAACCTGGGCGATGTACCAGAATGATAGCCGCTATCTGGAGCGCCTAAACCAGAAATGCTTGAGTCATATACTGCGCATCGGCTGGGGTGACGAGTTGCAGACACGGAGGGGTTCCGATGAAGTAGCATGTATGCAGTCCTGCTGAGGGACCTGAGATGAGTGGGGCATGTTCACCAAATGTATTCGACGCGGATACGGAAACAGCTGCCTTAGGTCCAAATGCGTGCGAGGAAGCAGCATGTGGGAAGAGCGAAGTTGCGTTACCAGGACATGATCAAGGGAAGTTTATCACGAACAAATGTTGAATTTAGGCGCCAGGAAGCGATGGCAGTCGACTGACGCCGATGGCGACGATACAAGGAGAGCGGTTGCCCAGGTGCATGAGAAAGCACTACTACACGCGGGAAATGAACGTTAGTTGAGGAATCAAGAGGTGCCGATGGTGGATAACCGACAGAGGTCGAGCGCATTGAGCTGTAACACATCATCGCGAGTGCCTCAGCCAGGCTGATTAAATTAAGCCGTTCATGGTCCATCTGTTGGCTCCATGGTCCAGAACTGGATGCCGTCAACTCGCTATGTATATATATATATATATATATATATATATATATATATATATATATATCAGAAGCAATGTAAGCACATTTGTAGTGTTCTAAAATAAGGAACACAAGAAACGAATACTCACTCAAATGCACTGCGTCAATGTGTTCTTTCAAAACGTCGTCTTGAGGGAAGCATCTACCGCAATGATCGCATTTGTGGGGTTGCTCACCTATGGTAGCAAATACAGTAAAGTTAGCAACAAGAACAGGAGTAAGGAGAAGGCAAAGAGAGACGCGGAGTGTTCACAAATCGATTGCAAACCACAAACTGCATCCCTTGGTATTGAAATCACACAATTAAGCAAGAGGAATTGCGAAAAGGTAAACGGTTGTTCTGATGCATCATATGGTGCTCTGGTCCACAAGACTACAAACTGCACGGAACTGTTGACAGTTCAATGAGACAGCACTCGTGACTCATGAGAAGTATGAAAAAGGAGACACCATTATACAGAGAGTGCGAGTTGTAAATCACATAGTGGAAATGAGAAAAATGCACAAGCCCAATTCAAGCATAAGTGCTCGATGCAGGAAAGTCACCGAGGCCGCTCGAACGAGCAATGAGTATGTAGGAAACAAAAGACAAAAACAAGATAAAACACAAAATACCAAGTGTTTTATCAGTGGATGGTGGCATACAGTTCCGGATTTGTCTGCCACTGCGACCCTCATACGACAGTCACAGGATGTCTGCGCCCACAGAGCTACCCTGAGTAGCTTGCGCCGCACCCACAGCTCCATTCGGTGTAAGCCCGAAGGAACAAGACAGGAAGGTAAGTGGAAGGGAGCCACGTCTCTTCAACGGAGATGACGCACACTGATACGTGTACAGCGGCAACATTTATGAATACATTTGCAAGCATAATACCAAAGTATAGAAGGCGGTTGCCGGGTCAGAGTCCGCTACACACACTGCCCATAAGCCTATCATCGCCACGAAAACCGTGCTCACCACCTTCTCCAGAAACGACAAAACTGTCCCCTGGAGCCAGTCTAATCAAGGTACTGGTTTTACGACAACATTTAATCATCTATATAAAAAAATAATAATAGTTGGAGAATGGGATTTGTGACGATGCATGAGTGGAGGCTGAGCATTGAGGATAATATAACAAGACTGAAAGCAACTTTATAATCTATCCACCACACACTATCTGCTACATCGAGCAGGATAGACAGGGGTTGGGATGCTACTGCTCAGGCCTTCCCGCCTTCACTTATCCCCCTTCTTGCGGTTTCTCATCCGTAGCGTCCAGCTCCAACTGTACTTTTATCCCCCCCATTTTCAATCCCCAATGCTTGGCCCTCCCCCACCTTGCTTCAATAGTCGCTTGTCTTCTAGTTTCAAATCACACAATCGCAGAGCGTCGTTCCAGTTCAATCGGCAAGTCCATGTTCAACCAAGCGGACAACGGCAATTCATCCGTTTCCCTTTGGATTCCTCGAGTCTCGCTAAGACTGGCATGTCTAAACGTGCGCACCTTGCTACAGATAGGGTAACAGACAGCACTTGCCCGAAAAGTCGACACCCTACCGATCGATATTTTCTGTTTATCAGAAACCCGCCTACAAGATTCGGGCTCCGTGCTTACCTTGCGATCCCTCACTGGCGGTACATACTCAGTGTGCCTGTCTGGCGATGACCAAGCTCTAAATGCCGGTCAAGCTGGCGTCGGCATGGTTTTGAGTCCCCCGGTTGAAGCTGCCCTGATCGATTGGATCCCAGTCAACAGAAGGACGTCCGCCTTTAGATTAGGTGGCTCGATCCATGCTACAAAGTCGCATGGGAACAAACAGTGCATGTTTGTCATTGCGGCCAACAAACTGTAGCACTGATTCGGTGAAAGATGATTTCTATCAGCGAATTCGTGATCACCTTTGTTACAGAAGAAGCTTGGATCCTGTGCTGTTGGTTGGAGGTCTAAACGCCCAAGTCGGAAAATTGTCCTCTGATGAGCTTCATCTGGGTGGCCAACATGGTGTAGGTTCCCGTAATGATAACCGTGAGCAATTGCTACAGCAGTGTGAAGATGCTCGTCTCTTTCTCGCGAGTACAAACTTCGACACAGCAACAGCCTTGGACCAGCCATGGACGCAAATCGATCAAATCGCGATTAGTTACCTCTGGAGATGCTGTGTCCAAAACTGTCGCTCAATTTGGAGCATCAGCGTGGACTCCGATCACGTTCTTGTGCGTCCCAATCTTCAGGTGCGTTTCCGCAGACGTCTGCAATGTCACTTTGAGCGCATTGACACAAGCCAAATAGTGAAGCCATAAGTACTGAATGCATATCAAAGTGCGCTGGCATCCGGGCTGAGTAAGCGCCCACTAAACACCGTTGTAGATCACAGCTTGCATATTCGTCAAACTTTACTATCAGCAGACATATCTCCATGTGGCAAATCAAATTACCAACCTGGACAATAGATCTCTACACAGTTTCTGGAACTTATCGATGCTCGTCGACGTATTCCGGCTGCAAATCAGACCAGATAAGACCTGACCAAGTGGGTGAATTTCGATTATCCAAACTTGTCGCTAAGTGGGAAAATTTTCATTAGCAGGCTGAATCCAAACGCTGCCAATCACGATGGTGACAGGGCAGTACAAGGAGTCAGACGATGTAACAAGCACATATGCTCCACTGCATACTAGCCGGCCTAATGAAAAAAAACTATGGACACAAAAACATCAGGCTTCAACGTGATAACAACACAATGTTTATTCGGTTGAAAACACGTGAAAGCGTCGAGGATGGCAATAAACAAGTGGATCCTACAGTTACAAACTCACCTAAATGAACAGTACGGATGTGCCTTTGCAAAGTGCACTTTAAGGGAAACGATTTGCCACAACGGTCACAAGAATGGGGACGTTCCTCTGGATTGGAAGACGAAAAGCGGATAAATTAAGACTAAGCAATAAGGGAAAACAGGGGAAGAATTGTGGATACTCGGTTACAATGAAGCGCACATATCGTCAAACGGAAGGATCACACAGATGACGGAGGAATCGCAATGTGAAGAAGTGGCTGCTAATTTACAGTCAGCATCATCATCATCATTATCACATTAATTAGAGTTGGGAAGCAACTCAGTTACCGTGAAGCAATACATAGAAGAAAAAAGAAAAATTGCGCCTGAGCGACCGGTAACGGATGGGCATCGTTCTGGTACTCTAACACTCGGATACTATGCAGTAAAAAATTTACTATGCAAAAGGACATAAGGATAAGTTGTGAGATCGTGGTTGGAGGGGGAGGTTAAAAATGATGGGGAGGGACAAAGAAACTCATAGCACGAACGCCAATGAGGTCGGATCCCAGCCATGTCAGCAAGTGTATCTAGCCAAACGTGTTCATCGTCTTTCGGACCCCAACCAGGGAGACGAGACGCTCTAACCAAAGCCAACTTCGAAGTGACGGCCTTCATTCCTCTCGACGAAGTCATCGCTTGGCCACCCCTCCTCTTCTTCCATTCACCCACCCCAGGCGTGTAAACAACTCGCGTCGCGGGAGTCGGAGCTGGCATGTGTAACATGTGGCCAAGCCATCGGAATCTGGTGCGTGAAATAACGGTGCTGAGAGGCTCATTTCCTTTTGCTGCGCCGTAAATAAGTCGTCGAACACGCTCGTTGCTCACCAGATGTGAGCCAAACAGCGAAGGCACCAGTGGTCGGACGTTATTATTTTATGCCAGCTGATCTAAGGGATCAGGTTTCACAACCGTACAGTAGGGTCAAACGTACCGCTGCATTGTACACTTTGCCCTTCAAGAAGAGTGTGATGTCGCGCCGGCGCCATAAGTGGCGAAGGTTAGCACAAGCGCCTCGAACTTTCGCTATACGGTTCGTGATATCATCTTCAATCCCACGGGCGCTAAAACAACTACCGAGGTGTTTGAATCTTTGACGGACTAGCTGATCCCCAAAAAGAGTCAGCGCAGGTGGCGACCCAGGCCAATCTTGGAGGAACGCTTTGCAATTCGATGGTGCAAAACAAAGCCTGAAGTGGCTGACAGCCAGTGCTTATCTGTCCAGTGCAGCTTGGCACGTTTGGGAGCTGTCACAGATGAGGGCAACATCGCCTCCATACTCAAAGTCAAGAAGTCGTTCTCCTGGGAGTAGCTCCACACCTTCCAAGTCATGTCCTCTGAATGCAATCTCCATGGCTTCGTCAATAGCGAAGTTGAAGAGGAAAGCTGACAGCGTGCATCCTTGTCTCACACCGCTGGAGATATATAAGGGCGACGACAGCTTGCCGTAAGCCCTCACTCTGCCCGTGCTACACGCATATAATGCTCGGATAATATTTACATATTTCTCGGGCACACCTTTCCTGAGTAGACAATTCCAAAGGGCACATCGATCAACCGAAACGAAGGCACCTTTGATATTGAGGAACACGACAAAAGTGGGTCGCCAATATGTGTGACGATGACCCAACAACTGACGCAAGGTGAAGATGTGGTCGATGTAGCCACGACCTCGATGAAACTCGGCTTGCTCCTCACGAATATCGCTTGTACAAGTGCCAGTCATTCTGTGAATAAAGACAGATGCACGCAATTTAAAGGCGATGGAGATCAAACTGATTCCTCTACGACAGCCGTGTTCCGAACCGGAGCCGCCCTTGAAAATTGGGACCATGACGGAACGGATCCACTCTGTCGGGACATTTTCCTGCTTCCAAAGTTTCACTAGTAACTCATGTAAATCAACTACAACAGCAGGTCCCCTGAATTTGGAGAGGGCTGGGGGAATTTTATCTTTATCTGCGGCCTTAGACAATTCCAACAGTCTGATCTCATGTTCATTTCTTCGCGTGAGGGCAGATCCAAAGAGACGGCTAGAGAGAAATGAGCTCAATGCCCGAAAAAGAAAGCGCCAATTCAAATTGGTTAAATTGGTTTGCAGTGTTCGGTCCAACGCTTCAAGCGTCTTGACAGACTGTACATCAGATATCCACTTTCGTCGCGTATGGTCTCGCTAACACCAAGTCTCCTGCTGCTTGCTTCCCGTATCAGATGGAATAACGTGCGATGATTACCAACGGCAGTCGATGTTTCCGTTTCTGATGTGAGCGAAGAGACCACCAGGCTTCGCAGTCTTTCTTCAGGTTAGCACGCAGTTTTGCCCTGAGATTGTTGTGAGTCTCATTGTATTCGCTTCCAGCCGGAATAAGTCGGTGAGCATCGATAGGTTCCAGAGGCTGTGTAGAGATCTAATGTCCAGGTGGCGGTTGAACAGTACAAGGAAATAGGCAATCTTGTCGCAACAAAATCGCCAAGCTCAGCGAACAGTTCAACCGCCATCTGAACAACCTGAGCTACCAGTCTTCAATTCTATAGCCATTTGAATGTGCAGGTTGGTAATTTGATTTGCCACAAGAAGACATGTCTGCTGATAGTAACGTTTGACGAATATGCAAGCTGTGATCTACAACAGTGTTTAGTGGGCGCCTACTCAGCCCGGATGCCAGCGCACTTTGATACACATTCAAAACAACTGTTTTCGCCAGCTGACTGGTGTCAATGCGCTCAACGCGAGGGTGCGGACGTCCACCAAACCGCGCCCGGAGGTCAGCGCAAAAAAGTGCGTGATCGGAGTCCACGCTCGTGCTCCAAATCGAGCGACAGTTTTGGACACAGCCTCTCCAGCGGTAACTGATCGCGATTTGATCGATTTGCGTCCATGGCTGGTGCGATGCTGGTGGGCGCCAAGTCACGCTTCTGTGGATGCTGTGTCGAAAGTTTGTGCTCGCGAGAAAGAGACGAGCATCTTCACACTGCTGTAGCAATGGCTCACCGTCATCATTACGGGAGCCTACATCATGTGGCCACCCAGATGAAGCTCATCAGAGGACAATTTTCCGACTTGGGCGTTTAGATCGCCAGCCAACACCACAGGATCCGTGCTTCTTCTGTAACGAAAGAGATCGTGAAGTTGCTGATAGAAATCATCTTTCACCGAATCAGTGCTACAGTTTGTTGGCCGCAATGACAAACATGCACTGTTTGTTCCCATGCGACTTTGTAGCATGGATCGAGCCACCTAATCTAAAGGCGGACGTCCTTCTGTTGACTGGGATCCAATCGATCAGGGCAGCTTCAACCGGGGGACTCAAAACCATGCCGACGCCAGCTTGACCGGCATTTAGACCTTGGTCATCGCCAGACAGACACAATGAGTATGTACCGCCAGTGAGGGATCGCAAGGTAAGCACGGAGCCCGAATCTTGTAGGCGGGTTTCTGATAAACAGAAAATATCGATCGATAGGGTGTCGACTTTTCGGGCAAGTACTGCCTGTTACCCTATCTGTAGCAAAGTGCGCACGTTTAGACATGCCAGTCTTAGCGAGACTCGAGGAATCCAAAGGGAAACGGATGAATTGCCGTTGTCCGCTTGGTTGAACATGGACTTGCCGATTGAACTGGAACGACGCTCTTCGATTGTGTGATTTGAAACTAGAAGACAAGCGACTATTGAAGCAAGGTGGGGGAGGGCCAAGCATTAGGGAATAGAAAATGGGGGGATAAAATTAGGTTGGAGCGGGACGATAAGGATGAAAAAGCGCAAAATGGGATAAGAAGACGGGAAAGCCTGAGCAGTAGCATCCAAACCCCTGTCTACCTTGGTCGACGCAGCAGCTAGGGCGTCGTTGATTATCGTCTGCGACGGATAGAGCATAAAGAAAATCTTAGAAGAAGGGTTCATTGTATTACGTGGGCAGAAGCGAAACGTTATCCACAAGCAGTACCAACCGGTTGTATACAAACGCCGGGGGTGCGGATGGAAGAAGAACAAGGGTTGCCGAGCGATGACTTAGTGGAGAGAAATGAAAACCCTCACCTTGAAGGTGGCGTCGGTTGGTGCATCCCGACTGCCTGGCTGGGGTCCTAAGGACGATGAACACGTCTGTTTAGACACACGTGCTAGTATGGCTAGGAGCCGGCCCCAATGGCGTTTGTGTCGTGAGATCTTTGTCCACCCCGCTCCCTTTGGGTTCCCCCTTCAATCCCGATCTCATGCAAAAACGCGTAATACGATAAAGTTCACCATGGAACTTGAGTCGCAGAGCGGTACACTTCCCTTCCTTTATTGTCTAGTTTAGAGGAACAAAGGAACGTTAAAAACGACAATGTATCACAAACCAATGGACACATATGGGGTACTTAGCTATAGTTCAAGCAACCCGAAGCACGCGTACGCAGGAATCGCCTCACCACTGTTTCACAGTGCAAGTGTTCTCTGCACGTAGGAAGAAGATAAGAAAGCAGCGCAGTGAAAGGCGATGAACAACTTAATAGCGGATATCCGAAACGATTGGTGAAACGACAGCTACAGAGATATCTCAACCCACGTGTAACAGCAACAACAGAGTGGATAGCGATAGTGGGTATTCCGTATAAAGAAGGAACTTCGGAAGCGATTCGGAGAATACTGAATAAGAAGAAGAAAAGGGTAGTTTTCCGGAAGAGTCAAACGCTACGGTCCACGTTTGTGCATCTGAAGGATACACTCCGTTTAGATAGAACAACTAACTGCATTTATAAAGTTCCGTGTATTGTACGCAAGTGTATATAGGCCAAACAGCGATGGAATTACGTACAAGGATTCCAGAACATAGGCGACACATATCACGACCTCCGCGAAATGAGCTAGAGTAGGGAGCTCTACTCAGAGATTCGACAATAACAAAGCGTGCGCTAGACATGGGGCATGAAACCGACTTCGAAAATGTCGCGGTTATCAGAAAGGGATTACGATCAGCCAAACAAAAGCTGATTGCTGAAGCTATAGAAATAACCAAGGCTAACAACTGCGTGAATAAAATAGACGGAGTAGGGCTGTCCAGTGTCTAGCGTCCAGTCTTAATCCGGGCCAGGTTGATAAGCACCTGTGGATGGATCCCAAATCGGAATGGACTATCGACCCACCCTCCACCAAAATCCGAAGCAGTAGAGCCAAGTTATCTCAGTGACCAAGTTCCTTGCAACGTACCATGTAAAAGTGCTGACCACACATGTAACTATCCTCGGACTAGCAATTTTTCCCCATTTGACCCTGACTGAAACAAAAAAACAGTGCAAACACGAGCGTAGTGACCTTTCGATGAACTGCAAATTGATTAGTCTCTGCATGTAGCCTAGGCATGATGGTTATAGAATGACAATGTTAAGCTAATTCACTTCGCCTGACGAAGCCTTTGTGTCAGAAGCGAAATGTTGGTATCAACATAAATTTTTTTGACCGGCCGCCTATCAAGTTTTCTAAAATGATACCAACCAACTGGCAACGAAAACGATGGAAGCCGAAGCGCAAAATAAATGGGAACTGCGCGTATAAGACTTAATGCGTTTAGACAGAGCAGTTGTATCGCGGAACAAATGGGAATCAGCCATACTGAGGAAAAGAGGCATGACAAATGGACACAATATACACAACAACAATAGTCTTCAACGTGAGAGAGTCAGAATGTTTATTCGGCAGAAAACAAGTAAAACCATCGAAATGGCACAACACGGACTCACCTAAATGAAGAGCAGTGATGTGCCTTCGCAAAGTGTTCTTTGAAGAAAACGATTTACCACAGCGGTCACACGCATGGGTAAGTAGGTCTAGATTGTGATACAAAAAGCGAACAATCGATGGTCAACCAGGCAGGAAAAGCACGCGGAGAGTTGTGGACAATGAATTGCATATATCGTGAAAAAGGAAGGACCATACTGATGACGGAGGAATCGCAACGTGAAGATGTGGCTTCAAATTTCCAGCTTTCTCGCAATGCGACAAAGAAGGAAAAGCAGTGTATGAGCAATCTCAGAGCAAACAAGGCATGATGCCAGTTCCATATATGAGCTTAAGTTCCAACATCTCGGTAGTATACAACCCGCTGGTAGAATATAAATACAACGTTTCGCTTCTGACACAAAAGATTCGACTAGCCGAATGAGCCAGTGGACCACTGGACTGGTAGTTATAGCAAACTAGAGAGATAATCAAGGATCAATTGGCACTGTCCCGTGAGCCACTAGAAGTGCAAGAGAAGTGATTTTTCAGGCACCGACAGGATCGTTTCTTAAATATCAAGAATGTCAGAGGGAAACTGCAGATAATACGCTAAAAGAAATCGCGACAAGAAATTAGTGCAGCGTTAAAAATCACTTGTCTACCAGATCCTAACGTACGCATAGCACTGAGAATCTGCGGTGTGCCTCAAGTCAAAACGGGTATTGATCTATCAATCGTCCGAACAGTCAAACGGAGAACTTAAAATTGGCCTACAGATGGTAGGCTAAGCAAGCAGTTCAGTTAAACCACTATGACCCGGAAACCGAAATGCGGTGGATCTGGTTGCCATGACTTACGTCGTCAAATAACAATAAAGAGCGATAGAAAGAAAAGTTTGAATGCACACAGTATGCAAAGAAAATAGAATCATAACAGAAAAGCGCAAAAGATAAAGGTGAAATACTCCGCCAGCACCGGTGGTCAAACAAGGTACAGCGTTTAATGTTTTCACTGGGAATTGGTCAAGTCCCTGAACCATACAGTTAGGCCGACCTTTCCGCAGTGTTATACACAGTACGTTTCACTGACAGACTGATATCCTACCGTCTACATAAAGAGTTAAGCCACTGAGAAGATACAACGACCTTGCCGGTACGCGAAGTAACCTCTTCATTGAACTTAACACCACAGACGACACCGTAACCAAGGTAAATGAGCTGATTCCCCCCTTGAAGTGCCTATTCGCTGATAGCTAGAGCCGGTGGTGTGCCGGTCAAATCCTGCGACAGTTCTTTGCACTGTGAATGGGCAAACCACATGCCGAACCGTGCAGCGCTACGCATCAGCCTGTGCATTATTGCTTCGCATAACCACTGCATTGGAGCAAAGCGGGTTATATCGTCCGCATAGTCAGTTTTCTGGTACGACTTCCATTCCAGAAGAGTCCGAAATAATAGTCATTCTGTCATTTCGATCATAAACTTGAAGAGGATAGAAGACATAGGGCAATTTTGGGAGCTCAGGAGATAGTTTCTCGTGGACGTTGGTCTGGGCTTCGGGAGTCACGGTAGAAAGATTACAAAACAGCAAGAACTCTAGCTGGCGCATCTTTCACGGATGGACAGTATAACAAGACGGCACGATTCATAGAGTCGAAGGCAGCCTTCAGGCAGAGGAACACCACCAAAGTCGGTATTCCGTACATGTGTCTCTGGTCTAACACTTGGAGAAAACAGAATGCGAAATGTCAACATATTGATTGTTCCACTCAGTCGCAACGCAATACAAGCAATAAACGACTGGCTACATGGGTGATAACATAATAACACAGACTAACAAAACAAAATTGGCGTGTATTACTGTAACGGAAGCGAAACGGCTGGCTGTGATGGTGCATTCTAGCAGGCCGCAGGAGTTGACACGATTTCGAGATGTCTGTACGGAGGATACAGATTGCTACCCGACCGGCAGTAGCAGGGCTGAGTCATGCCGGAAACTGATGAAATCAAATCGCCATCATCGCATGGTTGCTATGGTGCGGACGTGATCCTACCTACAGTTAGACAGTAAAGGCCGCTACCAGAGGCGAATCTGTTCAGACAAGAGATCTGATTCACCTCGGTTAGAGAAAGGCAAGTTAAGAGCATGAGACCTATAAAAGTAACCAGGTTCTGCATCTAATATACTTCGGTCTAGCAGGCTTGGCGTTCTGATTTGCCCCGGCCGGGTTGGCGTGGCGGTACAGAGAGCAGAGGGGAAAGCAGCGTTATAACAATTACGCAATCAGGTTCAAAGCAACCTAATACATTGCTTTGATTGTTTCTGTGTACATAATGCTGGACCATTCATCATTATTAATAACCTCCCGTTGACTGCCACCAGTTTAGAATTCCTGTTGAACAACAACACCCTGAGGGAACTCTTCGGTTACACCAGATGATGAGTCGTGACGGGGTGTTTGGCGATAGGTGAGACAGGGTTACTGTTCATCGTTTGGTCCACTCCACCAAGTCGACTCAACGCTTGCGTTGGCCACAACATATATATATATATATATATATATATATATATATATATATATATATATGTATAGCCATTCTGGGAGAGGAGTCTCGCTCCTTATGCCCCACCACTAGCCTTTGACACAACAGTAGGACCCACAAGGTCGTGGGTGTATAGAGCTTCACTTGAGGGACCCCACTCGGAGCCATTGGCTCAACAGCCTGACCCACAACGCAGTGAGGAGCAAGTCTAGCTCGGCAGGGTGATTGCGGAGATCAAATGAGATCCGCTTGAGGCCTCTCATACACAGTCTGTGAGCTTAGAACAAAGCACATGTGCTTTACGACCGTAATACGTTACGTATCTGCGACCACGGTCAGTCGCAAATGGTAGTTGACAGGTTTAAACCAATCTGACCAGGAGCTGTCTGGATTGGAGCGGGCAGTAGCAGACCAGGGGGCACCTGAAAATGCCCTCCCACCGTCAGAGACAATGCGTAGATCCCAAACTATAGGTCAATCGAACTATGAGCTTAGAACCCATAAACATGTTGACCCTCATGGCTATGTTGGAGCTCAAATGAACTACCATCCCGTCACGATAGCTATTTCCACTAACTTAATGACCCATAGTATTGGCTGTAATTCATCCTTTATTGATCATAAAAGAGTCTTCAGAGGACTACTTGTCTTGCACTCGCTTCGTCGTTAGTCAGGAGTCGGTCCGGCCACGTGATTTTTGTGCGCGTCGATAGACGGGCAGCGTTCGCGTCTAAGTCACTAGGGCATGTGTACCATCAATCCCATTCGCTTCATCATCTACCCGAATACGTGTGGCTAGGAGTTCTGACTCTAGCGCGAGTTTCCGCCGCACCAACGCGTACCCAGCGCTAAGCTAACGCCATCACGTGAGCGCAAACCCGTTCGACGGGCCAGCGTTCCAAGCCGGTATGGTAGACGTGCTCAAACCGTGTCAGTGACAATCGTATCAGGCTTAAATACTTAACAGAGGCATCTCCCAATCTTAACACCAATGTAGATAAGCTGTTCAGGATTGACTGTGCCGCCCCAACATCGTTAAGTAGCGGGACGATATCGTCCGCACCATCAAGTGTAACTTAACTTTCACCACGCAGCCTGCATCGTGAGAAACCACAAGGGCACACTCCATAACGCAGTCCACGACAAAAGGGAATAAAATTTGGGGAAATTGGACAACCCTGATGAACGCCACTTGTTGTCGGAAAGACATCCGATAAATCACCGAAGACCGTGACGCAGCCAGTCGTGCTCGAGTACAGAGCACGTAAAATGTTCATATAATTCATGGAAACACCTCCGCGCAAGTAGTTCGAACAGAATGCATTGATCGACTGAATCGAACGCACTCTTGAAATCGAGGAACACAGCAGTTGTTGGCCAGCGGTATGCATGATGTTACTCTAGCAAATGCATCAGTGGTCTATACAGCCACGTCCAAGGTGGAAACTTACCTGCTTTTCCCTAATCCAGGATTCCCGTTCCACAGTGAGGCGACGAATGAGAATCTAGGTCAGTACTTTTGTCACTACGGGTGTTAGGCTAATATCCCTGGTAAGCAGTCTGAGCAACTGCCCTTCTTGTATATTGCCAATATGATTGATTCACTCCAGTTAGCCGGGAAGGTTTCTTCCTTCCATACATGTTGGATCAGTGAGGTCAGTGCTTTGCAGAGGACCTCACCTTCATCCTTAAATAGTGCAGGTGGGAGGTATTCCGGGCAAGTGGCACGAAAACGATTGAGTGCTGCGATCGCGTTTCGGACTTTGGCCTCCGACGGCGGCTCTAAATTAAGGGTTCATGGCTCATCCTGCATCACATGAGTGGGAAGAGGTCCGGAAGTAGGGGGCCAATCAAACTGAGCTTGAAAGTGTTCCGCCCAACGAGCCATACACCGCTCGTTATTGTGAATCAGAGTACGCGC
The DNA here is from genome assembly GCA_944474145.2 of Dicrocoelium dendriticum. Classification (NCBI taxonomy): domain Eukaryota; kingdom Metazoa; phylum Platyhelminthes; class Trematoda; order Plagiorchiida; family Dicrocoeliidae; genus Dicrocoelium; species Dicrocoelium dendriticum. The sequence continues at coordinate 24,783,333 of OX104069.1, forward strand.
GCTGTCGCACTGACACCCGGTTTCCTGGGACCAGTGACGTGGATCAACTGAAAGATTGTGAGGTAGTTCTCTAATGCTCCCGTCTCTTCCATTTCTTGAGCCTGACTGGTCCACCATGCTTTCTTGTCAGCGTGCAGGTGCAGCTTTAGTTCGCGCCTAATAGTCCGTCTTGTCACCTTATGATGATTAAGGTGGGAGGTTTCTCCTGGATTCCAACAGATTCACCGACCTCTAGGATATCCAGTGAAGGGTGCGATGACCATCGAGAGTAAAACAAGGATATGCTCCTGCGTGGTGCATGGCGACCGAAATCCTATTCCATTGAAACTCCTTGTCATTAGGACAAGGAGCGAAAATTCGGTACGCAGTGCAGCTTGATAGGCTTGCCTGACCGAAGACTGAGACAACTTACCAGCTACCAATCGCGGGTCGAGATGAACTCATTTACAGCGACGCTTTGCTTTCCAGGGGCAATCTTATCCCGATGCCACCACTGCTCCATAGAGATATTCCGGAGCATGATCATGAAGCTCATACGGACATAACGAATAGCATAAACAATGAAAGACGGTTGATTTTCTGATTCATGATAGCACGTCAAACAGTTTAGCGCGCCCGTCCAACAACACAGCGGACCACGGGATAAATGGTGTTACAAGACGTTAAAGATAGAATACGCCAGAGGATCGAAAGTACTCGAAAGACTGTTAGCCCAGTTTGAATGCTCACGTGTATATGTGCTCGCCAAGTTTGGCAGTCGGGTTGCAAACCATTCATCACTAGAGCAAGATTTCATCGTTACAGCGTAGCGCACTGATTCACTACGTGCGTAGTCTGGTTTTCTGAAGTAACTACCCCGAATGGGCACGCAAACCAAAATGGGTGTAATATTGATCACAAACGTCACACCTACAACCATGTAAAATAATGCTCTAGTTTAGCAGTACACTAAGCAGTAGAATCAATGTAAGCACGTTTGGGATACCGTAAAACATGAAACACTAAAAACAAGTACTTACTCAAATGCACTGCGTCAATGTGTGCTTTTCGAGCCCACTTCTGAAGGAATCCTCTGCCACAATGGTCACATTTGTAGGGTTTCTCTCCTGTGATAATGATCACAATAAATGTAGCAATAGTAACAAGAGTAAAAGAAAAGGTGAATACAGATATGCAGTGCATCCAAACCGATTACACTAAACATTTCTCAATACTGAGTACTGGTTATAAGCAGCGAGTAGAGCTTGCTCTGTGTAGCTGCATCAGTTGTTACTCATGGATAAATGCCAGTTATATTGTTTTCCGCTCAATATATTTAGTGTCGGCAAAGTGTTTATCAATGTACTTCTTAAATTCCGACACTTACTTTGCCTATACTACGTGCTGCGGCAGGTCGTTCCATACATTCACCACTCTTCGTTCGAAACAGAGTTGGTGAGCGACCCGCTTCAAATCCGGTACGACAAACTTATACCGGTGTCCTCGTGAGCTGCTTGGTGCGCACAGATGAAGCAGTGGTCTCAACATAGGGTAATCACCCAGATGTAATATCCGGTGCGTCATGATGAGGTCAACCCTCAGCCGACGATAAGCGAGGGTGTACAGCCCTAGTTTCTTACACCGGTCTTCATACGGCACACCTCGTAAGTTTGGAATCAGTCTGGTGACTACATACTGCATTCGATTATACAATTAAGTAGGAGCAGCTGGGAAAAATTGAGCGGTTGTTCTGATGTATCCTATAGTGCTCCGGTCATCAAGACTACAAACTGCATGGAATTTTCGATGGCTCAGTAAGACAGTAATTGTGATTCAAGCGGAAAAGTGTGAAAAAGGAGCCACCTTTAAACAATGAGTGCGAGTTGAAAAACCAAAGTAGTGGAAATGAGAAAAGACGAAGGGAACATAGAATCCTAAGTGTGAAAACAACCATCAAATCATGAGTGCGCAAAGGAGGAATATCACCAAGATCGCTTAAACGAGCAATGATTATGCGACAAGCAAAAGGAAAAACAGGATCAAACATGAAATATCGAGAGTTGTGCGTATGTGGATGGCGGCATCAGATTCCGGATATGTCTGTGACTGCGGACTCCACAGGACAGCGACAGGACGTAGGTGCATACAGAGCTACCATGGGTGGTTAGTGCCGCGTCACCCACAGCTCCATATCGTGTAAGCCAGGAGGCAAGAGACAATGGGTTTACTTAGTGATGATTCACATTCGTCACGTCACAGTGCTGCTCAACGGACGTATGTGGGGGGGGGGGGATGGCTAAGCAAGAGAAAATCAACCGCGTCCTGGAGCACTGCCAGCGTGCCGTTCGCTGGAACGGGATAATATCGAACCACACAGCTGGCACCATGAAGAGATTGTAGGCAGGAAACAGCAACATAAGATCGCGATACATACGCTGAAAACGGATATGGAGTTGGAGCTACGCTCTCGGGTTAGTTATCATGAGTTTTACACTTAAGTGCTACTCGAAAGCAACTATCGGAAGTTGAAAACGTGTGTCATCAAGAAGGGCGAAACGGCGAGAAGCCCAACAGCGTCAAACGGTATGAACCAACAACTCCTCTCGAACATGAGTGAGACGCTAGAAAAATGGTATTGCGCAAAGCCACATCTCGCCATGGCCATTGTGCAGTCAGCTGACCTTCAACCGAGTAGCGGCGAACCTAAACTGGCTGCCAATGTCACACACAGATCTCGCCAACGCTTTCGTTGTGTTATATTCCTCAGAATGCTGAAAATGCACTCAAATGGGTGGATAAAGCTTATTTGAACTTGACTGGAACAAAATCAAGGAATTCCTAGAAAAAAAGAAAAAGCCGATAACAGAAAAACGATTTGATTTATGTCAGTGGAAGAACAAATGATATCGGGAAATAAAACAGCATAAGGATGTATTCAGTATCGCACTTACTCAAATGCACAGCTTTTACATGGGTCTGGAGGTGGCACTTTAATAAAAACGATTTTCCACAGTATTCGCATGTGTGATCTCGCTGCTCTGGAACAGAAAACAAGACGTTCACAGTCACATACGTCGAGGAATGAACTACATGGAGACGCAAAATTATTGTACACTAACCACTGGGGATATTGAAAATGCAGTCATATCTACAGTTTGCAGCTGAATTGTTATGAACAGGGCGTAAAACTATTGATCGGTATATGACTCTCGCTCGCACTGATCGCTGCGTCGCAACAAAGAAACAACTTGGAACTAGCTTAAAGATACGGTATAGTTTGCAGGGATCGCCTCCTGCGAGACGACTCTTGGTGGAGATCAGCTAGAAGACGTTCGAATACCTAGGTAGTTGTATCAGCGCCATTGAAGGTGAAGATAAGGTCACAAAAGCACGATGTGCTTCGCCAGCTATGGCGCCGGCGCGAGAGCATACTCATCTTGAACGGTAGAGTGTACAATGCAGCGGTACGTTCGATCCTACTGTACGCCTGTGAAACCTGGCCAATTAGACCAGCCGACATAAAGAGGCTAGTTACATTCGAGCACCGATGCCTTCGTAGTTTAGCTAATGTCTGATAGAAACACCGTGTGAGCAATGAGCGTGTCTGAAGCCTTGTTCACGGTGTAGGAAGAAGAAGCGAACCACTCAGCCCCGTTACATCAAACACCGGGCTGCGATGGCTGGGCCACGTGTTGTGCATGCCAGCCCACCGAATCCCGCGACGTGCGTTTTTGGCGCGCCGTGGGTGTGGATAGAAGAGGGATGGCCAAGCGATGACTTGTTCCAGAGGAATGAAGACACTTACTTCGAAGTTGGCCTCGATTGGAGCTTCTCGGCTCCCTGGTTGGGACCGATAGACGATAAACACGTTTGGCTGGATACACTTGTTGACACGGCCAGGAGTCAAACTTAATCTAGTTTGTTTCGTGAGTTTCTTTGTCCCTCTCCATTCCGCATAGCCAACCAAAATATCATTTGTCAAGCATAATATAACACCTTTTTTGCGGCACGATAATCATAGGTGAGCTCTCCGGAACGATGTCCATCTGTTATTGGTGACTCGGCCGGCGTGTCTCTGTTTCACGTTTCTTTTCTTTGGTATTGCGGCACAACAGCTGGCGTGTTTAGCACCTGAAGTTAGGTGCTTAATAATATATAATACGACGGTATGGTACGCAAGTAAAGATGTGTCTATTGCATTAAGGAAATGCTCAATAAACTCATGGATTACCTGTACAGATGGGCGACTGCTTTTCGGTATGTGGAGTTCATACATATGCGGTACGCAGATGAAGAGCAACCGGATGAACAACGGCAAATCAGGGTACACTGTGATCAAGGTGACTAGCGAGTCACGATAGGAATCAGAACACGGTAAATTCGGTACAAGTGCAACAAACCCGATGTGTTATCCAAGTAGTATATCAATCAGGTGGTCAGGCATCGCCACAAATACGCAATCCCCGGTAGTTATACTATACAGCATTTGTCTCAGCCTCAGGTGAATTAATGCGTAATCGCGCGCCTAATAGGTTAGGGCAGTAGATTAAAACCAACTGAAGTGAAACTGTTAATATTGTTCTATGATAGGCACCTTTAGAATAATTAGTTGGTGAAAAAACAGCCATACGTTGATCTACTCTCAGGCCCATCAAGCGGCGGGTTGAGCGCAACATTGTGTAGAAGAATTTAATGGGCTTAACGCCAAACTGTCACTTGCTGAGTCACCTGAATTCAAGTGGGAAGTTGATGTCGCACACCAACTTCAGAAGAGAGGATGTGAATTTGCTAGGTTAAAACGAAACAAATATACTGGATCCGATGATTTCCATTTGCTGAAAGACAGAAGCGACTCTTTGCTAACTGAACTTGCTGCTCTATTCAACACGATAAGAGACACTGAGAGATAAGAGACAGAATGGCGGCGGCCAACTGTTGTGCCTGTCTTTAAAAAAGACAACGGACTTAATGCGAACATCAACAAGGCAGTAACCTTTGTTCCCTTTGCTACAGCATATCGAACCGTTACAATCCGTCGGCGACTAACAAGGTTTTGTGAAATCCGAATCAATGAAATCAATGAAGAATGTAGTCCTGGTCCAGACTAACGCTGATTCACACCTCAACTGAGTTCTGTCAGGTGACCCACTGACACACCGTTAGCATGCTCGTAACATAGCTATTCCTGGCCCCGATGTAGTGTATATGCAAGCACTACTGAATAACCTGAAGTGCAGCGTTGCACTTTTCCGTATGTGCCTAGTACTCTCAAAGTTTAGAGCACAGCTACAAGGAAAGACCGATTCGCCACAGGCTATAGTAATAAGCGGACAGCAACTGGAAGTGCTGGATCGGTCTAATGACCTAGGGAACTGTGCCAGCATTGATGGTCACATTAACAGGAATACTTGCGTTTCAGATCCCCTAAGTCTTGACAGAAGCACAAACACATGTGGACATTGTGGCATCACCCAGCCAATGAATGGTGGGATATAGAACGCGCCGATAACACAGATGTCTCAGTATAGAGCAGAAACCTGACAAGTTCGAACTGAAGACATGTAAAGATAGACATAGTTTGATCAAGGATACTTGCGGAGTATTGCTCACATCTTGTGCAAACGCCGGGGGAGCAATACTGAAGTACATCTGTTGGATTCAGTTAATATGCCAACCGGCGACTCATTGGAGTGTCCATTGAACTACAGTTTCACTGTGAATATGGGGCGGAAAGCCGTACCATGGCACCGGAGCATGCAAATACCAACGCATCGCGCGCGTGCAGACCCTCTATTCAAAGAAACTACGCTACATAAACTCTCTTCTTCAGCCTACTGAAATGCCCGTTGGACAACTGGGTATGGAGCAGGCGCACGTTAGAAAACCGAGCGCTAACATGATGGATGAATATGCGCGCAGTGCGCTGCAATACCGAGGTGTTCAGTATGTGAGGTGGCATCAAATGATGAAAAAAGTAAGCGGGAGACTCTGTTATGATGCTGTGTAACATCCCCGTAGATAGAAGCATCTTAGTGGTCCCCATCAGTGGTCGAAAGCTTGTCCGGATATGGCGGATTCGTGCAGTAAGTGGCTGAAATGGCAAGCCGTATACCTTGTAATCTTGAGGTCGCAAGTATGAGCATGCCTAGGGGAGCGGGTGACGCCCGCAGTATCCTTAGCACAAACACGAGTGGTGCTGGTTGCGTGAAAACGAAGCGTTGGTACGACGTACGGCTGATGCGATGTACTATCCGCTTACTTGCACTCATTAACAAATGTTTCATCCCGATCATCAGTACGTGTGATTTTAGCGCTCCATCCAGATACTCCACCTGCATTCCATCCTGTTGCTACCCATCGTTGTCGATTGTTATCACGAAGGCTCGCGCTTCGGTGCCCAATTTTCTGCAAGTACCATTGCGTCATAATTAATGAGCCTCTAGTAGGTTAATTTTGGCTGTGTTGACAAGATCACTTTGTGTTGCATTTCTTCGTTCATATGAAGTATTGCGTGGAAATTTGGATACAATTCAGTTTCATTTCTGATTGTGAATTTTTCGACCATAGACACTTGTGTTTTCACCGCTTGATTTCGGCGGTCTTGTTATTGCCATTTTCTCCAGCAATGGGTCGCCATCTTGTGTTCGAAATATTAACAATGCCGAAGCAATCAAACTGTGGTACTTGTTCCAAGATAGTCGGATACCGTTCAAATGCCCTTACGTGTGTTTTGTGCCAAGGTAAGTACCACATTTCGTGTGTTGCGTTGCCAGTATAGCATTTTAATCGTCTTCGTAAAATCTGACACGATTTCGATCAAACTTCATGTGAAAATTGACGAAACAAGATACAGCCAGGAAGAGTAAAGTTGACGGGTAGCCTTCATTATTCCGTTGCGAACAGCTCCGTGTTTGCCCAAATAACCTAGCAAGAAGAGCTCTCAGGTTTCAGATCAGTCTTCCTCCTCTGCCCGTGCAAACTCACTGGCAAGAAGTCCAGAAGTTGTGAAAAGCACAGTTTCACCTGGTACACATTGTTTATCTTTGTTGTGTCCAACTTCGCCCTGCGAACTCAACCTCGTCCGACCAGAGGCATTATAACTTCGTGATCTTCCGCGTACCGGAGTCCAATGATAGATCACCCCAAGTGTGCTACGATCACGATGTCGAGTTTTTAGAGTCTAATTGACAGACTCCTCGACGCTGGTAAGGACTCGGTAAAACTGAGGCAAATTACCCGTCCTCGAAAGCAGGGTGATCAACAAAATCTGCCTGTGAGAATCACCTTTGTGGACGAAACCAGTCCAAGACTGATCATGTCTCGCCTAACTAGACTGAAAGGTTTGAAGATGCATGTTCGTCCAGACCTGGACGCAGTAGACCGGGAGCGGCTCAAATCCGTCATAATTCAGCTGAAACGTGGTACTGGTGAGGGGAAACAAATCTCCGTATCGTAAATTTTCAGGTGGTTTCCAAGAATCCGCGAATCAGGATAAACAGGTGGCTCACACTTCAAGCACGCCCGGCGGTTCCTGATGCGGCATGCAAGCAGCGTTCACCAAAGCTTGCAGTGTTGTGAACAAGCGCGATGAGCTTTGTTGTTTCGTTGCGTCTGAGTGGCCAGACGTAGTGGGACTCGCAGAGACATGACTGCATTCAGAATTATACACCCATGAACTTGAACTCAACGGTTACTCGTGCACCCGATGCGATGGACTAACGAATGCCCGCGGTTGTGTCTTACTCTACATCCGGTCTTCCATTCGTGGGATACTTTTGAGCACCTACCGAAGTGACTATGGTTTGTGTGAGCAACTGTGGTGCTCCATCCATCTCAGACGCGGAGAACTATTTGTGGGTGCAGTCTATCGCAGACACCTGAGTTGTTGCTTGGATTGGCTGTCCCATCTTCCAACCCACATGGCTCGTCTACACTTTCCACTCATGGGCGATGTTAACTGTCCTCGAATACGATTGCTTGGTGTGCATTTGGTGCCTGGACATGGTGAAGTTGAAGCAAGGTTAGTGCATTTGGTACTTGAAAATGGTGCATCGCACCACATATGCCAGCCAACACGCATAACACCATGCTCAACCCCGTCGTGTCTCGACCTGATGTTAACGAACTACGAACAACGAACGCGTGACGTTCGGATCATGGAGCCCCTGGCTACAAGCGACCACTCATTGCTCATAGCTGATATGAAATTACATTTGCCGTATTCACGTCCATTGGAACCAGCTTACAACTACTGGAAAACGGAGTTCGGCGTTCTAGCTCGAGCCGCGAGCAAACTGGATTGGTCTCTGTCACAAGCTGCATATGTGGTAGACGGTTGGATATTTACAAAAGTGAGATTTAAATCATTGTGTTCCCAATATGTACCCTTGAAATGTTGGGAGGGTAGACCGATTAAGCCTCATCGATTTGACGAGGAGTATGGAAATCTGGCTCGGAGGCGTCGCAGCCAGGGGGACAGATTCCTCCTCTCTGGCTCTGTCAATGACCACGAAGAGTATAAAAGTCAGCGGAATCTCTGCAACAGCGCCGACATTTTTAAGAGCGGTTCGCAAGCGCCGTGAAGACCGCCCCAAATAGAACCTTTGCATTCGTGAAGCGACGCCTGAAGCCGGCAGGTGATGTGCCAGTGCTGGATGGCCCGGACGGATAGCCCCTAACCTCCAGCACTGAGCGTTCGTCCGCGTTGGCGGCGAACTTCGCTTCTGTATTTGTAAATGACAAGGTGTCTGTGCCGAATTCGACATGTAACGCATTTACCGAACTCGACCGCCTGGATTGCAGCGTTGAAGAAGTATGTCAACTATTCGCCTGCCGTGAGTGCACCAAACCTGCCGGACCTGATGGGTTTCACTCATTGAGTCTCATGTCAATTTCGGCCAACATCTCTCCCGTCGTGACTGACCTGTTCAACAATCCGCTGTCCGAAGGTTCGTTTCTGATTGACTGGAAATGTTCGGTGGTGAAGCCTTTTCCTAATGGCAACGACCCCAGCAAAGTAGAGAACTTCAGGCCAACTTGTCTGACACCTATTTTAGCAAAGATTGCTGAGAAGATCGTAAAAAAGGAGTTATTGCAGGTGCTACAGACAAAAGAGGTCCTGACGCCCACACAGCACAGTTTCATGCACGGCCGCTCATGCATTACAAACTTGCTTGTGACGCGGCATGAGTCGTTGAAGACAATAAGCAAGGGGAAATTTGTCGACGTGATATTCTTCGATTTCAGCAAAGTGTCCGACAAGGTCAGCCATGAAGTTCTCCTTCACAAACTCAGGATGGCCTGTGTCGGTAGCTCGCTGCACTGGCGGATCCGCGACTTTCTTGTTGCCCAAGTTAAAAGAAAACGATACAGACTTAGTGCAAGAATCAACGAGGCATGAACCTTTTTTTTCATTTGCTAGCGAACAACGCATGGTTACCATTAGATGGCGACTTAAAAGTAATTTTTATATCCGAAACTATGAAAGCACAGTAGACTATCATCTTGCTCGAGACTACTGCTGATCCACCGCCCCCACAATCAACGCAGTAGATGCTCGAAATGCCCACCGCCGTTTTGCTGACACAGCAGCATTCGCCGGGTGCTGTTGGCTATAACCCTCTGTAATGCGTCAACCGATATCGCGCGACGTTCTTCCACTATGCTCCGCTTCAGTTCTTCCACACACGTGGGTTTCACTTTATAAACTCTTCGTTTCAGGTATCCCCAAAGGAAGAAATCAAGGGGATTCATATCCGGTGAACGTGCCGGCTACTCCGTTGGTCCTCCCCGACCAATCAATTGATGACCGAATGTGTCGTCCAGGAACTGACGCACGGTTTGTGGTGAATGGGCCGGTGCACCATCCTGCTGCCAACAAACCGTACTCAACAGTCCTTCCACATGCAACCGCGGAATCACCCACGTCTGCAACATTTCTTTGTATGAAGAGGCTAAGAAGTGTGATGTATTAGTTCTGCTACACAACTTACCCGTCACATTTTGAGAAAAGAAGAAAGGTCCGATGATTGTTCGACTTGTTAGTCCAGCCCAGGAAATGAGCTGTGTGCCATGTTGCACACGGGAAGCGATGCATTGCCGTGGGTTATTGGTGACCCAAACATGCCGCTTCTGTGTACCATGCAGACGGAAAATGGCCTCATCGGTAAATATGATGGAATGCACGTCCAAGGTATTCAGGTACAAGCGAGCGAATGTAAGACGATTCACCGAATCGTCGGGATTTAACACTTGTACCTGCAATGTACCATACCTTCGGAATTTTCTTTCCTTCAATATCCGGTGCACAGCATATGGTGTAGTGGCACAGTGTTGGGCGATTCTCCGAATGCTGAGATGACTATTTCGACGAACCTCTTCGACAACAACACCAGCGGAAATCTCATCCGTGGTAGCACGAGGACGGCTTTATAAAGTGAAACCCACGTGTGTGGAAGAACTGAAGCGGAGCATCATGGAAGAATGTCGCGCGATATCGGTTGACGCATTGCATAGGGTTATAGCCAACAGCATCCGGCGAATGCTGCTGTGCCAGCAAAACGGCGGTGGGCATTTCGAGCATCTACTGCGTTGATTGTTATACTTGCTTTACGTACTGCATTTCAATACATCTCTCGCATAACCACTGACTTCAGGACTAAATTGCTGCTATGGCTAATGGTGCCGATATTGCGTCAGTGTGGAGGGAATATTGTGGGAGTTGCCTGAAGAGAACAAGACGTTAACGTGAGCAGCGTACACGGAAAAAATCGTTGTACCTATAGACGGGCCTCAGCGCCGAAAGGTCTCGTTGACCGACAGGGTTGGGGTGATTACACTGGCTAGATCCTAGATAAAGATACCATGGCATTCCGCATAGCCCGTCAATGCGTCGGCCAGAATTTCTTCCATAACTTTGGCAAACACCGGGAGAAGATTACCGGGCGGTTATTGGCAGGCTCGTACCGACTTGCTCCCTTTTGAATAGGATTGATAAAACCTAGTTTCCACTTTGACGGAGCTATGTTGCAGTCCAGAGATGGCTGAAATAATCCGGCTAGGTGCGTGATTGTTACCTTTAGTGCTTTTGGGTTGGATATTGTCCACTCCAAGAGATTTGAGTGTACACAAGGATAATGGCATTCTCAGTACCGTTTCCGCAGTGAATGTTACGCCGGATCAAACTGCTAGTTTGTGAACTTGTCCTCACGCATCAAGTGCACAGAGTCGTCCGTCTGAGTTGAGCACACCGTCCAATTTTCTGAACTGCGATTGTTCCTATAACCATGCCAAGTCCGGTCCCTCAAGGCCATATATTTTCGTGTTCGGCTTCTCTGAAAAGATTTCGTTTTGAGGGGAGGATGAAAAGCTTTCGGTTCCGATGCCTTCGTGACTAGGGATGTGAACGTGCGCACAAATTTGTCCCAAGCTGTTTCTGGAATACACGCACAGGGTGCGATTATGTGCAATTGATGGCATCTTCTTGGGCTTAGTTTAGACACAGCTCCTCGATCGTTTTTGTGCAATGACGCATACAATGCGATTTCATCGGCAGTCCTTCTCCACAAACACGTGCAGCGAGTAGTCCCTTAATTGGCACACACGGCAGCATGTAACGATCATTTCGATTGATATACACCTACGTTTACCTGAGAGACTGACCGACACTGTCAGTCTTTCATGTTACACAGTCACGGTCACCGTTACACAAATTAGACAGCGTGCACCCCACTTGGTTCCTGCAATTGCTATCAAGACTGTGACGGGAGTAGTCTGTCAACAACAGCTTTTCCGGACTCATTTATGCAGAAGTAGCATCTCATATTTTCACCGTCTAATTGTTACGAATTTTTATTTTGCTAAGGTGGTTTATGTGAAGGTAACATTCTGTCTACAACAGCGTTGTCACTAACCCTTTTATCATTTGCTGGGATAACATTAAGCAACTGTCGAAGCGCCACCAACATGTGAACACGGTAGCCAATGCATTATGCACTTCTGTCGAGATGTTGCAAACCACCAGCCAAAACGTCGGTAGCGACCCCAGCTGAACTGAGCGTTGTCAAAATCGCCGGGGGTAATTAACATATTTCAAGGACACATGCACCGCTATGCGTCCTCACGTTGTATTCACACCCCCAGACATGCGTGGGTGAATAAATACAGTAGACTTACATGCCCTTGGTGGGTCGGCAAATTAGTGCGCTCCAATCTCACCCTGACCTGCGCGGCTGATCTACGAGCGACTGAGCAGAATCGAAAGATTCTTATAAAACCCTCGGTATAAAGGGGTGTATAAATTAATCGCGAGACTCAGTTATGATGCTGCATACCGTCCTCGTAGATTAGAGCATCGAAGTGGTCCTCATCAGCGGTTGGAAACTTGTTCGGATATGACAGTCAGAGGAGCTCCTGCATTCGGTTAGTTGTCTGCAATTGGTTGAAATGGCAAGGCGTATAACTTGTAACCTGGAGGTCGCAAGTTCGAGCATACATAGAGGACCGGGTGACTCTCGAAGCATCCTTAGCCTAAGTGCAAATGGCGGTGGCTGCGCGGCAGCGAAGCGTCGGTACGGCGTACTGCTGATGCAAGTCGCTATTCGATTACTTGCATCAAGCTATTAATATTCCATCCAGATCATCATTACGTGTGCTTCTTAGCGCTCCATCCCGGTACTCCATTTGTTTCCACCTCGTTTCTAAGCATCGTTGTCTATCGTTATCTCGAAAATGCGGGCTTTGGCAAGTGGACCCTGCGCGTTTCGGCGTCCAATGCTCTTTAAGTGGTATCGCGTACAGAACCGTTAGCCATTCAATGAACGAAGTGGTATTCAGTGCGCTAAAAGTAGGTAGATTTGCGACAGGAGCCACTGCGATTCTTGGTGGACAATGCAACCAATGGAAGAATTATCACAAGGAGGAGGACATAATACAGCAGATGAATATACGGAAAGATAATACGCGAAAGTGGAATCGATGTAGGCCACGAACAAGAAAGTAGCAGGTAGAAGTCCTCGTATGAATGGAGACATGGGTGATGAAATCAAGGGCACATGATGGATGTTTGTTGCCACAATAAACGGTTCTTCCCAGTGCCCGCTGCTCTCAGAAACGACGCATTGGGCTGGTAAGACTTCTTTGGAAGCGATCATCAGGTAGAACCGTCCTTCGGGCTTTAAAAAGGTCAACCGAAATTTATGCACCAGTCAGATGCCATAACATGGATGAATAGACACATTAGAGCGTCCTTCGTACATTTAAAGATAATTTAAGGTAATTCAAGAAAGCAATCGGTTCCCTCACAACATGTCATTGTGATAACTGATCATGCCATAAAGAGTGATGGTGCCGGTGAAATAATCGAGAATATTATTGACAAGAAAACACAGTGTGAATTGTGCACCAATACGTTTCTTTGAGTATTTATCGAATCCGTGCAAATTTGGTGGATATGCTTTGGCTGATTTCGGAGATAGCACAGAGTGGCCCAACGGCCGTTTGTGCCTGTCATCTTGGATTTGTTCTACATCGTGATGTTAATTGTGGTTCGTGTGTGAAAGTTGTTGGACATAAGGCTCATGCACTTCAGTGCTATAGCTGCTATGTTTTGTTCCATATTTCGTGCATTTACTTATCCGTTGACGTGTTTCGAAAATCTCTCGACATCCGACATCGGTTTTTCCAAGTTATATGCGATTAATGTCGCGGTGCAAGACATCAGAATACACAGCCACCGCCAAGGACTACAGGAAATCCTCCATTACAGACAGAAACAAAGTGTTCACCACGTGGGTCACACGCCCTCGTGAAAGTACCTCTGTCACCTCGCTTTCCCTTGTCACTCCGCGATCTGCAACACCACCAGCATCTTCGACCCCGACCGAGCCTGAGGTTCAACGTTCCCCACCGATTAAAGACTCAGACTTGGAACCTTTGAAATGCCGCTTCACTGATCGGTCCGTGCATTTCTCAGAGCCTGTCTGTGAACCTCAGAAGGCCGAGGATCCATGGAACACTCAAAAGCGCAAGGGGCCACGTAATCGAGTTCACGCGTCCCTTGCTGATAACATCCGAAACCGATAAGCGCCATTAGTCCTGATCCGACAGGTTCATTACCGATTGCGTTGAGGCGGCATAATCATGGTCTTCCAGGTACCAGAGTCAAAAGATGAAAACCCTCAGATAAGTTATGAGCATGATGATGAGTTCCTCAAGGGGCTCATCGATAGACTCTTGGATGTGGGTGAAGACAGTGTGACGATTAAACAAGTAGTCCGATTTGGCCAGAAAATTAACCAGTCATGCTGACCACTGAGAATCACCTTTGCGAATCATAATATGCCGCAGCTCATACTATCTCGTCTGTCAAGGCTGAAATGCCTAAAGGTTCACATCCGCCGAGACTTGGAACTCAAAGACAGGGATCGTTTGAAGACTGCGATCATCGAGCTCAAACGCCGTACAGAAGATGAGACTAACTAAAAGATTGTGAATTTTCGGGTGATCAAAAAGGGTGTACGAACCAGTATCAACTGTTTGCTCAACTTTCAGGCACGTCCAACAGTACCTCTCAGGACCTCCATGTGGTATTAGCCAACGTGTTCAGCCTAATGAGCAAACGTGACGAAGTGCGCCGCTTCGCTGTCTCGGAGCAGCCAGACGTTTTAGGACATGTAGAGACTTGGCTAAACTCCGACGTCATACCCCAAGAAGTCGCCCAGTCAGAATACTCTTGTTTCCGATGCGACCGAAAATCAAGGGTTCACGATGGTGTTCTGTTGTACATCAAGTCGTCACTATCAGGCAAACGTGTCAGTACCTATCGGAGCGAGGATAACTTATGCGAGCAATTGCGGTGTACAATCCGCCAGACACGCAGAACTAATAGTGGGTGTTTTCTACCGTGGCTCATTAAACCGTTGATGCGATTGGCTACCACATATACGGAAGCACATGAGCCGCCCTCAGTTCTTACTGACGGAAGATCTAAATTTACCTAAGATATTCTGGCCAGACGTTCGGCTTCCTCCCGGTCATGGCAACGTTGAGGCGCAATTCGCTAAAATGACTATTGAAATCAGGGGAAGGCAACATGTTATCCAAGCGATGTGCATAACCGCACTCGGCATCTTGTCTGGACCTGTTTACGCGCTGCGAGCAGAAGCTGAAAGAGATCAAAGTCCTCGAAACTCTGAAGAACAGTGACCACTGATCCTTTGTGGTAAGCATAGAACTACCGTTACCGTATTACAACCAACGGAGGCCGACATTCAACTACTGGAAGATGGACTTCAACGAGTTTGTCCAAACCGCAAGTCAGATTGATTGGACACTACCACAGAATGCGCCGCTTGAGGCCTGTTGGCCATTATTGAAGGGGAAGCTTAACTCGCTGTGTACTCGGTGTGTTCCCCTGAAGTATTCAAAAATTGGACCTGTCAAACCGCATTGGTTAGATAAGGAATATAAACAGTTAGCGCGATGACGTCGTAAACTTTGGAATAGATAAATCAACTCGAATTGTGATGAAGATTACACAATGTACAAGGAATAGCGTAACTTGTGTAACGCCAAAAGGATAAAAAAACGCCGGAGGTTTGAAGAGGAGCTAGCAGCTTCGACCACAACCGCACCTAAGGGAATATTTGCCGACTTGAAACGTCAAGTAAAACCTGCGGGCGACATACTGGTCATAGAGAGCTTCGACAGACAGACGTTCATTTCAAGCGCGGAGCGCATGGACGCCTTGGTTATGCAGTTCCAAATCAAACTTTCCAGTAAACCGGCAGCTGTTCCAGTATCGGCACAGGGTGCGCTAGTTTCGCTTGACAGTCTACAAGGTGACGCAGTCGAAGTGTATCAGCTACCCGTCAACCTCGATGGTGCAGAGCCCCCCCCCCCCCCGGATCAGACGGACTTCGCCAAATAATACTTAAGTCCCTATCGAATGTCCTCACACCAGCCGTGACAAACCTATTCAAGAAATCATTATCTGAAGGATCTGTTCCAAACGACTGGATAGTGAGACCGATTCCCAAGGGTGGTGATCCTAGTAAAGTAGAGAACTATAGACCGATCTGTTTGACTTTAACATTATCTAAAGTACTCGAGTAGGTCGTGAAAAAGCTTCTGCTGTCGTTCCTTGAAATGACGGAAGTATTGACGCCAGCGCTACACGGCTTCAGGAAAGGGCGATCCTGCATCACTAACTTTAGGTATGCAAGCCATCAGCGGTTACCAGCTCTCAACGAATGGTAGGATGACGTGGTGCATATCGACTTCAGTAAAGCGCTTGAAAAAGTGAACCACGAGGTACTCCTTTGTAAACTGACGACCTACGGAATCGATGACACTTTACTTCAGTGGTTACACGAGTTTACTGTGGGACGGAAATTCAGAGTACAAGTCGATGACTACCTGACAGACTGGTTCCTATCGACCAGTGGCGTGCCTCAAGGAACTGTACTTGGGCCAGTATTATTTCTTATTCATAATAACTATTTCCCGTAGCAGCTCCAGTCACCAGGTGCCCTGTTTGCAGATGATATGGAAATCTGGAAGATAATTGAAAACCAGGACGACTGTGCTCGCCTCCAGTACGATTGTTAACGTGATCCACTGAAATGCAACGCTGTCTTAAGGCAAGCAAGTCAGAGTTCATCATTATCACCAGACGTGTAGTCACTCGATGATACGCCTTGGAGGGGCAGTTGCTCCTCCCCAAGGCATCTGTCAGAGACTTTGGAGTGCTCTGGCGACATGATATGAGATCACTAGAAAATACAGAGAAATTGTACCGCGCGGAAGTTCTTATGATCTGAACATTACGACGCAGTTTCGCCACATGTTCCGAAGAAACAGTCCCTCGCCTATTCACCTCGCTCATTGGACCAGTCCTTAAATACGGCGCCCCAGCTTTCCAACTGATAATCCAGTGGGAAACGGAAAAGCTAGAAAAAATACAGCACAGCGAAACCAGAATAATACCTACTCTACGAAAGCTTCCGTATGAAAAACGTAGTGAAAGGCTCGGACTCTACACATTATCTTACCGCCGAGTAATAATCAACTTTATTCTGATTCATCGGATAATACACTTGAATCACTTCCCCATACTGCGGCCAATATTGCACTTGCGGGAACCTTGTAACACCCGAGGACATCGTTACGAACTCCGGGTTCCCTGCATGAACAAGGTATCACATCGTAAACTTATGGAATACCCTACCAGAAGGACTAACAGAGGCCGATTATGTGAGGTGTTTCAAAACACGTATCGAAGACTATCTCGGAAACTTGTGTTTTTGTGAAACGGTGCACATACAGTGAAAAAGATAAGTCATTTACCCGGAAATAATGACATCAATACGAATTCCTAAACGACCAAGTATAAAAGATTAACTGACCAAACACTACCGCTGACGATCCGAAATATAATGATTTTTCATAATTCGATAGACCTAAATACAGTCTGTCTCATTACCGGAATAAAGTGTGGTGTGATTTATTAGCAGAACAAAGGAGGCACAACACCGTCGTATATTCGCACTGATCCGACGCCCATCTATTGTAGCATCTACTGTGCACAATTCTCGACGCTTAAGCTTCATCATCATCATCATCATACACATAAGCTAGAGGTGGAAAACACCTCAGCTACTGTGCCGTAATACATAAAGGAAAAGGAAAATAAATACAACAGTTGCATGCCAGCTGAGCTACCAGCAACGGATAGGCATCGTTCCGGTAAGGTACTTGCCGGCTACTAGGCAAAATGAAAAATTATTATGTTTTAGGCTACGAAATGAGATCGTAGATGGAGGGGGAGGCTAAAAGGGATGAGGAAGAACAACGAAACTCACAGCAGGAACGCTAGTGAGGTCAGCTCCTTGCCATGTCAGCAAGTGCATCCAATCAAACGTGATCACCGTCTTTTGGACCCCAACCAGGGAGCCGTGACGTTCCAACCGAGGCCAGCTCAGAAGTGAGGGACTTCATTCCTCTCGACCAAGTCATCCCTTGGCCACCCCGCCTCTTCTTCCACCCACATCCCCGGTGAGCAAACAACGCACGTCGTGGAAGTCGGTGGGCTGGCATGCGCAACACGTGACCCAGCCATCGGAGCCTGGTGCGTGAAATGACGGTGCTGAGCTGTTCAGTTCATTTTTCTGTGCCGTAAACAAGGCGTCGAACACGCTCGTTACTCACGCGGTGTTCCCACCAGATGTGAGCCAAACTGCAAAGGTACCGATGGTCGAACGTAACTGGCCTCTTTATGTCCTCCGATCTTAGGGGCCAGGTTTCGCAACCGTACAGTAGGGTCGAACGTACTGCTGCATTGTACACTCTACCCTTCAGGGTGAGAGTAATGTCTCGCCGCCGCCATAGGTGGCGAAGGTTAGCAAAAGCACCTCCTGCTTTTGCCATACGGTTCGTGATCCCGTCTTCGATCCCAAGGGCGCTGATACAACTTCCCAGGTAATTGAATTTCTGAACGACTTCTAGCTGATCCCCAACAAGGGTCAGCGCAGGAGGCGATCCCTGCCAATGTTGGAGGAACGCTTTGCATTTCGATGGTGCAAAGCAAAGCCCGAAGCGGCTGACGGCCAGTGCTAATCTGTCCAGCGCGGCTTCGCACGTCTGGGAGTTGTCACAGATGAGGGCAACGTCGTCTGCATACTCCAAGTCAAGAAGTCGTTCTCCTGGGAGTAGCTCCATATTTTCCAAGCCATGTCTTGTAAATGCAATCTCCATGACTTCTCCAATAGCGAAGCTGAAGAGGAAAGGTGACAGCCGGCATCCTTGTCTCACACCGCTGGAGATATTGAAAGGTGACGACAGCTTGCCGTAAGCCCTCATTCTGCCTGTGCTACGCGCGTATAATGCTCGGATAATATTTACAGATTTCTCGGGCATACCTTTCCAAAGGGCACATCGATCAACCGAATCGAAGGCAAGTTTGATGTCGAGAAACACGACAACGGTGGGCAGGCAATATGTGTCACGGTGCGCCAACAACTGACGCAAGGTGAAGATGTGGTCGACGCAGCCACGACCACGACGAAACCCGGCTTGCTTCTCACGAATCTGGCTTTCACGAGCGCCAGTCAGTCTGTGAAGAATTATGGAGGCGAGTACTTTGGAAGCGATGGAGAGCAGACTGATTCCTTTATGGTTGCCGCATTCCGAACGCGAACCTCCTTTGAAGATGGGAACAATAACGGAGCGGCTCCAGTCGGTTAGGACAGTCCCTTTCTCCCACAGTCTCACTAGTAATTCATGTAAAACATCAACAAGAGTAGAGCCTCCAAATTTGAAGAGAGTTGGAGGAAGATCATCTGGTCCCGCGGCTTTGTTCAACTTCAACAGTCCGATCTCACGTTCGACTTCTGAACGAGAGGGTGCATCCAAAGGGACAGCCCACGGAGCAGTGCGATCACTGGCCGGCAAAGAATCGAACAATTCTAGCCGATTAAATTGCTTTTGAAAATGCTCAGCCCAACGCTCCGAACGTTTTGACAAATTGTGGATAGGCTGTCCACTCTCGTCAAGTATAGTTTCATTAACCCCAGATTTCCTGCTGCCCGTTACCCGTATTAGACGGAATAACTTACGATGGTTGCCAAGGGCATCAGCCACTTCCATCTCTGACGCACGATGAACGCTTAAGCATATTCAACTAGGATTTACCTGCGCTATCCAGTCGACCTACCACTACATGACTGTATAGCACAGACCATCGTTGGCATCTGTTACTGCAATTTCAGCAGGGTTTTCGAGGAGAAGCACGCGCACATCAAGCTTATTTTCTAGTGCCAAACATCCTTTCCGCAGAGTGCTCTTACCACTATCCAACAATTTCTATACCACAAGAATCCGACACTTTGTTCGATAACTGCAGCTTCTTAATCAGACAACATCATAACACTCGTCAAACTAGAGTTAGCTATACCGCGCATCACAATGCTCAACTTTCCACCACGCTGAAGCCTGGCACATCAATAGCCAAGCGGCCAATGCCAACAACCATATTGTCACGCGCTGAACACCCTCGACTTTGTCCGCGTCTATGGTCCTATCAGTAGCACATGTCGAATGGCATGTGCGTGTCCCAACATGTATCGCGCGCTGCACACTGGCAACGAAAAGCAGATCGCAATTTACCTGTGTGAATAACGCCATGGCATGGGTCGCAAGACAACAACAGAGAAAACAAGATGTACAAGGTCCGCGCAGCCGAAGACAAAATTTTTACGATTCAGAATCGTGCTCTAAAGCTATTCGAAAGAGAATAACATGTTAAAACTACAGAGAGGAATCCCATCCAAAGTGCGTAAATGTAAGTACAGCGGCAGTGAAAGACCATAGAAACTAGATTCCATTTGTTTTTCCCTATAGTGTATGTTCAACCGACTCATAAGGCACATCGCCGTGTTGGCACAGAAATTTGACAAATGGATAGCGATTGCGCATCATCAATAGATATTAGCTGAAGATGGGAAACAGCTATCAACTATTGTACCGTAACACATAAAGACATAGGACAAAGCAACATACTGAACAGTATAGAAAGAAAAAAACAAGCAACACAATACTAAGTAACATATTAGGCGTCAAGAGAGAGATCCCACAAGATCTGCGAGTTCAGTATTTGTCCAAACACGTTTGAGAGAATGTGACAAAAAGTTGGCCAACATCGTATAAGCCATATGTAGGGTCCTCGCTAGGACAGTCTAGACAATCCATCATCGCTGAATCTAGTGAACAAGCTGCCGACAGCATCATCGAATTTTGTTCCATCCCGCGGCCAACGTAACAGCTGATTCTTGATTTAAACGAAGCGAAGACTTGTTCCACGCTGAGTTTTTCCCTCGCTTTCTGCTCAGCAAACTCGGTTCTGCTGAACATGAAAAATACACCAAGTACATTCTACCAGACTCCACGCGATCGGCCATTCGATGAAACGGTGCAAACATTTACACAAATATTCGGTGAGCAATCATCACTCTTGGAAATTCGTTAACCGTGTCTCAAACTTGTGAAGCGAGACGCAGATGAGTTCATCACTTAAGCCAGTGTGGGTAAGCAGGAATGTGAACGCTCCAAGCTACGGTCTCTCATAGACGATCAGTTTAAGTGCCTCCTGTTTATATGCGGCCTTCAATTGCCAAAGGATGCTGATACAGACACGCGACTTTTGAGCAAAGTTGAGCAGGGCACTCAGATGAGGTTACAAACTTTGACTACTGAATAGCGGCGCCTCAAATGTCAGAAACACGATACAATCATGATCCAGAATCTTGACGCCCTCTCAGTTTCATACACTCTGTGGAGACTTGCAAACGTTATGTCAGCACCAGTCACCCATCTTATCCTGACATTAAGAAGACACCTCCATCTCCGCGTTGGCACTGCGGTGAATGGCACTTCGTTCGTTTTTACTTTTTCAGGCGCCACCGATGTCAGCGGTGTGATAAAGCTAGCCACAAAGATGGATTTTGTCAGACTCGGAACAGTTTCAGAAAGCCCGTGAAGCCGAAGCAGCGATCAAGACATCTTACTCAAACCGTTGTTTCCAGTAGCCTTCTAGCTACATTCAAATTGGATGTCGCTTCTAGCCGAAAAGTTGATTCTGTAGATTCAACGGTCATGCCGCCAAGCTTCAACTAGTCACCGCATCCGAAATCACGCTAAGTTCTAAGGAGTTGTGGAGTTCCATAGGTAGCCCACCTTTCAAGCTACCTCTCAGAATGCGGCCGTTACCTACGGTGACACTACAAGCAACGATGTTCATTAGACTACAGACTCCCATCTCAATCTCTTTCGTCGGGATTTGATTGACAAGCTGGATCTTTCCGCTCTGTCACCAAACGCTATCTTCCGCCCAGTTCAAGCTTCAGCGGCAAAGTTCAGTGTCCATGATTCCCCCACGGTCTATTGCGAGCACATTGTTTGTTGCACACAGACTCAAGCAACTCTCCGATTAGTCTGGTTGTATTCCAATTTTTCGACCAAAGCGACCAGTACCCTATGCTACACTCTCATTGGCAGATCAGGAACTACGCCGCCCTGAAGAAATGGGCGTTCTATCCCCAGTATCTTATTCACCATGAACAGTGCCAACTGATGTTGTCAAAAAGACAAATGGTTCAATTCGCATGTGCTGATTTTTCCATCGGATTAAATGCTTCTTTCAAAGAGCATTGTCATCCACTACCGATTCCTGAGATCTCTACCATGCTTAAGGGAGGAACTTGTTTCGCCAAGCTAGATTTACCTGACGCTTCTCCGCAAGTCGAAGTATCCCCGGAGTATCGAGAGCCGTTAACCATAAACAAGCATGGCGGTTTATTTCAGTACAACTACTACCTTTCGACGTCAAATCTTTCACCTGCTATTTTTCAACAAATAATTCATTAAGCACTGTACGCGCGTTTCATCCTTTCGGGAATCATCAGCAGTGCGCATTCCATCGGACCCTTGGTAGGGCTCGAAACCGCAAGTCCGTGGTTGAGACCACTGAGCTACGCGAGACGGCAACGACCTACCTATACCATTCAACTCCCCCTACTACTCATCTGTAATCAGTACGTAGAACAAACTGCTTATAATGCCATAAGATAATTGGCGGCTTAAGTTTGTTAAGCTCGTCGCTTGGTGAGGGGGCTACCCTGTCCTCTGCACGGCAGTAATGTGTAAGTCAGTGGATAGCGAGCGGCGCTATATCACATCCAGTAACTTATTCACGATGGTCGTTGCCGTCCCCCGTAGCTCAGTGGTCTCAACCACGGACTAGCAACAGTCGAGTTGCGGTTTCGAGCCCTACTAAGGGTCCGATGGAATGCGCACTGCTGATGATTCCCGAAAGGATGAAACGCGCGTACAGTGCTTTTCCGAGATTGTGGCGGCTGTCTGAATGAGCCTAGATGTAACGAAGTTCTACCTATACCATTCAACTCCCCCTACTACTCTTCTGTAAATAATTCATTCCATGCTCTCTGGTGTAACCGGCGCGGCAGCGGACATGCATGATATCATTATAATGGGTCGAAATAAGGAATACGGGTTCCGGCTACAAACGGACAAATGCCAGTTATTCCCCTCTGAAACCAAATACCTCGGTTTGATCATCGACAAAATTGGCCGCAGTCCACACCCTGAAAATGTTCGTGTAATTCAGGAAATGCCCGCTTCAAAGAATATGTCAACTATACGGTTGTTCTTCGGGCTAGTAACTTAATACCGCACCTTTTTCCTCACCCTCCACAATGACAGAGCACAATTAAATAGACTGCTTAAAAAGGACAGAGTTTGATCGTAGTCTCCAGAATGTGAATGCACATGCAACCATCAAAAAGCAATGTTAGGTCCCGACCGCCTTTTAACACATTTCGTTCCCAAGCTAGCGATCATAGTCGTTGCAGACGCCTCCAGCTACGGCGTCGGTGCTATCATCTCCCATGTGTTTCCAGATGGATCGGAGAAAGCGACCATGCATGCTTCTCGAACCCTTACGCCAGCCGAGAAGAATTATGCCCAAATCGGAAATTAGGCTTTGGCGCTAGTATTTGCCGTGAGAAAGTTCCATAATATGGTCTATGGTCACCACATAAGCTTACTGACCGATCATAAGCTGTTACTCGCTATTTTCGGCTCTAAGAATGGTATCCTGACATAGTCCACCAGCAGCGTTGGGCAACCTTTCTGTTGAACGATGACTTTGACATTTGTTACCGTCAAACGCAAGGTTTCGGTCAGGCCGGCGCCTTGTCCCGGCTAATCAGTGCAAATCGACAGGAGCAGGAAGACGACATTATCGCAACAGTCTCCATAGAATCGAATGTTCGTTCACACCTGGCTGACGCGGTTCGCGCGGTCAAGATCACTTTCCGTGACATCAAAAGAGAAACGAGCATCGATTCTGTCCTCCAGGAAAGAATTAATTGTGTTCGCAACCGATGGCCAATGAGAGCACCAACTGGAGATCTATGACAGCTTTATCTTCTACGAGCAAGCTAGCTCATAGATGATTCCTGTTTAATGTTCGCAAAACGCATTGTCATCCCATCTTTGCTTCAACCGATCGTCTTAGGTCAACTTCACGCGAGGGATCTTGGTGCAGGACGAATGAAGGCCATCATCAGAAGCTATGTCTATTGGCCGGGCATGGACAAGCAAACAGGGAGGTTGGTTCAGCAGTGTCCCCGCTGCCGACAGGCCACCAACAACCCTCCGCGTGACGTCCCACAACCGTGAACCCAATTTGATAAGCCGTGGTCTCGACTACACGTCGATGTTGCTGGCCCAGTCAACGGCATTATGTTTCTCAACGTAATCGACGCAACGTCTAAGTGGCCCGAAATTATTCCTCTCTCATATGCAATAGCATCCACCATTTCTGCCCTTCGCAAAATTTTCAGTTAGTATGCCTTTCCAGATACCATGGTTTCAGATAAGGCAATTCAATTTACTTCGACACTTTTTGAGGATTTCTGCCGTCGGCGTGTTATTAACCAGCTTCGAACCCCAACGTACTACCCCAATCAAACGGTCAGGTCGAACTATTCGAGGACACTTGTAAATAGGCTTTCTTGAAAATGCGAGGGGAGGCAACTACTGATGAAAACATTTCGGATTTCCTCATGCTTTACAGGAACGCTCCAAATGTAAAAATACCAAATGGATCCTCCCCTGCAGAATGCCTTATGGGCAGCAAACCAACAACCATTTTCGATGCAAGGTGGCCGAAGGAGAAATCATCCACCACCTGCCCCAGTGCATCCAGCAGGGAAAACATTCTCAATTGGTGATTTGGTCTACATTCGTGAGTACAGGCCAGGTCATTCAGCATGGGTCCCAGCAGTGGTAGCTGGCCGTCGTGGTTCTGTAGCGTATGAAGTAACGGCTGGATCGCACTAGTGGGTACGAGACAAAAACCAACTTCGCCAGCGCCATGACGACGTCACAGCCACTGAAGAAGTATTGCCATTCGAAATACCGCTAGACATGTTCGAGCTCATCCTTAACCCATTGGCAGAGGCACTAAATGCACCGTTGGAACAAGTCTCCTTGTAACCCAGAAGATGGACCGACGGAAGCGCCGTTCAACAAGGCCATTGCAACCGGATCCTCGGCGTCCTAGATACCAGTTATCTTAAGGTTGGTGTGGGAAATGACCATATCTCCCAAGAACTACACTAGAATCAGTCAAAATCATGGACTTTTTGCAAAAAATCACATCTTGATTTTTTTTAGACGGTGGACTATCCGTTTCCGCATCAAAACGAGCATTGTTATTGGCTGATTTCACAAGGCCGCTGAATGACCTAACCCAATCATGAGTTTTCATCACTTGCTAGTCTGACTCATGTTGGCGTGTGAATAAATCATGTGCCTTGTCTTTTACTTGCGGGGTTGGGCATTGACTGGTTCTGGTTTTGTGTTGCATTTGTGAATGCGTGCCGTAATTTCGTTGTGAGGGTTCAGCTTTTCGTGCGCGTCTGCTCCGAGTATCGTTAGATGTCGTAGGAACAAAATGTTGCATCTCACACAATCATGAAAAAATCATGTTTGAAGAAGCAACAACGTGCACTTCGTTGGGCCACAGCAACCATGCGACACTAGTGTTCCGCCCCACACGTGCTACGCATGATATTTTAAAGAAGGCAGCGAGAAATCGCAAGTCGACACCAACCAGGGTTATCTGTTCGACCTCATTAACGCAATAAGCTGGCGTTTCAAAGCAGTATGGTACTCTGAGGTAGCCTTGGGTAAGTTTGGCAAGAGACTCAACACCAGAAACCAATATTTAACACTCAATAAGAATGCAGTCGCAAATGCATGGCTTTCAGCAACTCGTCTTCGCTCACCCACCTAGCCTCCATTGCATGGGACACATGGAATGCTTTCATAACAAAGCAATCACTGCGTCAAACTCACTGCTCCAATCTTCAGCAGCAACAAAGAAACGAAAACAAAGTCCGGAGAGTTAAGCGCGGAATTCCTGCTGTGCACACAGCATGCGGGTTGGCGCAAACGGGACAACAGGCACCCAACATTCTTGGACAACAATATAGCCGTACTTTCCAAAGTGTACAGTCATCTTGAACCCTTCCTGTACAAATCATGCCGCTATCAAGACTTACGTACATATACTTTACAACCACTGAAGCAGCCGATGTTCTTGCACAAGTATAATTTGCCTGGTGCAGACGACATTTGCTTAAGGGGGTTCAAAGAGGTAATCATGAGTTTAGCTGAACCGTTAGGAATATTCCTAACGAGATGAGGACCACGACAATGTGGAAGCCCTGAATTATATCCCAATCTACAAAAGTGGCAACCGAACAGAAGCAATGAAACATCACCCAATAAAACTACGTTCGGCGATCTCTAAGACTATGGATTCGATTGTAGCTGGTGATCAGAGGATACCTGGAGAGGAAAAAAGTGCAGTTCCTCGGTAACACCGGTCCTGTGCTACTAACCCACCTATAGCTCATGCAAACTCAAAGAAATCTGTGGATGCTGGTGTGATAGTAGACGCGATCTCCGTGGATTTACCAAAGACTTTCGACCGTCTGGACCATCGCATTCTACTGCACAAGTGTGGAATCGGGGATCTCGTCCTGGGATGGATAGGAGACTTCAACAAATTCTACAACGGGCTTCTCAACAGTGCTCCCACAAGATGTCCTTGGTTGTTTGTGGTAGACGGAATAAGCAACAAAGATAGCAAATGAGCACTTCGGCAACCTTCGTGTGGCGTTCGAAGCCTCACCATATCCGAAAATGCGGCATGCGGCATACCCTACACAAGCATGGTAATTGTGACAGAGGCACCATCTCATAGCGCCGGATAATGCACAACGAAAGGCGACAAAGAAAGTCAAAAAATCGTCCCGTCTTCTTTATCCAACCAGGCTGAAAACGCGAAAAGTGTACAACGAGCGTTATTGCCGTCTACGGGGCCGATAGCATAACGGTGTACCAACCATAACAAGACTCAATCTCGCCACTGTATTTCGAAACAGCCAAAACATATGTCTAAAGAATCATCAGTTTAAGCTGACCACTCTAGACACTTTCTCCCGCCGAGTGTCACACCATTAGAGCTCCCACACACGCATGTAATTAGTGCTCCCACCTTATCACAACTTGAAAAAACGTCTGTGTTACACACGCATTAACACTACATGATAAAGACAAGTAGCATCACATTATGGCGGTAGTGTAAAACGAACAGTGGACGGCGTCAAAATGCACTAAAACACCAGGAAGGAAAAGGCCACATGTTGATCAGTAATGGAACTAGCGCGTTAATTTACCGAACCTGTTTATCATCCTAAAATTTTCACTCCAACTATTTTACAAAACTAGTCAAGCATTTGACTTAATAAACCTTTTAAACCATGGCTCCATAAGTAATAAGCATACGACTGACTGTATGAGTGGCGGCCACAATTTACAGAGTGGTCTGTCCTTGCGTCCTCCATATGACAGCAACAAGACACCTGCGCCTACAGAGCTACCATAGGTGTCTTGCGCAGCCCCATTCACAGTTCAATCCGAAGGAATAACATCGGGAGCCATTTGGATGGGAGCCAAGTTTCATCAATGGAACGGGACCACACACCTGCAAGTTGCACAGCAACAGCATGACTGTTCTACTTATTGGAGAATCACGCATAACATACGTACACAAGACGATGGATTGGCCGAAGGTCGTTGCACATCAGATGCATAGAACCACCAAGTGACTACAACACGAACCAGAAGGGCCATTTAACGCTTCCTCCAAGGAACGAATATTTATCTCCAGAATGCAGTCCAATGAAGGTGGCAGTTTCAATATAAGTGGGCAATAAAAGTAGGCACATTCACAAAAGCGCACCTACAATGGGGCTATCAAACAGCAACACATAACACGAGAGAAAATACACATCAAAGCTGGACGGAACATGTGCAGCGGTAAGACTGAAAATACAGAAAATATAAATATGCATTATGTCTGAGTCAGTGTAAAGGTGATTTTGGGTGGGTGAAAGTGAAAGTCAAGAAATACCAACCAATGAGTAACGGAAACGATAGAAATCAAGGCACAAAATAAATGGGAACTGCGCATATAAAAAACTTAATGGGTCTAGACAGAACAATTGTATCGCGGAACAAATGTGAAGCAGCCCTCCTGCGGAAAAGAGGCATAACAAACACGATATACACAATAACACTAGGCGTCATCGTGAAAGCGTCACAATGTTTCTTCGGCAGAAAAAAAGTAAAACCATCGACAATGGCACAACACGGACTCACCTAAATGAAGAGCAGTGATGTGCCTTTGCAAAGTGATCTTTACAGAAAACGATTTACCACAACGCTCACATGTATGGGGACGTTCCTCTGGATTGAAAAACAAAAAGAGAATAATCGAATATCAACCAGGTAGGGAACTGTGGAAAATCTTTTACAATAATGTGCAAATACCGTGGATGAGAAAGTGCAAAATGACGGCGGAGGAATCGCAACGTGTAGATGTGGCAGGTATTTTCCAGTTAACTCGCAATGCGAGAGAGAAGAATGAAAAATAGAATGAATATAGAACAACAACTGCTTGATGTCAGCTTTGCGAAAGTAGTAACGTGCTAACCTCTCGATTGTATACAACCCGTTAGTATGGATTGTGCGCAATGCCTCGCATCTGACACAAAAGCTTCCTCTGGCCTAGTGAACCAGTAGAGTGGACACTTATAGCAAATGGGCAAGATAAAAGCGAAGCACTTGGGACAGCCCCGTGTACCACTCCGGTCCAAGAAAACTATCCGTTAGCGAGACAATAACTGAGAAGTTGGACAGCTGATCCATTGTCAGTGTCGTCCACTAGCCCTTTGGGTCGAACGTTTTGAAGAGCAGTTGAGAAGGCCTTCTGCCACACTGCCGCTTGACGGATCGCCTGAGCTGACGAGAAAAGTAGAGTTCACACCTACTTTCGATGCGATTCGATATGAGCTTCGCGTGTTGAAACGGAACAAGAATTCTGGACCCGAGGACCTTCCTCCATCTTCACTGAAAGCTAGTGACTGTTTGTTAGCTGGACTCATTTCTCTATTTACCACTGTTTGGGACACTGAAGAGGTTTCTTCAGACTGGCGCTTGTCAACTGCCGTGCCCATCATCAAGAAAGATAAACGTGTTTACTGCAAGAAGCATCGATGCATTAACCTGGTTTTCACAGCATACAAACTCCTCACGGTATCATTCTCTAACGGATGAATGGTCCGTGACTTCTCCAAGTAGGGTGAAGACGCGAGGGGACCAGTCCATGACGTGGCATGTAAGCAAGAAAAATATTGACTGAGAAACTTGGTCAGGCTGATGCGTGCCGTCTTCGTAGATTGGGGGCCTTGTGATGGTCTACACCAATGGTTGGAGACCGTGTCAAACACGGCGCAGTCACGCAGTCAGCCGCGTTCATGCATGCGTTTCTTGCAACCGGTTGTTAAGTTGATTTGTTTAAAACACATCCCTCTCGCTTTCATTTCCTTTACATTATATTTGCCTCCACTCACACTATCTTGCCGTTGTTATTTACTGCTATTGTTGTGAGGTGAGTCGTGGCAACTGTATCCACCGCACGTCGGTGCTAGAATTACAGTTGATCAATTGAACAGAACTGAACTGTACCAGTAGATGTGACATTGTAATGATCTATCACAGCACCGACAAGATTGCTTCTTACACGCTAAGGATGGCAAAGTGTCTCCGAATGAGACGAGCGGGTTAACCGTGAACGTGTAGAATCCTGAGGAAGCAAATTTCCAAGTCGATTACGTTTAACTGTAAATATCGTAACTAGTTTGATTAAATCACGAGGTAAACTGCGGATGACAAAGTAAAAAGGATCGCGACCAGAAACAAAAACAGCATTAAGAATCAATTACCTATCAGATCCTAGCGTATGCATAGCATTGATAATCTCAATTCAAAGAGGGGATTGATCTCTCAGTCGTCCGAACAGTCAAACGGAGAACTTAAAATTGGGCTATAGATGGTAGGCCAAGTAAGCAGTTCAGTTAAACCACTATGACCCGGAAACCGAAATGCGGTGAATCTAGTTGCCATGACTTACGTCGCCAAATAACAATAAACAACGACAGCAATAAAAGTTTGAATTCACACAGTATGCAAAGAAAATAGAATCATAACAGAAAAGCACAAAAAAGAATGGTGAAATACTCCGCCAGCACCGGTGGTCAAACAAGGTACAGCGTTTAATGTTTTCGCTGCCAACTTGCTAGGTCTCTGATCCATGCGGCAAAGCCGGCCTTACCGCAGCGTTATACACACTACGTTTCACGGACAGACTGATATCCTACCGTCTACACAGAGAGTTAAATCACTGGGAAGATACAATGACTTTGCTGATAAGCAAAGTAAGCTCTTCATTGATCTTAACACCACAGGCGACACAGTAACCAAGGTAAATGAGCCGATTCCCCACTTGAAGTACCAGTTCGCTGATAGCTAGAGCCGGTGGTGTACCGGTCAAATCCTGCGACAGTTCTTTGCACTGTGAATGGGCAAACGACATGCCGAACCGTGCAGCGCTACGCATCAGCCTGTGCATAATTGCTTCGCATAACCACTGCATTGGAGCAAAGCGGGTTATATCGTCCGCAGTCAGTTTTCTGGTACGACTTCCATTCCAGAAGAGTCCGAAATAATAGTCATTCTGTCATTTCGATCATAAACTTGAAGAGGATAGAAGACATAGAGCAATTTTTGGAGCTCAGGAGATAGCTTCTCGTGGACGTTGGTCTGGGCTTCGGGAGTCACTGCAGAGAGATTACAAAACAGCAAAAAGTCTAGCTGGCGCGCCTTTCACGGATGGAGAGTATAACAAGATGGCACGATTCATAGAGTCGAAGGCAGCCTTCTGGCAGAAAAACACCCTCAAAGTCGGTATTCTGTACATTTGTCCCTGGTCTAACACTTGGAGAAAACAGAACGCGAAATGTCAACATATCGATTGTTCCATTCAGGCAAAACGCAATGTAAGCAATAAACAACCGGTTACATAGGGTGGTGGTAACCTAATAACACAGATAAGCAAAACAAAATTGACGTGTATTACTGTAACGGAAGCGAAACGGTTGACTATGGTAGTGCATTATAGCAGGCCGCAAGACTTGATACGATTTCGAGACGTCTCTCCGGGGTATACAGATTACTACCCGACCAGCAGTAGCAGGGCGGAGTCACACCAGAAACTGATGAAATCAAATCGCCATCATCGCATGGTTGCTATGGTGTGGACGTGATCATAACTACAGTCAGACAGTGAAGGCCGCTACCAGGGGCGAATCTGTTAAGACAAGAGATGTGGTTCACTTCGGTGAGAGATAGGCGTTAAAAGCATGTGACCTATAAAAGTAACCAGTTCTGCATCTAATATACTTCGGTCTAGCAGACTTGGCGTTCTGATTTGCCCCGGCTGCGTTCGCGTGGTAGTGCAGAGAGCAGAAGGAAAAACAGCGTTACAACAATGTGCAAACCACATGGCGAACACTGATGCGCTACGCATCAGCCTGTGCATTAAGTCTTTGCATAACCACTGCATCAGACCAGAGGGGGCTATATCGTCCGTATAGTCGGTTTGCTTGACAACTTCCACTCCAGCAGTCAGAAATAACAGTCACTCATAGTCATTTCAACCACAAGGTTGAAGAGGATAGACAACATAGGACAACCTTGGCGAACCCCACTTGTCGTGAGGAACTGTGGAGACAGCTTCCCGTGGACGTTTATGGGGGCCTCGGGAGTCACAGTAGAGAAACTTCAAAATGGAAAGTTTAGCAGGCACGCCTTTCACACATGGGCAGTGTCACAAGATGGCGCGATCGATAGAGTAGCAGGCGACGTTCAGGTAGAGGAAAAGCCCCATAGTCGGTCATCTAGATGTCTCCATGCGCTAACACTGAGAAGAGTAAATATGTGATCAATGCAACCACGCACAGGGCGCAAGCCAACCTGACTCTTACTGATCCGATTCCCACGGGGACCAGCACACAGTCGAAGGATGATTTCCGTGAGGAGTTTGGAGGAACGGAAATAAGACGACTGACTCGATGATTTTCCTATACAGTGGTCGAAACCTAGCTGAAAATGAGGGACAAATGACAGCCCCCAGTCAGAAGGCACCTACCTCTTCACTGTTCCAAATCACATTAGATAGCGAAGCAAGTCCGGTCGCCAAATAGTCAACCCCATGTTTCAGCAAAGATAGAGGAAGATTGCCGGGAACATGAGCTTTCTTTCGTTTAAACAAGACAAGCACATGTCGAACCCTATACCAAAGTGAAAGGTGTGATATCAAAATTCCACATCGGCTCCAGCAAGCGGCAGTGTCGCAGCTAGCCTGCTGAACTGCTCTTCAAATTGTTCGAACCCAGCGGCCAGTCCACGAGGCTGAGAAGGATCAGCCGCACATCTTTCTCAGCCATTGTCCCATTACCTGATGGGTTTCTCGGATTCGTGTTCCGGATTCGCTAGAATAGCACTCGGATGTGCACATTTTACATGTGATAAATATCTAAATCATCATTCGCGTCCACCAACTCCTTCGTATTCGCAAAACAGTTTGCTATTTCAACATGCAAACAGTTACCACAACCATATCTCATGTTACTATGGATCTTACGAACCTCATCACGTACACTTGCCAAGATTGATATTTGATCACACGGCAATTTGCGCATATCCGATTGTACAAAACTGATCATGCCTTCTTTGGTGTTACACGTGTAAAATCGAGAATAAACACTTTATTTTATCGTTACTCCAATAGTACTGGCCTTCTCCATCTCGAAGGAACTTGCAATCCCCCAACGCACAACATCGAATGGAAGACAATTGTCAGTCGTCGTTTCACGGAGTTACATACACGCGCCCGTTTCCGTGCTTCGATCAAATTGATCGATGTAACAGAAATCCAAAACAGTTAGGGCGTTGAAGTTGGGCGCACAGCAAACATCAAGGAGCTTGTTACTGGTAGACCTTAAACGATGCCAGTCGGTGTCCGGCTCAACAATCTTATTTATCACTGCCAATTCGTGAACCAGTTCATTATGATATAGTTGAACTGCAAACTGTGAGTTCAAGTTAGAAGATGGCGCTTCAATGAAACAGGAAGAGTGCACGCCAGGCGTGCAAGTACTAGGCCATGGTCGGAGTCCAGATATATGATCCAAATGGGCGGCATCTATAGATGATAGCAATATGGTCAATCTGGGTATAGATAATAGAGAAATTCAGTGGGCACCAGGTAACGCGGTGTGAATGTTTGTGCTGAAAAGCAGTACTACCTATATAATGATAGCAGCGGCAATCACACTATGTCGACTGATCGGAGTCTATCCAACCTGAAGCGTCATCCCAGCTGTTGTACATAATCTGAAAGATGACTCACCAACAACAATCACGACGCCAATATTCTTCGTCGTACGGAGAAGAATGGAAGACAGAGATAGAAATTGTCTTTGGCATCTTCCGAACTGCTGTCAGCAGGATATTGGATGTGTGAATGAAGATGTGGATTAGACAAAGTATGTTTGTCCTTTGGGATTGCGCTTTTGCTTCCACTGAAACCGCTTTACGCCATTGCTTCGGATGTTGTGATCAAATGGCACCAACTCATGAGATTTCTATGCGCGTTTCAAAGGTCAGAATAACTGCCAACGTCCAATTTCCCTAGCCATCAGGTCAATTCAGTTTAGTGGTGAAATGCCAGTCTAAATTGTACGGTAGAAACAGTGCTTCTTTAAAGCTACAATACTTGGCTAGCTAGCGCAAGGATACACAGGGGCTGCCTGATTTTGACCAACGCTACCTCCGTATCATTGCTGGCGTATGATAGCAGCATCACATCGTAATGGTGAGGTACGTTGTAGAATACCTAATTCCGACCGACACTGTCGATTGATGAACTTCGTAAGCTCCATATACAGAGATCGATTACACAGAGGTGTACTTCAAATAGCTACTCAACATTTTCTCCGCCGAGCCGTCTTTGCGCGTGTCATTGTTGATCAGAAGGGATAGAAAGGTGGTGGCTGAAGAACATGGGCTCAGAGCAGCAAGTGTTCACATTACAGTTGGGAGCAGCAAGGCGTATTCGACTGAGGATGAGAAA